>OZ014519.1:595550751-596201730 GCA_963966055.1 Lathyrus aphaca
TTTGGGGTTTAGGGTTTTAGAAAAATTCAGAGAAAACGCAAGGTGAAAGTGAAAAAAATTTCAGTAAAAATGCAATGAAGGTAAAAAGAAAAAGTGAAAGTGAAAAGTTGTTTATATAGAAAAAAATTCATTTAATAATACGAGAAATTAGTGGAAAAAATTAAATTTAAAAGCATAATGATGATATGTAATAAATGCAGCAGACATAGGGGAAGGCGTAAAAGATTCTGGAACAGTTACCAAAAGTATTTTTGCCTTTACGGTGTCAAGTCAGCCGTATCAGTTTCCTAGAAGATTAACAGATGTCCTTCTATAGAGGACAGTTGTCCAATGCATGTTCTGTCACTCTTCAGAATTTGGACACTTGTTCTAATTCTGATGGATTCCTTAGAGCCTTGTTGCCACTTGTTGATGTAAAGATCTGCATGTTATTCCTTTGAACAGAAGTTCTCAGAATGAAACAGTTAGAACATAATATCTTCTGAAAGAATAATATAGAGGATTAACTTCAGAACTTCTAAGAGTTAAAGACATATCATTAAAGCATTTTCATTCTGGACATAATTTCATACTAAGGTTGGTTAGAATGAAATTAAATCTATCTTCAGGAAGGGGTTTTGTAAAAATATCAGCCCATTGGTGATTTGTATCTATGAATTTTAACATTAAAATTCCCTTCTGAGTATAGTCCCTAATGAAATGATGTTTAACTTCTATGTGTTTAGCTCTAGAATGTAAAATTGGATTTTTAGAAAGACATATAACAGAAGTATTATCACAGAGGATGGGAATGTTACTCTCATAAATGTTGAAATCCTCAAGCTGATTTTTCATCCAGAGCATCTGAGTACTGCATCCAGCTGTTGCAATGTATTCAGCTTCTGCAGTTGATAATACTATGGTTGAGTACCTTTTGCTGGACCAAGAAATTAGATTATCTCCCAGAAATTGACAACTTCCAGAAGTACTTTTTCTTTCTGTTCTGTCTCCAACAAAATCAGCATCACAATATCCTACAAGTTTGTAATCTTTGGATCTTCTGTAGTATAGACCAAGATTAGTAGTACCTTTCAGATACCTAAAGATTCTCTTAACTGCTGTTAAGTGAGTTTCTCTAGGATCTGATTGGAATCTAGCACATAAACATACATTGTATAGAATATCTGGTCTAGAAGCAGTTAGATAGAGGAGAGAGCCAATCATACCTCTGTAGAGTTTCTGATCTACTTTCTTACTTACCTCTTCTTTTTCCAGAATACATGTAGGATTCATAGGAGTTTTAGAGATGATACTTTCTAATAAATCAAATTTCTTCAGAAGTTCTTTGACATATTTGCTTTGATGGATGTATGTTCCTTCTGATGTTTGATTTATTTGAATTCCCAGAAAGAACTTTAATTCTCCCATCATGCTCATTTCAAATTCTTCCTGCATGGACTTAGCAAATTCCTTTCCCAAGGCACTTTTAGTAGAACCAAATATTATATCATCTACATAATTTTGGCATATCAGAAGATCATTTTTAATGTTTTTACTGAAAAGTGTTGTGTCCACTTTCCCTCTGATGAAATCATTTTCCAGAAGAAAAGTACTTAGTCTTTCATACCAAGCTCTGGGAGCTTTCTTCAGACCATATAAAGATTTTTTGAGTTTGAAAACATGTTCTGGAAATTTTACATTTTCAAAGCCAGGGGGTTGGTGTACATACACTTCTTCATCAATATAACCATTTAAAAATGCACTCTTGACATCCATTTGATATAGAATGATATCATGGTTTACAGCAAATGAAATTAGAAGTCTGATTGATTCTAACCTGGCGACTAGGGCATAGGTTTCTATGTAGTCAATTCCTTCTTGTTGACTATAACCTTGTACAACCAGTCTTGCTTTGTTTATGACAACTTCTCCTTGCTCATTTAGCTTGTTTCTTAATACCCACTTGGTGCCAATGATGTTGAATCCTCTGGGCCTAGGAACTAGATCCCAAACATCATTTCTGGTGAATTGGTTAAGTTCTTCTTGCATAGCCAGAATCCAATCATTTTCTGAGAGAGCTTCTTCTACAGAAGTTGGTTCAATCAGAGAAACAAGTCCCATTAGAGATTCTTTAGAGTTTCTGAATGATGACCTTGTTCTGATTGGTTCATCCTTCTTTCCCAAGATTTTATCTTTTGGATGATTCATTTTGCTTCTGGATAGTTTCTTCTGAGTGGGTTCTTCAGAGTTTGTTGGAGTGATTGTCTTGCTTTGTTCTGTAGGTAATTGTTCTTCAGATGTTCTGTTTGTAGAAATTTCAACTTCTATATCTGCAAGAGATTCATTCTGCTTTGGTTTTTCAGAACCAAGCTTATCATCAAATCTGACATAAATAGATTCTATCACAATACGTGTTTCTGTGTTGTATACTTTGTATCCCTTTGAACGTTCAGAGTATCCTAACATATAACACTTTTGTGCCTTAGAGTCAAATTTATTCAGAGGATTATTAGTATTCAAAATAAAACATTTGCATCCAAAAGGATGAAAATATGAAATGTTGGGCTTTTTGTTCTTCCACAATTCATAAGGAGTCTTTTCAAGAATAGGTCTTATAGAGATTCTATTCTGAATATAGCATGTTGTATTTACTGCTTCTGCCCAAAAATGTTTAGCCATGTTAGTCTCATTGATCATGGTTCTGGCCATCTCTTGTAATGTTCTATTCTTACGTTCTACAACCCCATTTTGTTGTGGAGTTCTAGGACAAGAAAAATCATGAGAGATGCCATTTTCATTAAAAAATGATTCTAATTTTTTTTGTTTTCAAATTCTCCACCATGATCACTTCTGACTTTAATAATTTTAAATTCTTTTTCATTTTGAACTTGTTTGCAGAAGTTAGAAAATAAAGCAATTGACTCATCCTTGTGTCTAAGAAACTTTACCCATATCCATCTGCTGAAGTCATCTACGATCACCAATCCATACTTCTTGCCACTGACAGAAGCAGTTTTCACTGGTCCAAACAAGTCAATATGCATAAGTTCTAGTGGTCTAGAGGAAGATACAACATTTTTAGCTTTAAAGGCAGGTTTTGAAAATTTGCCTTTCTGACATGCTTCACACAGAGCTTCTGAGTTGAACTTCAAGTTTGGAAGTCCTCTGGCCAGATTGAGTTTGTTAGGTTGAGATAATCTTCTCATATTAACATGTCCCAATCTTATGTGCCAGACCCATTGCTCAGTTTCCACAGACATTAGACATTTTACATTCTGATTTTTTAATTCTGAAAGTTTTATTTTATATATGTTGTTCTTTCTCTTTCCACTGAAGAGGATTGTTCCATCTTTCTGACTAACAGCTTTACAGAACTTTTGATTAAAGATTATGTCATAGCCATTATCACTTAATTGACCTATGGATAATAGATTATGCATTAATCCTTCTAATAATAAAACATTAGAAATAGAAGGAAGGTTTCCATTACCAATAGTTCCAGAGCCAATAATTTTTCCTTTTTGGTTGCCTCCAAAACCTACGTGGCCTCCATCTTTTAATTCAAGACTTTGGAACATATGCTTTCTTCCCGTCATGTGTCGTGAGCATCCAGAGTCCAGGTACCATGATTCGTGTTTTAGTTTTGTTGTTAAAGACATCTGCAACATACACAATTTTATCTTTGGGTACCCATATTTTTCTGGGTCCATGTCTGTTAGTTTTCACAAACTTCTGATTTATTTTAGGTTTCAAATCAGAACTTGTGGAACAAGATGACTCACTAGTATATATTAAGTCATGGTTATGACCATAGGTAAAATGAGAACTTATAGGAGTATTAGTTTTTATGACAATGTCATCAATCTTTTTAAACTTCAGAGTTTCTTTAGTTTTCACATAGCCTATGCCTCTTCTATCATTTCTGCTAACTCCATAGATCATAGATGCAATTTTGCTTCTATCTATGGTTTTAGCTAGAAATTTTTGAAAACCATAGTCATATTGTTTTATGATACTATCAGAATTGATTAGATCTTCTAATTCAGATTCCTTCTAAGTTTTAAGTTTTTCAAGAGAGTTTTTGCATTCAAAAATATTTTCTTTTAGCTCAGAGTTTTCTGTTTTTAGTTTTCTAACTTCTTCTAATTCAGATACCAAACTTTGTTTCATGTCTTTGTATTAGAAAGTTTAGAGAATACCTCTTCTGTATCTGAGTCTAATTCTGATTCTGATGGGTGATCATCTTCTGGTATGTTTGCCATTAGTGCAATTTTTGCATGTTCATCTTCTGAATCTGACTCTGCCTCAGATGATTCAGAATCATCCCATGTTGCCATGAGACTCTTTTTCTTTTCTCTATTGAATTTTTTTCTGGGTTTCTCTTTCTAGAGTTTTGTACATTCACTTTTGTAGTGACCTGGTTCTTTGCATTCATAGCACACAACTTCTTTGCTTCTGGGTTTCTTGTGACCAGATGTTGATTCAGAGTGATTGCTTGTTCTTTTGGTATTTCTGAACTTCTTCTGACGATGCTTCCAGAGTTGTTGGACTCTTCTGGATAGAAGAGATAATTCATCTTCTTCTGATGAGCATCCAGAACTTTCTTCTTCTTCTGCCTGTAAAGCTTTAGAAATAGATTTGTTAGATTTAAGAGCTACAGACTTACCTTTCTTCTGGGGTTCGTCTTCTTCTAGTTCTATCTCATGACTTCTCAAAGAGCTGATCAGTTCTTCTAAAGATATTTCATTCAGATTTTTAGATAGCTTTAGAGCAGTGACCATGGGCCTCCAAGCCTTTGGCAAGCTTCTGATGATTTTCTTTACATGATCTGGAGTTGAGTAGCCTTTGTCCAGAACTTTCAGTCCAGCTACCAGAATTTGGAATCTTGAGAACATTTTTTCAATTGTCTCATCTTCTTCCATTTTGAAGGCTTCATACTTCTGGATGAGGGCCAGAGCTTTAGTCTCTTTGACTTGAGTGTTGCCTTCATGTGTCATCCTCAGAGAATCAAACATGTGTTTAGCTGAGTCCCTGTTTGTGATTTTCTAATATTTTATATATGAGATAACACTTAGAAGTATGGTTCTAGCTTTGTGATGATTTCTGAATTCCTTCTTCTATTGGGCTGTCATATTTTTTCTTTCAATCTTCTGACCATCTGCTCCAACAGGATGAATGTATCCATCTGTCACCATGTCCCAAAGATCTCCATCCAGAGCTAGAAAGAAACTTTCCAGAACATCCTTCCAGTAGTCAAAATTGTCACCATTGAACACTGGAGGTTTTGCGTTGATCTTGTCATTTTGGTAGTCATTGTTGTTATTGCCAGCTTCTGCCATGTATTTTAACTTTTGGATCTTTTACTGACACGGTTAAGTGTTTTTCTCAGAACCTAGCGCTCTGATACCAATTGAAGGTGCGTAAAACACAAGGAAAGGGGGTTGGAATTGGGTTTTCTTTAACAAATAAAAATAATTTCTAATGACAAGTTGATTTATCCTAGTTCGTTTGAACTCAAACTACGTCCAGTCCACCCGCCAAGGTGATTTTGCCTCTATCACTGAGGTCTTAATCCACTATTCAATAAATGAATACACACACTGACCTACACTCTATGTCCTCTTGAGTCTTCTGACTGAAACTAGTCACTCAAGGGATTTTACTTAACTATTACAATAATAATATAGTAACTATTTTGCTTCTAATAAAGCTAAGATCACTAAGTGAATGTTACAATATTTAGCACAAAAGAATCAGTCTTTTTCTCATGATTGCATTGCATCAAATCTTCAATTTGATTCCTTTATATAGTTCTTGAATAATTGTAGCCGTTTGAGACATCTTGAGCCAATATAGGATATTAGTTAATACCATAAATTCCTTCCATAACAAGAGATACTTGTCTTTACCATTAATTAAAATATTCTTTAATTAATGTCTTCATTATGAAGATCATCATCTTCTAGACGTAATATCAGAGATAATAAAGTCTTGATGTGCAGCCTATTAAACCATGTCATTAAATGATGGATTCTTCATTAAGTGTATCTTCTATATATGGCTCAATGTATCTTCTAGTAATGCACGTCTCCTTTAGTTAACTTCCTCTTCTACACATATAATAAAGAGGGTTATTAGAACTTCTATTCTTGCATAATAATATTTGTTATCATCAAAACTCTTAGAGGTTTAGAACCATAATTGTTCTAACACTAAGGGCTGGAATTCAAATCTGGAAAGGGAGGGAAAGACCACGCGCGCATCTGGACGGCTGACATTCAAACTTTCCCTAATTACATAATTAAACCCTAATCTGAACCCTAATGACTTTCAGATGGCCGAAACAGTGTTCCGGTCATCTTCTCTGGCGGCTCTCTCACTCAATCTCTCTCAATACGCCATGAAACCTCACTAAACTCTCCAGAATCAATCATTAGACAACTCTAAACAAGAATCCAGCAACCAAAATCATTTATTTTCACTAGAGATCAAGAATCAAAGGCAAACGGAAAACACGCAAAAATTTCAGAAGCTTCATACGTGCTTGTTTCTTACTCATTTTCAAAACTAAATAGATCATGATGATCAACAAAGCATACAGAACATTTCTATAACAAGAAATTACATTTCTGGAAAATTTGTTCTTGAAGTTACCTGAAAAGGAGCTTCCGAAAATGGCACTATCTAGACATTTCTTTGGTGTTTTTCCCCTCCTCTTGACTCCCTCTTGCTTCTGGAATGCTTGGCTGAAGCTTTTGTGAGCTCCTTTGGAAGTTTGCTGAAGTTCAGTTCAAAGGGGGCCAAAATCGTGTTTTTGATATGGTGGTTTTTAGGGCAAAATGATGGGTGGGAAATGATCAGGGGTTGATGGTTAGTTGTTCTGTGAAGTTTGTTTGGAGTTTGTAGCTTGTGTGATGAGTTTCGAAGGAAAATGCAAATAGGGGAGTTTTGGTGAATGCTGACTTGTGGGAGGATTCAGGTTGTGTTCTTGTTATGTTTGGCTTGCTTTTGCTTTGTATAAACAAATGGGATTGGTTCAGAAAGTGGTTGTGGCATAGTGTGATTGGTATGGGTGAAAATGCACAAAGTCAAGGTTAGGTGTCCTTTAGGGTATGGGCAAGTTCAGGCCAAGGACAAAGGCATGTCCTGCACAGCTTGATTCATGGGCAACCATGGAAATGAAATTGAGGAGAATCAACAAGTGGATTGAAGTTTATGGGGGGTTTTGCAATTTTGGCAAAGTTTGGCCCTTTCTTGATTTCTTCATGCAAAAGTCATGGAATGGGATGATCCAAAGCACAAATCTGAATTTTAGGCATTGCACAAAGTTTGTATGATGATTAGAAGTCATTTTAAAGTCACAAATTTGCTTGGCATGAGGTTTTGCAAAAATCCCTCTTTGGCATGAAACTTGAAATTATGTGATTTTTGTCAACTTTGGAAAGCCATAACTTGAGTTCCAAAATGAATTAGATCTTGTTCTTGTACTTTTTGAAAAGGGAATGATCCAATCTACAACTTTCATGACCAAGAATTTTTCATTTGAAGCATTTTTGGTTGAGAAAGAGGAGGTTGAAAAACTTTCCCAAAATGGAAAGTTTACATTACAAGTCATTTCCATATTTGGCAACTTTTGGTTTAGCCCACTTTCCTTCAAATTTGTGAACTTATAAGCACTTAAATGATCAAATAAAGACCATATAACCTCATTTTGATGAAAAATCCACTTGGGGTCCATTGATGGGGCCCTCAGATGCCCTGGTTTTGCTCTGACTTGCTCAAGAAGTTACCCAGTGATCAGATGACTTCCACAATGAATATTTCCATCAAACTTGGTATTCATGATCCTTATACCATATAGAGACCAATAGAAACAAGAATGACCAAAAAAATGGAGTTATGGCCTCTGAAACCAAAACCCTAATTTTAGGTCATCTGTGTAGTTAAACCTGGCTCTGCTTCCATGCCTTGCCAGTTCTTGTGATTTTCTGAATTTCTTGATCTTTGGAGGATATGATATGATGATTGAACATACATGGACCCTCTTGAGATGATTGATGACCTTTGGAGTGGCTCAGATAGCTCATGGATTGCTCAGATCACAAACCCTAGATGCAGATGACTTTGAACCAATGCAGTGAAGTAAAAATGCAATATGATATGATATGATTGAACTTATACAAATGAAAAGATCACAAGCCATGGTGTGAACTTAGTGAGGGCAAATTTGGGGTGTTTACAGACGGCTTCCATACCATACATAAGCTGATAAGGCGCTGCCCTAGTTAACGTTCTGATCAAGGTTCAGTACCCATGCAAGGCAAATGGTAGCATTTCATGCCAGTCTTTGTATGTGACTACCATATTTTGCAAAATCTTCTTGATATTCTTGTTAGCGGCCTCAACAGCGCCATTCATCTTTGGCCTGTAAGGAGAAGAGTTATGATGTTGAATTTTGAAGTCCCGACACAGTTCTGCCATCATTTTGTTGTTCAAATTGGAACCATTATCAGTAATGATTCGCTCGGGAACTCCATACCGACAGATGATGTCTCTTTTTAGAAATCTGGCTACCACTTGTCTGGTAACATTTGCATACGAAATTGCTTCAACCCATTTGGTGAAGTAATCAATGGCTACCAGGATGAATCTGTGACCATTTGAAGCAGTCGGCTCAATCTTTCCAATCATGTCAATGCCCCACATGGCGAAGGGCCAAGGTGAAGACATCACGTTCAAAGGATTCGCAGGCACATGCACTTTATCTGCGTAAATCTGGCACTTCTGACATTTTCTGGCATAGGCACAACAGTCTGATTCCATTGTGATCCAGTAGTAACCTGATCTTAGCAACTTTTTTGCCATTGCATGTCCTCCGGCATGGGTGCCCAAAGAAACTTCGTGTACCGCGTGCATCAGTAGGTCTGCTTCCTTCTTGTCAACACATCTGAGCAGGACCATGTCGAAGTTTCGTTTGAATAATGAACCCTCAGCATTGAGGAAGAAACTGTCGGCCAACCTTCTTAATGTCTTCTTATCATTGGATGATGCCCCAGGTGGGTATATCTGATTTTCCAAGAAGCATTTGATGTCATGGAACCAAGTCTTGTCGTCAATAGAAATGTCCACAGAGAACACATATGCTGGTCTGTCCAGTCTAGATACCAAAATCTGAGGCACATAATTGGCAGCTTGAACTTTGATCATGGAGGAAATGGTAGCCAAAGCGTCTGCAAACTGATTCTCATCTCGAGGGATGTATTCAAGTTTGACTGTTGTGAAGAAAGTCAGTAATCTCCTCGTATAGTCACGGTATGGAATCAGATGCTTCTGATGAGTGTACCATTTACCGTTGGTTTGATTGATCACCAAAGCTGAAACTCCGAATACACTCAAGGTTTTGATCCTGAGGTCAATGGCTTCCTCAAGACCCATGATACAAGCTTCGTATTCTACTTCGTTGTTAGTGCAGGCAAAGGTGAGTTTTGCCGAGAAAGGCATGTGAACTCCTTTAGGTGTAATAAACACTGCACCAACTCCACGACCGTTCAAATTGACAGCCCTGTCAAACATCATAGTCCATGCCTCTTCTGGATCAGGCCCTTCAGTGTGAAATGGCTCTTCACAATATTTTGCTTTTAAGTACATGATGTCTTCATCAGGGAAGTCAAATCTCATGGGCTGGTAATCATCAATGGGTTGCTCAGCTAGATAGTCAGACAGTACACTGCCCTTGATGGCCTTTTGAGAGGTGTATTGGATGTCATACTCTGTCAGAATCATTTTCCATCTTGCAACCCATCCGGTAAGTGTTGGCTTCTCAAAAATGTACTTGACGGGGTCTATCTTTGAGATCAACAAGGTAGTGTGAGTCAGCATATACTGTCTTAGTCGGCGAGCAGCCCACGCTAAAGCACAACAAGTTTTCTCGAGCAGTGAATAACGTTGTTCACCGTCGGTAAACTTTTTGCTTAGGTAGTATATTGCATACTCTTTTCGACCAGACTCATTGTAAACACCCCAAATTTTCCCTCACTAATTTCACACCATGGCTTGTGATCTTCCATATTTGCATTAGTTTAAGCATACCATCTCATATTGAATATTTGTTTCATCTGCATAGTTCAAGATCATCTGCATCTAGGGTTTGTGATCTGAGCAATCCAGGATCCATCTGAGCCAGCCCAAAGGCCATCAATCATCTCAAGAGGGTTCATTTATGTTCAATCATCAAATTATATCCCCCAAAGATCAAGTAAGTCAAAGAATCACAAGAACTTGCAAAGCATGGAAGCAGAGCCAGGGTTTAACTACACAGATGACCTAAAATTAGGGTTTTGGTTTCAGAGGCCATAACTCCAATTTTTTTGGTCATTCTTGTTTCTATTGGTCTCAATATGTTATAACGATCATGTGTACCAAGTTTGATGAAGAAATTCATTATGGAAGTCATATGTTCACTGGGTATCTTCTTGAGCAAGTCAGAGCAAAATCAGGGCATCTGAGGCCCCTACCAATGGAACCAAAGTGGATTTTTCATCAAATTGAAGTTATATGATCTTTATTTGATCATTGAAGTGCTTAGAAGTTCACAAAATTGAAGGAAAGTGAGCTAAACCAAAAGTTGCCAGAAATAACCTAGGGTGAAAATTGGGGATTTTCAGGGGAGAGGGCAGCCGGAGAAGACGACCGGAGCTCTTCTCCGGTGACCTGAAAGTCATTAATGTGTTAATTAGGGTTAGGGCTTTGTTTGAATGTGGGCCGTCTGATTGTAGCTTCCCGCGCGTGTTGAATGGTGTGGATCACTTCATTAATTTTTAATCTGGATTTAATATTTAATTAATTAGGTTTAGTTAAGTTTGAATATTGACCATCAGATGTGGCGCGTAGTCAACTAGAATTTCCCCAGAATCAATGACAGCCACTGGATCAGATTACCTTTGCATTAATTTATTTTAATTTCACATTTTCTTATTTATCTTGCATAATTTATTTTAAATACCTAGAAAATCCTAAAAAATATTTCCTTTTACATTTTGACTTCAAATAATTTTCTTAACCCAAAAATATTTTTATTTTTATTTTTTGCATTTAAAAATCATTTTTAAAACATTTAAATGTTTATTTTAATTAATTAATGCAAATTAATTAATTAAAATATCATTTAGGTTTCTAAAAATCCCAAAAAAATTCACATTGCATCTTTAAACATTTAGAAACATTATCATTCCATCCATACAAATTTCTTTTTGGGTTTGAACTATCTTTGATAATTTTCTTGAATTTAGGGTTCATAAAATTTTTATTTTTGAACCCTAACTTCAAGAATTCTTTTCTGCCTAACCAAGAATGGTATGACAATGGTTCTTTTTGCATTGATTTTCATTTAACATGTGGTTTCTAGCATAATTTTGTCACAAATTTCTTCTGCATTTTTTATTTGATTTGCATTTTTTCCCTTTAGGTGCCTTAAAATCCCAGATAACTTAGAAAAATCATAACTTTCATTAGATTAAGAGTTAGGTCTTCTCCTTTGGGGTGGGATATCATATGGGGTTAGGGTTCCTTTGTTTGCATTTTAAATTTTTTATCTTATGATTTGCTTCTGTTTTTTACTTTTGCATCTCATGTTGCATGAAAACCCTAATTTCTCATCTTCATTTGCATACATCTTGCATATGCATTCATTCAAGAATTTTCCATGACATTTCTTGCATCCACATGGCTTCTAAGACATCCTAGGACACATTATAATCATGCTTGATCATTTCTTCAATAATTTGCCATGTTATGCATTCATTACATTCCATGAACATTCATGAACTTTCATGCAACTTTCATGCTTCATTTGCATCCTCATTACTTATATGATCATCCATAGCATTTGGTATGCCTTTGCATCATCTCTTAGCATCATTTGTAGCATGAACTTGCTTCTGGTTTTGGTTTGTATCCTTGCATCCATTTCGTTTTCATTTCATTCTTTCTTTTATGTTAACCATTTCAGGTGGTAAGTACATTGAGAAGTGAATTTGCCTTCACTTCTCACTTCTCATTCTCTCTTATGCATTCATTGCTGCACTTTATCTTTGATTTAGAGTGAGCTTGCTCATTCATGTTCTTCCTTCACTTTCTCTTCTCAAGTAACTTATCTTCTTAAGTGAAGTAAGTTAGCTTGTTTCTTCTGCTTCTCTTTCTCTCATCTGCTTCTTCCTTGGTGGCTTTTCCTGAAGATCTCTTGCAAGCCTCATAAACCCCAGGAACACCCAAGCATGATAACAATTAGGGTTTTGATTAGTCCCCCATTAGTTTTACCTTTGTGTCATCTTTTGTGTCTCTTTTCTCATCTCATAATCAAAGACTAAACCTTTAAGGTTTTAAGGCTTTGTGATTAAGCTTATGCCTGCATCCTTCTCTTAGGATGAAGTGTATAACTTTAATCCTAAGTGTTAAACCCTTAATGTGTTTAAATCTCTTAATCAATCCATCTAATAATCACTAAGGCAATAAGCTTGTAACTTGGGCCATGCATTAAGGTTGTAATTCTTCCTTAATTGGTTAAGAAGGACTAACCCTAGTGTTAATGGAAAAGTCCCCCTCAAGTTGTCTTACAAACCATAAAATTCACTTCTTAATCTTACCATTAACTAAAATCCACTTTAATAAAGGCTTTTTTTTGTCATGAGGTTAATCCCTAATCATGGATTAAGTTGAGGTATCTTTCTCATCTTAAATGTTCTCATCTATTATCCTTCTATTAGGATGGTGTAATGAGTCCATTAAATCCTTGATTATGGCTTAAACTCAATACTCAACATTAAACAAAAACTCCAAAAAACATCTAAATAATCACAAGTAGGTTAATGATCTTAATCCTATATCATGGTGATTAAGTGTGAGGTGCTTACTTCATACTTAAGGTATTCTCATTACCCCTAATCAGAGGGAGGATGTGATGAGTTTACTAACCCTTGGTTTAGGCTTAAGCTCATTAATTTATGACAAACACAAAAAAAGCAATAAAAGATTGAAAACACAAAAACAAACAATAATCGTCTCCTCCGGGACTCTTTTCTCATCATCTTCACTCACAAACGAGAACTTGCTTCTTCCGTCTAATGCAAGACAGTTAGCAACTGAGCCAGACAGGTCATACACTTGAGCATAGACAAGCAAGCAGTTCACAAGTCAATTTATCCTTCAGTTTCTTTGAGTCGAACTACGGTGTTCTGACTTCCTCATTGCACGAGAGGATACGTAGGCATAACTTAATTGTTATCGAACAAAAGTCTTTGTCTATTCACCCTTTTCCAGCATTATTCTTTTAAGCCTCATTCTTGAGAAATTTCACTTCACACCTCTTTTGCACTGACACCTGTACATTCTTTTCCAGCTTTTTGCACACAAATAGTACTGACACTACCCCTTTAAACACAAACTTTCAAGCGTGGATCCCGTCGAGTACGACGGACAATCTGGTTGCTAATACCTTCCCAGGTTGTAACCAACCCCCTTTCTCAGTTTCTCTGGTTCGCGACCGTCTTATCTATCTTTCTAGGTTTATGCAGCATTACCTTTCCATCGGGATAAAAATACCTAGCTGGCGACTCTTTTCAGTTCATCTTCATGTTCTCCTTTCGCCGACCGTTCGCGCTTGTACCGGGATGCAAATCTTCGGGAGCGACACTTATCATGCTGGCCAAGCACACACCCCATTGACCCTTCTAATACTGTCAGGTACATTATCAGAGGTCTTCCTTTAATTGGAGGCATGAGAATTGGAGGTTCTTGCAGGTACTCCTTGATCTTGTCAAAAGCTTTCTGGCAATCGTCATTCCACCTGACTGTTTGTTCCTTTCTTAACCGTTTGAACAAGGGTTCACAACTTGCAGTGAGGTGAGATATGAACCTTGAGATGTAGTTCAATCTACCCAAGAACCCTCGAACTTCTTTTTCAGTCCTAGGTGCAGGCATCTCCTGAATGGCTTTGACTTTGTCGGGATCAACCTCAATTCCCTTTTCACTTACGATAAAACCCAGCAGCTTACCAGAACGTACCCCAAATGTGCATTTGTTGGGGTTCAACTTCAGCTGATACTTCCTCAGACGCTTAAACAACTTCAACAAATTCACCAGATGATCTTCTTCAGTAAGGGACTTGGCAATCATATCATCCACGTAGCATTCGATTTCTTTGTGGATCATATCGTGGAATAATGTTACCATAGCCCGTTGATAAGTTGCACCGGCGTTCTTCAGTCCAAATGGCATTACCTTGTAACAAAATATGCCCCAAGGTGTGATGAAAGTTGTTTTCTCCATGTCTTCGGGTGACATCTTAACCTGATTGTACCCAGAAAATCCATCCATGAAATATAATATCGAGAACTGAGCGGTGTTGTCGACCAATACATCAATGTGAGGTAATGGGGAGTCATCCTTCGGGCTAGCTCTGTTCAGATCCCGGTAATCCACACACATACGTACCTTGCCATCCTTTTTAGGCACGAGTACAATATTAGCAACCCACGGCGGGTAACTAGTTACAGCAAGGAAATCGGCGTCCCACTGCTTTTGTACTTCCTCCTTAATCTTCATGGCCATATCTGGGCGAGTGCGGCGCAACTTTTGTTTAATTGGAGGGCAATATTCTTTCAAGGGTAGCCTGTGCATGACAATATCCGTATCTAGACCTGGCATGTCTTGATAGGACCAAGCAAAGACGTCGACGTATTCCCGAAGCATACTGATAAGTTGTTCCTTTACTAGAGCTTGCAGACTGGCCCCAATCTTCACCTTTTTTACATCTTCCTCGGTACCAAGATTAACAGTTTCAATTTCCTCCTGATGAGGAGTGATCACTTTCTCTTCTTGCCTCAACAACCTGGATAACTCTTCAAGCAACTCATAGTCTTCATCAACCCCTTCATCTGCTTGATTAATTGGATTGTCGAAGTCATACAAGGTCATAGCAGTGCTGTTGTCGGTGCAATCTGGAGGATAATCTCTGCAAGGGTTGAGATTTGTTTTTCTTAGTGATCAATTTAAATCTTGTTCAGAAAAAATGAAGTTATTTATTTTGAAAACATTGCCATTTTATTGTTTTGTGCGAAAAATAACAAAAATGAAAAGACAGTGAGCGAAAGAGAAAATTGTTTGCAAAAGATGTCCATTGTTCATTGATATTCCATTTGCACAAAAGACAGATATGGCCCTATTACAAAATGAGTCCTGACACCTTGGGCAAGATGCAAGACTTGATGCATGCTAAAAGCAGGAAATAATAATTACTCTGTAGGAGTAACTCTTATAATTTCCTGGGAAGACCAGTTAAGGACTTGTTGGCCCGGGATCCTTGGATGAATCCAACTTTCCATGTTGAGGTCGCCTTCAGCCTCGTCTTCCATGTTATTGACAACATCTGGGTCAGCATTTCCCCACTTATGAACTTGGGCTCCTTAGCAGCCTCTGCTTGATCTTGTCGGAATGGTTTGTAACCCAAACCGAATTTGTCCTCCTTTTTCTCCACAGGTAGCAGCTTGCCCCAGCCTTGGGTGTTTCCATCTTCAACAACCTTCCGAGCTTGTTGGTTGGAGACAATTGAAGTACCCATCTTATCTTCTTGGGATGCAGCAAAAAATCTTCAGTTGTCGCCTCATTGACATTCAGTGCTTCGAAACCTTGGCTCATGGTCTCGTGGATTTCACCATCCATCTCAATGTATTTGTAGGTAGCCAGATGGCTAACAAAAATATCCTCTTCACCATAGATTGTGATAATTTTCCCTTCCCACTCGTATTTTAATTTCTGGTGAAGGGTCGACGTAATTGCGCCAGCGGCATGAATCCATGGTCGACCCAATAAACAATTGTAGGCCGGCTGAATGTCCATCGCGTAGAAAGTAGTTTGAAAGACCTGCGGGCCAATTATCACCAACAACTCCACTTCTCCAAGAACAGACCTCTTGGAACCATCAAAATCTTTAACCACCATATTGCTTGGTCAGAGAGCTATACCATCATATTCAAGATTAACAAGGGCTTTCTTTGGCAAGACATTGAGCGAAGACCCAGCGTCAACTAGAACGTGTGAAAGCACAGACCCTTTACACTCCAGAGTGATGTGCAAAGCTTTGTTATGATGACGACCTTCCGTTGTCAAATCAGCGTTGGTGAAGCCTAGCCCATGGCTAGTATTAATCTTAGACACCACTGTCTCAAGCTGATTTACTGTGATCTCCTCAGGCACGTAGGCTGCGTGCAGTACCTTAAGTAATGCATCCCGATGAGCTTCGGAACACAACAGTAATGATAAAATGGAGATCTTGGAAGGAGTCTGGTGGAGTTTATCCACAACCTTGTAGTCACTTCTCTTGATTATCCTCATAAATTCATCCACATCCTGATCAAAGGATGTTTTATGAGCTTCTTTCAGGATGGGTTCTTCAAGCACCACATTTTTGCCTTTAGCTTTGGCAGCAACCACTGCCTCAGTGTTAACTCTCGAAACTTGTGACGTGAAGAGGCGTCTGCTTCGGGTGAAGCCTCCACCTCCCCAGACATTATCGACCTGTGGTGTATGAGTTGAAGAATCAAGAACGACTCTCTCCCCGTTGCAGTAGAGGTCTGAACCATAGTGCCATGGTACATCATTATCTTTTTCATAAGGAATGGGTCCAGGTACCGTGATGGTGACTGGACTAACTGCAGCGGAAGTAGGAACTGTTATTGTCTGTGGATCGTAATATATGGTGATAGGACTCCTGACTGGTCATGGTGGTGAAAGACTGAAGTTGGGTTGTTGTTGAGATTGTTGCTGAAAATTGTTGGAATCTAGGACCATTGCTGGGTCGTAGTATATAGTGACCGTGGAGATGTCATTGTTAATGGTTGTTGTAGTTGTAGAAGCGGATGCGGTTGAACTAACATTTTTTGAAGTGATGGAAGAAATGATTGTTGACTTTGTAGCAGAATCTGTCGGAACAATTGTTTTTGAAGTTGTAGGAGAAGTGCCTGTTGTTGCTGCAAGAGGAATTGTTGATGTTGTAGAAACCGTTGATGTTACCTGCAGGAAACCTTCTTTGATAAGGCCATTGATGCCACTTTTTAAACTTGCACAACCATTGGCGGAAACTTTGCAAGATTCACAGCAGGCCTCACAACCTGGGAACACCTGGCATTTTAAAAGTTGGGCTTTAACCTCTGCCATAGGTGTTTGAATACTTGCAGTATCTTCAATTAGTTTCACGGGTTGATCCTCCTCAATTGCATTTATCGTGGGCCCACCATGGTTGGGCATAGGATTCTTTGTGAAGTTCATGTGCAAAGCTCTGCACTTTCCTGTGGTGTGGCCAGGTGCATTAGAATGGAAGGCACATCTGGCATTGACATCCTAATTTCTCGGAAGGTTCTGAGGATCTGGTGGAGCCAGAGTCCTTAATTCAACAAGATTAAGCTTCAAAAGTTGTGGTAACAAAGTCGCATAGGGCATTGGTATAGGATTAATTACCCTGTTGACTTGAGATGGCCTTTGCTGGAAAGGACGTTGTTGTTGGTTGTTGTTGTTATTGTAGGACCTTTGTTGAGGAAAATGTTGTTGTTGAGGGAAATGTTGTGGTTGCGGAGTGTATTGTTGTTGAGGTGGTGGAGTAGGAATTGTGACAGCGGCAATTGATCTTGGCATATACTGGGGCCTTCCTCTACCCATGTGAACTGAATTGGTTTCACCCGACCTGCGAGGCCCTGCAAAAGGTTTCCTTGTGCTTCTTGAGACGGCGCCGTTATCAGAAATCTTACCCATTTTCAACAAACTCTTAATACTTTCTCCAGCTATGACCACATCTGTAAAGCTAGTGGAGGAGAAAGCAGCCAACCTATCAATGTATGTCCCCTGTAGGGTGTTCATAAACATATATGCCATTTCTCTTTCCGACATTGGAGGTTGAACAGCTGCAGCTAATTGTCTCCATCTCTGAGCATACTCTCTGAAGCTTTCCCTGGAGGACTGTGACATACCCATTAGAAGGGTTCTGTTAGGAGCCATGTCTAGATTGTATTGGTATTGGCGTATGAAAGCCTCAGCCAAATATTTCCAATTTTTTATTGTTGCCCTGGTCAGGTGAGAGTACCACTCACGGGATGCCTCGGTCAAGTTATCCTCAAAATAAAACATCCATAGTGTAAGCCTTCAATCTTCCCAGAAAGGATTGAAGATGGGTGTGAGGGCAAGATGTTCCATTATATCTTTCAAAGCAGGGAGGTTTGAATTTGTGAGGAATTCTAACTCCCTCTACCAGCCCCATATCCATAACATCAAATCCTAAGGAGTTTTGAGACTCCAGAGATCTCAACTTTTCTGCTATCTCTTCCAGCCGACGATCATAGAATTCATCTCCTGCAACAACTACAGTGAACTGTTCCTCCTGAGGGTCCTCTTGCAAGGCACGCCCTCCAGTATTACCTTGGGTATTCCTGATAGCATTAATGTCAGGGTTAAGATGAGGCCCAAACTCCGGGGGGTCAGTACGTGGTTGTACATGATCATTGTTGCTGGTACCCCCTGTGCCTGGGTGATTTTCTTCAGGAGTTTGCCGCTCGACCAACTCTCTTAATCTTTCTTGGCTTTGGGCTAACCCAGTCATTACTGCCATGAACTGGTTCATCTGAGCCCTCATTTCAGTTCTTTCATTAGCCATCTGGGTTCTCACGTCAGTCAGATCTTGCTGAACCTGGTCCATCTGTAAGCTCGGAAGGTTGTTTCTTGTAGGATACCGGTGAACTCTGTTGATGGGGAAGACTCTCCTACGAGCAATGTTTCTTGAAACCACAGCAAAGTGAGAAAACAAACAACAAAAAATACCTACAAAACAAAGAAATGATGTTAGTATGCAATGCAGTATGTCTATTTGTCTTCCAAGGGTATCCGGTTTGGTTCTTTGGTTTTGACCTTCCAGACCTCGAGGAATGATGATGTTGAAGATAAATGAAGCCCATAGAATAACACACAAACCATATATTACAAATGCAAAGGTACATAGTTTTGTGATTACAATAAGCCCTCATGATGGGTCAAAATACAACAAAATAAACAAAAGTACAAACAAAATGAAGTACAAATACAAAGAAATTAGACATCCAGACCATAGTCATCCTCTTTGACTTCCTTCAGGAGAGCATCAGTCACTGGTCCCATTGGATGCTCTGTGATGGTCCTGATAATAAGGTTCCTGGTGGCAATAGAATCTGTCAACTTCTTATACTTGTCTTGGTCTTTTGATCTCTTCAACCCCGCCCGGAGTTTCAATTCAGAGATTTCCTTATGAGCTGCTAACAAGGCTTCCTGACTCTTCTTCTCATTAGCTTCCAACTGCTCTATCTTAGCTTGTGTCTTCTGATCTTCCTGTGAACGAGCCTCAGTAATTCAGATCCATCTAGCCTGACTTTCTTCCAAGTAATGCTCAGCTCTGGCCTTCTGAATCTTGGCTTCCTCGCAAGCATTGTTCAATACCAACTCCCCTGCTCGAGCTCTTCTGATGTAATCATTTTTCTTCTCAATCTTGGTCATATGCTCGATTCGGAGCTTCTCTAGCATCTCATTGTCCAGACGACTATCATTCCTCTCCCAGAGGGTCTTCTTCAGAGCTTCAGAAAGCTAAGTATTCCTTTCCTTCAACTTCTCAAACTCCTCTAAAATGACTGTAGCTACAGGTTCTACTGTTGATGGTCCAGGGACATCCTCCATGGTGAAAGGCACGCGGGTGATCTGTCCTCTAATGCGAGACCAATCAATGTATTGTGTTGAGGCAATGTTGTTGCACTTTCCAAGAATGGCAGTCCCTTTTGTCTGAATATTATCCCAGGCCCAGGCTGCTTGTCGGGCAATGGCATGGTTATGATGAATGTCACAGTAAAGGGTTTCTGATAAGTCCTGCTCTCTTGGTGGATGTACTAAGGCATACCCTAGTTGTCTTTTGAACAGCAAAGGATTGTAGTTGATGCAACCCTTCACTCCAATCAAAGGTACATTGGGATACTGCCCACAGCTGGTGATTATGTCTCTTCCCTTGGTGCTCTGAGTGCACCATCTGATGTCTTTTGATGTAAGGGCAATCATACTCTTAGCCCAGTTTCTTGACTGATGAGGATTCAAGAAAGATTCTGACTTTGGCAAGTGCCTCAATAACCAACAGTAAAAGAGAGGTGCACAACATCTGACTAATTTTCCCCTCTGCTTCACATTCCTTTGATGCACTGAGTAGTAGAAAACCCCAAGCAAGGTAGGAACTGGGTTCTTCAGCAAGAAGAGATGGATAGCATTCTTTCTTAGAAACTTAGGCTCGTCCGCAAACAAGATGATACCATATATGCTAAGGGACAAGAGAGCACAAACAGTTTCCCACTTCCCTGCTGCAGCATGACTGGTGGCCTGAGTGATCAAGAAGTCCAAATGGAGGCCTGGGATTACAACCTTAGTAGTCATGTTTTGATCAATGATGGTGGTCTCCAAATACAGAGCCTTAGCTATATCCTCGTTCCTAGGAGCAGTCATCTCAGGGTTGAGAGGAATCCCCCTCCTGATGAGGACACCCAACAATATGGAAAATTCTTCCAACAAAGGACCCAACTGAAAGTCTAGAAAAGTGAAACATCTGAGAGGAGGGTCATAGAACTGAAGGCAAGTGTGGATCATGCTCCTCTGTGATGCATCCAAGTCCATGATCATGTCCATAATACCACCATAATTTTCCCTGAATAAAGGGACATGATCAGGAGTGATGAGTGTCTGAATCTGCCTGATGCCTGCCAGAGTGGGCTCAAAGAAATGGTATGTAATGTTGCTCTTCCTGGATGGGTCCATACTGATAATGGATGCTGAAGAAAATAACTAAGGAGGAACACTGATGAAGGTAACTGATGAAGGTGCTGAAGAGAATCTCTGATGAAGATGGCTAATGAATATATCTGAAGAAGAAGTCTGATGCAGATGAACAGTCATAACCAAAACCAAAGATAATGTGGATACCTTGTAAAACAAATAGACAAATGTTAAAATGATGCAAAATGATGTATGCAGAATGATATGCAAGGGTTTGTGATCAAGTGTTGGATCTGTTATCTGCCTTGATAAGGTCCATGTGTATTCATAAGTCCAGGTGGAGGCTAGAGAACCAATAACCAGGTGGGGGACTCAAATAAAGAGTCACAAGTCCAGGGTTTCATAAGATCAGTCCAAAATAGTGTAACCTTAACAATATCAGTAACAGGGTATGATGAGGCCAAGGGTTCCTACAAACCTGTAAACATCCCAACCCCCTCACAGGTATTGTTCTAGAACAAGGATTCTCAGACTTGGATCAGTTATGAGAAGTGTAAACACTTCTAACCCAGAGGTACAGTATTTACATTAATCATAAAGGATCCTCCTCTAATTCACCTCAGATTCTGAAGGTCATCTAAAAAGGTCATCTAGACTTAGCAGGCTTCCCAGATAACCCTAGTACTACAGGAAATCCATAGCACAGAGTTCTGAAGAAGAAACCCATGTTTGAACCGTGTTTCATATTCCCTCACCAGACCGAAATGGAATGGGAAAGAATATGAAGCCACTCTATCATATGTGTCACTCAGGCTCCTGGTATGGAACCTTACTCACTGAGAATCCCTCCCACCAAGGTAAACAACAGATCCAGCACAATGATATGATGATAGTAACATGAAATGCATAAACAGTAAATGAAAGCAATAAATAAAGTTGTAAAGAAAGTAATAAATAAAGCAATAAACAAAAAGCACATATAGCACATTACACCCCCATAAATACAAATCAAACAAGCGCTAAGAGAAACCCACAAAAAGAACCAAAAGCCCTGGTTGCAAGATAAGAATGTCCCCAACAGAGTCGCCAAGTTGTCGCTCCCCTGAAAAGACACTAGGTCCCAAGGTGCAGACGCGAACGGTCGGCGAAAAGAGAAAGTGAAATGAATTGAATAGAGTTTCCAACTAGGCATTTTTATCCCAAAGAAAAGGTAATGTTGCATAAACCTAGAAAGAGATGGATAAGACGGTTGCGAACCAGAGAAACTGAGAAAGGTGGTTGGTTACAACTTGGGAAGGTATTAGCACCCAGATTGTCCGTCGTACTCGACGGGATCCACGCTTACAAGATTGTGTTTAAAGGGGTAGTGTATGTGCTATCTGTGTGTAAAAACCTAAAAAAGGAATGTACATGTGTCAGTGCAAAAGGGTGAATTTCTCAGGAACTGAGGCTTTTAAAGAATGCTGAAAGAGGGGGGGAGACACAAAGACTTTTGTTTGATAACTATTAAGTTATGCCTACGTATCCTCTCATGCAATGAGGAAGTCAAAACACCATTGTTCGACTCAAAGAGACTGAAAGGTAAATTGACTGTGAACTGCTTGCTTGCTTATGCTCAAGTGTATGACTCGTCTGGCTCGAGTGCTAACTGTCTTGAATTAGACGGAAGAAGCAAGTTCTCGTTTGTGAATGAGTGTGATGAGAAAAGAATCCCGAAGGAGACAATTATTGTTTGTTTTTGTGTTTTTAGTTTTGTTATTGTTTTTTGATGCTTTTGCATGAGCTTAAGCCTAAATCAAGGGCTTGTAAACTCATTATATCCTCCCTGATTAGAGATAATGAGCCTACTTAAGTATGAGATAAGTATCTCAACTTAATTACCATGATGATGTAGGGTTAAGATCATTAACCTACTTGTGATTATTTAGATGTTTTTTGGGTTTTATTTAGTGTTAAGTAATGAGTTTAATTTCTAATCACAGATTAGTGAACTCATTATACCATCCTAATAGAAGGATAATAGGTGAGGACACTTAAGCTGAGGAAGATTCCTCAACTTAATCCATGGTTAGGGACTAAATTCATTATATAACAAACCTTTATTAAATGGATTTTAATTAAGGGATGAGATTAAGAAGTGGATTTTAAGTTTGTAAGACAACTTGAGGGGGACTTTTCCATTAAAAACTAGGGTTAGTCCCTCTTAACCATAAGGAAGAGTTAGAACCCTAATGTAAGGCCCAAGTTACAAGATAAAGTCTTAGTGATAATTAGTGTGATTTGATTAAGAGGTTTAAAAAAATTAAAGGTTTAACACTTAGGATTAGAGTTATACACTCCATCCTAAGAGAAGGATGCATGCATAACCCTAATTCCAAAGTCCTAAAACTTTAAGAGTTTAGTCTCTGATTAAGAGATGAAAAAAGAGACTCAAGGAGACTCAAAGGTAAAAATCTAGGGGGGACTATATACAACCCTAAAAGTTATCATTCTTAGATATCCTATGGTTTATGAGGCTTAAGAGAAAAGATCTTCAAGGCCACCAAAGGAAGAAGCAGATGAAAAGAGAAGGAGAAAGAAGAACAAATTACTTACTTCCTGAAGAAGATAAGTAACTTGAAAGAATGAAAGTGAGAAGGATAGAACATAAGTGAACAATTTCACTTCAAAGACATGTAAGAATGTATATGATTGAGATAAGAAGAAGTGGGAAGTGAAGGCAAATCCATTTCCCAAATAACTTACCAAAGGTACCTGAAATGTTAGTTTGAATTCAAGACATGTACAAGTTCAAAAGCATAGGCAAATAGTGTGATAAAAAATTGAAATTGCATCCAAGGGGACCCTAAGCACTAATGAAATCACCATCCAAAGGGGAAGGTCTAAAGGTTTACCAAGTTCAAGTTATGGTTATCCTAAGATTGACTAGGGTTTTGGATATTTCTCAAAGGGAAAATACACATTAATTTGAAAATGCAAGATACAAATGTGACAAAAATATTTTTAGAAACTAGAGGTCAAATGTGAAAGATTGCAACAAGAATCAAATGCAAACTCATCTTGGTTTGAAAGTTATGAATTTTTGAAGTTAGGGTTGAAAAATAAGAAATTTATAAACCCTAATTCAAAGAAAATTGGCAAAGTTTGATCAAAACCAAAAAGAAATTTGTTAGATGAGTTTGAAAATGTTCCTAAATGTTTAAGAAACCTCTCTGATTTTTTTTTGTGATTTTTAAATACTTTAAAGTATTTTTAATTAATTAAATGGACTTAATTAATTAGAATATACAATTTAAAAATGCATTTTAAATGAAAAAATATAAAAATAAAAATATTTTTGGATTCTGAAAATTAATTAAAGTGATGATAAAAAATTTCAGAATTTTAAAATGATTTTTGCTATTTTAAATAAATAAGAGAAAATAAAATGAAATAAATAAAAAGAAAATGAAAAGTAATCCAAATGGGTGGTCCAGATTGCGTAGGGGAGAGATAAAGGGTCCAGATGGGAAGTCTGATTGACCAAGGGTATGAAAGATCTAAGGCTCAGGTTTGAAGTTGTGTTTCGCGCGTGATCAAGTGGCTGACATTTAAACTGACTTAATTAATTATAATTAATTTAATTAATCAAATTTAATGTTAATTGAATTATCTGAGCCGTACGTTGCCTAACCCTAATCATGATCTAAGGGTGGAGAATGAATCTGGGGAATTAATCAAGGATTAGCCCTAAATATTTTCAGGTGACCGGAGCTTAGCCAAAGTTTCAGAATCTCCTACAAGCCACTAAATCTCAAATTTCTTGCCCAGAATTACTCCCCTAACATCATAGAACATGAATCCACAAACAAAATTCATTTATCATGCATATTCAGGCTGAATCGAAGCAAACAAATTTCTAGGTCAAACTTTCAGATCATCATGAAATACTCATTTCTAGCCTATTTTCAATTCTAAACATATCAGCATGATCAGGGAAGCATGTAGAATCATTCTATAACATAAAAACACGTTTCTGGAAAACAATTTCTTGAAGATTACCTGAGATGAAGTTCTTTGAAATGGAGATTTATGGACCTCTCCCTTGTGCAATTCAGTCTCCTTTGACCTCCTGAGGCTATTGGCAAGCTTGAATGAAGCTTAGAGTGACTGGTTTGTGTGTTTCAGTTCTGACAAAGTAGAAATTGTGTTTGTGTTTGGGCTTGTTTCAGGCTATGGTGATGGGTGGTAAATGATCATGAGGTTATATGGAGTTGATTGGTGAAAGAATTTCTGGATTTGAGTGGCTAGATTAAGAGATTCGAAGAGCTAAAGTTTGGGAGAAATTTCTTGATTCTGAAGTTGTGTGTTCTTTCAGGCCATGAAGGGTGTCCATTTATAGTGCTTAGGGCTTGAATAAACAATTGTTATTTGCCAGAAGAGTTGTTGTGGCACTGTGGGATTGGTATGGCTTGAAATGCAAAAATGTCAACATATGTGTACTTGAGGTATGGGCTGGTGCAACATAGATTTATGTGGTTAGATATCTTCAGCACGCTTCATGGAGAGCCCTTGGATCAATAGAAGTGAGTTGTGATGCTTGGATGAAGAGATTTCAATGTTTATGCATATTGGCCACTTTGAAATTTCTTGTGAATCAAGCCATGAAAATGCCAAATTCTTGGGCCAATTCTGGTTTAGGCAAGTTGTATTTACATGTTATGAAGTGTTTGTGCACATTAGAGGTCACTTAGAAGCTTGAAATGCCAATATGCAAAAATCCCTCTTTGACATGAAACTTGAAATTATGTGATTTTTGCCAACTTTGAAAGGCCATATCTTGAGTTTTAGGATGAATCAAGACATGTTCTAGTACTTTTTGAAAAGGGAAAGACCTAATCTACAACTTTCATGTCCAAGAATTTTTCATTTGAAGCATTTTTGGTCATGAAAGAGGAGGTTGAAAATTTTCCCAAAATGGAAAGTTTTCATTACAAGTCATTTCCAAAAATGGCAAGTTTGCAATTGGCTCAAAATTCTTCAACTTTGTGAACTTCCAACCACTTCTAAGATCAAATAAAGATCATAGAGACCCAAAATGATGATGATGACCCTTTGGTACCCTTGTTGGGGGCCTCAGATGCCCTGATTTTGACTTAACTTGCTCAAGAAGTTACCCAATGATCAAATGACTTCTACAATGAATTTCTTCATTAAACTTGGTACACATGATCCTTATAACATATTAAGAACATTAGAAACAAGAATGACCAAAAAATTTGGAGTTAAGGCCTCTGAAACCAAAACCCTAATTTTGGTCATCTGTGTAGGAAAAACCCTAGCTCTGCTTCCATGCCTTTGCCATTCTTTGTGATCTCTTGACTTTCATGAACTTTGGGGAGCATAATATGATCATTGAACACACATGGACCCCCTTAGAAAGCTTTAAGACCATTGGGATGGCTCAGATTGATCCTTGGATTGCTCAGATCACAAACCCTAGATGCAGATGAAATGGAACTATGCAGATGAAACAAATATGTAATGTGAGATGTAATGCTTATGTTGAAACAGAAATGAAAGATCACAAGCCATAGTGTGAGAAAAGTGAGGGAAAATTTGAGGTGTTTACACCCTTGACCTCAACATACCTTGCTACTGGATTTTGTTCTTAAGGTTGTACTATTTTGGACTAGTTCTTTGAGACCATGGATTATTGACTCTTTATTTGAGTCCCCCACCCGGTTACTGGTTCTCAAACTTCCATCTGAAACTCTGAACACTCATGGACCCTACCAAGAGCAGTAGATAATCCAGCACATGATCACAAACATTTGCATATCATAAGCATACATCATATTGCATCATTTAACATTTGTCTATTTGTTTTACAGGGTATCCATCTTCTCTTGGTTTGGTTTTGACCGTTCGTCTGCTCAGATATCTTCTCCAACATTCCTTCAGCTATCTTCTTCAGTTATCTCCTTCAGCACACATCTTCAACATGAATTCAACAAGGAAAAGCAACATCACCTACCACTTCTTTGAGTATCCTCTAGCAGGCATCAGACAGATACAGGCCCTTATCACCCCTGATCATGTTCCCTTATTCAGAGAGCATTATGGTGGAATCATGGACATGATCATGGACTTAGACACATTGGAGAGGAGCATGATTCACACATGCCTTCAGTTTTATGACCCTCCTCTACGTTGCTTCACTTTCCCATATTTTCATATAGGACCTTTGCTGGAAGAATACTCTATGCTATTGGGTGTCCCTATCGGAAGAGGAATTCCTTTCAACCCTGAAATGACTCCTCCAAGGAATGAAGACATAGCCAAGGAATTACATCTGGAAGCAACTATCATTGACGAACACATGACTTCCAAGGCTAGAATCCCAGGCCTTCAACTGGATTTCTTGATCACTCAGGCTACAAATCATGCTGCAGTAGGGAATTGGGAAACTGCCTGTGATCTCCTAGCCCTCAGCATTTATGGTATCATTTTTTTTGCTGATGATCCTAAGTTTGTAAGAAAGAATGTCATTCACATCTTCATGCTAAAGAACCTAGTTCCTACCTTATTGGGAGACTTCTACTACTCAGTTCATCAGAGGAATGAGAAACAGAGAGGAAGACGTGTAAGGTGTTGTGCACCTCTTTTCTACAGTTGGTTGATGAAGCATATGCCGGAGACGGAAGCTTTCTTGAACCCACGTCAGAAAAGGAATTGGGCTAAGAGGATGATTGCCCTTACTTCAGAAGATATCAGATGGTGTACTCAGAACACCAAGGGCCGAGACATAATAACAAGCTGTGGGCAATACCCAAATGTGCCACTTATTGGAGTAAAGGGTTGCATCAATTATAATCCTTTACTTTTCAAGAGACAATTGGGGTATGCCTTGGTACATCCACCTAGGGAGTAGGACTTAGAAGAGTCTCTTTATTGTGCTGTTCAGAACAATCATGCCATTGTCCGACAAGCAGCCTGGGCTTGGGAAAACATACAGACTAAAAGGACTTCTATTCTGGGGAAGTGCAATAACATAGCCTCTGCTAGTACACTGAATGGTCACGCATCAGAGGATAGATTACTCGAATGTCATTCACCCTGGAAGGTGTACCAGGGCCATCAGCAGTTGAGCCCATGGCCACAGTCAATCTGGAATAATTTGAGAAGATGAAAGAGAGGAATGCCCAGCTAGCTGAAGCTTTGAAGAAAAACCTTTGGGAAAGGAATGATGGTCGTCTAGACATTGAGAGGCTAGAGAAGCTGCGGATCGAGCATGTAACCAAAATTGAGAAGACTGAAGACTTCATCAGGAAGGCCCGAGCAGGGGAACTTGTGTTGAAGAATGCATGCAAGGAAGCAAAGATTCAAAGGGAAAGAGCTGAGCATTATCTGGAGGAGAGTCAGGATAGATGGGTCAGGATAACTGAAGCTCATTTGCAAGAAGACCAGAAGATGCAAGCCGAGATAGAGAAGTTAGAGTCTAATGAGAAAAGAAGCCAAGAGGCACTGCTAGCAGCTCAGAAAAAGATCTTAGAGTTGAAACTTCGGGCGGGGTTAAGGAGATCCAAAGAACAGGACAAGTATCAGAAGATGACAAATGACATTGCTACCAGAAACCTTCTCATCAGAACCATTACAGAGCACCCAGTTGGACCGGTAACTGATGCTCTCCTAAAGGAAGTCAAGGAGGATGCATTTGGACTGGATGTTTGATTTTCTTTACTTGTATCTAATTGATTGTACTTTAGCTCACCATGGTGATTTTGTCTATTGTATTCTTGAATTTGATTGTATTTTGATTCACCATTAGAGTTTGTTTGTTTGTAATTCATGAACTATTTGTATTTTGGCATTGCTATTTGTATGGTTATGAATTGTATTTTCTTATGGAATTCGTTTGCTTAAAACATCTTTATCTCCTCCAAGAGGTCTGGAAGGTCAAAACCAAGAACCAAATCGGATACCCTCTGAAGACAAATAGACATACTGCATTGCATGCTAATCTCATACCTTTGTTTTGCAGGTGTTTTGTTGATTGTTTCAGGAAATATTGCTTGCAAGAGGGTCTTCCCCATCAATCGCATCCACAGATATCCAACTCGACACAACCTTCCGAGTCTACAAATGGATCAGCTACAGCAGGAACTGACAGATGTGAGGACTCAGATGACTGATGTAAGGACAGAAGTAAGGACCCAGATGAATCAATTCATGGATGTGATGACTGGACTAGCACAGACCCAAGAAAGATTGAGGGAGTTAGTCGAGCGGCAAACCCCAGAAGATAACCACGCAGGCATTGGAGGTACTAGAAACAATGAGCGCGAGCAGTCGCGAACGACTCCAGTAGTGTTTGGACCTCACAACAATCCTGAAGCTAATATCCTTGGACATGGCCAAAGGAACACTGGAGATCGTATTCTGCAGGAAAATCCTCAAGATGAGCAGTTTACAGTGCTGGGTGCTGGGGCAGATGAAGTTTATGATCATCGTCTAGACGAGATATCGGAGAAGCTGAGATCCCTGGAATCCCAGAACTCTTTGGGATTCGATGTGATGGATATGGGCTTATTGGAAGGGGTAAGGATTCCTCACAAGTTCAAATCCCCGTGTTTTGAAAAGTATAACGGTACCTCATGTCCTCGTACCCATTTGCAATCTTTTTTGGGAAGATTGAAAGCATATACCATTGATGAGAAATTGTGGATGTTTTACTTTGAAGACAGTTTAACCGGGGCATCTAGAGAGTGGTATTGACACCTATTAAGGGCTACTGTCAGGAACTGGAAAGACTTAGCTGAGGCCTTTATATGCCAATATCAGTACAACCTGGATATGGCACCCAATAGGACCCTCTTGATGGGTATGTCTCAATCCTCGAGAGAAAGTTTTCGCGAGTACGCTCAAAGGTGGAGACAACTCGCTGCTGCTGTCCAGCCACCTATGTCCGAAAGGGAAATGGCTGATATGTTTATGAATACCTTGCAAGGGACCTACATTGATAGACTTGTTGTCTTCTCTTCTACCAGTTTTGCTGATGTGGTTATAGCAGGTGAGAGAATCGAAAGCCTATTGAAGATGGGTAAGATTTCTGACAATGGTGCTAGCTCTAGCAATGTAAAGAAACCCTTCTCAGGACCTAAAGGACAGGAGAAACTAATTCAGTGCATATTGGCAGAGGTAGGCCCCAGTACTTGCAAAGATCAGTGGCTGCAGTCACCATCCCTACTCCAGCACCTCGACAACAACAGTAGCCTCAACAACAACAAAGATCTTATAATAACAACAACCAACAACAACGTCCTTTCCAACAAAGACCTTCTCAGATTAATAGGGTGATCGATCCCATCTTGATGCCCTATGCAGTCTTACTCCCGCAACTATTGAAGCTTAACCTGACTAAACTGAGGACTTTGGCTCCACCAGATCCTCTGAATCTTCCAAGGAATTATGATGTCAACGCCAGATGTGCTTTTCACTCCAATGCGCCTGGTCATTCACCAGGGAAGTGTAGGGCCCTGCACATGAAAGTCCAAGATCTGATTGACTCCAAAGCTTTGAATTTTGCACCTCCACCAAATATCACAAAGAATCCAATACCAAACCATGGTGGGTCGAGGATTAATGCTATTGAGGAGGACCAACCAAAAATTCTGATTGATGACATTGCAAGTATTCGAACACCATTGGCCGAAGTAAAAGCTCAGCTATTGAAGTGCCAGGTGTTTCCGGGTTGCGAGGCCTATTGTGAAGCTTGCAAAGTTTCTACCAATGGTTGTACAAAACTGAAGAATGGTATCAGAAGTCTTATCAGAGAAGGCATCCTGCAAATCAAGTCAACAGTTCCATCTTCTACAACTGCAACAAAAATCTCTCCTACAACACCAGCAAAAGTCATTCCAACATAATTTCCTACAACTCCAGCAAAAGTCATTTCAACAGAATCGACTACAACAATAAGAAACACCAGTGACGACATCTCAAAAGTTACCATCTATTATGATCCAGCAACCATCCATGTTCCGAAATCTCTCAACAACAACTTTCAGCAACACCTTCATCAATAACTTCCTGCACCTGCGCCATCTTCGACCAGACCTCCTGTCACCATCTACTATGATCCACAGACTATCACAACTCCTTCTTCTGCTGCAATTAGTCTGGTGACCATCACAGTGCCTGGACCAATTCCTTATGATAACAATAGGGTTGTGCCTTGGCATTATGGTTCGGATCCTTACTGCCATGGAAAGAAGATCACTCTTGATTCCTCAATACCTGTACCACAAATCGACAATGTCGGGGGAGGCGGAGGCTTCACTCGAAGCGGACGTCTCTTTGCTTCACAGTTCCCCAGAGTTAATGCTGAAGCAGAAGCTGCTGCTAAGGCAAAAGGCAAAAGTGTGGTGCCAGAAGAACCAGCTGCAAAAGAAACTCAGAAGACACCATTTGATCAGGATGTAGACGAGTTTATGAGGATCATCAAAAGAAGTGACTACAAAATTGTGGATCAGCTCCATTAAACACCCTCCAAGATCTCCATACTATCTTTGCTCATGTGTTCCTAAGCTCACCGGAATTTACTACTCAAGGTCCTACATGCAGCTTATGTGCCTGAAGAGATCACGGTCAATCAGTTAGAAAAGGTGGTCGCAAATGTCAATACTAGTCATGAACTAGGTTTCACCAATGCTGACTTGACTACGGAGGGGCATAATCACAACAAGGCTTTGCATATCACTTTGGAATGCAAAGGTGTTGTACTTTCTCATGTCCTTGTTGATATCGGGTCATCACTCAATATGTTTCCAAAGAAAGCTTTAGTCAAGCTAGAGTATGATGGTCTTGCACTCCGTCCGAGCAACCTAGTTGTCAGAGCTTTTGATGGTTCTGAGAGATCGGTTCTTGGAGAGATTGAGATGCCCATGGTAATTGGCCCACAAGTTTTCAAAACTACCTTCTATGTGATGGACATACAGCCTGCCTACAGCTGTTTGTTGGGTCGACCCTGGATCCATGCCGCTGGCGCGGTAACGTCTACCCTTCACCAGAAGTTAAAATATGAGTGGGAATGCCAAATTATCACCATTTGTGGAGAGGAAGAAATCTTTGTCAGTCACCTGGCTACATACAAGTACATAGAGATGGATGGGGAGATCCATGAAACCCTGAGTCAGGGTTTCGAAGCTTTGAATATCAACGAAGCAACAACTGAGGTCTTTGCTGCATCCTAAGAGGAAAGGATGGGCACTTCAATTGCTTCCTAAGGGCAGGCTCGGAAGGTTGTGGAAGAAGGGAATGCCCAAGGTTGGGGCAAGCTGCTGAAGGTTCAAATGAAAGAAGACAAATTCGGTTTGGGTTACAGACCATCCCGACAAGTTCCAGAGGAGGATGCTGAAGCTCCCAAGTTCATAAGGGGGGAATGCTGACCCCAGATGTTGTCAACACTTTAGAAGACGAGGCCAAGAGCGAATACAACCTGGAAATCTGGATCTGTCCAAGAGTCCCAGGCCAACAAGTCCTCAACTGGTCTTCCCAGGAAATTATAAGGGTTACTGCTGCAGAGTAATTATTATTTCCTGTTTTAAGCATGCATCAAAGTCCTGCATCTTGCCCAAGATGTCGGGACTCATTTTGTAATAGGGCCAAATGTATTTTGTGCAAATTGAATATTAATGAACAATGACATCTTTTGGAAAACAATCTTTTGTTCGCTCCCTGTCTTTTCATTTGTGTTATTTTCGCACAAAACAATAAATGGCAATGCTTTTCTCAATAAATAACTTCATTCACTTTTTCTAAATAAGATAAAATCAATCACTAAAATGAACCAAATCTCAACCCTTGCAGAGATAGCCCTCCAGATTGCACCGACAATGACATTGCTATGACCTTGTGTGACTTCGACAATCCGATTAATCAAGCAGATGAAGGGGTTGAAGAAGACTACGATTTACCTGAAGAGTTAGCTAGGATATTGAGACAAGAGGAAAAGGTGATTGCTCCTCATCAGGAGGAGGTTGAGACTATCAATCTTGGTACCGAGGTAGATGTGAAAGAAGTAAAGATTGGAGCCAGTCTGCAAGCTCCAGTAAAAGAACAACTTGTCAGTATGCTGCGAGAATATGTCGATATGTTCGTTTGGTCCTATCAAGATATGTCGGGTTTGGATACAGATATTGTCATGCACAAGCTGCCATTGAAAGAGAATTTTCCGCCAGTTAAATAGAAGTTGCACCGTACTCGCCCAGACATGAACATGAAAATCAAAGAAGAAGTACAAAAGCAGTGGGATGCCAGTTTTATCGATGTAACTAGTTACCCGCCTTGGCTTGCTAACATTGTACCCGTACCTAAGAAAGATGACAAGGTGCGTATATGTGTCGATTACCGGGATCTGAATAGAGCAAGCCCGAAAGATGATATCCCATTACCTCACATTGATGTATTGGTAGACAACATAGCTCAGTTCTCGGTATTTTCCTTCATGGACGGATTTTCTGGATACAATCAGATCAAGATGTCGCCTGAATACATGGAAAAGACAACCTTCATCACACCATGAGGTACGTTCTGCTACAAAGTAATGTTGTTTGGTCTGAAGAACGTCGATGCAACATAACAATGGACTATGGTAACATTATTCCACGATATGATCCATAAAGAAATCGAGTGCTACGTGGATGACATGATTGCCAAGTCCCTCACAGAAGAAGGCCATTAGGTAAACCTGTTGAAATTGTTCAAGCATCTGAGGAAGTATCAATTAAGGTTGAACCCCAACAAATGCACATTTGGGGTACGTTCTGGTAAGCTGCTGGGTTTTATTGTAAGAGGAAAAGGAATTGAGGTTGATCCCGACAAAGTCAAAGCAATTCAGGAAATGCCTGCACCTAAGACTGAGAAATAAGTTTGAGGGTTCTTAGGTAGATTAAACTACATTTCAAGGTTCATATCTCATCTCACTGCAACCTGCGATCCCTTATTCAAACTGCTAAGAAAGGAACAAACAGTCAGGTGGAACGATGATTGTCAGAAAGCTTTTGACAAGATCAAGGAGTATCTGCAAGAACCTCTAATTCTCATGCCTCCAGTCGAAGGAAGACCTCTAATAATGTACCTGACATTATTAGATGAATCAATGGGGTGTGTGTTGGGCCAACATGATGAGTCTGGTCGAAAATAGTATGCAACATACTACATAAGCAAAAAGTTTACCGATTGTGAACAACGTTATTCACTACTCGAGAAAACTTGCGGTGCTTTAGTGTGGGTTGCTCGCCGACTAATACAGTATATGTTGACTCATACCACATTGTTGATCTCAAAGATGGACCCCGTCAAGTACATTTTTGATAAGCCAACACTTACCGGAAGGGTTGCAAGGTGGCAAATGATTCTAACAGAATATGATATTCAATACACCTCTCAGAAAGCCATCAAGGGTTGTGTAATGTCTGATTATTTGGCCGAGCAACCCATTGATGACTACCAGCCTATGAGATTTGATTTCCCTGATGAAGACATTATGTTCTTAAAGTCAAAAGATTGTGAAGAGCCTACTCACATTGAAGGGCCTGATCCAGAAGAAGCATGGACTATGATGTTTGATGGGGCAGTTAACTGTAACGGTCGTGGGGTTGGTGCAGTGCCTATTACACCCAAAGGAGTCCATATGCCTTTCTCAGCAAGGCTTACCTTTGCATGCACTAACAATGAAGCAGAGTACGAAGCTTGTATCATGGGTCTCAAGGAAGCCATTGACCTCAGGATCAAAACCTTGAATGTATTCGGAGATTCGGCTTTGGTAATCAACCAAACTAATGGCAAGTGGTATACTCATCAAGAGCATCTGGTTCCCTACCGTTACTATACAAGGAGACTGTTGACTTTCTTCACAACAGTCAAGCTTGAATACATCCCTCGAGATGAAAATCAATTTGCAGACGCCTTGGCCACTATTTCATCTATGATCAAAGTGCAGACTGCCAACTATGTGCCTCGGATTTTAGTATCTAGACTGGACCGACCGACATATGTCTTCTCTATGGACATTGTTACTGACAACAAACATTGGTTCCACGACATCAAATGCTTCTTAGAAACTCAGACATACCCACCTGGGGCATCGTCAAATGATAAGAAGACATTGAGAAGGCTAGCCGACAGTTTCTTCCTCAATATTGATGGATCCTTATACAAGCGAAACTTCGACATGGTCTTGCTCAGATGTGTTGACAAGAAGGAAGCAGATTTACTAATGCACGAAGTACATGAAGTTTCTTTCGGTACCCACGCCGGAGGACATGCAATGGTAAAGAAATTGTTAAGATCATGTTACTACTAGATCACAGTGGATGCAGACTGTTGTTCCTATGCCAGAAAGTGCCATAAATGCCAGATTTACACAGACAAAGTGCATGTGCCTCCCAATCCTTTCAATGTATTGTCTTCACCCTGGCCCTTAGCCATGTGGGGCATTGATATGATTGGAAAGATCGAGCCAACTACTTCAAATGGTCACAGATTCATCCTGGTAGCCATTGATTACTTCACCAAATGGGTTGAAGCAGCTTCGTATGCAAATGTCACCAGGCAAGTGGTAGCCCGATTTCTGAAAAGGGATATCATTTGTCGATATGGAGTTCCCGAGCAAATCATTACTGATAATGGTTCAAACCTTAACAACAAGATGATGGCTGAACTGTGCCGAAACTTCAAAATTAAACATCACAACTCTTCTCCTTACAGGCCAAAGATGAATGGCGTTGTTAAGGCGGCTAACAAGAACATTAAGAAGATTGTGCAAAAGATGGTAGTCACATACAAAGACTGGCATGAAACGTTACCATTCGCCTTGCATGGGTACCGAACTTCCATCAGAACATCTACCGGGGCAACACCTTATCAGCTTGTGTATGGTATGGAAGCAGTCCTACCTGTTGAAGTTGAATTACCCTCCTTGCGGGTAATGATGGATGTAACACTGGACAAAGCAGAATGGGTCCGATCTCGTTATAACCAACTGAGCCTGATTGAAGAAAGAGATTAGCAGCTATCTGTCATGGTCAGTTATATCAGAAACGGATGAAGAAAGCCTTCGATCAAAAAGTCATACCTCGGGAGTATCAATTGGGAGAGCTTGTACTAAAAAGAATCATTCCCCCTCATACAGACTACAGGGGAAAGTGGACACTGTCGCTCCCACCAAATGAGGCTGGGTCAAATGGGGTACAGACGCGAACGGTCGGCGAGAGGGGAGAGGACACACAAGGGTGAACTCAGAAGACAAGAGTCGCCAGCTAGGCATTTTTATCCCGGAGGAAAGGTAATGTTGCATAGACCTAAGAAAAGATGAATAAGACGGTTGCGAACCAGAGAGACTGGGAAAGGGGGTTGGTTACAACCTGGGAAGGTATTAGCACCCAGGTTGTCCGTCGTACTCGACGGGATCCACGCTTAAAAGATTTGTGTTTTAAAGGGGTAGTGTCAGTGCAATTTGTGTATCAAAGCTGGAAAAGAATGCAAGTGTCAGTGTAAGAGAAATGTGAAGTGTATAAGAGAAGTGTCAGTGTGAGAACAGGAGTATAAAGCTCAAGACTATGAGGCTTAAAGAATAATGCTGGAGGGAGGGGGAATATACAGAGACTTTTGTTCGATAACTGTTAAGTTATGCCTACGTATCCTCTCGTGCAATGAGGAAGTCAGAACACCGTAGTTCGACTCAAAGAGACTGAAAGATAAATTGACTGTGAACTGCTTGCTTGCCTATGCTCAAGTGTATGACCTGTCTGGCTCAGGTGCAAACTGTCTTGCATTAGATGGAAGAAGCAAGTCCTCGTTTTTGAATGAATGAGATGAGAAGAGAATCCCGGAGGAGACGATTATTGTTTGTTTTTGTGTTTTCAGTCTTTTATTGCTTTTGAGGTTTGTCATAAGATAATGAGCTTAAGCCTAAACCAAGGCTTAGTAAACTCATCATATCCTCCCACTGATTAGGGGTAATGAGAATACCTTAAGTATGAAGTAAGCACCCCACACTTAATCACCATGATGGAGGATTAAGATCATTAACCTACTTGTAATTATTTAGATGTTTTTAGTGTTTTTGTTTAGTGTTAAGTAATGAGTTTAAGCCATAATCAAAAATTTAATGGACCCATTACACCATCCTAATAGAAGGATAATAGATGAGAACATTTAAGCTAAGGAAGGCTCCTCAACTTAATCCATGATTAGGGATTAACCTCATGACAAAACAAAGCCTTTATTAAAGTGGATTTTAGTTAATGGTAAGATGAAGAAGTGATTTTTATGGTTTGTAAGACAACTTGAGGAGGACTTGTCCATTAACACTAGGGTTAGTCCTACTTAACCAATTAAGGAAGAATTAGAACCCTAATGCAAGGCCCAAGTTACAAGCTTGATGTCTTAGTGATTTATTAGATGGATTGATTAAAGGAATTAAACACATTAAGGGTTTAACACTTAGGATTAAAGTTATACACTCCATCCTAATAGAAGGATGCAGGCGTAAGCTTAATCACAAAGCCTTAAAACCTTTAGGGTTTAGTCCTTGATTATGAGATGAGAAGAGAAGACTCAAAGATGACACAAAGGAAAAACTAAATGGGGGACTAATCAAACCCTAATTGTTATCATGCTTGGAGATCCTAGGGTTTGTGAGGCCTAAGAGAGAAAGAATCTTCAAAGAGCCACCAAGGAGAGAAGCAGATGAAAGGAGAAAGAAACAGAGAGAAGCAAGACAACTTGCTTCACTTAAGAAGACAAGTTTCTTGAAGGAAGAAAGTAAGAGAGCATGAATGAGCAAGCTCACTCCAATGCACAAGATAAAATGCAGCAATGATACACGAGGGAGATAAAAAGAGATTGTGAGAAGTGAAGGCAAATTCACTTCTCAAAACAACTTACCACCTGAAAAGTTAGCAAAAGGAATGAAATGCAATGAAAATGAGATGAAATGTCATGATGCAAACCAAAATCAGAAGCATAAACATGATGTTAATGATACTAAGAGATGATGCAAACACATGTCAAGATTTGTGGATGATCATACAAGGATGAGGATGCAAATGAAGCATGCTTTGAACCATGGAAGTTCATGAAAGTTTATGAAATGGAATGGACACATAACATGGCAAAGGAAAGATGCAATGATCAAACATGATTCTAAGATGTCCTAAGATGTCTTATGAATCATGTGGATGCACAAAATGTCATGGCAAGCTCTTAAATGCAAGCAAATGAGAGATGGATGCAAAGGAAGGCACAAATTAGGGTTTACATACAACATGCAATGCAAAAATTCAAAACTAGAAGCAAATGACAAGATAAAAAATTGAAAATGGGATCAAAGGAACCCTAACCCTACACAAGTTCACTGCCCAAAGGAGGGGACCTAACTCTAAACCTAATGGAAGTTATGGTTTTTCTAAGTCAACTAGGGTTTCAAGGTACCTCACCATGAAAAATACAAAACAAATTGAAAATGAAATATGAATTCAAACCAATTTTACCCTAGAAACTACATGATGTGAAGGATGCAATGCAAGAAGAACCATCATCAAACTCCTCATGGTTAGGCAGAATGAATTTTTCTAAGTTTGAACAAAAATATTGCCTTTAAATGAATTTAATTCCAATGAAAAAGGTCAAAATAGTTCAAGAACCAAAAAGAAATTTGTTTTGAGGGTTTGATAATGTTTCTAAATGTTTTAAAATGCAATGTGAATTTTTTTTGTGATTTTTAAATACCTAAATGCATTTTTAATTAATTAATTCTCATTAACTAATTAAAAATAAACATTTAAATGATTTAAAAATAATTTTTAATGCAAAAAATAAAAATTAAAATATTTTTGGGTTCTGAAAGTTAATAAAATGCTTGACAAAAAAATTCAGAATTTTTAAATTTGATTTGCTATTTTTAAAAATTCGTAGAAGTTAAATATAAAATAAATGAAATAAAAATGAAATTATGAGAAGTCAACAAATCTAATGGTTGGCATTCAAATGGTTTTGGAGGGAGTTGACCTGCGCCAGATCCTGTGGCTGTAATTCAAACTGACCAAATTAAATTAAACCTAATTAATTAATTTAATAAATTAGGATTAGGGTTTTAATGAAAGATCTGGTCCATTCATTTGCGCGTGAGTCAACCCAAGTCAAACAGATCCATGTCTCACATTCAAACTGAGCCCTAACCACAATTAATGCACTAATGACTTTCAGGTGGCCGGAAATGACCTCCGGTCATCTTCTCCGGCCACATCTCCCCTGAGAGTTTGCTATCTCTCTCCCCAAGCTTCTAAAACTTAATCTCTCTGCCCAGAATCCAACCCCATACATCATACAACAAGAATCATCAACCAAAACACATTTATTTCACGTATCAAAGTTGAATCGAATCAAAACGTTTTTAGGTCAAAAAATTTCAGAAGCTTCATACATACTCAATACTTAACCATTTGCAAAAATAAACATATCAGCATGATCAGCACATCACATAGATTCATTTAGGAACTTAAAAACAAGTTTCTGAAAAAAGTGTTCTTGAGCTCACCTGAACTGGAGCTTTGATCTTTGAAGCTTTCTGTCTGCTTCTTTGGTCCAAGATGCCTTTAATGGACCCCATGAGAAGTTTGCAATGCTTGTTTGGAATTTCTTATGGCTGGTTTAAGAGATTGATGAAGTTCTGTTCAGAAGGGGTGAAAAATCGTGTTTCTGCTTGGGGTGATTTCAGGGTCAGATGAGGATTGGGAAATGATTAGAGGATCATGGTGAATGGTTCTATGAAGTTTGTTTTGATGTTTGAGGCTTGAGTGCTGAGTTTCGAATGAAAATGCAATGGGGAGAGTTTTTGGGAACTATGGCAATGTTGTGGTTTCAGGCTCCAAGATTGTATGAAAATGATCCATGAGGCATGTATGTGAAGTTGTGATTGGTCAGAGAGTTGTTGATGGCACAACTTGATTGGTATGGTTCATTTTGCCAAAAGTCAATGTGACTTGTCCTTTGAGGTATGGGTCATGACAGGCTGGTTTAGAGGCATGGCTTGGTTCAGCTGTGATCAAGGGGAACCATGGAAATGAATTTGAGGCCAATTTGCAAGTGGATCAAAGCTTATGTGTGGTTTTGCAATTTTGTGATCTTTTGGCCCTTTTGAAGTTTCTTAATGTACAAGTCATGAAACTTGGAGAATCTTTGGTGCATTCTGATTTTTAGGTAATGGTTCATGTTTGTGTAATGCATAAAAGTCCATTTGAAGTCACATTTTGCCTTGGCATGAGGTTTTGCAACTTTGCCTCTTTGGTACAAAAGTGAGAATTAAGTGATTTTGCCCAACTTTGACAAGCCATAACTTTTGATCCAAAATGAATTAGAATGAGTTCTTGTACTTTTTTAAAAGGGAATGATCCATTCTACAACTTTCATGACCAAAGTTTTCTCATTTGAAGCATTTTTGAATTGATTTGAGGAGGTTGAAAAACTTTCCCAAAATAGCAAGTTTTCATTACAAGTCACTTCCCCAAAAAGGCAACTTTGCAAATGGCTTGAAATTCTTCAATTTTGTGAAATTCTAACATCTTCTATGATCAAATAAATATCATACACATTCAAAATGATGGAGAACACCCTTTGGTTGGGTCATTGGAGGCCTCAGATGCCCTGATTTTGCACTGACTTGCTCAAGAAGTCATCCCTTGATCAGATGCCTTCCCCATTGAATTTCTTCATGAAACTTGATATGCATGATCCTAATAACATATAGAGACCAATAGAAACAAGAATGACCAAAAAAATTGGAGTTATGGCCTCTGAAACCAAAACCCTAATTTTAGGTCATCTGTGTAGTTAAACCTGGCTCTGCTTCCATGCCTTTCTCAGTTCTTGTGATTCTTTGATTTCTTTGACCTTGTGAGGATATAATATGATGCTTGAGCACACATAGAACCCTTTGAAGTTATTGATGACCTTTGGAGTGGCTCAAGTGGCTCAGGGATGGCTCAGATCACAAACCCTAGATGCAGATGACTTTGAATCAATGCAGTGAGGCAAAAATGCAATATGAGATGATATGATTGAACTTATGCACATGAAAAGATCACAAGCCATGGTGAAATGGGTGAGGGCAAATTTGGGGTGTTTACAGACACCAAACTATGAAGGTCCCTATGTGATAACTAAAGTCTTCTCGGGCGGAGCACTAATGCTCGCAACCATGGATGGTGAAGACTTCCCATCTCCTGTAAATTCAGATGCAGTTAAAGAATACTTCGCATAAATGACCCGCTGGACATAAAAACAGAATGTAAGTCCAGGAAAAAATAGGCCATCCCGGTGAGTCAAAGACATAATAAGAGACTCGGGCAAAAATTAGGGAAAAATTAAAAAATGTACACCCACTGAGTTGAAAAGCCACATTAGACAACTCAGGAAAAAATGGGTATCCCGATGGATTGAAAACCCGAAAGGGGGATCCACGTAAAATCAGGGAATAAGCGAACAACTGCATTTTGAATTCGTCTGTATCACTCACATAACATGGCAAGCTTCGAAAGGACAAAGCGTCGATCAGAATCAACTTTCTTCAGAAAGCAAGATAAAAAGAACGTTCAAAGTCATACAGGTCATAACAAAAGGAAGATTGGAGCGTCAACTTCAGCATTGCCAAATAGGACTTTTATTTTTTCAATTTTTGCAGCAATCTCCTCATTTCAGGGATTATCTTCCTCACTATACTCGCCTATTCAGGGCACACAAATCAATAAAGTCAAATATTCATGCACACTTTGTTTTGTACCTTTTTGTTTTGTTTGCAAAATGTCCAAAGTTCGTAATACAACATTTGCATGAAAACATATAAGCCATTTTCAATAAATGCTTGCAGGAAATATGTGCTCTTAAACGAACCTAACTCCTATGACGGAATCTGGTTGAGGACACCACAAGGCATTTGTGTGTTTCCTTTGTTTGACAGGTTGCAGGTACTCAAGGCTGACAACCTTTCACAGCATGGGGCATATCAGGCAGGCACTATATCCCCAGCCAAGACAGCAATCACATCATCAGATGGACTACTTGACGAAAGTATCCCCCCACAAAGCTTTTATCCCCTTAGAGTATCCCCCACAAAGTTGGTCCTCCAACAGATTACTTCCCAGGAGTTCTTTCCTCCCCAAGCAGGATCTCCAAAGCAATGCCTAAATCACTTTTCCCCAGCAAGTTGCCAGATCTTCTCATCCTCAGCATTGGGTCCCCACGGAACTCTCCCCCCATAGTTCTCCAGAAATATTGTACAGTGATCCTTTCTCCCCACAGATCGCCCAGTGATTCGTTCTCCCAACAGATTTCAGATCTCGGATCTCGTTTCTCTCATTTGCATAATCATAGCATTCACATCATTCCTTCCCAAACAGGGCGTAGCATTCCGTCTAGTATGGATCATTACGGAAAAAGTCAAACATTTGCATGGTCATAAGCCAAGTTCGAGCCAGTCACCTACAAATACCAAAATCACTCCTCCAGCAATACGCAAAAACTTATCCCCTGTAGATAAAAGCCAAATATCCTTTTGCACTCTCAATACAAATACTTGTACATACTTATACACAATCCTTCTGATACTCGTCTGTATCCTACTTATACATAATTCTTTGATACTCGTATGTATCTTACGCATCTCCCCAGCAGATCAAACATTTGTTCGTGTTCCTTGCTTAACCAGTTGGTACCCGTCCGTATCATCCTCCTTAAAACACGCGTCGTTGTTTGTTTCTATCGTGGTCCTAAGGATACTCATCTATATCTTTAATCTATACACACTGACGAAACACTTATACCATTTTATTCTTGGGGCTTAAAACACTCGTTCGTGTTTATCTATTCTCAGAAGTCGCCAACAAAACAACTTTCTATCCGAAATTTGTTCTATGTCGCGACAATCCTTAACAGTCGTACCTTGCTAGGTGATCATCCTTCACCTTTTGATGATCGTACCTCATCATTTTATCGGATGGCCGTCCCCATCGTCGATCTTTCTATCCAACATTCATTCTATGTCGCAATAATCCTCAGCATCTGTACCCTGCTAGGTGATCGTCCTTCACCTTTTGATGACCGTACCTCATAATTTTATTCGATGGCCGTCCACATCGTCGATCTTTCTATCCGAAATTCGTCCTATGTCGTGATATCTCAGCAGCCGTACCCTGCTAGGTGATCGTCATTCACCTTTTGATGACTGTACCTCATCATTTTATCCGATGGCTGTCCCCATCGTCGATCTTTTTTCTATCCGACATTCGTTATATGTCGCGATAATCCTCAGCAGCTGTACCCTGCTAGGTGATCGTCCTTCACCTTTTGATGACCGTCCCTCATCATTTTATTCGATGGTCGTTGTTGCACCCCAAAATTTGCCCTCCACAAAACAATAAATTGTTTCCCAAGAGGCTCACAAGGTTCACAATGCTCATAAGACATCTCATGAGGTTCACAAGGTTCACAAGGTTCACAATTAGTCAGAAAATTTGACAATTCCCTCAGACAATGCATCCTCCTAAGCAATGCATCTTAAACTATGGTTTTGACTTTCATCAGGCTAAATGGACTTCCAAGACTTCAAGTAGGCTTCATATCATCCTATATGTGTTCAAGAATCCCTATGTCAAGTTTCAAGACTTTCCCAAAAGATTTGCTCAGTCAGATGATCAGAAAGGTTAAAATCAGTCAAGGCAGTCAAAAAGTCAAACTGAGGTCAACTGTGGTCAAACCAAAGTCAAACTTCATGATTTTTTTCCAACATCAAGTATATGAAGTAAAATTCATCATTTGATCAAGGGTTGATCATGATTCATCAAGGAGATTTCAGATCATCAAGAATCAGGAATTTCTAAATTAGGGTTTTCACAGGAAAAGTCAACTGAACTTTGACCAGCCATAACTTTCACATGCTTCATCAAGAATTTTCCATCCAAAGCTCATTTTGAAGGAAATTGAATTCTCTACAACTTTTTGTCTCACAATTCAAGCCCAAAAATGCTTCATTTGGAAGGTATGAGCTAAGACATTATAGGTCCTTTTAAAAGTCAACAAAAAGTCAACAACTTCCAAAGGGCATAACTTGAGAATGGTAAAAGATATGGACATGAGACCAAAGAGGTTGGTTAGAGGACTCTTTAAGATTTCCAAAATGTCCAAGAACACCTTTATATCATTAAAATTGAAGGATTTGTGCCCTTACAAAGTTGGGAAAGTTTTGGGAAATTTATGAAGCAAATAAGGCCTTAAAACCAATTTTTGCTAAATGAGCCCACCAAATTGTCATCCAATCTTTACAAAATCATCAAGCACGACCCAACCCATACCCTTTTTTGATTTTTCATATTTTATTTAATATTTATTTGAATTTTATTCATTAAAATACAAATTAAATTAAAATAAAATATGAAAATCATATATTTGGAAAAGATTTGGATTCTAGAAGGTCTTAAAACTTATTTAAACTTGATTGATACCAATATAATTCAGATCATACCAAAATAGCAATGATAGATCAAAGAAAATTCAAGTTTTAATGTCACATATTTTTCAATCTCACAAGGTCCAAAAATCCATAAGTTTTGTGAAAGTCTTGACCTAATTTCATTGTGTGATATATAAACAACATTAAGCAATCACAAACACACGAATTCAGAGCCTCCAAGTGCATTCTCCAAGCTTCAAATTTTCACAAAAAATCAACTTTCGGTTTTTGCAATTAAGGTGGTTTCAAGGCATTCCAAAGGTCTCAACATATTCCTTGATGTTCACTGAACGCATAGCAATCTTTACCATCATCCAAAACACCATAAAACGCATAAACCGAATTGTCTTTTATGTCATATTCTTGTTTTTTCGATTTCTATGATACACGCAAGATAAGTTGAATTTGATGATATATTATTGTTGGTACTAATGTTTAGAATGTTTCTGGATTAGTTAATTGCATTTTTGGTACAGGAATGGTGTTTCGCCATTATTAGGGTTCTAAGGTTCGAAATTGGGAATCTCTGTTAAATGTGATTTCAGGACAAATTGAAGGTTTAAATGGATTCATAGGACGGTTTACATGTGATATGTACCCATAAGACTAATTTATTTGATGTGTTTGGCGTTTTTGGATTTACAGGACATCTAGTGACGGAATAAAACCGTCACTAAAACTTTTAGTGACGACGCACTGTAGGTAAAGGCTAAGTGGACGGTTCAGTGGAGAAGATGACGAGCGCGCGTTTTTATAATTTGAATTTAAGTTATATTTTATAATAAATCTGTTTCATTTATATATCACACACAAGCGTGTGTCCCAGTGGTTGAGACTCTGTGTTGGTAAGCTTGGGGGCGAGTTCGATCCCAGGTTTTGTATTTTTTTACGTTTTATTTATCCCATTACCAGTTTGTATATTTAACAATTATTGTTCATCTTGTGTTTACTAGCACGCGCTAGCCCAGTGGCTGTGTTTTAGGCATGGTAAGGGGGAGGTCCTGGGATCAAAACCAGGCCTCCCCACCTTCTTTTTATCACTAGTTTCTTTTATTTATTAATTAACTTATTTTTTATTAAACTTTCATATTTTCTATTAATCCTATATTGTTTTTGATAAATCATTTTAATTAATTTAAATAAACAATTTTGTATGTAAAATATTATTTCTTTTTTCTTTTCTTTTCTAAGTTATAAATATGTAAATATTATTTAATTTCTAAATTTAAAAACTAACCCTAATATATATATATATATATATATATATATATATATATATATATATATATCATTAAAACCCTAATTTTTTCTTAAAAACCCTAATTTTCTCTGACCCTAACCCTAACCCTAATTCTTATTCAATTTTAAATATTAAATTTTTATTAAATTTTTCTAATGTCTAATTAAATAATTAATAATGTTTTCTTTGTAAATATTTATTCTATGACTTCATATTATTATTTTCATTATATTTTCTTTCAAAAATTCTTTTAAAAATGTTTATTTAATTTAAAAATATTTAATTAACTTGTATATATTTTTGTATTCATGCTAACCTCTTTTTCTTATAATTGTTTTATTACTAACCTTTTTTATTATTTATTTATATACTTATTATTTAATCGTTTCTATATTTATGTAACTGCAAAAGCCTTGTAATAGTCGTAGGGTTATTTTTGTCTTTATTTTATTATTTATAAATATTTATATTGCCTTGGTTAGTAATTATAGGGAGTGATAACATATTTGCAAATTAAAAAATAATTTAGAATCATTACTTAATAAAGATAAATATATGAATATGGACACTCACACACGTAAGTCGATCTTTGATCGCCATCTCACTTCCTAAGGTTATCCCTCATGTGCCTAACTATAAGGTCAAGTAAGGTGTCTAAAAGCAAAGTCCCTTCTCATGAACAAATCATCTAGTCCCTCCAATATTATAAGATCAAGTCCTTTCGATGTTGCCTACGTAAATGATCTTGTCCCTTTCGAATAAATGATGATAAGTCCCTTTGTATTGCTAAGACACCTTACAGTTGCCTAAACACAGATGACCCTTCACATGTCCCTTATAACATCCAAGGTAATGACTACCTATTCCTTAATAATAGGGATAGTCTTACCATTGAAAGAACATTTAAGAACAGAAAATATTTAATTTAGGGTAGGTTCCTCTTAAGTACTTGCTCACTTTTCATCAAATTACTTCATTACACTTCACATTTTCAAACAAATTTTCAAAACAAAGTCTTTATATATATATCCATACAAGGATCATTATAAAGTACTTAGAGAATTTTTCAAATACACACTACACTTCTCAAAACAGTTTAAAGTGAGCTAAGTAACTAAGAGACAATGGATAACCATGGATGTAAAGGGTGCTAACACCTTCCCTTTACATAACCTACCCCCCGAACTCAAAAATCTTTTAAGGTCTTTCCTGTTCTTTAATGCCCTTTCCTTTGGATAAAATAAAAGTCGATGGTGACTCTTGCTATCCGCAACATAACTAAAGTTAGTTCTCCCACCGTGTTACTGTCTTCCCCATCGTTGATCTTTTTATCCAGCATTCGTCTTATGTCGCGATAATCTTCAGCAGTCGTCCCATGCTAGGTGATCGTCATTCACCTTTTGATGACCGTCCCTCATCATTGATTTATTTATTCTTCACCCGATGGTTGTCCCCGTCGCGGTTTCTTTATTCTTCAGCCTGACGGTCGTCCCTTTTAGTGCTTTTAAATCCCCAGTAAAGTCACTTTTCTTTAACCTATGGTCGTCCCTGTCGTGGATTCTTTATTCCCCAGCATGATGACTGTCCCCGTCAGTGCATTTCTCACCGTTTTTTCCCCAACAGTCGTCCTCTGCTCGATGGTCGTTGTTGCACCCCAAAATTTGCCCTCCACAAAGACAAGTCCTTGTGTACTAAGAGGCTCACAAGGTTCACAAAGTTTACAATTAGTCAGAAAGTTTGACAATTCCCTCAGACAATGCATCCTCCTAAGCAATGCATCCTAAACTAGGGTTTTAACTTTTATCAGGCTAAATGGACTTCCAAGACTTCAAGTGAGCTTCATGACATCTTATATATGTTCAAGAATCCCCATGACAAGTTTCAAGACTTTTCTCAAAGGTTTCCTCAGTCAGATGATCAGATAGGTTAAAATCAGTCAAAGCAGTTAAAAAGTCAAACTGAGGTCAACTGTGGTCAAACCAAAGTCAAACTTCATGATTTTTTGCCAACATCAAGTATATGAAGTGAAATTCATCATTTGATCAAGGGTTGATCATGATTCATCAAGGAAATTTCAGATCATCAAGAATCAGGAGTTTCTAAAGGGTTACCTTAGGAAAAGTCAACTGAACTTTGACCAGCCATATGTTGTCAATACATTAACTAACTTTTAGAACCTTAGTCATCCCATCTTGTCCTTTAGAAAGTAGTGAGATAACCGGCTTTGGTGAAGACTGAAGTTGGTTGATACTCGATATTACACTCATTGAGATTCTAAACTTGGAGGGTTTTGATTGGCAAGTAAGTTGCCTATTGAACAACCACCCTTGTGAAGGATCAATGATATTGAGATCCCTTAGAACCTGGTTACTTTATAGGACAGGATGAACCAACTAACTTCAGGGGAGGGTACTTACCTTTAAACCTCATGCAAGCCTCTAGACCTAGGGCTATTGTGTGACTTTTTTGTGTGTGCCACATGTTTGTGATTGAGCATAACATCATAGCATCATCATGCATCATAAGCATAGCATTTTCACTAACCATTTCAAGGACCAAAGGATTTATCTTTGTTCTTTGTTGCAGGTCATGGCTTCTGCCCGTAGGAATACTATCCGGATCAACATTGTAGGGATACCTTCTAAGTTTAAAGAATTGGTCTCTCAAGTTTCTGAAAACTCCCAGTTCATCAAGAGGCATGGTCACCTATTGGATCTAGTCACTTCAGGGTTCAATGAAGACATGATGAGTGTCCTGTTTCAGTTCTTTGACCCTAAACATCATTGTTTCACATTCCCCGACTATCAGCTGGTTCCTACAATGGAAGAGTTCTCCAAGCTTCTGGGTATACCTATCCTCAATCAGAGACCTTTCACAGGCTTGGAAAAAGATCCTAAACCTGAAGTTATTGTTGCAGCCTTACATTTGAAGAAATTAGACATTGTCCTAGAAACGAGAAGCGAAGTTAAGGGTATTCTTGCTAAGGTATTGATAGAGAAAGCTCAAGTGTTCCTGAAGGCTATGAGTTATGATGCTTTTGAGGAGATCTTAGCCTTATTGATCTATGGCTTAGTGTTGTTCCCCAATCCAGACCAGTTCATAGACGTACATGCCATCAACATATTTCTGGCCCATAATCCAGTGCCTACATTACTTGGAGACATCTTACACTCTCTTCATACCCGTACTACGAAGGTACGAGGAACTCTGATGTGCTGCATACCTTTATTGTCTAGGTGGTTTATTTCTCACCTTCCTCGATCAGTGATGGAGAATGTTACTATCATTGACCGTTGTGGGGAATTCCCTAATGTGCCACTCCTTGACATAAGAGGGGGCATTACTTACAACCTTTCTTTAGCTCTACGTCAGTTTGGTTACACTTGGAGTGATGGTCCTCATGACATGCTTATTCAGGGTATTGTATTCGACTACGACAACGATCTTCAAGGTTACCGTCAAAGGTTTATATGAGCATGGGGTAAAGTGAACAAGGTTGACAGCAAGACTCTGGAACCAAAGTACACTATTCCTATGGAACCTTATCTCAGATGGGTGTGATCTCGTGCTCAGACTCTTATGATGCCATATTCTGCCATCCTGCCAGTTACTATGGAGCCTGTTGCTGAGGGAGATACTTCTTATATCATTCTTCATCCAGACATGCGCAATGACATGGAAGAGTTACAGAGGTCCTGGATCCAATTGAAGGAGCAAAGAGATACTTTTGAGACTCATTACAAAGCAAGTCAAGAAAGAATCCTGGAGCTAACAAAACAACTTCACGAGGAGCGGAATCTCAACTCATACCTCAACACAAAGAGCAAAAGTCCATGGGAGACTTAAAACCCCATATTTTGTATTCATTTCATTTTTATTGTAAGCCCAATGGGCAAACAAATTTATTACTAATAAAAGTTTACCATTTGGTTGTTTAAACAAATTTAAATCATGCGGTCCTTGAAAACATTGCATACGCATTTACATATCATATCACTGCATCACAGGTTTCTTATATACAGGTATCTTATCTTTTCGCTGTTTATTTCAGCAGAAATGGCTCTTGAACAAACTGTCAAATATCTCCAGGCACAGAATGCACAATTCCAAGAGCTGATCCTGAACTTGTCCAAGGGACAGGATGAATTAAAGACACTGCTGGCTAAGAAGACTAAGAAGACTAGAAGATCAGGAGGCCTTATTAATATGGGAAGAAGGTTCAGAGGTCCTGTCAAGACAAAGGAACAAGTTGAAGATTATGAGTCTGAGGAGTCTGAGAAAGAGGGAGGCAGTCTCCATAATACTATGGGGGATTCTGATTCTGAAGCAAATTATTATCATGATCCTAATGAAGATAAGTTCAAGATGCTGGTGGATAGAATGAATGCTATGGAGTTACAAAAGTCTTCTGGGCTGGATTTTGAAGATCTGAGTTTGATATCTGGAGTGGTTATACCCATTGGTTTCAAGGTCCCTGCTTTTGTAGTATATGACGGTGTCTCATGCCCCAAGCTGCATCTAAGGTCCTATGTCCGGAGGATTCAACCACATACTGCTGACAAGAAATTGTGGATTCATTTCTTCCAAGAGAGCTTGTCTGGAGATCAATTGGAATGGTACTATCAATTGGAGAGTGCCAATATTCGTGATTGGAATGATCTTGCTGAGGCCTTCTACAAGCAATACCAATACAATGCTGATTTAGCACCTACTCGCATGCAACTCCAAAGCATGTCAATGGGTGCTAAGGAGAATTTCAAGGAGTATGCCCAGAAATGGAGACCTAACTGGCAGAGTTCAACCTCCTCTGACTGACAGGGAGCTAGTGGATATGTTTATGAGTACGCTGAATGGTCCTTTCTATAATCATCTCATTGGAAGCTCATCATCTGGCTTCACTGAGCTGATAATGACTGGAGAGCATGTGGAAAGTGGTATAAGAATTGGCAAGATATAGGTGAGTGCCTCTTCATCAAGCACTGCCAAGAAGCCCCCTAGTGGGATGAAGGAGTCAAATGATGTTTATGGTCATCCTGGTCGTAACAGGAGTCACCAATCTGTGGGAGCAGTTCATATCTCCAATCCTACTCCTGCAACACTAGAGCCACCACAGAGCAATCAACAGAAGCCTAGAAGACAGTTCACCAAGATCAACATGTCATTGGCCCAAGCCTTGCAACACCTGTTGAAAGGGGAACTCATTACTTTGAAGGACCCTCCTCAGAATCCTAATACTTCCTCTCCTCGGTACAATCCTAATGCACGATGTGCCTATCATTCTAATTGTCCAGGACATGACACCAACAACTGCTGGATATTGAAAAACAAGATTCAAGATATGATTGATGCTGGAGAGATTGAATTTGACCCTCCTGGGACTCCAAATGTGATTACTGCTCCCATGCCGAATCATGAGAAGACTATTAATGCCATTGATGAAGTTTCATATATTTCCTCAGTTGCAGATGTGACTACTCCAATATCTGTTATCAAGAAGAATTTGGTACAAGCTGGGTTCTTTCCAGGTTGTAATGAAGATTGTTTTTATTGTGCTTATAAACCTGATAGCTGCTGGAAGTTGAAGGATGGTATTCAACGCCTCATGGACAATTACACCATATTGTTTGAGAGGACACCTTCTGTGGAAAGTATGGTTGAACATCTGACTCAAGGTACGAAGGTTGAAGATGTGGATATGGTTGATAAAGTACCAGTGAGGATTACCTCCAAAGGCCCTGTCAAGATCACTCATAAGGGTCCTATCAAGATTACTGCTGAAGGTCCGGTAAAGACTGTTGCTGAAGCTAGAGTGGCTCCCATGATTATTACCACTCCTGGCCCTATTCCGTACACTTCTGATAAAGCTATACCCTGGAATTACGGTTTCGATGTTTATATCCATGGTGTTAAACAGGAACCTTTGACTGATACCCCTGCTACTAATGATAACCTTGATGTTGATAATATAGCTGGATCTAGTAAGATCACAAGAAGTGGAAGAATTTTCTCTCCTCCGGCTACCTCAAAAAATACAGTTACTCCAACTACTACCTCCACTGCTGAGACAAACACTGATGTTCGGGGAAAAGGTCCTGTGGTTGAACCTGTGCAAACTGAGGCACCAACTGCTGAGAATCTTTCTAAGCAGATGGAAGAAGTGTTGAAGATCATTCGCAAGAGTGATTATGATATTGTTGACCAGCTGGGGCATACTCCCTCCAAAATTTCCATGTTGTCTTTGTTGCTATGTTTTGAGGCTCATGCTAAAGCCTTGATTAAGTTTTTGGAGACCGCTCATGTACCAAATGAAATTTCTGTGGATCAATTTGAAAACTGTGTTGCACATTTGACTTATGATAATGGTTTAGGCTTTTCTGATGCTGACTTGACTCCTGCCAAAAGAAGCCATAACAGAGCTTTACATATCTCCATTGAATGTAGGGGCACTACCTTGTCTCATGTGTTGATAGACAATGGCTCTTCATTGAATGTAATTCCCAAATAGGTTCTGAACAAGCTTAGTCCTGAAGATGTTGTGTTAAGACCAAGTAATATAGGGGTGAGGGCCTTTGATGGTTCAAGAAGGGTGGTGCATGGAGAAATAGATCTCACAATCAAAGTAGGCTCTTAAGTCTTCAATTATACCTTCTATGTAATGGATATTCGTCCTGCGTACTCCTGTTTGCTTGGGCGCCCCTGGATCCACGGGGCAGGTGCTGTGACCTCCATTCTACATCAGAAGTTGAGATATCCAGTGAAGGGAAAGGTCGTCACTATTTATGGAGAGGAAGAATATATGATCAGTCATGTGAATACATTTAAGTATGTTGAAGTGGAAGGTGAATATGTTGAAACTCCTTGCCAGACATTTGAAGTAGTTCCTTGGGTTGTTCCTGCTGCTGAAGTTCCTTCTGTTGTTAAAAAAGTTCCTGTGGTTACCAGAGTACCTCCTACGATGGCCTCCCTCAAAGATGCTAGAGCTGTGGTTGAAGAAGGTGGTTGTACTATTTGGGGTCAGCTTCCTGACATTCCTTACAAGTCTGGCAAGTTTGGTTTGGGTTTCACTGCAGAGTCCCAGAAGGCTGTTCGTCGTGCTCGTGTTGTTCGTATAACCAATAAAGGGATCATGAAAGATCAAATCAATGTTGTGGGTGACTATAATGAAGACTACAACCTGGATGACTGGATTTTTCCTACTGTGGGTGATGGGCTCAACAATTGGAAGGCTGAAGACATTATTCCTATCTCTTTTAGTCAGGAGTAAATACTATTATTGTGTTGTTGTTTTTAAGTTTGTAATTTTTGAACAATTGAACTCTTAAGCCTTGTGCCTTACCCGGGGCACAATGGTATGCTTGTTTCGGGATGTCATTTCATTTGCATACTTCATTCAATAAAAATCAATGGACGTTTCGTTTTCGTAAATATTGTGTTCCATTGTCTTTCTTTTATTTTTATTTTTGTTTTATCAGCTATGTGTTCTTACACACACCCACATCACTAAAATGCAGATCCTCATCCACTCTGGATCCTGTTGATAACAGTTCTACTATTGCCAATTATAATTTCGAGAATCCGATCTATCAAGCTGAAGATGGAAAGGAGGAAGATTGTGAAGTACCTGTAGAGCTTGCTAGGTTGTTACAACAAGAAGAGAAAGTTATACAGCCACATGAAGAGCCAATCGAAGTTGTAAATCTGGGAACTGAAGAAAACAGGAAAGAGGTCAAGATAGGGGCTGAATTAGAGGATGGTATTAAGAGCAGACTAATTCAGATGTTACATGATTATATGGAGATATTTGCTTGGTCCTATGAAGATATGCCAGGGTTGGATACAGACATTGTGGTTCACCGTTTACCGGTAAAAGAAGATTGTCGTCCAAAGAAGCAGAAGGTTCGTCGCATGCATCCTGAAATGTCAGAAAATATTAAAGCAGAGGTAATGAAACAGTTTGATGCAGGGTTCTTAGCTGTGACTTCTTATCCTCAATGGGTTGTAAATGTGGTGCCAGTACCTAAGAAAGATTGTAAGGTACGTATGTGTGTAGATTACAGGGATTTGAACAAGGCCAACCCTAAAGATGACTTTCCACTTCCTCATATTGATGTTCTGGTAGACAACACTGCTCAGCATAAAGTATTCTCTTTCATGGACGGTTTCTCTGGTTACAATCAAATTAAGATGGCACCTGAAGATATGGAGAAGACTACATTTGTTACATAGTGGGGCACTTTTTGTTATAAAGTGATGCCATTTGGTTTGAAGAATGCCGGGGCAACATATCAGCGTGCTATGGTGGCTTTGTTTCACGATATGATTCATCATGAGATAGAGGTATATGTGGATGATATGATAGCCCGGTCCCAGAATGAAGAGCAACACCTTGATCATCTGCATAAGCTGTTTGAAAGATTGAAGAAGTACAAGTTGAGACTAAACCCAAACAAATGCACTTTTGGAGTTAGATCTGGTAAACTCCTGGGTTTCATTGTCAGTGGAAAAGGTATTGAAGTGGACCCTGCAAAAGTAAAAGCTATACAAGAGATGCCAGTTCCCCGTACTGAGAAGGAAGTTAGAGGTTTCTTGGGACGACTGAATTACATTGCAAGATTTATTTCCCAATTAACTGCTACCTGTGAGCCAATCTTCAAGCTGTTGAAGAAAGATCAGGTAATGGAGTGGAATGATGATGCCAGACAGCCTTTGATGAAATCAAGAGATATCTTCTAGAACCTCCAATTTTGATTCCACCAGTTGATGGAAGACCCTTGATTATGTACTTAACAGTATTAGACAACTCAATGGGGTGTGTGTTGGGGCAACATGACCAGTCTGGTCGAAAAGAGCAGGCAATATACTACCTTAGCAAAAAGTTTACCGACTGTGAAACAAGATACTCACTGCTTGTCGCTCCCACCTGATGACACAGGGCCAAGAGGGATACAGACGCGAACGGTCGGCGAAAAGAGAAAGGAATGAATAGAGTCTCCAGCTAGGCATTTTTATCCCGAAGGAAAGGTAATGCTGCATAAACCTAAGAAAAGATGGATAAGACGGTTGCGAACCAGAGAAACTGAGAAAGGGGGTTGGTTACAACCTGGGAAGGTATTAGCACCCAGATTGTCCGCCGTACTCGACGGGATCCACGCTTAAAAGATTTGTGTTTTAAAGGGGTAGTGTCAGTGCTATCTGTGTATCAAAGCTGGAAAGAATGCATGTGTCAGTGTAAAAGAAATGTGAAGTGAGATAAAGAATATCCGTGCAAGAAAAGAATGTGAAGCTCAAGACTATGAGGCTTAAAGAATAGTGCTGGAAGAGGGGGGAATATACAGAGACTTTAGTTCGATAACTGTTAAGTTATGCCTACGTATCCTCTCATGCAATGAGGAAGTCAGAACACCGTAGTTCGACTCAAAGAGACTGAAAGATAAATTGACTTGTGAACTGCTTACTTGCTTATGCTCAAGTGTATGACCTGTCTGGCTCAGGTGCAAATTGTCTTGCATCAGATGGAAGAAGCAAGTTCTCGCTTGTGAGTGAATGAGGTGAGAAAAGAATCCCGGAGGAGACGATTATTGTTTGTTTTTGTGTTTTCAATCTTTTATTGCTTTTTGGAGTTTGTCATAAGATAATGAGCTTAAGCCTAAATCAAAGGTTAGTAAACTCATCACATCCTCCCTCTGATTAGGGGTAATGAGAATACCTTAAGTATGAAGTAAGCACCTCACACTTAATCACCATGATGTAGGATTAAGATCATTAACCTACTTGCATTTATTTAGATGTTTTTGGCATTTTTGTTTAGTGTTAAGTAATGAGTTTAAGCCATAATCAAGGATTTAATGGACTTATTACACCATCCTAATAGAAGGATAATAGATGAGAACATTTAAGCTGAGAAAGTCTACTCAACTTAATCCATGATTAGGGATTAACCTCATGATAAAACAAAGCCTTTATTAAGTGGATTTTAGTTAATGGTATGATTAAGAAATTAATTTTATGGTTTGTAAGACAACTTGAGGAGGACTTGTCCATTAACACTAGGGTTAGTCCTTCTTAACCAATTAAGGAAGAATTAGAACCCTAATGCAAGGCCCAAGTTACAAGCTTGATGTCTTATTGATTATTAGATGGATTGATTAAAGGATTTAAACACATTAAGGGTTTAACACTTAGGACTAAAGTTATACACTCCATCCTAATAGAAGGATGCAGGCATAAGCTTAATCACAAAGCCTTAAAACCTTTAGGGTTTAGTCCTTGATTATGAGATGAGAAGAGGAGACTCAAAGATGACACAAAGGTGAAACTAAATGGGGGACTAATCAAACCCTAATTGTTATCATGCTTGGGTATTCCTAGGGTTTATGAGGCTTGCAAAAGATCTTCAGGAGAACAGCCACCAAGAAAGAAACAGATGAAAGGATGAGAAGCAGAAAGAAAAGCAAGTCAACTTACTTCACTTAAGAAGATAAGTTGCTTGGAGAAAGAAAGAGGAGGAGGAGCATGAATGAGCAAGCTCACTCAAATATAAAATTAAAATGCAGAAATGAATGCATAAGAGAGATGAGGAAAGATTATGAGAAGTGAAGGCAAATTCCCTTCTCAAAACAACTTACCACCTGAAAAGTTAGCAAAAAGAAATGAAATGACATGAAAATGAAATGAATGCAAAGATGCAAACCAAAATCAGAAGCATAAACATGATGTTAATGATGCTAAGAGATGATGCAAACACATGTCAAGAGTTGTGGATGATCATACAAGGATGAGGATGCAAATGAAGCATGCTTTGAACCATGAAAGTTCATGAAAGTTTATGAAATGGAATGAACATATAACATGGCAAATGAATGATGCAATGATCAAACATGATGCTAGTATGTCCTAAGATGTCTTATATGCCATGTTGATGCATAAAATGTCATGGCAAGTTCTTGAATGCAAGCATATGAGGGATGGATACAAATGAAGGCAAAAATTAGGGTTTATGCATAACATGCAACACAAAATTCAAAATCAGAATCAAATGACATGATAAAAAATTGAAAATGGGATCAAAGGAACCCTAACCGTACACAAGTTCACTGCCCAAAGGAGGGGACCTAACTCTTAACCTAATGGGTGTTATGATTTTTCTAAGTCAACTAAGGTTTCAAGGCACCTCAAAAGGAAAAATGCTCATTAAATTGAAAATGAAAGATAAATTCAAATCAATTTTACCCTAGGAACTACATGATATGAAGGATGCAATGCAAGAAGAACCATCATCAAACTCTTCATGGTTAGGCAGAATGAATTTTTCTAAATAAGGACCAAAATATTGCCTTTAAATAACTTTTATTCCAATGAAAATTATCAAATTAGGTCAAGAACCAAAAATAAATTTGTTTGAAGAGTTGGACAATGTTTCGAAATGTATCAAAATGCAATGTGAATTTTTTGGTGATTTTTAAATACCCAAATGCATTTTTAATTAATTAATCTTCATTAACTAATTAAAAATAAACATTTAAATGATTTAAAAATAATTTTTGATGCAAAAAATAAAAATAAAAATATTTTTGGATGGAGAAAAATATTTGAATCAGAAATGCAAAGTTTGAAATTTTTGGGATGAGTTTTGATATTTTAAATTAAATACGCAAGAAAAATGCAAAGAAAATAAAATAAAATGAATTTAAGGGAAAGTCAACGCATCTGATGGCTGAGGTTTAAAACAAAATGGAGGGAATTGATTGGCGCCAGATCCTATGGTCCAGATTCAAACTGGCTAAACTTAATTAATTAACTTAAATAATTCTAATTAATGATAAGTGGATTAATCCTGGCCATCAAACGCGCGCGGGAAACTGAAATCAAAGGCCAGAATTCAAACAAAACCCTAATCACAATTAAAAGCCCTAATGACTTTCAGGTGGCCGGAAATGACCTCCGGTCATCTTCTCCGGCCACACTCTCCCCTGAAAAACGCTATCTCCCTCAAAACCTCAACCCAAGCCCCCTAAAGCTCCAGAATCACTCAACAAACATCAAGGAACAAGAATCCAGGCATGAAATCAATTTATTTTCAGAAACAAGCATGAATCGAATCAATCTCTTTTTAGGTCAAAAATTTCAGAGATTCGGTTCATGCTCATTTCTTCACCATTTTCAAAACCACAAAGCTCAGAGTAATCAGGAGATCATGAGGAACAATTATATAACTTAAAAAAGGATTTCTGGAAAAAAAGTTTGAGAGAGCTACCTGAGATGGAACTTTCAACTCTGGATCTTTCAGGCAGCTTTCTGGCTTCAAAGCCCCTCCAATGATCTTCCTGAAAAAGCTTTGAGGCTTAGTTGGAGTGTATTGTGGCTAGTTTGTGAGATTGATGAAGTTCTATCCAAAGGGAGTGGAAAATTGTATTTCTGTTTGGGGTGGTTTCAGGGCCAAATGATGGTTGGGAAATGATCAGTGAATCATGGTGAGTGGTTTTGTGAAGTTTGCTTTGAGGTTTTAGGCTTGTGTGATGAGATTCGAATGAAAATGCAAGAAGGAGAGTTTTTGTGAACTATGGTGATGTTGTGGTTTCAGGCTTGCTTCTTGTGTGTTTTTAGTTCCATTTAGTCCACATATCAAGCTGTGATATGGCAGAGGGTTGGTGGTGGCACAGTGTGATTGGCATGGCCCCTTTTGCAAAAAGTCAAGTCTATGTGTCCTTTGAGGAATGGGCTGTTTCAGGGCTAGAACAAAGGCATGTCTGCTGCAGCTTGATTCAAGGATGACCATGGAAATGAGATTGAGGCAAATCAGCAAGTGGATTAAAGCTTGTGGGTGGTTTTGCAAATTTCAAGAAGTTTGGCCCTTTCTTGATTTCTTCATGCATAAGTCATGAAACTTGAAGATTCTTGGGTCAATTCTGAGTTTTAGGCAATGTGTTATGTTTGTATGGTGGTTAGAAGTCCATTTGAGGTCATAAAAATGCTTGGCATGAGAATTTGCAAGTTTCCCTCTTTGGTGTAAAAGTGAAATTTATGTGATTTTGTCCAACTTTACAAGGCCATAACTTTTGATCTAAAATGAATTAGAATGAGTTCTTGTACTTTTTTGAAAATGGGAGGATCCAATATACAACTTTCATGACCAAAGATTTTCCATTTGAAGCATTTTTGAATCAAAAAGAGGAGGTTGAAAAACTTTCCCAAAATGGCAAGTTTACATTATAAGTCACTTTTCCAAAAAGGCAACTTTGCAAATGGCTTGAAATTCTTAAATTTTGTGAACTTCTAACATCTTCTATGATCAAATAAAGATCATACACATTCAAAATGATGGAGAAACCCCTTTGGTTGGGTTATTAGGGGCCTCAGATGCCCTGATTTTGCACTGACTTACTCAAGAAGTCATCTTGTGATCAGATGCCTTCCCCATTGAATTTCTTCATGAAAATTGATATGCATGATCCTCATAACATATAGAGACCAATAGAAACAAAAATGACCAAAAAATTTGGAGTTATGGCCTTTGAAACCAAAACCCTAATTTTAGGTAATCTGTGCAGTTAAACCTGACTCTGCTTCCATGCCTTTCTCAGTTCTTGTGATTCTTTGACTTCCTTGACCTTGTGGGGATATAATATGATGCTTGAACATACATGGACCCCTTTTAAGTGATTGATGACCTTTGGAGTGGCTCAAATGGCTCAGGGATGGCTCAGATCACAAACCCTAGATGCAGATGGCTTTGAAACAATGCAGTGAAGCAAAAATGCAATATGAGATGATATGATTGAACTTATGCATATGAAAAGATCACAAGCCATGGTGAAATGAGTGAGGGCAAATTTGGGGTGTTTACACTGCTCGAGAAAACTTGTTGCGCTTTGGCATGGGCTGCTCGCCGACTAAGACAATATATGTTGACTCATACTACCTAATTGATTTCGAAGATGGATCCAATCAAGTACATATTCGAGAAACCTGCTCTCTCCGGACGAATAGCAAGATGGAAAATGATCTTAACAGAATATGACATACAGTACACTACTCAGAAGGCCATTAAGGGTAGTGTGGTAGCTGATCATTTGGCTCATCAAGCAATGGATGATTACCAGTCAATGAGTTTTGAGTTCCCTGATGAAGACATTATGATTATTACCAAAGAACCTGGACAATATGACGGACCTGAACAAGGATCCCGATGGACTATGGTTTTTGACGGAGCTTCTAATGCACTTGGTAATGGTGTTGGTGTTGTGATCATTTCCCCTAAAGGTTGTCATACCCCGATTACTGCAAGACTTTGTTTCTATTGTACCAATAACATGGCTGAATATGAGGCATGTATCCTGGGTATCAAAGCTGCCATTGATATGAAGATTCGGTTCCTAGACGTATATGGAGATTCAGCCCTGGTAGTAAGTCAGATCAAAGGAGATTGGGATACCAAGCATGATAATCTCATTCCTTACAGAGAGCATATGTTGTCATTGATCCCATATTTTGAAGAGATTACCTTTGGACATATTCCACGAAGAGAAAACCAGTTGGCAGATGCATTAGCCACCATGGCATCTATGTTTGAAATTAGCTGGGATGATGAAGCTCCCAAGATTACTATTGATATATTTGAGAAGCCTGCATACTGCAATGAGATTGACACTGAAGAAGCAGAAGGGAAGCCTTGGTTCTACGAAGTGAAAAGATATCTTGAAGCTCAGGAGTTCCCTGAAGGGGCATCTGTCAAAGATAAGAAGTTTCTGAGGAGATTTTCTGCTAAGTTCTTTTTAAGTAATGGAATTTTGTACAAACGCAATCATGATTCAACTTTGCTTCGTTGTATGGATAAGAAGGAAGCAACAGAGATTATGGAAGATATGCATGATGGGATCTTTGGCACTCATTCTAGTGGTCATACCATGGCAAAGAAGATATTGAGAGCAGGTTACTATTGGTCTACTATGGAAGCTGACTGCTATCAACATTCCAGAACATGTCATAAGTGTCAAATCTATGCTGATAAAGTACATATACCTCCATCACCATTGAATGTGTTGACTGCTCCTTGGCCTTTTGCCATGTGGGGCATTGATATGATTGGTGAGATCAAGCCTACTGCTTCTAATGGGCATCGTTTCATCCTGGTTGCTATTGATTACTTTACAAAGTGGGTAGAGGCAGCTCTATTTACATCTGTTACTAAGAATGTGGTGGCTCGATTCATTAAGAATAATCTCATCTGCAGGTATGGTATCCCTGAAAGGATCATTACGGACAATGGCTCTAATCTGAATAACACTATGATTACTAATCTCTGCACGCAGTTCAAGATTAAACATCACAACTCTTCTCTGTATCGTCCGAAGATGAATGGGGCAGTAGAAGCTGCCAATAAGAACATTAAGAAGATTCTACAGAAGATGGTTGTTACTTACAAGGATTGGCATGAGATGTTACCATTTTCTCTTCATGGTTATCGTACTACAATACGCACTTCAATAGGGGCAACCCCATTCTCCTTAGTTTACGGTATGGAAGCAGTTCTGCCCATTGAAGTTCAGATACCCTCCTTAAGAATCATGAAGGATTCAGGCTTGGATGAAGATGAGTGGATTCAGACTCGACTTGACCAGATAAATTTGATTGATGAGAAAAGGTTGGCGGCTGTTTGTCATGGCCAGATGTACCAGAAACGGATGATCAAAGCTTTTAATAAGAAGGTTAAGCCAAAGGTATATCAGGATGGTGACTTGGTAATCAAGCATATCATATTACCACAGGGTGATCCTAGGGGCAAGTGGACTCCTACATATGAAGGACCATTTGTAGTCAAAACAGTATTTTCAGGAGGTGCCATGATGCTTACCACTATGGATGGTGAAGATTTTCCACAGCCTGTAAACGCAGACATAGTTAAAAAATACTACGCATAAAAAGAGATCCGCTAGGTTGACTGGCCTAGGCAAAAATAAGGGCATCCCGGCGAACCAAAAGGGTTCGGGCAAAAAATTAGGGATATATATAAAAAAAATGTACACCCGGCAAGTTGAAAACCTGAAAAGGCGGCTTGGGCAAAAAAGGGTATCCCGGTGGATTGAAAACCTGAAAGGGCAATCTAGGCAAAAGTTAGGGATTAAAGCGTATGACTATGTCTCGTTTGGATCACCCATGTAACTCCAACCAGTTGTGCTACTTAACTCAAGCTCGAAAAGATAAAGATCAATCCAATCGTTTCCGTCTCAACAGCAGAAGATGAGATACTTGAAGATAATGGCAATAGTAGAATTGAAACTCAATAGGATTATTTCTCACATACCTGTTTTCTTTGTTTTGTAAAAAGTTTCACGACGAATTCCTCTTACTAGGATTTCTGTCCCCTTGTACAAACTTTCCTATGTATAGGTCACTTTGTAATATAAATAAAATTTCATCTTTGAATCCATATTTACTTTTACCCTATTTACATAAGCGAAAACGTCCATTGATTGTGTTTGAATGTATGTATGCTTTTGAATATGATTGATGTTTACCAGAAATGCATGAAAATGCAGTAATAGTATTTACTAAGGACGAATGAAGGTAGGAATTCAACAAAGCTTCGCCGGTTCGTCCCACAAAACAACTACAAATCCCCAGTAGGGAAAATCTATCATTATAGATACTTTGAGTTACATCTCCCCTTGAATTTATGTTCATCTCTTCTTATGTAAGTACGACGAACGAAGACGGGAGGTTATAAATACTATACTATCAAACAAGACGGGAACAAGTTCCTCATATTCTTCAGCAACGAATCGGGATTTATTTTCCCTAGCCAGCAGTTGTTATACAAAGATATCCAGACGCTTCAGGCTGCATGATTCATACATACATCATTTACATCATACCATAACATATCCATAAATGCATAATACATTTACTTAGATGCACCATACCATGCCTGCATACATATTGCATAAACTAACCTTTTTCTTTGCAGGATAGTTATATACAGATAAAACACTATCAACAATCCACAACAGGTCACAAATGATCTATACATTACTCAAGATGTCCTCGGAGAATAGGCAAACGGTCTGTACAAAGATCCATTCCCTAATCCAGGATATTTTCAGGAGGTTTAATCCTGACACTCTTTTGTCCTCGGAGAGTAGGCAAACGGTCTGTACAAAGATCCATTCCCTAATCTAGGATATTTTCAGGAGATTTAATCCTGACACTCTTTTTCCTCGGAGAGTAGGCAAACGGTCTGTACGAAGATCCATTCCCTAATCCAGGATATTTCCCGAAGATTTCATCTATCTGGTCTTGAATAGTATTCAAACGGTCTGTACAAAGATCCATTCCCTAGTTCAAGATATTTTCATAAGATTTAATCTATTTGCTCTTGAATAGTAGGCAAATGGTCTGTACAAAGATCCATTCCCTAGTTCAGGATATTTTTCAGAAGAATTAATCCTGATATTCTTTTTTCCTTGGAGAGTAGGCAAACGGTCTGTACAAAGATCCATTCCCTAATCCAAGATATTTCCAGAAGAGATAATCATCACGAAGATTTATTTCTACTGGTCTATTCAACAATTCAAACCATGTTACATAAACGATTCAGAGACGGCCTATACGAAGACCTAGTACTGATATCCAGTATCAAGACATCATCACATCCTGATATTTTAGATGGCATCTCTAAGCCCATCTCCAGTTCTTCCAAGTGGCATCTTTAAGCCCACTCAAGCATATACAACTAATCATCAGTGTTACTTTACGCACCGGCGAGTGCAAATTTTTGGGCTTTTGTGTTCAATCCCCTTCAACCTTCCAGGTCATGAATGGCGCATATGCCAATCTAACCCCTCAGGTTTCAGAAAATTAAACAGGGGCAGTTGTTGCACCCCAAAATTTGCCCTCCACAAGACAATACATTGTGTCCCAAGAGGTTCACAAGGTTCACAATGTTCACAAGACATCTCATGAGGTTCACAAGGTTCACAGGGTTCACAATTAGTCAGAAAAGTGCGGGCGACGGAGGACGACCGTCGAGCAGAGGACGACTGTTGGGGATGAAGTAATGACGGGGACGGCCGACATGCTGGGGAAAGTAATAAGAATCTCTGGGGATTGAAGGTAAATGTTGGGGATGACCATCGGGCTGAGGAAAATAAATGATGAGGGACGGTCATCAAAGGTGAAGGACGATCACCTGGCAGGGGACGGCTGCTCTGTTGGAGATATGGATGAGGGACGGTTATCCAAGGTGAAGGACGATCACCTGGCAAGGCACGATTACCGGATGTATCACGACATAGGACGAATGTCGGATAGAGAAGGTCGACGATAGGGACGGCCATCGGATAAGCATGATGAAGGACGATTATCAAGAGGTGAAGGACGATCACCTAGCAGGGTACGGCTGCTCTTGGGGTTTATCATGACATAGGACGAATGTCTGATAACAAGATCAACGATGGGGACGACCATCAGATAAAATGATGAAGGACGATCATCAAGAGGTGAAGGACGATCACCTAGCAGGGGGCGGCTGCTAAAAAATATCACGACATAGGATGAATGTCGGATAGGAAGGGGTTCTAATGAATAGAGACTCCGCTGGGAATGATGAAGGACGATCATCAAAAAGGTGAAGGACGATCACCTGGAAGGGTACGGCTGCCGAAAGGTATCATGACATAGGAAGAATGTCAGATAGAAAGGAAATAGTTTATCAAGATTTGCCGGGAATTCTTCTGGGGAACGGTAGACACAGACGTGTGTCTAACCTCATGAAGACATAAGTGTTTGACACGGTGTATAGATTAAAGATGCGGACGTGCATCCTTAAGACTATGATACGGACGGGTATCAGTAGAAACAAACGCTTGACGCATGTTCAGAGATGATGGTATGGACGAGTACCAACTAGTTAACAAAGAACACTGACGAGTGTTGATTCTGAGGGGGTTTAAGTGGTGCATACAAGATACGGACAAGTATCTGTATGAGTAAAAAGTGATGAGCAAGACATAGACGAGTGTTCAACTTGTTGTGGAGAACACGACATGGACGGGTGTCGAAAGAAGTGTATTATAAACAAGTATTTGATTTACAATCAGTGTTTAGGCAATCATGATGGGGAAGGTGACACGGACGGGCGTCAAGGAAGTGTGTAGATATATGTAAACATGTGTTTGTGAGTGCAAAGGGGATGTTTTGGCCTTCTGCTGGGGATATGACACAGACGAGTGTCAAAAAGCATCTGGGTAAGCATCTGTTTGTAGAGAACGCTCGGGCGACTTTACTGGGGAATGATGACACGGATGAGTGCCAAAAGGAGCATGTATTTGTATTTGTGAGTGTAAAGGAAATGCTTTAATATTCTGTCGGGGAGTTTGGGGGGTATTTTGTATATTGCTGATGGTATGTCAACGTTTACAAGTGTTTGATTTAGAACATGGCTTATGATTATGCAATATGTTTGATTTTTGCCGTAATGCTCCGTATTAGACGGAATGCTACGCTCTGTGGGGAAAAATATGATGCGAATGCTATGATTATGCAAAGATACCGATCCGAGATTCGGATCCCGTTGTTGTGGAGATCTCTGGCTGATCTACTTGAAGTGGATATCCCAGCTGGGGATGAGATCATTGGTAGATCTGACATATATGACTCTGCTTGAGGAAATAGATCACTGATAGACCTATCTTAGTAATGAGGGACCCAGCTGAGGTCTGTGGGAGCTTTCGTCACTCTATTGTGAGATCCTCAAGCATTGCTCTTCTGGATAGAGGCTGAAACTCTGCGGGGAGATAGTTCCCTGTCTTTGCTCTCGGCTGAGGGGGAATGATGACTGGCAACTCAGCTGGGGAGAAAGCAGCTCTGGTTTTGTTTGGAAGATGTGCTATGGAAATGGTGTTTTGATAGCTTGCTAGGGAGGAACTTTCATGCCCCATGTCACACCTTGTGTACTTGCAATCCTGTGACAAAGAAGCGTACAAGTATCCTGAGGTATCCCTTACTGGATTCCATCATAGGAACTTAGGCACTCCTGGGAATAAGTATCTTTCCTGCAAGCACGTATTTTTAGAAGGGAAGCATCTGTATTTATGCAATCAATATCTTAAGGACATCGGACATTTTGCAAATGAAAATAAAATGTACGAGACGGAATATGACTGAAAATCTGATCTTATTAATTTGCGTGCCCTGAATTGGCAAGATACAGTCAAAGAAACGGATCCCCTGAATTGAGGAAATCGTTACAAATTGAAAAACAAAAAGGTGTTGGCAATGTTGATGACGCTTCAGTGAGCTTCCCTTTTGCTATGACTCGTATGACATTGACACTCTTCTCATCTTGTCTTTGAAGAAAGTGGATTCTGACCGCAGCTTAAACCTTTCGAAGCTTACCATGTTGTAAGCGATATAGATGGATTCAGAATGCAGTTGCTCGCTTATTCCCTTATTTTGCGTGGATCTCCCTTTTCGGGTTTTCAATCCACCGGGATACCCATTTTTTCCTGAGTTGTCCAATGTGGCTTTTCAACTCAGCGGGTGTACGTTTCTTTATTTATTTCCCCTTATTTTTGCCTGAGTCTTTTATTCTGTTTTTGACTCGCCGGGATGCCCTATTTTTGCCTGGACTTACATTCTGTTTTTATGTCCAACGGGTCATTTTTACGCGAAGTATTTTTTAACTGCATCTGAATTCACAGGGGACAGGAAGTCTTCACCATCCATAGTACTGAGAATCAGTGCTCCACCAGAGAAAACTTTCTTTACTATGAACGGACCATCGTAATTCGGAGTCCACTTGCCCCTGTGGTCTGTATGAGGAGGAAGGAGTCTTTTCAGCACAAGATCTCCTACTTGGTACTCTCGGAGCCTGACTTTCTGATCGAAGGCTTTCTTCATTCTTTTCTGATATAATTGCCCATGACAGATTGCAGCCAACCTCTTTTCTTCAATCAGATTCAGTTGTTCGTATCGGGATCGGACCCATTCTGCTTCATTCAGTTTAACATCCATCAATACTCGCAAGGAGGTAATTCAACTTCAACAGGTAGGACTGCCTCCATACCATACACAAGCTGATACAGTGTTGCCCCAGTGGATGTTCTGATTGACGTTCGGTACCCATGTAAAGCAAATGGTAGCATTTCATGCCAGTCTTTATAGGTAACTACCATCTTCTGCACAATCTTCTTGATATTCTTATTAGCCGCCTCAACAGTGCCATTCATCTTTGGCATGTAAGGAGAAGAATTGTGGTGTTAGATCTTGAAGTCCCGGCATAGTTCTGCCATCATTTTGTTGTTCAAGTTGGAACCATTATCAGTAATGATTCGCTCGGGCACTCCATAGCGACAGATGATGTCCTTCTTCAGAAATCGGGCTACCACTTTGTTGCACCCCAAAATTTGCCCTCACAAGACAAGACTTTGTGTTCTAAGAAGGTTCACAAGGTTCACAAGCTTCTCAACATTTTCAATACCTTTCTTGAGGTTCATGAAGTCTACAAGTTACTTTATGAAGGTTCACAAGGTTCACAAGTTCCACAATGCTTTCAATACCTTTCATGAAGTTCATGAAGTCTACAAGTCACTTCTTGAAGGTTCACAAGGTTCACAAGATTCACAATGATTACAAAGCTCTCCTGAGGTTCATGAGGTCTACAAAGCCACTTCATGAGGTTCACAAGGTTCACAAGGTTCACAATACCTCCCATGAGGTTCACAAGACATTTTATGATGGTTCACAAGGTTCACAAGGTTCACAATTGGTCATAAGAGTTGATAATTCCCTTAGACAATGCACCTCCTAAGCAGTGCATCCAAAACTAGGGTTTTGACTTTAATCAGGCTAAATGGATTTCCAATACCTAAAGTGAGCTTAATAACATCTTATATGTGTATAAGAACCCCCATGACAAGTTTCAAGACTTTTCTCAAAAGTTTGCTCAGTCAGATGATCAGATAAGTCAAAACCAGTCAATGCAGTTAAAAAGTCAAACTAAGGTCAACTGTGGTCAAACCAAAGTCAAACTTCATGATTTTTTTCCAACATCAAGTATATGAAGTAAAATTCATCATTTGATCAAGGGTTTATCATGATTCATCAAGGAGATTCCAGATCATCAATAATCAGGAGTTTCTAAATTAGGGTTTCCTCAGTAAAAGTCAACTGAACTTTGACCAGCCATAACTTTCACATACTTCATCACCAAGTCTCCATCAAAAGATCATTTTGAAGGAAATTGAATTCTCTACAACTTTGATGTTACAAGTTAAGCCCAAAAATGCTTCATTTGGAAGATAGGAGCTAAGACATTATAGGTCATTTCAAAAGTCAACAAAAAGTCAACAACTTCAAAAGGGCATAACTTGAGATTGGTAAATGATATGGACCTGAAACCAATGGGGTTGTTTAGAGGACTCTTCAAGCTTTCCAAAATGTCCAATAACACCCTCATACCTTTAAAATTGAGGGAGATGTGCCCTTGCAAAGTTGGGAAATTTTGTGATGGTTTATGTTGAAAATGGAGGTTTAAAACCACTTCTTTCCAAATGGGCTGCCCAAATTGTGATCCAATCCATACACTAGTACTATGCACGACCCAAAACATTTAAAATCTGATTTTTATTATTTTTATTTCTATTTATTTTGATTTAAATCATTAAAAATCATTTTAAATAAAAATAAAATATGAAAATAAGAGATTTTATTTGGATAATGCTTCTAGAAAGTCTTAATTGATGATTGAGGTTGAAAGAGAAAGAAATCATGTGATTGATACAAAAATAGTAAGCTTTTATGAGCAAATATTGAACTTTCAAAGCATGATCAATCTCAATCTTTTTAAATCAATTCATTCACATGACCAATCAATATTTTGACCTAGATTGAGTCTCTTATATATACTGAACTCATTGCCATTGCCCAAGGACGAAATTCAGAGCCTCTCACATTGTTTCAAAGTTTCAAAAATCACATACAATTTTGATTTTCGGATTTTGAATTGCAAGAGGATATAAGGTATTTTAAAGACATAGAGATGATTCTCATACTCCCAGGATGCTACTCACATGTTCATAAGCATCCATAACCCCATATCAAGTGAAAACCGAACCTTCAAATGGCCATGGAAGACAGAATTTCGATTCCATTCATATATGCATTTTCCATTGTTTTTTTTGATTGATTATGATTCATAATGTGTTGCTGATTGTTTCTGGACATTTGTTAGTAAGTTTTGGTGCAGGTATCACAAGTTGCCATGTTTAGGGTTTGAGTATCCGAATTAGGGTTATGAGATATAGGCCATATAAATGATTTTCGTTGACATATTTGAATTGTGTGAATGATTTGGAACATGTTGGTACCATCAATTTGAAACAATCATGCGGAAATTGAGTAACATGATGTTCGTAGGTTTTCCTGTGAAACAGAATTCGCAGGTAATTCCCTAGCAAAATTCGTAGCTAGTTTCACAGGTCCAAAGGTAGGAGACGACTCCTGGGCGCGAAAATATTTTGAATTTTCTTTGTATCCTTTATATGGTTTTTGTTTTGGTAAAAATATCAGTGTGTGTGTGCAGCGCAGACGGTGAACGTGCGTATAGGAATGCTATTTGGCCTGGGTTCGATTCCCGTTAGGCCGTTTTGTTATTTTGTTTTTTTTTCTTCATAATTGTTGCAGGGCATTTAACAAAAGGGATGTTGCTGGAATCATTGTACACAAGGCGTGCGCAGCCCAGTGGTGTACGTTGTTAGTTGCAAGCATAGGGGACTGGGTTCAAACCCCAGCTCCATCAGGTTTTTGTTTTATCATGTTCTTTTTCTTTATTTTCTTTCTAATAAAAATAAATTAAAATTATATTATTTTATTATTTTCTATATTACAAAATATGTATATATTATGTATCATAATTCCTAATATTATTTTCCAAAAAGAAAAATCCTAAATTCTTGTTTTCTCAATTTAATTTTTTTTTATTTGTGTAATTAAATTATATATATATATATATATATATATATATATATATATATATATATATATATATATATATATATATATATATATATATATATATATATATATTAGTTAAAATAATTTTGTATAATTAAATTAAGAACTCTAAAAATATTTTTCTAAAGCAAAACCCTAATTTTGTAAAAAACCTAATTTTATTTTCTAAATAATTTCTATTTTCTAAATCCTTAATATAGATATTATGTATATATTTATTTAATATAATTTTTTTTTTTTTTTGTAAATATAATATAAATGTTGTAAATATAATCTATTATTAATAATATGTAAATATATTTTATATACTATGTCTATAATCTAAATTATTTTCTTTTAATATATGTATAGAAACAATTAAATTTATAATAACTTAAAATTTTTATAATTATAAGTAATTTAATAATTAGTACATAAATTAAAGTAATTATTTCGTTGTTCATATTAAATTTTTGTTTATTATTTTGTTCTTATAACATTTTCGCTAATTCAATTTATTTTGGTTTCTATTATTATTATTAGCTATATTATTACTAGTTTTTGCTTATTATAATTTTACTAACCTTTTATTTTATTTTTTTATTACTAACCCTTATTATTGCTTATTTATTTCTTTTTTCATCTATTATTTATACTTTTGCTTATTATTTATTATTTTGCTTTTATATTTATATTTTTGCTATTTATTTATTATTATAATTTTGTAAATGCTCCTGGATGTAAATTTTGTAATATTTAATTATTTAATTGTTGCTATGGTTAGTAATTTAGGGAGTGCAAAAACATGTATTCTATTTAAAATTTAATTTAGATCACTCTTAACTACAAGATAAATAATATTGAACACTCACACACGTAAGTCAATTTTTAATCGCCGTCTCACTTTCTAAGGTTATCCCTCAAGTTGCCTAAATCATAAGGTCAAGTGGGGTGTATAAAGCAAGTCCCTTTAAAAAGAAAAATCATCAAGTCCCTCATGGTTGCCTTTACGAATCAAGTCCCTTCGAATAATGATGATCGTCCCTCCTAAATGCTTAATACACCCCACAGTTGCCTTCATAAAAACAGATGTCCCTCACATGTCCCTTACATCCAAGGTAATGACTACCTACTCCTTAATAGTAGGGATAGTCTTACCAATTAAAGGATAAAGAACAAGAAAGACTTAAGACTTTAGGGTAGGTTCCTCTTATGTACTTGCTCACTTCAAAAACTTTTCACACTTAACAAATTTCAAACAAATTTTCAAAAACAAGTTTTTACGCATCCATACATGGATCATTATCAACTATTCTGAAAATTTTTCTATTCACACACTACACTTTCAAAAACAATTTAAAGTGAGCTAAGTAACTAAGAGCCCATGGATAACCATGGATGTAAAGGGTGCTAACACCTTCCCTTTACATAACCTACCCCCCGGACCCACAATATTCTCTTAAGGTCTTTCCTGTTCTTTTATACCCTTTCCTTTTGGATAAAATAAAAGTCGGTGGTGACTCTTGCTATCCGCAACATAACTAAAGTCAGTTCTCCCACCGTGTTACACACTTGCCTGGTGACATTTGCATAAGAAGCTGCTTCAACCCACTTGGTAAAATAGTCAATGGCTACCAGGATGAATCTGTGGCCATTTGAAGCAGTCGGTTCAATTTTGCCAATCATATCAATGCCCCACATGGCAAAGGGTCAGGGTGAAGACATTACATTCAAAGGATTGGGAGGCACATGCACTTTATCCGCATAGATCTGGCATTTATGGCATTTTCTGGCATAAGCACAGCAGTCTGCATCCATCGTGATCCATTAGTAACCTGATCTCAACAACTTTTTAGCCATGGCATGTCCCCCAGCATGGGTACCAAAAGATCCTTCATGCACCTCGTGCATCAACAAGTCTGCTTCTGCCCTATTAACACATCTGAGAAGTACCATATCAAAGTTTCTCTTATACAGGGAACCATCAGTATTCAGGAAGAAACTACCAGCTAGCCTTCTTAATGTCTTCTTATCATTGGAAGATGCCCCAGGTGGGTATGTTTGATCCTCCAAGAAGCATTTGATATCATGTAACCAAGGCTTATCATCTTTAGCAATGTCTGCTGAGAGCACATATGCTGGTCGGTCAAGTCTGGATACTGAAATTCGAGGCACAAAGTTGGCAGCTTGAACTTTGATCATGGATGAAATGGTAGCTAGAGCATCTGCAAACTGATTTTCATCTCGAGGGATATACTCAAGCTTGACCGTTGTGAAGAAATTCAACAACCTCCTTGTATAGTTCCGATAAGGTATCAGATGATCTTGGTGGGTATACCATTTGCCGTTGGTTTGATTGATTACCAGAGCTGAATCTCCGAACACAGTCAAAGTCTTGATCCTGAGGTCAATGGCTTCCTCAAGACCCATAATACAAGCTTCGTATTTAGCTTTGTTGTTAGTGCAGTTAAAGGTGATTTTTTCCGAGAAAGGCATGTGAACTCCTTTAGGTGTAATGAGTACTGCACCAACACCACGACCATTTATATTAACAGCCCCATCGAACATCATAGTCCATTCTTCCTCTGGGTCAGACCCTTCAGTGTGAACAGGCTCTTCATGATCTTTTGCTTTTATGAACATGATGTCTTCATCAGGGAAGTCAAATCTCATAGGCTGGTAATCATCAATGGGTTGCTCAGCAAGATAATCAGACAATACACTGCCTTTGATGGCTTTTTGAGAGGTGTACTGAATGTCATATTCCGTGAGGATCATTTGCCATCTTGCAACCCGTCCGGTAAGTGCTGGCTTCTCAAAAATGTACTTAACTGGATCCATCTTGGATATTAATAAGGTAGTGTGGGTTAACATATACTGTCTCAGTCGGCGAGCATCCCACGCTAAAGCACAACAAGTTTTCTCGAGCAGTGAATAACGTTGTTCACAGTCGGTAAACTTTTTGCTTAGGTAGTATATTGCATACTCTTTTCGACCAGACTCGTCATGCTGGCCCAGCACACACCCCATTGACTCTTCTAATACTGTTAGGTACATGATTATAGGTCTTCCTTCGACTGGAGGCATAAGGATTGGAGGCTCTTGTAAATATTCCTTGATTTTGTCAAAAGCCCTCTGGCAGTCTTCGTTCCACTTGACTGTTTGTTCTTTTCTTAACAGCTTGAATAAAGGCTCACAGGTTGCTGTAAGGTGAGATATGAACCGTGAAATGTAGTTCAATCTACCTAGAAACCCCCGAACTTCTTTCTCAGTTTTTGGTGCAGGCATTTCTTGGATGGCTTTAACTTTATCAGGGTCAACTTCAATCCCTTTCTCACTTACAATAAATCCCAGCAGCTTACCGGATCGCACCCCGAATGTGCATTTGTTGGGGTTTAACTTCAGTTGGTACTTCCTCAGACGCTTGAATAACTTCAACAGATTTACCAGGTGGTCTTCTTCTGTGAGGGACTTGGCAATCATGTCATCCACATAACATTCAATTTCTTTATGGATCATGTCATGGAATAATGTTACCATAGCCCGTTGATAAGTAGCACCAGCATTCTTCAGTCTGAATGGCATCACCTTATAACAGAATGTGCCCCAGGGTGTGATGAAAGTTGTCTTCTCCATGTCTTCAGGTGACATCTTGATCTGATTGTATCCTGAAAATCCGTCCATGAAGGAGAACACCGAGAACTGAGCCATATTGTCGACCAATACATCAATGTGAGGTAAAGGAAAGTCGTCTTTCGGGATGGCTCTGTTCAGATCCCGGTAATCCACACACATCCTCACCTTGCCATCCTTCTTAGGAACAGGTACAATGTTAGCAACCCACGGTGGGTAACTGGTCACAGCAAGGAAACCGGCGTCCCACTGCTTTTGTACCTCTTCTTTTATCTTCATTTCCATATCTGGGCGAATACGGCGCAACTTATGTTTTACTGGCGGGCAATCTTCCTTCAGTGGTAGCTTGTGCATGACAATGTCGGTGTCCAACCCTGGCATATCCTGATAAGACCAAGCAAAAACATCCACGTATTCCCGAAGCATGTCAATCAGTTGCTCTTTTACTAAATCTTGCAGGCAGGCCCCGATCTTAACTTCTTTCATGTCTTCTTCCGTACCAAGATTAACCGTCTCAACCTCCTCCTGATGAGGAGTGATAACCTTCTCCTCTTGTCTCAACAACCTGGCTAGCTCTTCAGGTAGCTCATAATCTTCTTCAACCCCTTCATCAGCTTGATTGATTGGATTGTCAAAGTCATACAAAGTCGTAGAAGTGTTGTTGTCAGTGCAGTCTGAAAGGCACTTTCTGCAAGGGTTCAGATTGGTTTATTTTAGTGATCAGTTTTATCTTATTTAGAAAAAGTGAAATGAAGTTATTTTATTTTGAAAAAACATTGCCATTTTATCTTTGTACAAAAAGTAAAAAATGAAAAACAGTGAGCGGAAAATAAAAGACTCATTTGCAAAAGATATCCTGATATTCATTAATTGATCTTTGCACAAAATACAAGATGGCCCGATTACAAAATGAGTCTTGACATCTTGGGCAAGATGCAAGACTTGATGCATGCTTTAAAATACAGGAAATAATAATTACTCTGCAGGAGTAACTCTTATAATTTCCTGGGAAGACCAGTTAAGGACTTGGCTCCCTGGGATCCTTGGACGTATCTAGCTCTCCAGGTTGCGGTCGCTTTCCTCCTCGTCTTCCAAATTGTTCACAGCATCCGGGTGAGCATTCCCCCGCTGACAAACTTGGGCTCTTTTGCAGCCTCTGATTGATCTTGTTGAGTTGTTCTGTAACCCAACCCAAATCGGTCTTCTTTCTTTTCCACGGGCAACAACTTGCCCCAGCCTTGGGCGGTACCTTCCTCAACAACCTTCCGGGCTTGCTGATATGACGTGATGGAAGTTCCCAGTACAGCAGATGCTTCATTAATGTTCAAGGCCTCGAACCCTTGGCTCATGGTTTCATGGATCTCCCCGTCCATTTCAATGTACTTATACATAGCCAGCTGGCTAACAAAGATGTCTTCCTCCCCACAGATGGTGATGATCTGGCCTTCCCACTCGAATTTCAACTTCTGGTGAAGGGTAGAGGTAACAGCGCCAGCGGCGTGGATCCAGGGTCTACCCAACAGACAGCTGTAGGCCGGCTGTATGTCCATCACAAAGAAGGTAGTTTTGAAGGTCTGCGGGCCAATCATCACAGGCAAATCAATCTCTCCAAGCACTGATCTTTTAGAGCCATCAAATGCTCTCACCACCAAATTACTCGGACGCAGTGCCAAGCCATCATACTCCAACTTCACTAAGCTTTTCTTTGGCAGAACATTGAGTGATGATCCAGTGTCCACCAGTACATGAGATAGAACATCACCCTTGCATTCCAAGGTGATGTACAAAGCCTTATTATGGTTGCGTCCCTCTGTTGTTAAGTCAGCATTGGTAAAGCCTAGTCCATGACTGGTGTTGACATTTGCCACCACAGTTTCTAGCTGATTAACAGTAATCTCCTCTGGCACGTATGCTGCGTGCAGGACCTTTAACAATGCGTTCCTGTGAGCTTCAGAACACATCAACAGTGATAATATGGAGATTTTGGAGGGCGTTTGGTGAAGCTGGTCCACCACCTTGTAATCACTCCTTTTTATGATTCTCATGAACTCGTCTACATCTTGTTCAAAAGATGTCTTCTGAGTTTCTTTGGTAGTCGGCTCTTCAGATACCACACTCTTTCCTTTTGCTTTGACAGCAGCTTCTGCTTCAACATTAGGTCTCTGTGTCTGTGAGGCAAAAAGGCGTCCGCTTCTGGTGAAGCCTCCGCCTCCCCCAACATTATCAACTTGTGGAGAAGAGGTTGATGAATCCAGAGTGATTTTCTCCCCGTTGCAGTAGAGATCAGAGCCATAATGCCAAGGTATGGCATTACTGCTTTCATAAGGAACAGGTCCAGGTACCGTAATGGTGACCGGACTGATTGCTGCAGAGGAGGGTGTTGTAACGGTGTGCGAATCATAGTAAATTGTGACCGGTGATCTGGCAGGAGGTGCCACTGTTTGTTGTTGGAAATTGCTGCTGGGAGGAACATTTGATGGGTCATAGTAGATTGTAACTGTTGAGACATCTTCATTAATTTTTGATGGCGTTGTAGAAGATTCTGCTAATAAAAGGGATGCTGATGTTGTAGAAGAAATGGTTGTTGAAATTTGACTTGTTGAAGTGATGGACGGAGTAATTGCTGATGATATTGATGCATCGGTAGGAATGATTGTTGATGCTGTTGTAGAAGAATCGGGAATTGTTGTTAAAGGAATTGCTGGATTTGTAGGCGCCGTTGTTGAGATCTGAAGGATACCATCCTTAATAAGACCATCTATGCCGCTTCTCAACTTTTCATAACCGTTGACTGCAATGTTGCAATACCCACAGCCGAGCTCACACCCGGGGAACACTTGGTACTCTAGGAGCTGAGCTTTAATTTCGACCAAAGTAGATGGTTTGTCTTCCTCAATGGCATTAATCCTCGGCCCGCCATGATTAGGCATAGGATTTCTGTTGACATTCGGAGGAGGTGCACAGTTGAGGGCTTTAGAATCCACCAGATCTTGGACTTTCATTTGTAAGGCCCTGCATTTTTCAGTATTGTGACCAGGTGCATTGGAGTGGAAAGCACACATGGCGTTGACATCATAATTCCTTGGGAGATTTAGGGGATCTGGTGGCGCTAACGTCCTTAACTCAACCAAGTTAAGCTTCAGGAGTTGTGCCAATAAGGTAGTATAAGGCATAGGGATAGGGTCAATCACCCTGTTTGCCTGTGATGGTCTTTGTTGAAAGGGTCGCTGTTGTTGATTGTTGTTGCTGTTGTTGTAGGTTCTCTGTTGTGGATACTGAACTTGCTGTTGATAATGTGGTTGTTGTTGTTGAGGATATGCTGATTGTTGAGGAATCAGAGCTAGAATGGTGATAGCTGCTACCGATCGGTGGACATACTGAGGTCTGCCCCTGCTTGCATGAATGGAATTGGTCTCACCGACTCTTCGGGGTCCCACAAAAGGCTTCCTGGGATTACTGGATGAACTTGCACCATTATCAGAAATTTTGCCCATTTTTAAAAGACTTTCAATCCTTTCCCCAGCTATGACTACGTCAGCAAAACTGGTAGAGGAAAAGGCAGGCAGTCTATCAATATATATCCCTTGCAAAGTATTCATGAACATGTCGGCCATTTCTCTTTCCGACATGGGTGGCTGGACAGCAGCAGCAAGCTGTCTCCACCTCTAGGCATATTCCCTGAAGCTTTCTCTGGAAGACTGAGACATTCCCATCAGAAGGGTCCTATTAGGAGCCATGTCCATATTGTATTGATATTGCCTGATGAAGGCTTCAGCTAAGTCCTTCCAGCATCTAATGGTGGCTCTGGTCAAGTGTGAATACCACTCCCTTGAAGCCCCAGTCAGACTGTCTTCAAAGTAGAACATCCACAGCTTCTCATCCATAGTATAAGCCTTAAGTCTTCCCAGGAAAGACTGCAGGTGGGTTCATGGACAAGAGGTTCCATTGTACTTCTCAAAGCACGGGGGTTTGAATTTGTGGGGAATTCTCACTCCATCCACTAGCCCCATGTCCATTACATCGAAGCCCAAGGAATTCTAAGACTCCAAAGATCTCAACTTCTCAGCTATTTCATCCAACCTCCTATCATAGACTTCGTCTCCAGCTCCCATAACAGTAAATTGCTCTTCTTGGGGATCTTCCTGCAAGATTCTCCCCCCAGCAGTATTTCCTTGCACATTTCTCGGGATGTTTACTTCCGGATCTAGATGAGGTCCAAATACTGGTGGATTAACATGAGGCTGGCCCCGCTCATTATTACTAGTTCCACCAGTTCCAAGATGAGGTTCCTCGGGAGTTTGTCTTTCCACTAGTTCCCTTAACCTTTCTTGACTTTGGGCCAAGCCAGTCATTACAACCATGAATTGAGTCATTTGGTTCCTCGTCTCCACTCTTTCATTAGCCATCTGAGTTCTGACCTCAGTCAGGTCCTGCTGTACTTGCTCCATTTGGATACCAGGAAGGTTGTTGCGAGTAGGGTACTGGTGCGTGCGGTTGACGGGGAACACTCGGCGACGAGCAATATTTCCTGATATCACAACAGAGTTAGAAACAAAGATAATAATAAAACCTACAAAACAAAACAAAAGTTAGTATGCAATGCAGTATGCTTATTTGTTTTCCAAGGTATCCGGCTTGGTTCTTGGTTTTGACCTTTCCAGACCTCGAGGAAGATGCTTGATGTTGCTTGAGAAAAGAAACCCAATGAAAGAAAACTAATATATTACAAATGATGAACAATACATAGTTTGTTTTACAACACATGCCCCTGGAGGGTCAAAATACAACAAAAAGAAAAGTACACCAAATGGAAATAAACAACAAGCAAAGGATCAGACATCCAGTCCAAATTCATCCTCCTTGACCTCCTTCAGAAGTGCCTCAGTCACTGGACCAGCTGGGTGCTCTGTAATGGTCCTAATGAGGAGGTTCCTGGTGGCAATGGCCGTGGTCATCTTCTTGTGCCTGTCCTGGTCCTTTGATCTCTTCAAACCAGCTCTAAGCTTTAACTCTGAAATCTCCTTTTGGGATGCCAGCAAAGCTTCCTGCTGCTTCTTTTCATTGGCCTCTAACTGTTCAATCTTGACTTGAATTCTCTGATCTTCTTGTGTCCAGGCTTCAGTGATCCTGACCCACCTAGCCTGACTTTCTTGCAGATAGAGCTCAGTCCTAGCCTTCTGGATCTTGGCCTCTTTACAAGCATTCTTTAATATTTGCTCCCCAGCTCTTGCTTTCCTGATGTAGTCCTCTGTTTTCTCAATTTTGGCAAGATGCTCCACCCTAAGCTTCTCCAGCCTCTCAATGTCCAAACGACCATCACTCCTTTCCCAAAGGGTCTTCTTCAGAGCTTGAGACAGATTCTCATTCCTTTCCTTCAGCTTCTCAAATTCTTCCAGGCTGACAGTTGCTGATGGCTGTGTTGTAGATGGTCCAGGTATATCCTCAATGGTGAAAGGCATTCCAGTAATTTGAGCTCTAGTACGGGACCAGTCATAGTACTAAGCTGAAGCAACATTATTACACCTTCCAAGAATAGCCATCCCTTTTGTCTGGATGTTGTCCCAAGCCCAGGATGCTTGTCTGACAACAGCTGAATTAGGTTTTACTTCACAATACAGGGTCTCAGCTAAATCTTGCACTCTAGGAGGGTGAACCAAAGCATATCCCAGTTGTCTCTTAAGTAGCAAAGGATTGTATTTGATGCAACCCTTTACTCCTATTAGAGGTACATTTGGGTATTGCCCACAGCTGGTGATAATGTCCCTGCCTTTGGTGCTCTGGGTGCACCATCTGATATCATCTGAAGTTAAAGCAATGAGCCTCTTGGCCCAATTCTTCTATTGGTGAGGGTTCAAGAAGGTATCTGATTTAGGTAGGTGTTTGAGCAGCCATGTGTGAAACAAAGGAGCACAGCATCTCACCAACTTCCCCCTTTGTTTCTCATTCCTCTGATGGATGGAGTAATAGAAATCTCCCAGCAATGTGGGTACTGGGTTCCTCAGAAGAAACAGATGAATAGCATTCTTGCTGACAAATTTGGGCTCGTCTGCAAACAGTATAACCCCATATATGTTGAGGGCTAACAGTGCACAGACTGCCCTCCACTCTCCCAATGAGGCCTTCAGGATGGCCTGAGAAACCAAGAAGTCTAAGTGCAAGCCAGGGATCCCAGCTTTTGTTGTCATGCTCTACTCAATCAAGGCAGGCTCCAGGTACAGTGCTTTTGCTACTTCTCCATTGCTGGGAGATGTCATTTCTGGGTTGAAAGGGAGTCCACCCCTGATAGGTACTCCAGTCAATGAAGAAAATTCTTCCAGCAAAGGCCCTAGCTGGAAGTCTGAAAAGGTGAAACATCTCAAGGGAGGATCATAAAACTGCAAGCATGTGTGGATCATGCTCCTCTGAGAAGGGTCAAGGTCCATAACCATATCCAAGATACCTCCATAATGCTCTCTAAACAATGGGATGTGGTCAGGGGTGATAAGTGACTGGACTTGCCTGATGCCAGTCAACACAGGCTCAAAGAAATGGTAGGATATATTGCTCTTCCTGGGAGTAGTCATGAATGCTGTTGAAGAAGATAAAGATAGGTGCTGATGAAGATCAAGACTGATACTGGAGATAAGGCACTGATAGGCTGCTGCTGGTGATGATGAAGATAGCTAAAGCAGATAACTGATGAAGCAGAGGTCTATGCAGAAGAAGGGGTCAAAACCAAACCAGATATAATGTGGATACCCTGAAAAGCAAATAAACAAATGGTAAATGATGCAAATGATGAGTATGCAAATGATATGCAAGGGTTTGTGATCAAGCCGGATCTGATTATCTGTCTTGATATAAAGCCCATGTATGTTCAAGAAGTCCAGATGGAGGTTCAGAAATCCAGTAACCAAGGAGGGGGACTCAAATAAAGAGTCACATGTCCAGGGTTAAATCACAAGAACTGTCCAAGACGGAGTACTCTTAAACAAAGCAAGTAACAAGGTATGATGTGGCCAAGGGTGCCTGCAAACCTGTAAACAGCCCAACCCTCTCACAGGCAAATGTTCTAAAACAAGGATCCTCAGACTTGGATCAGTTATGAGAAGTGTAAACACTTCTAACCCAGAGGTACAGTGTTTACAATAACCATAAAAGATCCTCCTCTAATTCACCTCAGTTTCTGAAGGTCATAATAAAGGTCATCCAGACTTAGCAGGCTTCCCAGATAGCCCTAGCACTACAGGAAATCTGTAGCACAGAGTTCTCAAGAAGAAACCCACATCTGAACCGTGTTTCATATTCCCGCACCAGACCGAAATGGAATGAGAAAGAACATGAACCACTCTAGCCTAGGTGTCACTCAGGTCCCAGGTATAGGACCTTAAACTCTCAATGAAACCCCACCCACCAAAACAAAAACCAGATCCAGCAATGATAGTATGACAGTATGATGCATAAAACTGTAAAGAAAGCAATAAACAAGACTGTACATAAAGCAATAAACAAAGAAAATAAACACAATTAGCACATAACACCCCAGTAAACACAAATCAAACATGCGCTAGGAGGAACCCACTAAAAGAACCAGAAGCCCTGGTTACAGTATAAGGATCCCCAGCAGAGTCTCCAAGTTGTCGCTCCCACCTGATGACACAGGGCCAAGAGGGGTACAGACGCGAACGGTCGGCGAAAATAGAAAGGAATGAATAGAGTCGCCAGCTAGGCATTTTTATCCCGAAGGAAAGGTAATGCTGCATAAACCTAAGAAAAGATGGATAAGACGGTTGCGAACCAGAGAAACTGAGAAAGGGGGTTGGTTACAACCTGGGAAGGTATTAGCACCCAGATTGTCCGCCGTACTCGACGGGATCCACGCTTAAAAGATTTGTGTTTTAAAGGGGTAGTGTCAGTGCTATCTGTGTATCAAAGCTGGAAAGAATGCAAGTGTCAGTGTTAAAGAAATGTGAAGTGAGATAAAGAATATCTGTGCAAGAAATGAATGTGAAGCTCAAGACTATGAGGCTTAAAGAATAGTGCTGGAAGAGGGGGGAATATACAGAGACTTTTGTTCGATAACTGTTAAGTTATGCCTACGTATCCTCTCGTGTAATGAGGAAGTCAGAACACCGTAGTTCGACTCAAAGAGACTTAAAGATAAATTGACTAGTGATCTGCTTACTTGCCTATGCTCAAGTGTATGACCTGTCTGGCTCAGGTGCAAACTGTCTTGCATCAGACGGAAGAAGCAAGTTCTCGCTTGTGAGTGAATGAGATGAGAAAAGAATCCCGGAGGAGACAATTATTGTTTGTTTTTGTGTTTTCAATCTTTTATTGCTTTTTGGAGTTTGTCATAAGATAATGAGCTTAAGCCTAAATCAAAGGTTAGTAAACTCATCACATCCTCCCTCTGATTAGGGGTAATGAGAATACCTTAAGTATGAAGTAAGCACCTCACACTTAATCACCATGATGTAGGATTAAGATCATTAACCTACTTGCATTTATTTAGATGTTTTTGGCATTTTTGTTTAGTGTTAAGTAATGAGTTTAAGCCATAATCAAGGATTTAATGGACTCATTACACCATCCTAATAGAAGGATAATAGATGAGAACATTTAAGCTGAGAAAGGCTCCTCAACTTAATCCATGATTAGAGATTAACCTCATGACAAAACAAAGCCTTTATTAAGTGTATTTTAGTTAATGGTATGATTAAGAAATGAATTTTATGGTTTGTAAGACAACTTGAGGAGGACTTGTCCATTAACACTAGGGTTAGTCCTTCTTAACCAATTAAGGAAGAATTAGAACCCTAATGCAAGGCCCAAGTTACAAGCTTAATGTCTTATTGATTATTAGATGGATTGATTAAAGGATTTAAACACATTAAGGGTTAACACTTAGGAATAAAGTTATACACTCCATCCTAATAGAAGGATGCAGGCATAAGCTTAATCACAAAGCCTTAAAACCTTTAGGGTTTAGTACTTGATTATGAGATGAGAAGAGGAGACTCAAAGATGACACAAAGGTGAAACTAAATGGGGGACTAATCAAACCCTAATTGTTATCATTCTTGGGTATTCCTAGGGTTTATGAGGCTTGCAAAAGATCTTCAGGAGAACAGCCACCAGGAAAGAAACAGATGAAAGGATGAGAAGCAGAAAGAAAAGCAAGTCAACTTACTTCACTTAAGAAGATAAGTTGCTTGGAGAAAGAAAGAGGAGGAGGAGCATGAATGAGAAAGCTCACTCAAATACAAAAGTAAAATGCAGAAATGAATGCATAAGAGAGATGAGGAAAGATTATGAGAAGTGAAGGCAAATTCCCTTCTCAAAACAACTTACCACTTGAAAAGTTAGCAAAAAGAAATGAAATGACATGAAAATGAAATGAATGCAAAGATGCAAACCAAAATCAGAAGCATAAACATGATGTTAATGATGCTAAGAGATGATGCAAACACATGTCAAGAGTTGTGGATGATCATACAAGGATGAGGATGCAAATGAAGCATGCTTTGAACCATGAAAGTTCATGAAAGTTTATGAAATGGAATGAACATATAACATGGAAAATGAATGTGCAATGATCAAACATGATGCTAGTATGTCCTAAGATGTCTTATATGCCATGTTGATGCATAAAATGTCATGGCAAGTTCTTGAATGCAAGCATATGAGGGATGGATACAAATGAAGGCAAAAATTAGGGTTTATGCATAACATGCAACACAAAATTCAAAATCAGAATCAAATGACATGATAAAAAATTGAAAATGGGATCAAAGGAACCCTAACCCTACACAAGTTCACTGCCCAAAGGAGGGGACCTAACTCTTAACCTAATGGGTGTTATGATTTTTCTAAGTCAACTAGGGTTTCAAGGCACCTCAAAAGGAAAAATGCTCATTAAATTGAAAATGAAAGATAAATTCAAATAAATTTTACCCCAGGAACTACATGATATGAAGGATGCAATGCAAGAAGAACCATCATCAAACTCTTCATGGTTAGGCAGAATGAATTTTTCTAAATAAGGACCAAAATATTGCCTTTAAATAACTTTTATTCCAATGAAAATTATCAAAGTAGGTCAAGAACCAAAAATTAATTTGTTTGAAGAGTTGGATAATGTTTCTAAATGTATCAAAATTCAATGTGAATTTTTTGGTGATTTTTAAATACCCAAATGCATTTTTAATTAATTAATCTTCATTAACTAATTAAAAATAAACATTTAAATGATTTAAAAATAATTTTTGATGCAAAAAATAAAAATAAAAATATTTTTGGATGGAGAAAAATATTTGAATCACAAATGCAAAGTTTGAAATTTTTGGGATGAGTTGTGATATTTTAAATTAAATATGCAAGAAAAATGCAAAGAAAATAAAATAAAATGAATTTAAGGGAAAGTCAGCGCATCTGATGGCTGAGGTTTAAAACAAAATGGAGGGAATTGACTGGCGCCAGATCCTATGGTCCAGATTCAAACTGGCTAAACTTAATTAATTAACTTAAATAATTCTAATTAATGATAAGTGGATTAATCATGGCCATCAAACGCGCGCGGGAAACTGAAATCAAAGGCCAAAATTCAAACAAAACCCTAATCACAATTAAAAGCCCTAATGACTTTCAGGTGGCCGGAAATGACCTCCGGTCATCTTCTCCGGCCACACTCTCCCCTGAAAAATGCTATCTCCCTCAAAACCTCAACCCAAGCCCCCTAAAGCTCCAGAATCACTCAACAAACATCAAGGAACAAGAATCCAGGCATGAAATCAATTTATTTTCAGAAACAAGCATGACTCGAATCAATCTCTTTTTAGGTCAAAAATTTCAAAGATTCATTTCATGCTCATTTCTTCACCATTTTCAAAACCACAAAGCTCAGAGTAATCAGGAGATCATGAGGAACAATTCTATAACTTAAAAAAGGATTTCTGGAAAAAAAGTTTGAGAGAGCTACCTGAGATGGAACTTTCAACTCTGGATCTTTCAGGCATCTTTCTGGCTTCAAAGCCCCTCCAATGATCTTCCTGAAGAAGCTTTGAGGCTTAGTTGGAGTGTATTGTGGCTAGTTTGTGAGATTGATGAAGTTCTGTCCAAAGGGAGTGGAAAATCGTATTTCTGTTTGGGGTGGTTTCAGGGCCAAATGATGGTTGGGAAATGATCAGTGAATCATGGTGAGTGGTTTTGTGAAGTTTGCTTTGAGGTTTTAGGCTTGTGTGATGAGATTCGAATGAAAATGCAAGAAGGAGAGTTTTTGTGAACTATGGTGATGTTGTGGTTTCAGGCTTGCCTCTTGTGTGTTTTTAGTTCCATTTAGTCCACATAGCAAGCTGTGATAGGGCAGAGGGTTGGTGGTGGCACAGTGTGATTGGCATGGCCCATTTTGCAAAAAGTCAAGTCTATGTGTCCTTTGAGTTATGGGTTGTTTCAGGGCTAGAACAAAGGCATGTCTGCTGCAGCTTGATTCAAGGATGACCATGGAAATGAGATTGAGGCAAATCAGCAAGTGGATTAAAGCTTGTGGGTGGTTTTGCAAATTTCATGAAGTTTGGCCCTTTCTTGATTTCTTCATGCATAAGTCATGAAACTTGAAGATTCTTGGGTCAATTCTGAGTTTTAGGCAATGTGTTATGTTTGTATGGTGGTTAGAAGTCCATTTGAGGTCATAAAAATGCTTGGCATGAGAATTTGCAAGTTTCCCTCTTTGGTGTAAAAGTGAAATTTATGTGATTTTGTCCAACTTTGCAAGGCCATAACTTTTGATCTAAAATGAATTAGAATGAGTTCTTGTACTTTTTTTTGAAAATGGGAGGATCCAATCTACAACTTTCATGACCAAAGATTTTCCATTTGAAGCATTTTTGAATCAAAAAGAGGAGGTTGAAAAACTTTCCCAAAATGGCAAGTTTACATTATAAGTCACTTTCCCAAAAAGGCAACTTTGCAAATGGCTTGAAATTCTTCAATTTTATGAACTTCTAACATCTTCTATGATCAAATAAAGATCATACACATTCAAAATGATGGATAAACCCCTTTGGTTGGGTTATTAGGGGCCTCAGATGCCCTGATTTTGCACTGACTTGCTCAAGAAGTCATCTTGTGATCAGATGCCTTCCCCATTGAATTTCTTCATGAAAATTGATATGCATGATCCTCATAACATATAGAGACCAATAGAAACAAAAATGACCAAAAAATTTGGAGTTATGGCCTTTGAAACCAAAACCCTAATTTTAGGTCATTTGTGTAGTTAAACCTGGCTCTGCTTCCATGCCTTTCTCAGTTCTTGTGATTCTTTGACTTCCTTGACCTTGTGGGGATATAATATGATGCTTGAACATACATGGACCCCTTTTAAGTGATTGATGACCTTTGGAGTGGCTCAAATGGCTCAGGGATGGCTCAGATCACAAACCCTAGATGCAGATGGCTTTGAAACAATGCAGTGAAGCAAAAATGCAATATGAGATGATATAATTGAACTTATGCATATGAAAAGATCACAAGCCATGGTGAAATGAGTGAGGGAAAATTTGGGGTGTTTACACTGCTCGAGAAAACTTGTTGTGCTTTGGCATGGGCTGCTCGCCGACTAAGACAGTATATGTTGACTCATACTACCTAATTGATTTCGAAGATGGATCCAATCAAGTACATATTCGAGAAACCTGCTCTCTTCGGACGAATAGCAAGATGGCAAATGATCTTAATAGAATATGACATACAGTACACTACTCAGAAGGCCATTAAGGGTAGTGTGGTAGCTGATCATTTGGCTCATCAAGCAGTGGATGATTACCAGTCAATGAGTTTTGAGTTCCCTGATGAAGACATTATGATTATTACCAAAGAACCTGGACAATATGACGGACCTGAACAAGGATCCCGATGGACTATGGTTTTTGACGGAGCTTCTAATGCACTTGGTAATGGTGTTGGTGTTGTGATCATTTTACCTAAAGGTTGTCATACCCCGATTACTGTAAGACTTTGTTTCTATTGTACCAATAACATGGTTGAATATGAGGCATGTATCCTGGGTATCAAAGCTGCCATTGATATGAAGATTCGGTTCCTAGACGTATATGGAGATTCAGCCCTGGTAGTAAGTTAGATCAAAGGAGATTGGGATACCAAGCATGATAATCTCATTCCTTACAGAGAGCATGTGTTGTCATTGATCCCATATTTTGAAGAGATTACCTTTGGACATATTCCACGAAGAGAAAACCAGTTGGCAGATGCATTAGCCACCATGGCATCTATGTTTGAAATTAGCTGGGATGATGAAGCTCCCAAGATTACTATTGATATATTTGAGAAGCCTGCATACTGCAATGAGATTGACACTGAAGAAGCAGAAGGGAAGCCTTGGTTCTACGAAGTGAAAAGATATCTTGAAGCTCAGGAGTTCCCTGAAGGGGCATCTGTCAAAGATAAGAAGTTTCTGAGGAGATTTTCTGCTAAGTTCTTTTTAAGTAATGGAATTTTGTACAAACGCAATCATGATTCAACTTTGCTTCGTTGTGTGGATAAGAAGGAAGCAACAGAGATTATGGAAGATATGCATGATGGGATCTTTGGCACTCATTCTAGTGGTCATACCATGGCAAAGAAGATATTGAGAGCAGGTTACTATTGGTCTACTATGGAAGCTGACTGCTATCAACATTCCAGAACATGTCATAAGTGTCAAATCTATGCTGATAAAGTACATATACCTCCATCACCATTGAATGTGTTGACTGCTCCTTGGCCTTTTGCCATGTGGGGCATTGATATGATTGGTGAGATCAAGCCTACTGCTTCTAATGGGCATCGTTTCATCCTGGTTGCTATTGATTACTTTACAAAGTGGGTAGAGGCAGCTTCATTTGCATCTGTTACTAAGAATGTGGTGGCTCGATTCATTAAGAATAATCTCATCTGCAGGTATGGTATCCCTGAAAGGATCATTACGGACAATGGCTCTAATCTGAATAACACTATGATTACTGATCTTTGCACGCAGTTCAAGATTAAACATCACAACTCTTCTCTGTATCGTCCGAAGATGAATGAGGCAGTAGAAGCTGCCAATAAGAACATTAAGAATATTCTACAGAAGATGGTTGTTACTTACAAGGATTGGCATGAGATGTTACCATTTTCTCTTCATGGTTATCGTACTACAATACGCACTTCAATAGGGGCAACCCCATTCTCCTTAGTTTACGGTATGGAAGCAGTTCTGCCCATTGAAGTTCAGATACCCTCCTTAAGAATCATGAAGGATGCAGGCTTGGATGAAGATGAGTGGATTCAGACTCGACTTGACCAGATAAATTTGATTGATGAGAAAAGGTTGGCAGCTGTTTGTCATGGCCAGATGTACCAGAAACGGATGATCAAAGCTTTTAATAAGAAGGTTAAGCCAAAGGTATATCAGGTTGGTGACTTGGTAATCAAGCATATCATATTACCACAGGGTGATCCTAGTGGCAAGTGGACTCCTACATATGAAGGACCATTTGTAGTCAAAACAGTATTTTCAGGAGGTGCCATGATGCTTACCACTATGGATGGTGAAGATTTTCCACAGCCTGTAAACGCAGACATAGTTAAAAAATACTACGCATAAAAAGAGACCCGCTAGGTTGACTAGCCTAGGAAAAAATAAGGGCATCCCGGCGAACCAAAAGGGTTCGGGCAAAAAATTAGGGATATATATAAAAAAAATGTACACCCGGCAAGTTGAAAACCTGAAATGGCGGCTTGGGAAAAAAAGGGTATCCCGGTGGATTGAAAACCTGAAAGGGCAATCTAGGCAAAAGTTAGGGATTAAAGCGTATGACTATGTCTCGTTTGGATCACCCATGTAACTCCAACCAGTTGTGCTACTTAACTCAAGCTCGAACAGATAAAGATCAATCCAATCGTTTCCGTCTCAACAGCAGAAGATGAGATACTTGAAGATAATGGCAATAGTAGAATTGAAACTCAATATGATTATTTCTCACATAGTTGTTTTCTTTGTTTTGTAAAAAGTTTCACGACGAATTACTCTTACTAGGATTTCTGTCCCCTTGTATAAACTTGCCTATGTATAGGTCACTTTGTAATATAAATAAAATTTCATCTCTGAATCCAGATTTACTTTTACCCTATTTACATAAGCGAAAACGTCCATTGGTTGTGTTTGAATGTATGTATGCTTTTGAATATGATTGATGTTTACCAGAAATGCATGAAAATGCAGTAATAGTATTTACTAAGGACGAATGAAGGTAGGAATTCAACAAAGCTTCGCCGGTTCGTCCCACAAAACAACTACAAATCCCCAGTAGGGAAAATCTATCATTATAGATACTTTGAGTTACATCTCCCCTTGAATTTATGTTCATATCTTCTTATGTAAGTACGACGAACGAAGATGGGAGGTTATAAATACTATACTATCAAACAAGACGGGAACAAGTTCCTCATATTCTTCAGCAACGAATCGGGATTTATTTTCCCTAGCCAGCAGTTGTTATACAAAGATATCCAGACGCTTCAGGCTGCATGATTCATACATACATCATTTACATCATACCATAACATATCCATAAATGCATAATACATTTACTTAGATGCACCATACCATGCATGCATACATATTGCATAAACTAACCTTTTTCTTTGCAGGATAGTTATATGCAGATAAAACACTATCAACAATCCACAACAGGTCACAAATGATCTATACATTACTCAAGATGTCCTCGGAGAATAGGCAAACGGTCTGTACAAAGATCCATTCCCTAATCCAGGATATTTTCAGGAGGTTTAATCATGACACTCTTTTGTCCTCGGAGAGTAGGCAAACGGTCTGTACAAAGATCCATTCCCTAATCTAGGATATTTTCAGGAGATTTAATCCTGACACTCTTTTTCCTCGGAGAGTAGGCAAACGGTCTGTACGAAGATCCATTCCCTAATCCAGGATATTTCCAGAAGATTTCATCTATCTGGTCTTGAATAGTAGGCAAACGGTCTGTACAAAGATCCATTCCCTAGTTCAAGATATTTTCAGAAGATTTAATCTATTTGCTCTTGAATAGTAGGCAAACGGTCTGTACAAAGATCCATTCCCTAGTTCAAGATATTTTTCAGAAGAATTAATCCTGATATTCTTTTGTCCTTGGAGAGTAGGCAAACGGTCTGTACAAAGATCCATTCCCTAATCCAAGATATTTCCAGAAGAGATAATCATCACGAAGATTTATTTCTACTGGTCTATTCAACAATTAAAACCATGTTACATAAACGATTCAGAGACGGCCTATACGAAGACCTAGTACTGATATCCAGTATCAAGACATCATCACATCCTGATATTTTAGATGGCATCTCTAAGCCCATCTCCAGTTCTTCCAAGTGGCATCTTTAAGCCCACTCAAGCATATACAACTAATCATCAGTGTTACTTTATGCATCGGCGAGTGCAAATTTTTGGGCTTTTGTGTTCAATCCCCTTCAACCTTCCAGGTCACGAATGGCGCATATGCCAATCTAACCCCTCAGGTTTCAGAAAATTGAACAGGGGCAGTTGTTGCACCCCAAAATTTGCCCTCCACAAGACAATACATTGTGTCCCAAGAGGTTCACAAGGTTCACAATGTTCACAAGACATCTCATGAGGTTCACAAGGTTCAAGGGGTTCACAATTAGTCAGAAAATTTGACAATTCCCTCAGACAATGCATCCTCCTAAGCAATGCATCTTAAACTAGGGTTTTGACTTTCATCAAGATAAATGGACTTCCAAGACTTCAAGTGGGCTTCAGAGCATCCTATATGTGTTCAAGAATCCCTATGTCAAGTTTCAAGACTTTCCCAAAAGATTTGCTCAGTCAGATGATCAGAAAGGTTAAAATCAGTCAAGGCAGTCAAAAAGTCAAATTGAGGTCAACTATGGTCAAACCAAAGTCAAACTTCATGATTTTTTGCCAACATCAAGTATATGAAGTAAAATTCATTATTTTATCAAGGGTTTATCATGATTCATCAAGGAGATTTCAGATCATCAAGAATCAGGAATTTCTAAATTAGGGTTTTCATAGGAAAAGTCAACTAAACTTTGACCAGCCATAACTTTCACATGCTTCATCAAGAATTTTCCATCCAAAGCTCATTTTTAAGGAAATTTAATTCTCTACAACTTTGTATCTCACAAGCCAAGCCCAAAAATGCTTCATTTGGAAGGTATGAGCTAAGACATTATAAGTCCTTTTAAAAGTCAACAAAGAGTCAACAACTTCCAAAGGGCATAACTTGAGAATGGTAAAAGATATGGATATGAGACCAAATAGGTTGGTTAGAGGACTCTTTAAGCTTTCCAAAATGTCCAAGAACACCTTCATAGCATTAAAATAGAAGGATTTGTGCCCTTGTAAAGTTGGGAAATTTATGAAGCAAATAAGGCCTTAAAACCAATTTTTGCTAAATGAGCCCACCAAATTGCCATCCAATCTTTACAAAATCATCAAGCACGACCCAACCCACACCCTTTTTTGATTTTTCATATTTTATTTAATATTTATTTGAATTTTATTCATTAAAATACAAATTAAATTAAAATAAAATATGAAAATCATATATTTGGAAAAGATTTGGATTCTAGAAGGTCTTAAAACTTATTTAAACTTGATTGATACCAATATAATTCAGATCATACCAAAATAGCAATGATAGATCAAAGAAAATTCAAATTTTAATGTCACATCTTTTTTAATCTCACAAGGTCCAAAAATCCATAAGTTTTGTGAAAGTCTTGACCTAATTTCATTGTGTGATATATAAACAACATTAAGCAATCACAAACACACGAATTCAGAGCCTCCAAGTGCATTCTCCAAGCTTCAAATTTTCACAAAAAATCAACTTTCGGTTTTGGCAATTAAGGTGGTTTCAAGGCATTCCAAAGGTCTCAACATATTCCTTGATGTTCACTGAACGCATAGCAATCTTTACCATCATCCAAAACACCATAAAACGCATAAACCGAATTGTCTTTTATGTCATATTCTTGTTTTTTAGATTTCTATGATACACGCATGATAAGTTGAATTTGATGATATATTATTGTTGGTAATAATGTTTAGAATGTTTCAGGATTAGTTAATTGCATTTTTGGTACAGGAATGGTGTTTCGCCATTATTAGGGTTCTAAGGTTCGAAATTGGGAATCTATGTTAGACGTGATTTCAGGATAAATTGAAGGTTTAAATGGATTCATAGGACGGTTTACATGTGATATGTACCCATAAGACTAATTTATTTGATGTGTTTGGCGTTTTTGGATTTACAGGACATCTAGTGACGGAATAAAACTGTCACTAAAACGTTTAGTGACGACGCACTATAGGTAAAGGCTAAGTGGACGGTTCAGTGGAGAAGATGACGAGCGCGCGTTTTTATAATTTGAATTTTAGTTATATTTTATAATAAATCTGTTTCATTTATATATCACACACAAGCGTGTGTCCCAGTGGTTGAGACTCTGTGTTGGTAAGCTTGGGGGGCGAGTTCGATCTCAGGTTTTGCAATTTTTTACGTTTTATTTATCCCATTACCAGTTTGTATATTTAACAATTATTGTTCATCTTGTGTTTGCTAGCACGCGCTAGCCCAGTGGCTGTGTTTTAGGCATGGTAAGGGGGAGGTCCTGGGATCAAAATCAGGCCTCCCCACCTTCTTTTTATCACTAGTTTCTTTTATTTATTAATTAACTTATTTTTTATTAAACTTTCATATTTTCTATTAATCCTATATTATTTTTGATAAATCATTTTAATTAATTTAAATAAACAATTTTGTATGTAAAATATTATTTCTTTTTTCTTTTCTTTTCTAAGTTATAAATATGTAAATATTATTTAATTTCTAAATTTAAAAACTAACCCTAATATATATATATATATATATATATATATATATATATATATATATATATATATATATATATATATATATATATATATCATTAAAACCCTAATTTTTTCTAAAAACCCTAATTTTTTCTAACCCTAACACTAACCCTAATTCTTATTCAATTTTAAATATTAAAAATTTATTAAATTTTTCTAATGTCTAATTAAATAATTAATAATGTTTTCTTTGTAAATATTTATTCTATGACTTCATATTATTATTTTCATTATATTTTCTTTCAAAAATTCTTTTAAAAATGTTTATTTAATTTAAAAATATTCAATTAACTTGTATATATTTTTGTATTCATGCTAACCTCTTTTTCTTATAATTGTTTTATTACTAACCCTTTTTATTATTTATTTATATACTTATTATTTAATCGTTTCTATATTTATGTAACTGCAAAAGCCTTGTAATAGTCGTAGGGTTATTTTTGTCTTTATTTTATTATTTATAAATATTTATATTGCCTTGGTTAGTAATTATAGGGAGTGATAACATATTTGCAAATTAAAAAATAATTTAGAATCACTACTTAATAAAGATAAATATATGAATATGGACACTCACACACGTAAGTCGATCTTTGATCGCCATCTCACTTCCTAAGGTTATCCCTCATGTTGCCTAACTATAAGGTCAAGTAAGGTGTCTAAAAGCAAAGTCCCTTCTCATGAAAAAATCATCTAGTCCCTCCAATATTATAAGATCAAGTCCCTTCGATGTTGCCTACGTAAATGATCTTGTCCCTTTCGAATAAAAGATGATAAGTCCCTTCGTATTGCTAAGACACCTTACAGTTGCCTAAACACAGATGACCCTTCACATGTCCCTTATAACATCCAAGGTAATGACTACCTATTCCTTAATAATAGGGATAGTCTTACCATTGAAAGAACATTTAAGAACAGAAAAGATTTAATTTAGGGTAGGTTCCTCTTAAGTACTTGCTCACTTTTCATCAAATTACTTCATTACACTTCACATTTTCAAATAAATTTTCAAAACAAAGTCTTTATATATATCCATACAAGGATCATTATAAAGTACTTAGAGAATTTTTCAAATACACACTACACTTATCAAAACAGTTTAAAGTGAGCTAAGTAACTAAGAGACAATGGATAACCATGGATGTAAAGGGTGCTAACACCTTCCCTTTACATAACCTACCCCCCGAACTCAAAAATCTTTTAAGGTCTTTCCTGTTCTTTTATGCCCTTTCCTTTGGATAAAATAAAAGTCGGTGGTGACTCTTGCTATCCGCAATATAACTAAAGTTAGTTCTCCCACCGTGTTACAGTCGTCCCCATCGTTGATCTTTTTATCCGGCATTCGTCTTATGTCGCGATAATCTTCAGCAGTCGTCCCGTGCTAGGTGATCGTCATTCACCTTTTGATGACTGTCCCTCATCATTGATTTATTTATTCTTCACCCGATGGCCGTCCCCATCGCGGTTTCTTTATTCTTCAGCCTGACGGTCGTCCCTTTTAGTGCTTTTAAATCCCCAGTAAAGTCGCTTTTCTTTAACCTATGGTCGTCCCCGTCGTGGATTCTTTATTCCCCAGCATGATGACTGTCCCCGTCAGTGCATTTCTCACCGTTTTTTCCCCAACAGTCGTCCTCTGCTCGATGGTCGTTGTTGCACCCCAAAATTTTCCCTCCACAAAGACAAGTCCTTGTGTACTAAGAGGCTCACAAGGTTCACAAAGTTTACAATTAGTCAGAAAGTTTGACAATTCCCTCAGACAATTCATCCTCCTAAGCAATGCATCCTAAACTAGGGTTTTAACTTTTATCAGGCTAAATGGACTTCCAAGACTTCAAGTGAGCTTCATGACATCTTATATATGTTCAAGAATCCCCATGACAAGTTTCAAGACTTTTCTCAGAGGTTTGCTCAGTCAGATGATCAGATAGGTTAAAATCAGTCAAAGCAGTTAAAAAGTCAAACTGAGGTCAACTGTGGTCAAACCAAAGTCAAACTTCATGATTTTTTGCCAACATCAATTATATGAAGTAAAATTCATCATTTTATCAAGGGTTGATCATGATTCATCAAGGAAATTTCAGATCATCAAGAATCAGGAGTTTCTAAATTAGGGTTTCCTTAGGAAAAGTCAACTGAACTTTGACCAGCCATAACTTTCACATGCTTCATCAAATATTTTCCATCCAAAGCTCATTTTGAAGGAAATTTAATTCTCTACAACTTTGTGTCTCACAAGCCAAGCCCAAAAATGCTTCATTTGGAAGGTATGAGCTAAGACATTATAGGTCCTTTTGAAAGTCAACAACTTCAAAAGAGCATAACTTGAGAATGGTAAAATATATGGACATGAAACCAATGGTTTTGGTTAGAGGACTCTTTAAGCTTTCCAAAATGTCCAAGAACACCCTCATAGCATTAAAATTGAAGGATTTGTGCCCTTGCAAAGTCGGGAAATTTTAGGGAAGTTTATGAAGCAAATAAGGCCTAAAATCAAATTTTTGCTAAATGAGCCCACCAAATTGCCATCCCATCTTTACAAAAACACCAAGCACGACCCAAACCACTTATTTTCTGATTTTTTATTTTTTTATTTCATATTTATTTGAATTTTATTCATTAAAATATCATTTAAATTGAAATAAAATATAAAATCATATATTTAAAAAGGGATTTTGTTTCTAGAAAGTCATGAATATTATTTGGATTAGATTGATACACAAGTTATGAGGATTGTCCCAAAATAGCAAGGTTAGATCAAATAAAAATCAAGTTTTAAGATAATCTTTTTCAATCTCAAATGATCAAAAAGTCCAAAGGATGATAACTTTTTTTGACCTAATCTCATTCATATATATACAAAGAACATTGAGCAGCCTAGGACGAATTTTCACAGCCTCTAAAACCACTCTCAAACTTCACAAAAATCACAAAAATTCAATTTTCGGTTTCCATATTTCAAAGGGTTTCAGGGTATTCTAAAGACACCACAAGCTTCCTTGAGCTTCCCTGAATCTAAACCACCCCTTAACTGCCTCTAATTCATACTCATAAGCATAACCCGAAGCATACATGCTCTCAATCTATTTTTTTTCGATTCATTGAATTTACATGTTTACAATGAATTTTGATTATGTACTAATGTTTGTTGATGCTCATAGATGATTTCTGGATTGTTTTTTTTGAAGAACCATGGACGAATACAATAGATGCCATTGTTAGGGTTTCGGCCATCACTTTAGGGCTTTACGTTTTACATTGTTTTTGGACATTCTAAAGACATGGCTATAACGTATAAACTATAAGCAATTGATCTGGGTTATTGATTTTTATTATTATGATGGTTTTCATGATGTTTCAAAAAACATAGGATTCTGGTTTTGAAAATTCGCAGGTAAATGCGTAGGAGAAATCGCAAGTGTTTTCGCAGGTAAAACGAAGAAGATGAAGTCTGTTGGCGCGAAATCCAGGATTCAAAAAGTTAACTTATTTTATATTGTTTGTTTTGCGTTTATGTTTCAAAGAGCATGAGTGCCCTGGTGGTTTTGATGCGCGTAGTGTATGTTGTAAGGCCTTGGTTCGAATCCAGCCAGGAACAATTTTTGTTTCAATTTATTTTGTTTTGCAGGATTAGAATAAAACAATTTTATGCTATTGTCTATCACCAGCGCGCAGCTGGTCCAGTGGCTAGTTTGTTGGTCTTAGGGGTGTGAAGCCTAGGGCCTGGGTTCGAATCCTAGCCCCAGGTATGTTTTTTTTTCATATTTTCATTTATTTTGTTTTGTTTATAATATGTTTAATTAATTTAATTAATAATAAATGTTTAAAATAAAATAGTTATATTATTTTCTTGTATATAATTCAAAAGCTTATATTTTTAAAAATTTAAACTTTATTCCTAAAAATTATTTAATATTTATTTTATTGTATATTATTAATGTTATATGTTTTTTAGATAAATAATTTAATTAGGCTTAGATTAAATAATTAACCCTAAAATTTTATATGTAAAAAACCTATTTTTTTTTAAAAACCCTAATTATCTTATAAATCTTAATATATTTGTTTGTAAATTTTAATTATATATATTTATTTTATAATTATTATATGTAGTTTGTTTATATATATAAATAATTTAATTAAGTAGTTAACCCTAATTTATTTTTTTTCTAAACAATTAAAAACCCTAACTTTATTTTATGAGTTTAATTTCTAATTTTTTATATATTTACTTAATTATAATTAACAAATATTTTTTTTATAATATGTATATAAAATTAAGTTATTAGAACTATTAGTCATATTTATTAGTATATAATTATTATTATTTATTTCTTTTATTAAAATTCTTAAAAAAATAATTATTTATTTAATTTTAAACTTTTAATTTGTTTTTATATTATATTGTTATACTAACCTTCTTATATTTATTTTTGTTTATTATTACTAACCAATCTAATTATTTATTTATTATATGCTTACTTATTTAAATTATTTTTATTATTCTTATAATGTAATTGTGTCAATTATGTAATAGTTGTAGAATTATTTTTATCATTTATTTAAATTGCCATGGTTAGTAAAATAGGGAGTGTAAACATGTTTGTATTTAAAATTGAATTTAGATCACTAATCTTAAGATCAATATATGAATTTGTGCACGCACACATGTAAGTCGATCCTGGATCGCCATCTCACATTCTTAAGGATACCTCTCATGTTGCCTAAAGAAAAAAGGTCAAGTAAGGTGTATAAAGCAAAGTCCCTTCACTTATTTATATCATCTAGTCCCTTAAAAGATAAAAAGATCAAGTCCCTTCATGGTTGCCTACGTAAATGATCTTGTCCCTTTCGAATAAAGATGATGAGTCCCTTCGAATTGCTAAATACACCTTACAGTTGCCTAATCACAGTTGTCCCTTCATTTGTCCCTAACATCCAAGGTAATGACTACCTATTCCTTAATAATAGGGATATTCTTACCATTGAAAGAACATTTAAGAACAGAAAAGATTTAACGTAGGGTAGGTTCCTCTTATGTACTTGCTCACTCTTCAAAACATTTCAAAAACACTTCACATTTTAAACAATTTTCAAAACAAAGTCTTTATATATATCCGTACAAGGGTCATTATAAAGTACTTAAGAAAAATTTTAATCACACACTACACTTCTCAAAACAATTTAAAGTGAGCTAAGTAACTAAGAGCCCATGGATAACCATGGATGTAAAGGGTGCTAACACCTTCCCTTTACATAACCTACCCCCCGAACTCAAAAATCTTTTTTAAGGTCTTTCCTGTTCTTTTGTGCCCTTTCCTTTGGATAAAATAAAAGTCGGTGGCGACTCTTGCTATCCGCAACATTTAACTAAAGTCAGTTCTCCCACCGTGTTACAGAACTGGCGACTCTGCTGGGGACTTAATAAAAGAGGGGTACCCTTAGGAATTAGATCACTTAACTTGTTTGCCTTGTTTGCTTTATACTTACCTGTTGGGTGCTCTTATGTGTGAAAGATCCTAACCCGGATCTAGTGTACATTAGGTAAATGGCAATAGACCAAGGAAACTGTACGGCGTATACCGATATGGTTAATCTGGTGGCCATAGTTAGTGTGACTTCTTGGTTGGTGCTTATGTTCCTTAAGTCAAGTTGAGGATAACATGAGGCTACCATATGTTGTCAATGCACTAACTAACTTTTAGAACCCTAGTTATCCCATCTTGGCCTTTAGAAAGTAGTGAGATAACCGGCTTTGGTGAAGACTGAAGTTGGTTGATACTCGATACTACGCTCATTGAGATTCTAAACTTAGAGGGTTTTGGTTGGCAAGTAAGTTGCCCACTGAACAACCACCCTTGTGAAGGATCAGTGATATTGAGATCCCTTAGAACCTGGTTACTTTATAGGACAGGATGAACCAACTAACTTCAGGGGAGGGTACTTACCTTTAAACCTCATGCAAGCCTTCTAACCTAGGGCTATTGTGTGACTTGTTTGTGTGTGCTACATGTTTGTGATTGAGCATAACATCATAGCATCATCATGCATCATAAGCATAGCATTTTCACTAACCATTTCAAGGACCAAAGGATTTATCTTTGTTCTTTGTTGCAGGTCATGGCTTCTGCTCGTAGGAACACTATCAGGATCAACTTTGTAGGAATACCTCCTAAGCTAAAGGAATTGGTTTCTCAGGTTTCTGAAAGCTCCCAGTTCATCAAGAGACATGGTCACCTACTGGATCTAGTCACCTCAGGGTTCAATGAAGACATGATGAGTGTTCTGTTTCAGTTCTTTGATCCTAAGCACCATTGCTTCACATTCCCCGACTATCAACTGGTTCCTACAATGGAAGAGTTCTCTAAATTATTGGGTATACCTATCCTTGATCAGAGACCCTTCACAGGCTTGGAGAAAGAGCTTAAACCAGAAGTCATTGATGCAGCTCTATATTTGAAGAAGTCAGACATTGTTCTAGAAACGAGAAGTGGAGTTAAGGGTATTCTTGCTAAGGTGTTGATAGAGAAGGCTCAAGTATTCTTGAAGCTATGAGCTATGATGCTTTTGAGGAGATCTTAGCCTTGTTGATTTATGGCTTAGTGTTGTTCCCCAATCCAGATCAGTTCATAGATGTTCACGCCATCAACATATTTCTGAGTCACAATCCAGTGCCTACATTGCTTGGAGACATCCTGCACTCTCTTCATACTCGTACTGCAAAAGCACGAGGAACTCTGATGTGTTGCATACCTTTGCTATATAGGTGGTTTATTTCTCACCTTCCTCGATCAGTAATGAAGAAGGAACAAGGGTTCAGGTGGTCCAAGAGGATCATGTCACTCTCTCATTCAGATATCCATTGGTGCTCCAAATCTATGGAGAATGTTACTATCATTGACCGTTGTGGGGAGTTTCCTCATGTGCCACTTCTAGGCATAAGAGGAGGCATTACTTACAACCCTTCCTTAGCTTTACGACAGTTTGGTTATGCTCGGAGCAATGGTCCTCATTGTCGCTCCCGGGATTTTCATCCTAGTACAAACGCGAAAGTGGCGCGGAAAGGTTAGAGTCGCCAGCCAGACATTTTTATCCCGAAAGAATGGGAAAGGTAATGTTGCACAAACCTAAGGGAAAAGGAAAAGACAAGGTCCTGCGAACCAAAGATCTGAGTTCGGGAGTCGGTTACGACCTGGGAAGGTATTAGCACCCCAGATCGTCCGTCGTACCCGACGGGATCCACGCTTGCTTGTTTGTTTCAAAGGGTGAGAAGAAAAATTGTTGCTGAATAAAACCGCTAACTGGAATGGAAATGGAAATGAGAAAAGAAACTAGAAAAAGAGAATGGACAAAAGGGGAAATGTAGGGAAAATAAAGAGTGTGCTCGAACGGGCCCTACCCCGCTGCCTACGTACCTCATCGGGATAATGAGGATCAGAGTCGACGTAGTTCGCCTAACCTAGGCGGGAACTATTTGTTTGTGTTTTTTACAGCTGGAACTGCGTGTGTCTATGCTCAGGTGTTGCAGGCTCGTCTGGTACGAGTGCGTTTACCGTCTTGCATGTGTGACAAGTCGTCGCGAGTTCGCGTTGTGATTGAGTGAGATGAGAAGAGAAGTTCCCGCAGGATAGTCGCTTGTTGTGTGTTTTTGGCTTTTATGAGTTTTGTATGAATTTGGCACAAGGAAGTGAATTCAAACTCTTTTCCATGGAATGTACACTTGACTCTACATTCCAAGATGGAATAATAGAACAAGCATACCCAGCAAGGAGAATTTATCCAAGACTGGTTTCCTAGGATTAGGGTTTAAGTTCACTGGCTTGTTGAACTTTATTAAGTGTTTTTGTTGCTTTTGTTTGAAGATAAGAAGAGAATGACTCAAGTTGCAAAAGGAAAAATCTAAGGGACCAAGACTCAATCCTATTTTTTTTTTTTATTTAAAAAAGTGGTCCTATGGTTAATGAGGTATTCTAATCCTAAGAAAGAAAAGGAAAAGAAGAAAAGAGACCTAGAAACTAACTTACTTCCTAAGGAAGTTAAGTTGTCTCTAAAGAAAGGGAAAGCCTAAAAAACAAAGCACAAGGTGCTAAGGAAAACACAATTAAAATGCATAAGAGATAGGAATGAAGTAATTCTTACCTCAATCTTCCCCCCTACAAAACAAAAGTTAGCATGACAATGCATATTGAAAATAAAATCAAAGCATGAAAGCGATTAAGTACCATAAACGTCCTAGAATGGAACTAGGGTTCAAAATAAGACCTAAGTCTAAAGGTGAAGGTATCTAAAGGTTAAATGACTTATAAAGTCAGTAGCTACATGATATAGGTCCCTAAGAATGCTAGGATACCTCACAAGGTCAAACTATGTCAAACTATGTACAAAAAGTTTACATAAATGCAAGTTAGGGTTTATGGATGAAGTATGAATGCATATGGCTTACAAACATGAATTAGTACATGAAATGAACATCAAAGTCAGTAGTGAATGATTATGAAGATGGATGAATGAATATACAATCATGGATGCAATTGTTTAGGCATATGGAGCAATGAGAAGAAGATATGAGAAGAAACGAACAAAAATTGCATAAGATCGCACATGATGCAAACTAAGGAAGAATGGCATGTGAATATGCATGAAATGATTATGGGTCAGTAGCATACAAGGTATGAGATGAAATTAGAATGCATGAATAGGCATTAATGATTTCCACATAATTCAAGTTAACAATTAGAGGAGAAGAGAAGCTAGTTTATGTTAAAGTTAATTCACATAAGTATGCACTTTGAAACATTAAAACAAACCAAATGAGTATGGTTCAAAAAAAAGTGGCCTATAACTGGAATTAAAGACCTAAAAATGACCTATAATCAACTCCTAAAAGTTACCAAAAATTCCCTCAAGAGAATGGCATGAATGCCTTCCTATCAATTAGGTTATGCGACACATAAACACATGAATCAACCTAGGATCTAGGTGACATGGAAAAATAGCAAAAAACCTTTAAAAATTATGAAATTAAATCCCTGGAATGATATATTTATTATCTTACATGGTCTAAAAGGATTCCACAAAATTATGCACCAAAGTGCCAAAACAATTCCTTGACTAGCAAGGTAACAAATTGTGATCATCGAAAAACAACTCCACAAAGTGGATCAAAAAGGGCATCTAAAATTATGAAAAAAATGCCTAAGGAGAATCAAAAAGTCACAAATTACAGTAATTAATCATACACAAAAAATAGGTCTCACACCTATGGGGAAAAATCGATTTCGGTCCCTTATGCCAAAACCTTCCTTTTTGGGACAGCTTGTGAACTAAAATCCAGATAAAATATTAAAACCATCCAAATCTGGAAATAAAAAATATGACAAATTAATTAAGAGGGTGAGGATCACTCATGAATTTTTTCCAGAATTTTATCTCACCTAAAACTATTTTTAATAAATGTTACGAAACGGACAAAAGTGTGAATCTTAAGGGAGAGTGAAAGGAAGCGATCCTAATGGTTCTTAACCTAATCCCTAAGTTCCGAAATCGATACATATCATCAAAAATCACGAATATAACCAATGCCTCAGGTAGGAGGGCTCAGATGCACCTTAAATTATATGGTCCTAAGCCGCATACGACTAAAATGATGCGTAAAAGTCGAAAACGTCGAAATTACTTACTTGAGTGAAACGCCGATTCTTCACATAAAAGAAATCCGAAAAAATCCCTAAGCAAGGTTTGTAGTCTCCTATGAGCAAAATAAATGCCCACCTTCCATACCGGCTTTGTGAAGCTCCATCATAATCGAGATCGATTCACATCGATCAAAAAAACATCATGAATGCTTACTAAGCTTATTTCACCACAATAATGAAAATTAGGACCAAAAATCTAATTAAAATGGTCAAAGAATTACTCATAATATTGATTAACAAAAATTAATTAAAACTTTAATCACAATTCTCATCAAGAGTTAATGACATCTATAATTAATCTTAAAAATCAATAATTAATCATAATGAAAACTAGCAAAGGGAGGTGAGAGTTGAAAGACTGGTGTGAGGACCAAAAACTTAAGGCCCATATCATATCCAAGAGAACCAGCAGGGGGGTGTTTGTCCGAAAACGAAGGTGGAATACAGTGAATCCATGGGAAAACCCGAAGCCCAACCCAATGGTCTTTGAAAACCCTAAGATCTTATGAGATAAACTGAACCCTCATCTTCTCCATCAGCGTTCCGCCGCGACTCCTCCCTTGGGGATCGAGAGTTCAAATCCCTTCCCCATTTACACCGGTACCACCGACGACCCTTTCTTCGTCCCGTCATCATCACCGACGAACAACAACAACCACGAGCATTCTTCTCTATGAAAACCTTGCCGTCCCTGAACGCTCGTCCTTGCCGTCGCAGTACGACCCAAACTCGTCATCTTCTTCGCAACAAAGTTTTTGCGGTGAACCTCATCTTGACGGCGCCGGTCATCTCACGTTCGCTGACATCTCTCCCTCAACGGAGCCTCCGCCAATAGGAAAAACACGCCGCGGCTCTTTTAACATCAAATCGGTCCTTTCCCAATCCTCAATCCTCAGCAACTACATTCGATTGATAGGGAACGATATTGTGAAGAAGATGCTAGAGCTTACCGGTCGGAGCTCAGGTGTGATTTTGGTAACGAATTCGTAACTCATAACTCAAGTTCTGTTTTTACTCATTTCCCCTTCCCCTTCGTGACTTTGATTTCGTTGTTGTGTGCTTCACTGTTGACTTTGATGTTACGAACTCGTTCTCAAAACAGTGTTGCGGTGGAGTCAAAATCATATGTTCTGTGAATTGTGTTCTTGCGGTTTTTGATGTTGAAGCTCTTGATGCAGGTTTGCAAGATTCTTGAAGATGTTGGTTGAAGCTAGATGGATAAGCTTTTGTTGACTGAAGGATTCAAAGAAAATTGTAGAGAAATTGTTGACTGATGAAGGTCGCAGGAGAGTTGATGAACAAATGAATCGGATTCAGGTGCATAACTTTGAGTTTTCATTTCCTGCTAACCATTTCCGAATCTGAATGGTGGATATTTGATGTGTTCTTGATTCGATGCAGGGTGATGAAGGCTGACTGAAGTTGTGTGGCTTTTCACAAGGGTGACAAATGGTGAGGTCCGTTCTTGTTCTTCTTCTTTAAAGCTGTGCAATTCTGAGTTGAAGATCGGTGTCAGCTGTGTTGGTGGTTGAAGCAGGTTGATGATGATGCATATTGAAATCGAGAGATTGATGAAGCTGTGCTTGTTCTGAATTGTTGTTGATGGTTATGCGAATGAAATGAATCTTGGCACGGGTTGAAGATGTGTTGGTGTTGATTTGAGTTGCTGATTCTTGCTGCGACTGATTCTTGCTGCCATTTTTGTTGTGATTTTGCAGGTATGATAAAGGAGAGTTTTCTTCAAAACGTGATTGGATTGATGGAAGATCTTGGTGGAGCAGAATGGGTTATGGAGGAAATTGCCAAGAAATCTGATGGAGAGAGTAGAGTAGAAAAGTGAAGAGGGATTTGTTTTTCTGGAGATCAATGGAAGAAGATTGGGGCCAGGATCAATGAAGTTGGAGGGTGCTTTTTTGAGATAATTATCATTGGAGATTCATCATGGATCAGTGAAAAAAAATGAGAGATTGAAGCTGGAGATTTTTTTTTGTGCAGGGTTAGTGAGAAAAATGTTGAGAGATCCTGAAGTTATATATTTCTCTTTTTTTTCATTCTGTTTTTGTATTCTTCCTCATATATCAGTTATCAACTGAATTTCTTTTTTTTATTTGTAACTGATTCAGTTATTATAACTGAAAATTATGTTGTAATTTTAATCTCAACTTTCCTCTCCTGCCTGATCTATTTGACATGATTCCCTACTTCACAAACCTTTCTCCATAGCAGCATCATTCACTTTTTGTTTAAATTTATTAATGGACTTATGGACCCAAAATATGTGGTAATGGGCTTTGGTAATCGGTGAGAATATAAGAATTGGATTTAAGAAAAATGGTTCAATATATGGAAACGATAAGGGTTTGTATTTGAAATGGACATCGATGACTTGAATTTAAATTTGAATGACACCATCCAAATAAACCATAATTGTGCCCTTTCCATCCTTAATTCGAATCAAATTACTTGCACCAAAAACTTTGACATCATGATGCATCCTAAAACCAATGCCTCGAATCATGTTTCTCAAATCACTTGGGAGTGACATAAGCGCACAAATATTTCTGCAAAATAATCTCAAATCAACTTAAACCGATATTTGAATCCCAACATACTAAGACCCTTATCTCTGAGGAAAATCAATGAAGGAAAACTTTTCATTCCTAGAAGAAACCTTAATTCATACTTCATTGCTTGAATAACCAACAAGATCAGTCTGAAATGTTGAAGAGAAATAAACTCTTAATTCATCTTGTTAACGTCAACTCCTTTGAATAAACCTCTGAATAAAGAAAGAGCCTGGAGCTTGATAATCCTCTGAATAGGGAAATTCTCCTAATGTTTGGAGATCAACCTCCGTCTTAACCTTGAATGCACTAGCCAGATGAATCACCTTTGAATAGGGAAATTTGAGTCACCAAGAAATGTTTGACCTCATGCCTTATGAATTCAATGCACATGCGTGATTGCGACTGCCACGACCTAATGGAATATGCAGGTGAACGCGAAGCGATAAGCCAGTTAGGGCAAAAAGAATGAGGGCAAATTTTGAGGTATTACAGCTGCCCCTATTCAATCAACTGCAAGCCTGAACGAATAATTGCAACAGCTTTTAGGCGTTCAAGGTATGGAGTGATTGAATACTCGAATAAAACCTGAAAATTTACACACTGAGGGTAATGGAAATGCCATCTGCCCATTTATGTATTTTTTGTTTTTGACCTCTGAATAGGTAGCGAAAAATAGACCCAGATGGAAATATGCTGGGAAGAATGCCATCCTCGAATGACCATTCACACGGGATCCTCGGATCCAGTACTGAAACCATCCTCAAATAGAAACACGATGGTGTACCGGCCGCAGGCGATAACCATCAATCAACAAAGACTGACCTCGGACAAACTTTGCAAACGAGACGAACTGACCTCGATCAGTAAGCTAAAAAAATGAACTACTATCCTCGAATAATAGCCACACAAAACAACAAGACCAACCTCGGAAGGACTTGAAGAGAAGAAATGTCATCCTCGAATGACAAATCAAAAGATCCTCGGATCTAACACGAAACCATCCTCGAATGGAGACGCAAAGGTATACCAGCCTCGACTGATAACCAAACACAAAGCTGACCTCAGACAGACTTTGCAAAAGAGACAAACTGACTTCGATCAATAAGCTCAAAAAGTGAACTACTATCCTCGAATAATAGCCACAAACAAACAAGACCAACCTCGGAAGGACTTGAAGAAGGGGAATGCCATCCTCGAATGACAACCCAAAAGATCCTCGGACCTAACACGAAACCATCCTCGAATGGAGACGCAAGGGTATACCAGCCTCGACTGATAACCAAACACAAAGCTGACCTCAGACAGACTTTGCAAAAGAGACAAACTGACCTCGATCAATAAGCTCAAAAAGTGAACTACTATCCTCGAATAATAGCCACAAACAAACAACAAGACCAACCTCGGAAGGACTTGAAGCAAAGAAACATCATCCTCGAATGACAATCCAAAAGATCCTCGGATCTAACACGGAAATGGTATCAACCGATCCAACCCGTAAAGCGAGAATGTAATATCATCCGATTTACAACTCGAAGAGAAATGATATCAACCGATTCATGACTCAAATAAGATCAACCGATCTAACATGGAGATGGTATCAACCGATCCATAACCAAGAAAAATGAAAATGTAATATCATCCGATTTACAACTCGAAGAGAAATGATATCAACCGATTCATGACTCAAATAAGATCAACCGATCTAACATGGAGATGGTATCAACCGATCCATAACCAAGAAAAACGAGAATGTAATATCATCCGATTTACAACTCGAAGAGAAATGATATCAACCGATTCATGACTCAAATAAGATCAACCGATCTAACATGGAGATGGTATCAACCGATCCATAACCAAGAAAAACGAGAATGTAATATCATCCGATTTACAACTCGAAGAGAAATGATATCAACCGATTCATGACTCAAATAAGATCAACCGATCTAACATGGAGATGGTATCAACCGATCCATAACCAAGAAAAACGAGAATGTAATATCATCCGATTTACAACTCGAAGAGAAATGATATCAACCGATTCATGACTCAAATAAGATCAACCGATCTAACATGGAGATGGTATCAACCGATCCATAACCAAGAAAAACGAGAATGTAATATCATCCGATTTACAACTCGAAGAGAAATGATATCAACCGATTCATAACTCAAATAAGATCAACCGATCTAACAGGATCATTGTACTTAAATGATAACCTGAGACGCGACCGTTGTACTGAAACGGAGACGCGAAAAAATGAGACTGTTGTACTGAAACAAGACTCAAAGATGAGACCATTGTACTTAAATGGAGACTCGAAAGGAACGGGATCGTTGTACTTAAACGAGAGCCCAAGACGCGACCATTATACTGAAACGGAGACGCGAAAAAATGAGACTGTTGTACTGAAACAAGACTCAAAGACGAGGCCATTGTACTTAAATGGAGACGCGAACAAATGAGACTGTTGTACGGAAACAAGACTCCATTGGGGATAACAACAAGACGTGGTAGAAGTAACCACCCTGGGAAAACGAAGTTGCATTCTGTGGGGAATACTTCAATCTGATTGGAGATGTAACGGGCCTTATGTAATACCTCAAAACTGGCCCGTGTTGGTATGCATATGTTTGAATTTATGGCGTAATGCTCCATGATGATGGAAATGCTACGCTTTGGAGGATGCAAATATGATGATGATTATGCGTATGCAAATGCAAAGAAACCTCCTGATAAGGAGACTGCAGGCATCCCAGATAGCTCGACTGGGGAGGAATAATGATCACTGCATTGATCTAGCTCATCCTGATGAGGTAACAACTCTGCGGGGAAAACTGTTAATAATTCACCGGCTCTGAACAACCGCCATTGCCAAAAATAAATTGGACTATGAGATTGGAGTGTCAAGCCCTGCTGGAGATGGACTCTTCTTGAACTCTGGTGGGGAAGTTAGGACCTCCTAACTTGGCTGGGAACCAAAGGCATGATATTGCTGAGGAGGTAAATGCTGGGGAGGCAAAACACTCATTATACTGCTGAAAATTGCCCCTGTCTGAAGGGAAACTTTTGCTTAGGGAGGACACCCATCTTCTGCTACCTTGCTGGGAGAAATTTCACTTCCCACTTGGCTGGGGACGATAGATAATGTCAATGATAAAGCTTCCCGCTGAAGATAAGAGCTCAAGTTGCCACTTGCTGGGGATAAGAGATAAATCCCCTCATGTTGGGAATGAGAGATGTAAGGCGTCTCATGCTGGTGATGAGAGACGATGATACCCTTATGCTCAAGAAATAACCTCCCATGAGACTTGCTAAGGAATCTTGATCGATGAAGTCCGCAAATGAAACAACTCTTGAAGTACTATGCTGACAATGGCTTTGCCCCTAGCCCCGGGTTGATAGGTTGTCAACTAATCATGAGTGAACAATGGTGCCTTGCAATTTTTCGACTCGCCTCAGATTAAAGTCCATCAGAAGTAAATGTCTCAAGAGGATTTTACAGAAAACATGGCATATGAACTGCCTCAGTGTCTTCAAACTCTTGGAGAGATTCATCGGATCTCGAAATAACTGCCCCAGACTGCATGGTCTATGCAAGAATTTGCCTCGCAAGGATTCATGAAAAGCTTCATATCACTGTGAGATATTCTGCCCCAGTATTTTTAACTTCGGATAGGCGTTTTGAATTGACGGTCTTCGGGAGAGAGTGACTTCTCATGCCCTTGAAGTGATCATCTATGACTGACTTGTGCTTTGAAGCAAATATCCATACTACATACTCCTTGAGTGATTTGAATCTCGAAGTGATTGCCCCAGATTGGCTAAAATTTGAATGAATGCCTCAGACTGATGGCTCTTTGAGAGATCTGAATCTCGAAGTGATTGCCCCAGCCTGGCTGAACTTTGAATGAATGTCTCAGATTAATGGCTCTTTGAGAGATTTGAATCTCGAAGTGATTGCCCCAGCTTGGCTGAATTTTGAATGAATGCCTCTGACTGACGGCTCTTTGAGAGATTTGAATCTCGAAGTGATTGCCCCAGATTGGCTGAACTTTGGAGAAATTGCTCGACATGATTGCCCCAAATTAAATGGTTCTTACTACGACTGTTAGGAAAGTCCCTACTCGATGGAGTTTTCTTAAAAAGTGCACCTCGACAGATTGTCCTTCGGAAGTTTCAGACTTCTCAACTTGGCAAGATTAAGCTTCTGGACCGAAGTTTCGTATGTACACTTTTATGATGCCCAACTAATATATGCAAGCAGAAAATGTTTATTCTAAGAATGAAAATTCTAATGCAACGCACATGTTAATCTTGAAGTTTTACTGAAAAAGAGATGTCGCAAACCTTCGCGAGCGAGTCACTGGTTAAGATACGACATTAATAATTTTTGAATAATAGAAAGCATGCACATGCAACACCAACAAAGATCTCTCAACATCACTCATAGGAGTCAGGAACGCGGTCTCGTGGTAGTACACTCTCAAAAATAACCTTGTTTCAGTTAGGACTTTTGAGGGTTGTATCGTGGCCTGGTTCACGGTTATAGAAACAAAAGATATAGGCTCGAAGTTTATTTGCGCCCACCCATCTTCGTGATGTTCTCCATTCCTATGTTCAGCTAGCTTTCACAAGCGCTCACATCTCAAAAAGGATTTTGTGATGGTTGAGGAACCAATGACACTAACGGTTTTAAACACCAATTAGGTTGTCGTTTGGAGTCAGTCACCCCTTCACCTTTTGTGTCTGTATCACACGACTTTGTTCTTGTTCAAGGATCTTTCTTGTGTAATCCTTTTCGTCTTTTGCTCTTGCATTATTTTTCTTATCCCTAACTTTTGCCTGGACTGATTCTTGTGAATCTTTGATTGTGAAGTCCAGCGGGATGCCCTAATTTTTGCCTAAGTCGCTTGTTTTCAAGTTTCGACTTAGCGGGCTTTTTCATTCATTTTTTTTTCAATTCTTCTTTTTTTTGAACAAATCGTGTGACACTGTTTGTCTTGATTGCTTTGAGAGGGTCGTGACTGTCCCACTTCTTGGTTGTTGAGGGATAACCATTGTGGTCTCCGGTCTTTGGACCTCTTGATTGGGATAACCATTATGGTTCCTGGTCATTGGACCTCTTGATTTGGTACAACGAAAGGTAATGGATCCTCAGATTTGTACTCCTTTTCGAAATTTGAACGCTCGGTCAAACTAACTGACGCCTATCCTGCCCCTGGGTTAAATGCAAGGGTTTTTTTTATGCGAAAAGAAACTCCCACTTCAAGGCTCAAACGGGTTGGCGAGGGTCTATCTCCCTTATATCTCCGGTGTTTAGGATTTGAAACAATGCCTGTACATCGTCAACAGGGTCTTTCTCAAAAGCGAACAATTAGAGTTTTTGCGTTTTCATTTCGTCATCCTCCCTGATAGAGTTTAAGCACAACAGTTGGTATTGCAATGCACATACACAAAATCATGAGTGAATACGAATGGATTACTTCAAGAAAAACATGTGCATTTTATTATGGTTAACATTCAAAAACAAATAAGTTTCATGCATGCATACAAATGTTTAAACAAACAATATAAACTACAAATGAAAATGCAGTAAAGAAGCTGAACATTGCCATCATTGAGGAGACTTGACTCCGTCGGGATGTATTGCTTCTGAAGATGCCCTTGCAAACTAGGATGCCAATTTGATAAGGAGATTTCAATATGTGAGCAGACCTTCTGGCATGATGACCTTTGAGTCGGCCGAATTTTGCATCTTGTACTTGAACACATCACAGTTGTCAATTGTATGCCTAAATTCCCCTGAGTGGTACTTGCATCTAGCCTTCATATCATGGTTGCCATTATTGAGGAGGTCTGACTCCGTCTGGACTTATTGCTCTCGGAGACTTTCAGCAGTCAGCAATCTGGATATTCATTTCATTACTGTTTTGGTGCCATATTCTCACTTTTACATGGCATGAACATAACAGTCTTGAAGTCAATCACATTCGCGACCTTGTTTTTACCTTTGCCTCTGAAAGACTTGCAATCTTCAATTAACCGACCAGGTGCTCCAGAATGGTAATCATACTTGGGATTGAAACCCCAAAGGAAGCTTTGTCGGAGATGATCTTGATGCAACTAGCTCAACCACTCCAAATTTGCGTAAATGAGGAAACTTATTGCACGTACGTCATCAGAATATGATCAAACTTCTTCTCAAGTGGTTTTGGCCTTTACCTTTATGCTCTGCCCGCTGGACTCTCTTGGGAAGCTGAAATTGGATGCCAACAAATGACGTCTGGAGGGAAGAGGTTGATAAATGAAGTTGATAAATAAAGTTGCTCGGAAAGATCTCATGTGATCTCCTGCCTACGTATCTCCATTGACCAATGGAGAATCAGAGCAGCGTAGTTCCCCTCAATAGGGATGAAAATAGCTTCATTTCCTTGACACCACCTTCAGGATTTCCATAACCGGCTCATCTGAGTCTTCATATGGTTGACTTCCTCTTTCAACAGTTTCTGGTTCTTAAATAAAGCTTGCACCTTTGCCTGAATTGCCCCAGTTGGGTCTTCCTTTCGGTTACCTCCGCCCGAAGTTGCTTCAGATATATACCTTGATGACTGTGATTCAAGTTGACCATTCTGATGAGAAATCAAGTCAGGAAAAGAATTTGTCTCTGAACACCTGTCAAGAATGCAAGGATGTATGCAAATGCCATGTTCAGTTATTTCTGAGGAATCTATCTGCTTTGATTCAAGTTTTTTTTTATGCATAAAAAATCCAAGAGCATGATTCAGATATGTGATCCTCCGAAATAACTGAACATGTGTGCAGAAATGCTATGATGTCATGTATGCAGCAGGCATGTGATCAAAGGTCTGATATTGGTGCTGATGTTGAGCAATGAGTCAAGTGACTGAATAGAACCATAATAACAGCACCATCTCTGTACAGAACCCCATAACTGAGAACCCAATAATTGTAGAACTGGATCACATAATATAACAATCACTGATGGTGTTGAAGTTGAACAACGAGCCAAGTGTCTGTGGAGAGTCACAATATCAAGGTCACAATGGTAATCACAGTAACAATTTCTCTGAATAGAAATCCTGGATCTCAGAATCAAAGAACCATATAGCACCAGATGATATCATAAAACAACACTGGCAAAGCGGGTATGTTGAAGTTTAGGGTTCCTGCAAACCTGTAAACCCCTCCCAATCTCACAGGTATGCTACTCGGGTCAAACATCACGGACTCTCGAGGCCGAATAGCAATAACATGTTCACCACTTCCGAGAAATGGCTCATGACCAAATCAGAGAATCGGTTTGGCATTATGTACTACTCAGGGAGGTCTCAGTTGAGTCCGGAAAAACAAGCATCCCTCACAAGTTTCCAGCTTCAAGCACTGAGTCGAGAAACAATAGTACATTCATCCCGAAGGGTACAATACTATCGTCATACGAACAGTTTGCTTTAACTGAATTCCTATGAGAGAACCAGGCCATCCTATGCGAGTTCCCAGTGGGCCCTCGGATGCGAGTGGGTTTGCCAACAAATGTGGTCTGCCACTGTCATCACTGGAGAGGGATGTTTCCACAAAGGTTCTCAATGATCGGTCCCCTGACTGCACATAACTATCAAGGTAGCGCATCAACCCAGAAAGATTCCGGTATCAATACATTCCCGAGAAGGTCGCAAGTCAAGGTGTGGAACTCACTACTACCAACATAGCAAGATGCCATGAAGCCAAAGTGGAACCAATCTAAGTCCTAGGGTGCACTCAAGACGGGTAGTTGGCTTATCTCACAGTAACTCCCACCCACAGAAAAAATGAAAACCAGCACAGCCAGACAGTCCAGTATAATATGATGTGCATGGAAAATAAAATACTGAAAGCGGTAAATAAATGCGGTAAAGTAAAGCTGTAAATTAAAAACAGTAAATAAACATTAAAGCTAAACTAAATCACACAGCAACAAACATATAAACACCCAAAGAAACAAAACCAAACAGGCGCTAGGATTGACTCTACAAGGGAAACCGGAAGAATCAGGTTAAGTCCCCAGCAGAGTCGCCAGCTGTCGCTCCCGGGATTTTCATCCTAGTACAAACGCGAAAGTGGCGCGGAAAGGTTAGAGTCGCCAGCCAGACATTTTTATCCCGAAAGAATGGGAAAGGTAATGTTGCACAAACCTAAGGGAAAAGGAAAAGACAAGGTCCTGCGAACCAAAGATCTGAGTTCGGGAGTCGGTTACGACCTGGGAAGGTATTAGCACCCCAGATCGTCCGTCGTACCCGACGGGATCCACGCTTGCTTGTTTGTTTCAAAGGGTGAGAAGAAAAATTGCTGCTGAATAAAACCGCTAACTGGAATGGAAATGGAAATGAGAAAAGAAACTAGAAAAAGAGAATGGACAAAAGGGGAAATGTAGGGAAAATAAAGAGTGTGCTCGAACGGGCCCTACCCCGCTGCCTACGTACCACATCGGGATAATGAGGATCAGAGTCGACGTAGTTCGCCTAACCTAGGCGGGAACTATTTGTTTGTGTTTTTTACAGCTGGAACTGCGTGTGTCTATGCTCAGGTGTTGCAGGCTCGTCTGGTATGAGTGCGTTTACCGTCTTGCATGTGTGACAAGTCGTCGCGAGTTCGCGTTGTGATTGAGTGAGATGAGAAGAGAAGTTCCCGCAGGATAGTCGCTTGTTGTGTGTTTTTGGCTTTTATGAGTTTTGTATGAATTTGACACAAGGAAGTGAATTCAAACTCTTTTCCATGGAATGTACACTTGACTCTACATTCCAAGATGGAATAATAGAACAAGCATACCCAGCAAGGAGAATTTATCCAAGACTGGTTTCCTAGGATTAGGGTTTAAGTTCACTGGCTCGTTGAACTTTATTAAGTGTTTTTGTTGCTTTTGTTTGAAGATAAGAAGAGAATGACTCAAGTTGCAAAAGGAAAAATCTAAGGGACCAAGACTCAATCCTATTTTTGTTTATTTATTTACAAAAGTGGTCCTATGGTTAATGAGGTATTCTAATCCTAAGAAAGAAAAGGAAAAGAAGAAAAGAGACCTAGAAACTAACTTACTTCCTAAGGAAGTTAAGTTGTCTCTAAAGAAAGGGAAAGCCTAAAAAACAAAGCACAAGGTGCTAAGGAAAACACAATTAAAATGCATAAGAGATAGGAATGAAGTAATTCTTACCTCAATCTTCCCCCCTACAAAACAAAAGTTAGCATGACAATGCATATTGAAAATAAAATCAAAGCATGAAAGCGATTAAGTACCATAAACGTCCTAGAATGGAACTAGGGTTCAAAATAAGACCTAAGTCTAAAGGTGAAGGTATCTAAAGGTTAAATGACTTATAAAGTCAGTAGCTACATGATATAGGTCCCTAAGAATGCTAGGATACCTCACAAGGTCAAACTATGTCAAACTATGTACAAAAAATTTACATAAATGCAAGTTAGGGTTTATGGATGAAGTATGAATGCATATGGCTTACAAACATGAATTAGTACATGAAATGAACATCAAAGTCAGTAGTGAATGATTATGAATATGGATGAATGAATATACAATCATGGATGCAATTGTTTAGGCATATGGAGCAATGAGAAGAAGATATGAGAAGAAACGAACAAAAATTGCATAAGATCGCACATGATGCAAACTAAGGAAGAATGGCATGTGAATATGCATGAAATGATTATGGGTCAGTAGCATACAAGGTATGATATGAAATTAGAATGCATGAATAGGCATTAATGATTTCCACATAATTCAAGTTAACAATTAGAGGAGAAGAGAAGCTAGTTTATGTTAAAGTTAATTCACATAAGTATGCACTTTGAAACATTAAAACAAACCAAATGAGTATGGTTCAAAAAAAAGTGGCCTATAACTGGAATTAAAGACCTAAAAATGACCTATAATCAACTCCTAAAAGTTACCAAAAATTCCCTCAAGAGAATGGCATGAATGCCTTCCTATCAATTAGGTTATGCGACACATAAACACATGAATCAACCTAGGATCTAGGTGACATGGAAAAATAGCAAAAAACCTTTAAAAATTATGAAATTAAATCCCTGGAATGATATATTTATTATCTTACATGGTCTAAAAGGATTCCACAAAATTATGCACCAAAGTGCCAAAACAATTCCTTGACTAGCAAGGTAACAAATTGTGATCATCGAAAAACAACTCCACAAAGTGGATCAAAAAGGGCATCTAAAATTATGAAAAAAATGCCTAAGGAGAATCAAAAAGTCACAAATTACAGTAATTAATCATACACAAAAAATAGGTCTCACACCTATGGGGAAAAATCGATTTCGGTCCCTTATGCCAAAACCTTCCTTTTTGGGACAGCTTGTGAACTAAAATCCAGATAAAATATTAAAACCATCCAAATCTGGAAATAAAAAATATGACAAATTAATTAAGAGGGTGAGGATCACTCATGAATTTTTTCCAGAATTTTATCTCACCTAAAACTATTTTTAATAAATGTTACGAAACGGACAAAAGTGTGAATCTTAAGGGAGAGTGAAAGGAAGCGATCCTAATGGTTCTTAACCTAATCCCTAAGTTCCGAAATCGATACATATCATCAAAAATCACGAATATAACCAATGCCTCAGGTAGGAGGGCTCATATGCACCTTAAATTATATGGTCCTAAGCCGCATACGACTAAAATGATGCGTAAAAGTCGAAAACGTCGAAATTACTTACTTGAGTGAAACGCCGATTCTTCACATAAAAGAAATCCGAAAAAATCCCTAAGCAAGGTTTGTAGTCTCCTATGAGCAAAATAAATGCCCACCTTCCATACCGGCTTTGTGAAGCTCCATCATAATCGAGATCGATTCACATCGATCAAAAAAACATCATGAATGCTTACTAAGCTTATTTCACCACAATAATGAAAATTAGGACCAAAAATCTAATTAAAATGGTCAAAGAATTACTCATAATATTGATTAACAAAAATTAATTAAAACTTTAATCACAATTCTCATCAAGAGTTAATGACATCTATAATTAATCTTAAAAATCAATAATTAATCATAATGAAAACTAGCAAAGGGAGGTGAGAGTTGAAAGACTGGTGTGAGGACCAAAAACTTAAGGCCCATATCATATCCAAGAGAACCAGCAGGGGGGTGTTTGTCCGAAAACGAAGGTGGAATACAGTGAATCCATGGGAAAACCCGAAGCCCAACCCAATGGTCTTTGAAAACCCTAAGATCTTATGAGATAAACTGAACCCTCATCTTCTCCATCAGCGTTCCGCCGCGACTCCTCCCTTGGGGATCGAGAGTTCAAATCCCTTCCCCATTTACACCGGTACCACCGACGACCCTTTCTTCGTCCCATCATCATCACCGACGAACAACAACAACCACGAGCATTCTTCTCTATGAAAACCTTGCCGTCCCTGAACGCTCGTCCTTGCCGTTGCAGTACGACCCAAACTCGTCATCTTCTTCGCAACAAAGTTTTTGCGGTGAACCTCATCTTGACGGCGCCGGTCATCTCACGTTCGCTGACATCTCTCCCTCAACGGAGCCTCCTCCAATAGGAAAAACACGCCGCGGCTCTTTTAACATCAAATCAGTCCTTTCCCAATCCTCAATCCTCAGCAACTACATTCGATTGATAGGGAACGATATTGTGAAGAAGATGCTAGAGCTTACCGGTCGGAGCTCAGGTGTGATTTTGGTAACGAATTCGTAACTCATAACTCAAGTTCTGTTTTTACTCATTTCCCCTTCCCCTTCGTGACTTTGATTTCGTTGTTGTGTGCTTCACTGTTGACTTTGATGTTACGAACTCGTTCTCAAAACAGTGTTGCGGTGGAGTCAAAATCATATGTTCTGTGAATTGTGTTCTTGCGGTTTTTGATGTTGAAGCTCTTGATGCAGGTTTGCAAGATTCTTGAAGATGTTGGTTGAAGCTAGATGGATAAGCTTTTGTTGACTGAAGGATTCAAAGAAAATTGTAGAGAAATTGTTGACTGATGAAGGTCGCAGGAGAGTTGATGAACAAATGATCGGATTCAGGTGCATAACTTTGAGTTTTCATTTCCTGCTAACCATTTCCGAATCTGAATGGTGGATATTTGATGTGTTCTTGATTCGATGCAGGGTGATGAAGGCTGACTGAAGTTGTGTGGCTTTTCACAAGGGTGACAAAAGGTGAGGTCCGTTCTTATTCTTCTTCTTTAAAGCTGTGCAATTCTGAGTTGAAGATCGGTGTCAGCTGTGTTGGTGGTTGAAGCAGGTTGATGATGATGCATATTGAAATCGAGAGATTGATGAAGCTGTGCTTGTTCTGAATTGTTGTTGATGGTTATGCGAATGAAATGAATCTTGGCACGGGTTGAAGATGTGTTGGTGTTGATTTGAGTTGCTGATTCTTGCTGCGACTGATTCTTGCTGCCATTTTTGTTGTGATTTTGCAGGTATGATAAAGGAGAGTTTTCTTCAAAACGTGATTGGATTGATGGAAGATCTTGGTGGAGCAGAATGGGTTATGGAGGAAATTGCCAAGAAATCTGATGGAGAGAGTAGAGTAGAAAAGTGAAGAGGGATTTGTTTTTCTGGAGATCAATGGAAGAAGATTGGGGCCAGGATCAATGAAGTTGGAGGGTGCTTTTTTGAGATAATTATCATTGGAGATTCATCATGGATCAGTGAAAAAAAATGAGAGATTGAAGCTGGAGATTTTTTTTGTGCAGGGTTAGTGAGAAAAATGTTGAGAGATCCTGAAGTTATATATTTCTCTTTTTTTTCATTCTGTTTTTGTATTCTTCCTCATATATCAGTTATCAACTGAATTTCTTTTTTTTATTTGTAACTGATTCAGTTATTATAACTGAAAATTATGTTGTAATTTTAATCTCAACTTTCCTCTCCTGCCTGATCTATTTGACATGATTCCCTACTTCACAAACCTTTCTCCATAGCAGCATCATTCACTTTTTGTTTAAATTTATTAATGGACTTATGGACCCAAAATATGTGGTAATGGGCTTTGGTAATCGGTGAGAATATAAGAATTGGATTTAAGAAAAATGGTTCAATATATGGAAACGATAAGGGTTTGTATTTGAAATGGACATCGATGACTTGAATTTAAATTTGAATGACACCATCCAAATAAACCATAATTGTGCCCTTTCCATCCTTAATTCGAATCAAATTACTTGCACCAAAAACTTTGACATCATGATGCATCCTAAAACCAATGCCTCGAATCATGTTTCTCAAATCACTTGGGAGTGACATAAGCGCACAAATATTTCTGCAAAATAATCTCAAATCAACTTAAACCGATATTTGAATCCCAACATACTAAGACCCTTATCTCTGAGGAAAATCAATGAAGGAAAACTTTTCATTCCTAGAAGAAACCTTAATTCATACTTCATTGCTTGAATAACCAACAAGATCAGTCTGAAATGTTGAAGAGAAATAAACTCTTAATTCATCTTGTTAACATCAACTCCTTTGAATAAACCTCTGAATAAAGAAAGAGCCTGGAGCTTGATAATCCTCTGAATAGGGAAATTCTCCTAATGTTTGGAGATCAACCTCCGTCTTAACCTCGAATGCACTAGCCAGATGAATCACCTTTGAATAGGTAAATTTGAGTCACCAAGAAATGTTTGACCTCATGCCTTATGAATTCAATGCACATGCGTGATTGCGACTGCCACGACCTAATGGAATATGCAGGTGAACGCGAAGCGATAAGCCAGTTAGGGCAAAAAGAATGAGGGCAAATTTTGAGGTATTACACTCATGACATGCTTATTCAAGGAATTGTGTTCGACTACGACAACGATCTGCAAGGTTACCGTCAAAGGTTCATACGAGCATGGGGTAAAGTGAATAAGGTTGACAGCAAGACTCTGGAACCAAAGTACTCCATTCTTATGGAACCTTACCTCAGATGGGTGCGATCTCGTGCTCAGACTCTTATGATGCCATATCCTGCCATCCTACCAGTTACTATGGAGCCTGTTGCTAAAGGAGATACCTCTTATACCATCCTTCACCCAGACATGCCCACTGACATGGAAGATTTACAGAGGTCCTGGATCCAGTTGAAGGAGCAAAGGGATACTTTCGAGGCTCATTACAAAGCAAGTCAAGAAAGAATCCTGGAGCTAACAAAGCAACTTCACGAGGAGCGGAATCTCAACTCATACCTCAACACAAAGAGGAAACGTCCATAGGAGACTTAAAACCCCATCTTTTGTATTTATTTCATTTCATTTTTATTGTAAGCCCAAGGGGCAAACAAATTTATTACTAATAAAAGTTTACTTTCCTGATTGTTTAAGCAAATTTAAATCATGCGGTCCTTGAAAACATCGCATACGCATTTATACACCATATCATTGCATCACAGGTTTCTTATGTACAGGTTTCTTATCTTCTCACTGTTTATTTCAGCAATGGCTCTTGAACAAACAGTTAAAGATCTCCAGGCACAAAATGCACAGTTCCAAGAGCTGATCCTGAGCTTGTCCAAGGGGCAGGATGAATTGAAGACAGTGTTGGCCAAGAAGACTAAGAAGACTAGAAGGTCAGGAGGCCTAATCAACATGGGAAGAAGGTTCAGAGGTCCTGTCAAGACCAAAGAACAGGTTAAAGATTATGAGTCTGAAGAGTCTGAGAAAGAAGGAGGCAGTCTCCATAATACAATGGGGGACTCTGATTCTGAAGCTAACTACTATCATGATCCTAATGAAGATAAGTTCAAAATGCTGGTGGATAGAATGGATGCTATGGAATTGCAAAAGTCTTCTGGGCTGGATTTTGAAGACCTGAGTTTGATATCTGGGGTGGTCATACCCATTGGTTTCAAGGTTCCTGCTTTTGTAGTGTATGATGGTGTCTCTTGTCCCAAGCTGCATCTGAGGTCTTATGTCCGGAGAATCCAACCCCATACTGCCGATAAGAAGTTGTGGATCCATTTCTTCCAAGAGATCTTATCTGGAGCTCAATTGGAATGGTACTATCAGTTGGAGAGTGTCAACATCCGTGATTGGAATGATCTTGCTGAGGCTTTTTATAAGCAATATCAATACAATGCTGACCTAGCCCTTACTCGCATGCAACTACAAAGCATGTCTATGGGTGCTAAAGAAAATTTCAAGGAGTATGCCCAGAAGTGGAGAGATTTGGCTGGTAGAGTGCGACCCCCTCTAACTGACCGAGAGTTAGTGGATATGTTCATGTGTACGTTGAATGGTCCTTTTTACAGTCATCTCATTGGAAGCTCATCATCTGGCTTCACTGAGTTGATAATGATAGGAGAGCGCGTAGAAAGTGGTATAAGGAGTGGCAAGATCCAAGTGGGTGTTTCTTCATCCAGTACTACAAAGAAGCCCCCTAGTGGGAAGAAAGAGTCGAATGTTGTTTATGGTCAACCTGATCGTAATAGGAGGCATCAATCTGTGAGTGCAGTTCATATCTCCAATCCTACTCCTGCAACACCAAAGCCACCACAGGGCAATCAACAGAGGCCTAGAAGGCAGTTCACTAAGCTCAATATGTCACTGGCCCAAGCCTTGCAACACTTGTTGAAGGGTGAACTCATCACTTTGAGGGACCCTCCTCAGAATCCCAATGTTACCTCTCCCAGGTACAATCCTAATGCACGATGTGCATATCATTCAAATTGTCAGGGACATGATACCAATAGTTGCTGGATATTGAAGAATAAAATTCAGGATATGATTGATGCTGGAGAGATTGAGTTTGACCCTCCGGGTACTCCAAATGTGATTACTGCTCCCATGCCAAATCATGAAAAGACTGTCAATGCCATTGATGAAGTTTCACATGTTTCCTCAGTTGCAGATGTAACCACACCATTTTCTGTTATCAAGAAGAAGTTGGTACAAGCTGGGTTCTTTCCAGGTTGTAATGAAGATTGTTTCTATTGTGCTTATAAACCGGATAGTTGCTGGAAGTTGAAGGACGAAATTCAACGCCTCATGGACAATTACACAATATTATTTGAGAAGACACCTTCTGTAGAGAGCATGGTTGAACATATAACTAAAGGTGCGAAGGTTGAAGAGGTGGATATGGTTGATAAAGTGCCGGTAAGGATCACTTCCAAGGGCCCTGTCAAAATCACTCATAAGGGTCCAATTAAAATTACTGCTGAAGGCCCTGTGAAGATTGTTGTTGAAGCTAGAGTGGCTCCTATGATCATTACCACTTCGGGTCCTATTCCGTATACTTCTGATAAAGATGTGCCTTGGCATTATGGTTCTGATGTTTATATTCATGGTGTCAAGCAGGAATCCTTAGCTGATGCACCTGTTGTTGGTGAAAACCTGGATGTTGATAATATTGCTGGATCTAGTAAGATCACACGAAGTGGAAGAGTTTTCTCTCCTCCAGTTACCTCCAAGAATACAGTTACTCCAACTGCTGATGCTCGGGGCAAAGGTCCTGTTATTGAACCTATACAAACTGATGTACCAGCTGCTGATGATCTTTCTAAGCAGATGGAAGAAGTATTGAAAATCATTCGCAAGAGTGATTATGACATTGTTGATCAATTGGGGCATACTCCCTCCAAGATTTCTATGTTGTCTTTATTGTTGTGTTCTGAGGCTCATGCCAAAGCCTTGATTAAATTTTTGAAGACTACTCACGTACCAAATGAGATATCTGTAGACCAGTTTGAAAATTATGTTGCACACTTGACCTATGATAATGGGTTAGGTTTCTCCGATGCTGATTTGACTCCTTCCAAGAGGGATCATAATAGGGCTCTACATATCTCGATTGAATGCAGGGGCACTACCCTGTCACATGTGTTAATAGACAATGGTTCCTCGCAGAATGTGTTGCCCAAAGAAGTTCTGAATAAGCTTAGCCCTGAAGATGCTGTGTTGAAGCCCAGTAATATAGTGGTGAAGGCTTTTGATGGCTCGAGAAGAGTGGTGCATGGAGAAATTGATCTCCCAATAAAAGTAGGTTCTCAAGTCTTCAATGCTACTTTTTATGTAATGGATATTCATCCTTCATATTCTTGTTTGCTTGGGCGTCCCTGGATCCATGGGGCAGGTGTTGTAACCTCCACCTTACATCAGAAGCTGAGATATCCAGTAGAAGGAAAAGTTGTCACTGTTTACGGAGAGGAAGGATATATAGTTAGCCATGTGAACACCTTTAAATATCTTGAAGTGGAAGGTGAATATATTGAAACTCCGTGCCAGACATTTTAAGTAGTTCCTTGGGTTGTTAATAATTATGAAGCTCCTCCTTTTGTCAAGAAAGTTCTTGCGGTCACCAGAGTACCTCCTACAATGGCTTCCCTCAAAGATGCTAGAGCTGTGGTGGATGAAGGTGGTTGTACTATTTGGGGTCAGCTTCCTGACATTCCTTACAAATCTGACAAATTTGGTTTGGGTTTCACTGCAGAGTCCTAGAAGGCTATTCGTCGTGCTCGTGCTGTTCGTATAACTAATCAGGAGATTATGAAAGATCAGATCAATGTTGTGGGTGACTATGATGAAGACTACAACTTGGACGCCTGGATTTTTCCTACTGTGGGTGCGGGGCTCAATAATTGGAAAGCTGAAGATGTTATTCCTATCGCCTTTAGTCAGGAGTAAATACTATTACTGTGTTGTTACTTATTAAAGTTTGTAATTCTTTGAACAATTAAACTCTCAAGCCTTGTTTCTTACCCGGGGCACAATGGTATGCTTGTTTCGGGATGTCATTTCATTTGCATACTTCATTCAATAAAAATCAGTGGACGTTTCGTTTTCTTAAATATTGTGTTCCTTGTCTTTCTTTTCTTTTATTTTTGTTTTATCAGCTATGTGTTCTTACACACACCCACATCACTAAAATGCAGATCCTCATCCACTCTGGGTCCTGTTGATAATAGTTCTACTATTGCCAATTATAATTTCGAGAATCCGATCTATCAAGCTGAAGATGGAAATGAGGACGATTGTAAAGTACCTGTAGAGCTTGCTAGGTTGTTACAACAAGAAGAGAAAGCTATACAGCCACATGAAGAGCCAATCGAAGTTGTGAATCTGGGAACTGAAGAAAACAGGAAAGAGGTCAAGATAGGGGCTGAATTAGAGGATAGTGTCAAGAGCAGATTGATTCAGATGTTACATGACTATGTGGAGATCTTTTCTTGGTCCTATGAAGATATGACAGGGTTGGATACGGACATTGTGGTTCACCGTTTACCGGTAAAAGAAGATTGTCGTCCAAAGAAGCAGAAGGTTCGTCGCATGCGTCCTGAAATGTCAGAGAAGATTAAAGCAGAGGTAATGAAACAGTTTGATGCAGGGTTCTTAGCTGTGACTTCTTATCCTCAATGGGTTGCAAATGTGGTACCGGTACCAAAGAAAGATGGTAAGGTACGTATGTGTGTAGATTACAGGGATTTGAACAAGGCCAGCCCCAAAGATGACTTTCCACTTCCTCATATTGATGTTCTGGTAGACAATACTGCTCAGCATAAAGTGTTCTCTTTCATGGATGGTTTCTTTGGTTACAATCAAATCAAGATGGCACCTGAAGATATGGAGAAGACTACATTTGTCACACAGTGGGGCACTTTTTGTTATAAAGTGATGCCATTTGGTTTGAAGAATGTCGGGGCAACATATCAGTGTGCTATGGTGGCTTTGTTTCATGACATGATTCATCATGAGATAGAGGTGTATGTGGATGATATGATAGCCAGATATCAGAATGAAGAGCAACATCTTGATCATTTGCATAAGTTGTTTGAGAGGTTGAAGAAATACAAGCTGAGATTGAACCCAAACAAGTCTACTTTTGGAGTTAGATCTGGTAAACTCCTGGGTTTCATTGTCAGTGGAAAAGGTATTGAAGTGGATCCTGCAAAAGTGAAAGCTATACAAGAGATGTCAGCTCCCCGTACTGAGAAGGAAGTTAGAGGTTTCTTGGGACAATTGAATTACATTGCAAGATTTATTTCCCAATTAACTGCTACCTGTGAGCCAATTTTCAAATTGTTGAAGAAAGATCAGGTAATGGAGTGGAATGATGAGTGCCAGACTGCCTTTGATGAAATCAAGAAATATCTGCTAGAACCTCCCATTTTGATGCCACCAGTTGATGGAAGACCCTTGATTATGTACTTAACAGTATTAGACAACTCAATGGGGTGTGTGTTGGGGCAACATGACGAGTCTGGTCGAAAAGAGCAGGCAATATACTACCTTAGCAAAAAGTTTACCAACTGTGAAACAAGATACTCACTGCTCGAGAAAACTTGCTGCCCTTTGGCATGGGCTGCTCGCCGACTAAGATAGTATATGTTGACTCATACTACCTTATTGATTTCAAAGATGGATCCAATCAAGTACATATTTGAGAAACCTGCCCTCTCTGGAAGAATAGCAAGATGGCAAATGATCTTGACAGAATATGACATACAGTATACTACTCAGAAAGCCATTAAGGGTAGTGTTGTAGCTGATCATTTGGCTCATCAAGCAGTGGATTATTATCAGTCAATGAGTTTTGAGTTCCCCGATGAAGACATTATGATTATTACCAAAGAACCTGGACAATATGACGGACCTGAACAAGGATCCCGATGGACTATGATTTTTGATGGAGCTTCTAATGCACTTGGTAATGGTGTTGGTGTTGTGATCAGTTCCCCTGAAGGTTGTCATACCCCGATTACTGCCAGACTTTGTTTCTATTGCACCAATAGCATGGCTGAGTATGAGGCATGTATCCTGGGTATCAAAACTGCCATGGATATGAAGATTCAGTTCCTTGACGTGTATGGAGATTCAGCCCTAGTAATAAGTCAAATCAAAGGAGATTGGGACACCAAACATGATAATCTCATTCCTTACAGAGAACATGTGTTGTCTTTGATCCCACATTTCAAAGAGATTACCTTTGGACATATTCCACGAAGAGAGAATCAGTTGGAAGATGCATTAGCCACCATGGCATCCATGTTTGAGATCAGTTGGGATGACAAGGCTCCCAAGATTACTATTGACATATTTGAGAAGCCTTCATACTGCAATGAGATTGACACTGAAGAAGAAGAGGAGAAGCCTTGGTTCTATGAAGTGAAAAGATATCTTGAAGCCCAGGAGTTCCCTGAAGGGGCATCTGTCAAAGATAGGAAGTTTCTGAGGAGGTTTTCTGCTAAGTTCTTTTTGAGTAATGGCATTTTGTACAAGCGCAATCATGATTCAACTTTGCTTCGTTGTGTGGATAAGAAGGAAGCAACTGAGATTATGGAAGACATGCATGATGGGATCTTTGGCACTCATTCTAGTGGTCATATTATGGCAAAGAAGATATTGAGAGCAGGTTACTATTGGTCTACCATGGAAGCTGACTGCTATCAACATTCCAGAACGTGTCATAAGTGTCAAATCTATGCTGATAAAGTACATATACCTCCATCACCATTGAATGTGTTGACTGCTCCTTGGCCTTTTGCCATGTGGGGCATTGATATGATTGGTGAGATCAAGCCTACTGCTTCTAATGTGCATCGTTTCATCCTGGTCGCTATTGATTACTTCACTAAGTGGGTGGAGGCAGCTTCATTTGCATCTGTTACTAAGAATGTGGTGGCTCGATTTATTAAGAATAATCTCATATGTAGGTATGGTATCCCTGAAAGGATTATTACTGACAATGGCTCTAATCTGAACAACACTATGATTACTGATCTTTGCACGCAGTTCAAGATTAAGCATCACAACTCTTCTCTGTATCGTCCGAAGATGAATGGGGCAGTTGAAGCTGCTAACAAGAATATCAAGAAGATTATACAGAAGATGACTGTCACTTATAAAGATTGGCACGAGATGTTACCATTTGCTCTTCATGGTTATCGTACTACAATACGTACTTCAACAGGGGCAACCCCATTCTCCTTAGTATATGGTATGGAAGCAGTTCTGCCCATTGAAGTTCAGATTCCCTCCTTAAGAATTATGAAGGATGCAGGCTTGGATGAAGATGAGTGGATTCAGACCCGACTGGACCAGATAAATTTGATTGATGAGAAGAGGTTAGCAGCTGTTTGTCATGGCAAGATGTACCAAAAACGGATGATCAAAGCTTTTAATAAGAAGGTTAAGCCAAAGGTATATCAGGTTGGTGACTTGGTGATCAAGCGTATCATATTACCACAGGGTGATTCTAGGGGCAAGTGGACTCCTACATATGAAGGGCCATTTGTGGTCAAAACAGTATTCTCAGGAGGTGCCATGATACTTACTACTATGGATGGTGAAGACTTCCCACAGCCTGTAAACGCAGACATAGTTAAAAAATACTACGCATAAAAAGAGACCCACTAGGTTGACTGGCCTAGGCAAAAATAAGGGCATCCCGGCAAACCAAAAGGGTTCGGGCAAAAATTAGGGATATATATAAAAAAATGTACACCCGGCAAGTCGAAAACCTGAAAAGGCGGCTTGGGCAAAAAAGGGTATCCCGGTGGATTGAAAACCTGAAAAGGCAATCCAGGCAAAAGTTAGGGATTAAAGCGTATGACTATGTCTCGTTTGGATCACCCATGAAACTACAACCAGTTGTGCTACTTACTCAAGCTCGAACAGATAAAGATCAATCCAATCGTTTCCGTCTCGACAACAGAAGATGAGATACTTGAAGATAATGGCAATAGTAGAATTGAAACTCAATAGGATTATTTTCCACATAGCTGACTTTCTCTGTTTTGTAAAAATTTTACGACGAATTCCTCTTACTAGGATTTCTGTCTCCTTGTACAAACTTGCCTATGTATAGGTCATTTTGTGATATAAATAAAATTTCATCTTTGAATCCAGATTTACTTTTACCCTATTTACATAAGAGAAACGTCCATTGGTTGTGTTTGAATGTATGTATGCTTTTGAATATGGTTGATGTTTACCAGAAATGCATAAAAGGCTTAATATGATTGATGTTTACCAGAAATGCATGAAAATGAAGTAATAGTATTTACTAAGGACGAACGAGGCAAGGAATTCAACGAAGCATCGTCGGTTCATCCCCACAAGACAGCTACAAATCCCCCAGTAGGGCAAATCCATCTTCATAAATACTTCGAGTCACATCTCCCTTGGAATTTATATCCATCTCTTTTATCCTCAGACAGATAGTCGGGAATTTATTCTTTCAATAGGAGTACGACGAACGAAGACGGGAGGTTATGGATACCTTACTATCGAACGAAGACGGGAGGTTATGGATACCTTACTATCGAACGAAGACGGGAGGTTATGGATACCTTACTATCGAACGAAGACGGGAGGTTATGGATACCTTACTATCGAACGAAGATGGGAGGTTATGGATACCTTACTATCGAACGAAGACGGGAGGTTTATGAATACTATGTTATCAAACGAGACGGGAACGAGTTCCTCATATTCTTCACTATATTATCAAACAAGACGAGTTCCTCATATTCTTCAGCAACAAATCGGGATTTATTTTCCCTGGCCAGCAGTTGATATACGAAGATATCCAGACACTTCAGACTACATGATGCATACATACATCATTTACATCATACCATAACATACACATCCATAAGTACATAATACATTTACTTAGGTGCATCATACTATGCATGCATACATAATGCATAAACTAATATTTCCCTTACAGGATAGTTATATGCAGGTAAAACAATATCAACAACTTACAACGGGTCAGAAATGATCCATACACTATTCAAGATGTCCTCGAATAGCAGGCAAACGGTCTGTAAAAAGATCCATTCCCTGGTTCAAGACATCTTTCAGAAGAACAAATCCTGACATTCTTTTGACCCTTAAGAGCAAATCCTGACGCTCTTTTGGCCCCTTGTTCAAGACTTTTTCAGAAGAACAAATCCTGACGTTCTTTTGACCCTTAAGAGAAAATCCTGACGCTCTTTTGGCCCCTTGTTCAAGACTTTTTCAGAAGAACAAATCTTGACGTTCTTTTGACCCTTAAGAGCAAATCCTGACGCTCTTTTGGCCCCTTGTTCAAGACTTTTTCAGAAGAACAAATACTGACGTTCTTTTGACCCTTAAGAGAAAATCCTGACGCTCTTTTGGCCCCTTGTTCAAGACTTTTTCAGAAGAACAAATCCTGACGTTCTTTTGACCCTTAAGAACAAATCCTAACGTTCTTTTGGCCCCTTGAATAGCAGGAAAACGGTCTATACAAAGATCCATTCCCTGGTTCAAGATATCTTTCAGAAGAACAAATCCTGACGTTCTTTTGGCCCTTGAATAGCAGGCAAACGGTCTGTAAAAAGATCCATTCCCTGGTTCAAGATATTTTTCAGAAGAACTAATCCTGACGTTCTTTTGACCTAGGAGAGTAGGCAAATGGTCTGTACAAAGATCCATTCCCTAATCCAAGATACCTCCAGAAGAGATAATCATCACGAAGATTTATTTCTACTGATCCATTCAACAATTCAAATCATGTTGCATAAACGATTCAGAGACAGCCTATACGAAGACCTAGTACTGATATCCAATATCAACATAAAGGTACACCCTGATACTTTAGATGGCATCTCCAAGCCCATCTCCAGATGGCATCTCTAAGCCCATCTCCAATTCTTCCAAGTGGCATCTTCAAGCCCACTCAAGCATATACAACTAATCATCAGTGTTATTTTACGCACTGGTGAGTGCAAATTTTTGGGCTTTTGTGTTCAATCCCCTTCAACCTTCCAGGTCACGAATGGCACATATACCAATCTAACCTACAGGTTTCAGAAAATTGAACAGGGGCAGCTGTTGCACCCCAAAATTTTCCCTCCACAGAGACAAGTCATTGTGTACTAAGAGGCTCACAAGGTTCACAAGGTTCACAAAGTTTACAATTAGTCAGAAAGTTTGACAATTCCCTCAGACAATGCATCCTCCTAAGCAATGCATCCTAAACTAGGGTTTTAACTTTTATCAGGCTAAATGGACTTCCAAGACTTCAAGTGAGCTTCATGACATATTATATATGTTCAAGAATCCCCATGACAAGTTTCAAGACTTTTCTCAAAGGTTTGCTCAGTCAGATGATCAGATAGGTTAAAATCAGTCAAAGCAGTTAAAAAGTCAAATTGTGGTCAACCCAAAGTCAAACTTCATGATTTTTTGCCAACATCAAGTATATGAAGTAAAATTCATCATTTGATCAAGGGTTGATCATGATTCATCAAGGAAATTTCAGATCATCAAGAATCAGGAGTTTCTAAATTAGGGTTTCCTCAGGAAAAGTCAACTGAACTTTGACCAGCCATAACTTTCACATGCTTCATCAAATATTTTCCATCCAAAGCTCATTTTGAAGGAAATTGAATTCTCTACAACTTTGTGTCTCACAAGCCAAGCCCAAAAATGCTTCATTTGGAAGGTATGAGCTAAGACATTATAGGTCCTTTTGAAAGTCAACAAAAAGTCAACAACTTCAAAAGAGCATAACTTGAGAATGGTAAAAGATATGGACATGAAACCAATGGGGTTGGTTAGAGGACTCTTTAAGCTTTCCAAAATGTCCAAGAACACCCTCATATAATTAAAATTGAAGGATTTGTGCCCTTGCAAAGTTGGGAAATTTTAGGGAAGTTTATGAAGCAAATAAGGCCTAAAATCAAATTTTTGCTAAATGAGCCCACCAAATTGCCATCCCATCTTTACAAAAACACCAAGCACGACCCAAACCACTTATTTTCTGATTTTTTATTTTTTTATTTCATATTTATTTGAATTTTATTCATTAAAATATCATTTAAATTGAAATAAAATACAAAATCATATATTTAAAAAGGGATTTTGTTTTTTAGAAAGTCATGAATATTATTTGGATTAGATTGATACACAAGTTATGAGGATTGTCCCAAAATAGCAAGGTTAGATCAAATAAAAATCAAGTTTTAAGACATAATCTTTTTCAATCTCAAATGATCAAAAAGTCCAAAGGATGATAACTTTTTTTGACCTAATCTCATTCATATATATACAAAGAACATTGAGCAGCCTAGGACGAATTTTCACAGCCTCTAAAACCACTCTCAAACTTCACAAAAATCACAAAAATTCAATTTTCGGTTTCCATATTTCAAAGGGTTTCAAGGTATTCTAAAGACACCACAAGCTTCCTTGAGCTTCCCTGAATCTAAACCACCCCTTAACTGCCTCTAATTCATACTCATAAGCATAACCCGAAGCATACATGCTCTCAATCTATTTTTTTTCGATTCATTGAATTTACATGTTTACAATGAATTTTGATTATGTACTAATGTTTGTTGATGCTCATAGATGATTTCTGGATTGTTTTTGTGAAGAACCATGGACGAATACAATAGATGCCATTGTTAGGGTTTCGACCATCACTTTAGGGCTTTACGTTTTACATTGTTTTTGGACATTCTAAAGACATGGCTATAACGTATAAACTATAAGCAATTGATCTGGGTTATTTATTTTTATTATTATGATGGTTTTCATGATGTTTCAAAAAACATAGGATTCTGGTTTTGAAAATTCGCAGGTAAATGCGTAGGAGAAATCGCAAGTGTTTTCGGAGGTAAAACGAAGAAGATGAAGTCTGTTGGCGCGAAATCCAGGATTCAAAAAGTTAACTTATTTTATATTTTTTGTTTTGCGTTTATGTTTCAAAGAGCATGAGTGCCCTGGTGATTTTGATGCGCGTAGTATATGTTGTAAGGCCTGGGTTCGAATCCAGCCAGGAACAATTTTTGTTTCAATTTCTTTTGTTTTGCAGGATTAGAATAAAACAATTTTATGCTATTGTCTATCACCAGCGCGCAGCTGGTCCAGTGGCTGGTTTGTTGGTCTTGGGGGTGTGAAGCCTAGGGCCGGGTACGAATCCCAACCCCAGGTATGTTTTTTTTTTCATATTTTCATTTATTTTGTTCTGTTTATAATATGTTTAATTAATTTAATTAATAATAAATGTTTAAAATAAAATAGTTATATTATTTTCTTGTATATAATTCAAAAGCTTATATTTTTAAAATTTTAAACTTTATTCCTAAAAATTATTTAATATTTATTTTATTGTATATTATTAATGTTATATGTTTTTTAGATAAATAATTTAATTAGGCTTAGATTAAATAATTAACCCTAAAATTTTATATGTAAAAAACCTAATTTTTTTTTAAAAACCCTAATTATTTTATAAATCTTAATATATTTGTTTGTAAATTTTAATTATATATATTTATTTTATAATTATTATATGTAGTTTGTTTATATATATAAATAATTTAATTAAGTAGTTAACCCTAATTTATTTATTTTTCTAAACAATTAAAAACCCTAACTTTATTTTATGAGTTTAATTTCTAATTTTTTATATATTTACTTAATTATAATTAACAAATATTTTTTTTATAATATGTATATAAAATTAAATTATTAGAACTATTAGTCATATTTATTAGTATATAATTATTATTATTTATTTCTTTTATTAAAATTCTTAAAAAAATAATTATTTATTTAATTTTAAACTTTTAGTTTGTTTCTATATTATATTGTTATACTAATCTTCTTATATTTATTTTTGTTTATTATTACTAACCAATCTAATTATTTATTTATTATATGCTTACTTATTTAAATTATTTTTATTATTCTTATAATGTAATTGTGCCAATTATGTAATAGTTGTAGAATTATTTTTATTATTTATTTAAATTGCTATGGTTAGTAAAATAGGGAGTGTAAACATGTTTGTATTTAAAATTGAATTTAGATCACTAATCTTAAGATCAATATATGAATTTGTACACGCACACATGTAAGTCGATCCTGGATCGCCATCTCACATTCTTAAGGATACCTCTCGCGTTGCCTAAAGAAAAAAGGTCAAGTAAGGTGTATAAAGCAAAGTCCCTTCACTTATCTATATCATCTAGTCCCTTAAAAGATAAAAAGATCAAGTCCCTTCATGGTTGCCTACGTAAATGATCTTGTCCCTTTCGAATAAAGATGATGAGTCCCTTCGAATTGCTAAATACACCTTACAGTTACCTAATCATAGTTGTCCCTTCATTTGTCCCTAACATCCAAGGTAATGACTACCTATTCCTTAATAATAGGGATAGTCTTACCATTGAAAGAACATTTAAGAACAGAAAAGATTTAACTTAGGGTAGGTTCCTCTTATGTAGTTGCTCACTCTTCAAAACATTTCAAAAACACTTCACATTTTAAACAATTTTCAAAACAAAGTCTTTATATATATATCTGTACAAGGGTCATTATAAAGTACTTAAGAAAATTTTTAATCACACACTACACTTCTCAAAAAAATTTAAAGTGAGCTAAGTAACTAAGAGCCCATGGATAACCATGAATGTAAAGGGTGCTAACACCTTCCCTTTACATAACCTACCCCCCGAACTCAAAAATCTTTTTTAAGGTCTTTCCTGTTCTTTTATGCCCTTTCCTTTGGATAAAATAAAAGTCGGTGGTGACTCTTGCTATCCGCAACATTTAACTAAAGTCAGTTCTCCCACCGTGTTACAGTCGTCCTCCGTTGCTACCATTTGATATTCAGTCTATATTGTCTATTACAATTTATATCTCTTTTCTTCTTATAATAAAGAGTGCAAATTTTGGACTGTCTTGGTATTCAACCACAAGTTATCTTGTTTGTCTGTTAAGCAAGGCGCTTACATCCTACACAACTAACTCATGCTTGAATTGGGGCAGCTGTAAACACCCCAAATTCGCCCTCTCTTTTTTCTCACACCTTGGCTTGTGATCCTTCATGTTGCATTTCATAAGCATACCATCTCAAATTGCATAGTTATTTCACTGCATAACTGCATAGTTAGGGTTTGTGATCAGGTGAATCTTAGAAGTGGTTTGAGCTATCTCAGAGGACATGAAGCATGCCAAGAGGGTCCATGAGTGTTCTATGATCATATTATACCTCCAAAGTTTCTTTAAAGTCACAAAATCTCAAAAGATTGCACAACTAACCAGAAATTAAGGTTTTGGGTTTAAGGCCCTTACACTCAAAATTTTTTGCCATTCTTGATTCTATTGGCCTATATATGTCATAAGGAGCATTTGTATCAAATTTGAAGCAAAAATTCATTGTGGAAGTCATCTGATCAAGTGGTAACTTGTTGTGCAAGAAAAGTCAGGATTAAGGCGTCGGAGGCCTCCATCAAGGGTACCAAAGGGTCATCTTCATCAATTTTTGAGGTCCTATGATCTTTTTTTGATCTTAGGAATGCTTAGAAGTTCACAAGATTGAAGAATTTTGAGCCATTTGAAAACTTGTCATTTTTGGACATGACTTGTAATGAAAACTTTCCATTTTGGGAAAGATTTTCAACCTCCTCTTTCTTGATCAAAAAGGCTTCAAATGAATTTTCTTCAAACATGAAAGTTGTAGATTGGATCTTCCCATTTTCAAAAAGTACAAGAACACCTCTTGATTCATCCTAGAACTCAAGTTATGATGGATCAAAGTTAGGAAAAATCTTGTAATTTTCAAGTTCATGTCAAAGAGGGAAATGTGCAAAATGGTATTTCAGCCCTTTATGTGACCTCTAATCCACTCAAACACATTATGCCATGATCAAACAACTTCTAAAGATCAGAATTAGGCCAAGAATCTAGGGTTTTCATGGCTTACTTCTCAAGAAATGTCAAAGTTGTGAAATTGCAAAAACCATACAAACTCTTGAATCAAGCCATACAGCTCACAACTTTCAATCCAAAGGCCCTCCTTGAAGCCAGTTGAGGCAGCCCAAAACCTCAAATCACTTATGTCCTAGCCCATGCCTCAAGTACATAAACTTTTGACTTTTTGCATTTCAAACCATACCAATCCCACAGTGCCACAACAACTCTTCTAACCAATGGCAATTGTTTATAGAAACCCTGAGGATAAAACATAACATAACAAGCCTTGAAAGAGGCCAAGCATCGGATTGCACAAAATCCCTCAAAAACTTCCTCTCTTCGATTCTCTCAAACCAGCCATCAAACTTCCAAAATTCTTTCACCAATCAACCACAAATCATCCATAGAACATTTCCCACCCATCACCATGGCCTGAAACACCCTAAAACACAAACACGATTTCTGCCATATCAGAACTGGACCCTTCAAAATAGCCCAAATAAACTCCATCCAAGCATTCCATTAGCACAAGGGGGATCAGAGGAGTCATTTTGCACCAAGGAAAGGCTCAGAAAGTTCCAGTTTGAAGAACTTCAGTTCAGGTATCCATCAAGAACTTTTTTCTCAGAACCTTGATTTCTTGTTATAAAATGATTCTATATGCTTTGTTGATCATTCTGATGTGTTTAGATTTGAAAATGGTGTAGAAATGAGCATGTATTGTTGTTCTGAAAGTTTGCCCGTAAAAATGTTTTGCTTCGATTCTCTTGATTCAGGAGTTATAAATTGTTTTTGATTGTTGATTTATGTTCCATGATGTTTGGGGATCATTTCTGGGTAGGTTTGATGCATTTTAGTGAGCTATAGAAGAAGTTGAGGATTTGGCTGGCCGGAGAAGATGGCCGGAACTTATCTCCGGTCACCTGAAAATCATTAGGGCTAATTAGGGTTTAAGTTGCCAGATTGATTGGGAGCCCTTGGATCATGTTTAGGTTAAGCAGGGGACGGTCCAGATTATTCACTTAACCTTAATTTTTAATTAATTAAATTAATTGTAATTAATTAAGTCAGATCAAACCTGAGCCATTGGATCACGCGTGAATCTTTTTTTGAATCTAGGCCCTTAGATCAGCCTACCTCAAGTCTTGTTGACTCTCATCCTGAGCCATTGATCCAGCCTCCACGCAATCTGGGCCTCTCATTTCAATTACTTTTCATTTTCTTTTTATTTATTTTGCATTTCTTTCGTTTATTTATTTTAAATAGTAAAACATTTTCTAAAAATATGATTTCTTGCATTCTTACTTTAAATAATTTTAAAAACCCAAAAACATTTTTAATTTTAATTTTTGCATTAAAAATCCATTTTTAAATCATTTAATTGTATTATTTAATTAATTAATTCATTTTAATTAATTAAAAATACTTTTAGGTATTTAAAAATCACCAAAAAAAATCATGAAGCATTCTTACATATTTAGAACAATTTACAAACTTATCTTACAAATTTATTTTAGGGTTTGATCATGTTTTGACAATTAACCATGAATTAGGGTTTCCAAATTTCTTATTTTTCTAACCCTAACTTCAAAAATTCATTTCTGACCAACCAAGATGAGTTTGTACATGGTTCTTTTTGCATTCTTTCATAATTTGCATGTAGTATCTAGGGTATTTAACTCATTTTTTTGCATTGCATTTTCCATTTGTTTTTCATTTTTCATGAAAAAGTATCCAAAACCCTAGCCTAACTTAGAAAAACCATAACTTAACTTAGGTATTGCTTCTGACCTCCACCTTTGGGGAGTGTTCTAGTGTGTGTTTGGGGTTCATTTGGTTATAATTTCATTTTTTTATCATGTGTTTTGCTTCTGTTTTGATCATATGCATCTCATACTTTCTTAAAACCCTAATTTGCCATGTTCATTTGCATTCATCTTTGCATACCTTCATCATGTGAACTTTTCATTCACATCTCATGCATTTGTATGTCATCTTAGATACCTTAAGACATGTGTGAACATTGGATGATCATTGTTGCATCCATTTGGTATGTTTTGCATTCATTGCTTCTTATGTGTATTAATGTGATTTCGAGCTTCTAACTTGCTTTCCTTTGCATCTCATCTCTTGTATGATCATACATAAACATTGCACATGTCTTTGCATCATTTCATAATACATTTGCATATTGTTTTCACTTCTTGTCTTGATCATTGCATCTTCATTTGCCTTATTTCCTTTTGTTTCACATCTTATGCATTCATATTAACCATTTCAGGGGCTTCTGGTAAGTTGTTTAGGATGTGGATTTGCCTATACATCCAACCTCTTCTTATCTCTTCATTTGAATATTTATTTGTCTTTGAAGTGAGTTTGACTCGCTTGTGCTCTCTCTTGCTCCCTCTCTTTCTCTTAGGTTACTTAACTTCTTCAGGAAGTAAGTAACATATTCTCCTTTCTCTTCTCATTTCATCTGCTTCTTCTTCCTTGGTGGCCATTTGAAGATCTTTCTTAAGCCTCATAAACCATAGGAATATCCAAGCATGATAACTTTAGGGTTGTACATAGTCTCCCCTAGTTTTTACCTTTAGGTCTCCTTGAGTTTCTGCTTCTCATCTCATAATCAAGGTTAAACAGTTAAAGTTTCAAGACTCTGAATTAGGGTTATGCATGTATCCTTTTCTTAGGATGGAGTGTATAACTTTAATACTTAGTGTTAAACCTTTAAGTTGTTTACACCTCCTAATCAAAACACCTAATAATCATTAAGACTTAAGCTTGTAACTTGGGCCTTATATTAGGGTTACATCTCTGCCTGTTGGTTCAGAGGGACTAACCCTAGTGTTTAATGGACAAGTCCCCCCCAGGTTTAGTCTTACAAACATAAAATCCATTTATTAATCCCACCTTTAATTAAAATCCACTTTAATAAAGGCTTGTTATATAATGATTTTAATCCCTAACCATGGATTAAGTTGAGGTATCTTCCTCATCTTAAGTGTTCTCATCTATTATCCTTGGTGTAATGAGTTCACTAATCCCTGATTAGAGATTAAACTCATTACTTAACACAAAACAAAATCCCAAAACACTTAATAATTATAAGTAGGTTAATGGTCTTAATCATGCATCATTAGGGTAATTAAGTTGATATTTTCATCTCATACTTGAATGGACTCATTATCCCTAATCATGGGTGATATGATGAGTTTGCAACCCTTGATTAAGGCTTAAGCTCATTATCTTATGCAAAACACCAAAAACACTAAAAAACTTAAAACACAAAAACAAACAATAAACGTCTCCTCCGGGATTCTTTTCTCAGCACACTCACTCTGAAAACGAGAACTCTCTTCTTCTGTTTAATGCAAGACAATTAGCACTCGAGCCAGACGAGTCATACACTTGAGCATGGACAAGCAAGCAGTTCACACCAAAATCATCCAAGTCTCTTTGAGTTGAACTACGTTGTTCTGACTTCCTCATTGCACGAGAGGATACGTAGGCATAACTTAACAGTTATCGAATAATAGTCTCTTTGTCTTCCCCTCTCCTCTTCCCAATTTCTCTTTCCTTGGCCTCAGTTTTGAGCACTCACTTTCTTCTTGCACTGACACCTTGTACCTTTTCTCCCTAGATTTTTATGCACAGTTTAGCACATACACCATCCCCTTTTAAACACAATCAAGTAAGTGTGGATCCTGTCGAGTACGACAGATGATCTGGGTGCTAATACCTTCCCAGGTCGTAACCTACCCCCTTACTCAGTCTCTTTGGTTCGCAACCGTCTTATCCACCTCTTTCTAGGTTTACGCAGCATTACCTTTCCTTCGGGATAAAAATGCCTAGCTGGCAACTCTATTCAACCTCAACCTCCAACATCGCCGACGGTTCGCGTTTGCACCGGGATGAAAATCCGGGGAGCGACAGATACCACTAATGTAACACCCCATTTCTACCCGACTTTAATTTTAAATCAGAGTTATAAAAATTCATCAACAAACATGGGATATTACATTTTAAACTTAAAAATCAAATAACAAAGCTTCATTAATAATCATGCTTCACAAACTACACAGCAGATTCAACATCAAATTTGCAACTTAAAAATAAACTTTCAAAATATTCAACATTAAGTACTCCAACGTGGTGTTCAACATAAAACAACTGAAACGAGATCATAAACTAAATAAATTCCACTAAAACAAAGCATGTGTTTATCCCCCCCGAAGTGTTACGTATAATAGTGACAAACACCGACTTGGGACGACCAGGTACTCGAATCTTGGTTACCTGCATGTTACCAACAGAGGGCAACATTCAAACAAAAGGGTTGCAATATCGAATAACATAAACATGAATATGATAATCAATATATAAGCAAGAATTCATACAATCACCCACTTCACATAACTAGCAACATCAACATACAACTTGCAACCTGTAACACCCCAAAATTTGCCCTCTCAATTTTATATCATATTTCATATATCATATAGCATAGCATATTGCATACATATTCAAACATTCTTGCATAGAAAAATGAAGCATAAGCATCCATGATCACAAGCATAATGATTAACTAGCTGGAAATTCATGATCTTAAAAGGCAAGCTATGAGCCAAGTGATTTTATAAGAAGTAATGCCATCCACGAAGCCCTAGAAAGGTTTAAAATCAAGATCAACCCAAAATGGACGATACGGATGCATTCCTGAAGTTTCCCATCCAAAAAAGGAAAAATTAAAGTTTTTTGTCTGTTAACCGGTTAACCCAAGGCATTAACCGGTTAACACATACGAAAATTAGAAAAATACTTCAAATTTTGGTTGATGTTTCCCTCTTTTTTCCACTTTCCCTTTGTTTTGTGTTTCTACCACATTCTAGCATTTTCCACCACCTTCTAGACTCTTCTAGCACTATTCCAAGGAATATTCTAGAAACCCTAACCAACTTTAACTAACTCTAAGCTTAAGTCCTAACCTCCTTTTCCAAACCTAAACCCTAAGCTTACTCCATACAGAAACCTAACTCCAAACCTTATTCCTATATAAGTTCAATTCACTACAAACCTCACAACTTCAACTTCAACCATTTTCTTACAATTTCAGTTCATCTCTCTCATTTTTCTCCCAATTTTCTCTCATCTTCAACCATTCACAAAAGCTTCATCTTCATCACGATCTTTCAATTTTCACATCGAAACTCGATAGATCGGAAGCTTAGCCTCCATCATCTTCACCAATTCAGTGGTTAATCAAATATTTGACACGGTTATGGTGTTTATTTCACCAATCGGAAGCGTTTCAGATTGATTGCATTTATTTTGCATTCTTGCGGATAGAAGTTTGAAGCCTCCGGTTTTCTCTTCATTTGTGCATCTATCGACTCGCAACAATCACCAAAGCAAACCTCCGCTTTGTAGGTTGGTGAATACAAAACCGTTTCTTTGATTTTAATTTATTCACTTCATCTCGATGTATGGCATTCTTTGATCGTTATCATTTGCTTGCGTTTTGATCGATTCATTGTTTTGCTTGCGTTTTGTTCGATTTACTTGTTAGTAGCTAGAATTGTAGTTATTTCTTGGTGCTAATCGGTGTTAGAAGACTAGGTTTGATTAGAAATTTCGTGCTAGCATGTTCATGAATGTTGATAACGAGAAAACGTATCGATTATATTGCTAGATTTCATTGACGTTTTATCCATATTCACCGTTTTAACACTCGAATTCTCGAGTTTTTCTTACCATTTTGCAGGAACATCATTATATGGAGCTAAATCATGAATTAAGAGCAAAAGGAACAAAAGAAACCATAAAAAGATGAAGAAATGAAGAAGCCTGCAAAAGACTGCATAATTTGTTGCAGTCACGGTCGTCACCAAGGTGTCACGACCGTGACACCCTAAAAGAGGCCCTCACGACCGTGAGAACATTGTCACGACCGTGACACTTAAAAGCCACAAGTTACGAACGTGAAGACCTTGTCACGACCGTGACAAGGGTAAAAATAGGTTATTGACTGAGACCACGTCAAGGCATTATGTGAAGAACTTTTCTCCTACTTTTTTGCCACGTACCTACATTCCCTCCACCAATTCAGCAAGGCCCAATGCAACAAAGTCCAATTTTCAGCCCATTAAGGATTCTATAAATAGCATTAGTTTTATGAAGAAAACACAAAGCATTTTTTATTCGAATTTCTGCGGAAGCTCTGCCGAATTGTTTTACGACCCTGTTTCTATTTCTGCATTATTTTTCAGCTTTTCTTTCTTATTGTATCCAAACCAAACATATAACAATTTCCAACATCAGGAAATTGTTATACATTTATTTGTTTCTAAACCTTCAGCATTCGTTTATTTTCAATTTCCGCCAACTCCAAGCTTTCCGGTCTGTGGAAGAAGGAGTCTGCTTTAATATTTGTTAACCAGGTTTTTTATAATATTGCAATTTTAATATTTATAATGTTTATTTATTTTTCTGCCATGAGTATTTTATTATTTAATTTTCTGTCTCTGTCTGGTTCAACATCAATGAGTAGCTAATTATCTTAGGGCGGTATGTAATTAAAACAAGCTTAATCGGTAAAATTTAATCATAGGCTTAAAATAATTAATAACTTTACATTCTGGCTGATACTTTTTAATTAAATCGACCTTTTCATTACGAGAGTAAGAAAAGAGTATTAGGTTAGGTCAAGACCACGAGAGTGTGAGATTTTAACCAGATAGCTAAAGTTAGGCATTTAAATTAAACACAGCGAGAGCGCTTTAAAATAAATTAGAATTACTTAGTTTCCAAAAATTATCTCTAAACACTTATGGGCTAGCGAGAGCAGGCATAGGGCTTTAGGGGTAAGATCTGAGATAAGACCACGAGAGTGTGAGTTGAGGGTATTCAAACTGGTAACCTCTACCGAATAGATTAAGTAAACATCTTTATAAGCCTAGGTTAGATTGACCCACCTAAGTTAGTATAATTACATACCGACCGCCTTAGTATCATTTTATTAAAACTTAAATTTAATTCCGCCTTTAATATTCTAAAATCAACAAAAAATCGTGACAACCATTCACCTTAGCTAAACTAGAAGTTCATCTAGCACTAAGTAACCATAGAATCCCTGTGGATCGATAATCTTAAATATTACTTCGATAGGCTGTGCACTTGCAGTTAAGATACCGCTAGACACATAATTAGACACGTCTTTAGCCCATCAAGTTTTTGGCGCCGTTGCCGGGGATTCCTTAATTTAGTTACTAGTGCATTTAGGTAGCATTGTCTAGACTAAGGTATCAACTATTTAATTTAATTTAATCTCCGAGTGTATGCCAAGTACTCGCTCTAAAAGCGAAGACTTGCAACCTCTAATCCCTGAATCGGAACGCTTCTTACACGTAAGAAGACGTATATTCGATTACGAAAAAAGTTACAGTATTCCAGATCTTCAATTAGATCCGCCTAAACCAGTCGTAACATCAAAGGACGCAGAGATGGCTGAAGAACAGAATCATCCACTCAAGTATTACGCCAGTCCTTCGTAAGCTGAACCGCATTCAAGCATTGCAGCACCGGCCATCAACCGAAATGATTTCGAACTAAAACCTTCGTTGATATCAGCCGTGCAACAAAATCAATTCGCCGGAAATCCTACCGAGGATCCGAATCTTCATCTTTCGATCTTTGTGCAATATGCAGATACCGTAAAAGCCAATGGAGTTACCCAAGAAGCTATTAGACTACGTTTATTTCCCTTTTTGCTTCGAGACAGAGCAAGAGCTTGGCTTCAATCTCTGCCTTCGAACTCAGTAACTACGTGGGAGGAACTTAAGAGAGTTTTCTTGAACAGATATTTTCCACCTAGCAAGACAGCTATGCTGAGAGCTCAGATCAACGGATTTAAGCAAAGGGAAAGCGAATCATTATTCGAAGCTTGGGAACGCTATAAGGATCTGTTGAGACTTTGTCCACATCACGGATTAATAGAATGGATGGTCATCCATACCTTCTATAATGGACTCTTGTACAATACAAGAATGACAATTGACGCTGCCGCAGGCGGTGCATTGATGGACAAAGAATATAATGATGCTTATGCACTTATCGAAAGTATGGCTCAAAATCATTACCTTTGGGGAAGCGAGAGGGTCGCAACTGAGAAACCAACAAAAGGAGGTATGTACGAAGTGAGTAGTATGGACCAAGTCAATGCGAAGTTTGACCAACTAAGCCAAAAGATCGACAACTTGGCCATAACACCAACAGCCACCGTGGCTGCAGTAACACCTAACTGTGAGTTATGTGGAGTCCCAGGACACGAAGTTTCTGATTGTCAACTATTGACAGGTACTCCCACTGATCAAGTGAATTATGCTCAAGGAAACCCATACTCAAACACATACAACCCAGGTTGGAAAAATCATCCGAACTTCTCCTATAAGAATAACAATGCTTTGTACGCACCAGGTCAAGCACCAGTTCCATCACCAGGATATCAAAAGACTGCTCCTAATGTCCCTAGAAAATCTAACCTTGAGTTGATGATGGAGAACTTTATAGCTAACCAATCTCAAACAAACAAGGACTTCTTAAACCAAAACATTCACACTAGTGAGCAGATTAAATAATTAGTGAGCAAGGTAGATGCATTAGCTACACATAACAAAATGCTTGAAACTCAGATTTCACAAGTAGCTCAACAACAAGCACCTACTGCTGCACCAGCTGGAGTATTCCCTAGACAACCTCAACCTAACCCGAAAGGACATGCCAATGCCGTAATATTAAGAAGTGGCAAGGAACTTGACGGACCTACCGATCCAAGACTTGACAATCCAGCCATGTACCAAAAACCGGATAAACCGACTGAAGTGGTGAATGATCCAGAAGAAAAGGAAGATGACAATCAAGAGGTAGTGGAGAAAGAACAACCTTATGTGCCTCCACCACCCTATAAACCACCAATTCCGTACCCTCAAAGATTAATAAATTCCAAGACGACGGGTCAATTTAAGAAATTTGTTGAACTTCTGAAACAGTTGAATATTACTATTCCGTTTATAGAAGCAATTACCCAAATACCCTCGTATGCTAAGTTTTTAAAAGAAATCTTATCCAATAAGAAAAAGATAGAGGATAACGGAACAGTTACACTTACTGCCGAGTGTAGCGCCATAATTCAGAATAAAATGCCTCCTAAGCTAAAAGATCCAGGAAGTTTCTCTATACCCTGTGTAATAGGAAAATTCGTCATTGACAAAGCTCTATGCGATTTAGGAGCCAGTATCAGTGTTATGCCCTTAACGATTTGCAAAAGGCTAGACATGGGAGACCTAAGACCAACTAAAATGTCTGTTCAACTAGCCGATCGCTCTGTTAAATATCCTGTAGGCATACTAGAAAACGTCCCAGTACGTATAGGACAATTCTACATCCCTACTGATTTTATAATCATGGACATCTCTGAAGACTCCACTACACCTATCATACTAGGAAGACCATTCTTAGCTACCGCCGGAGCCATAATAGACGTAAAAAGAGGAAAGCTAACCTTTGAAGTAGGTGAAGAAAAAGTTGAATTTATTTTAACACAATTCTTACAATCACCAGCTATAGAGGATACATGCTATCTATTGGACGTAATTGACGAATGTGTAAGAGAAATGGAACTGAAAGAGACCACTTATTCTGAAATAATGAAAATTCAAATCCCTCCGATTTTCGAAGATGATAATTGGCGTAAACCATATCAGGATGATAGTCTAAGCGAAAGTTTAGCACTTACACTGGATCCCATGCCAAGTAAAGATAAACCTACATTAGGATTAAAAACTTTACCTCATAACCTAAGATACGAATTCTTAGACGTTGAATGCAAAAGACCAGTTATAATAAATTCCAGTTTAGGAACTATAGAAACGAAGAAAATTTTAGATGTCTTGAAGAAATATCCAACTGCGTTAGGATATAACATATCTGATCTCAAAGGAATATGTCCTTCAGTCTGTATGCATCGTATTCTGCTAGAAGAAGATTGCAGAACCTCCAGAGAATCTCAAAGAAGAATTAACCCAACCCTTAGCACTGTAGTAAAAGAAGAAGTTAAAAAATTACTAGATGCCGGAATAATATATCCAATCTCTGATAGTGAATGGGTTAGTCCAATACATGTAGTGCCAAAGAAAGGAGGTATCATTGTTGTGAAAAACGCTCAAGGCGAATCGATATCACAAAGAGTAGTGACAGGATATAGAGTGTGCATAGATTATCGTAAACTAAACAAAGCCACTCGAAAAGATCATTTCCCACTACCTTTTATAGATCAAATGTTAGAACGATTAGCCAAGCATTCTTACTTCTGTTATCTTGACGGTTACTCAGGATTTTTCCAAATCCCTATCCATCCTAATGATCAAGAGAAGACTACATTCACATGCCCATATGGAACGTTCGCTTATAGACGAATGCCCTTTGGATTATGCAACGCTCCTGCAACCTTTCAAAGATGTATGATGTCAATCTTCGCAGATTTTATAGACAACATCATGGAAGTGTTCATGGACGACTTCTCTGTATGCGGGCAAAGTTTTGAAGGATGTTTATCAAACTTAGAAATGGTATTAGAAAGATGTGTAAAAGTAAACCTTGTGCTTAACTGGGAGAAATGTCATTTTATGGTCAATGAAGGAATCGTATTAGGTCACGTAATATCCGACAAGGGAATTGAAGTTGATAAAGCTAAGATTGAAGTCATAAAAGATCTTCAACCCCCTAAAACCGTTCGAGAAATACGAAGTTTTTTAGGACACGCCGGTTTTTACCGACGATTCATCAAAGATTTCTCGAAAATCACTAAACCTCTTACTGGTTTATTAATGAAAGACGCTGAGTTCATATTCAATGAAGATTGTCTTAAAGCATTTGAAACTCTAAAAACAGCCCTCATCACCGCACCAATCATGCAACCCCCTGACTGGAGATTACCTTTCGAAATCATGTGCGATGCGAGTGACTATGCTGTAGGCGCAGTTCTAGGCCAGAGGAAGGAAAAGAAACTTCTTGCGATTTACTATGCCAGTAGAACCTTAGATTCTGCCCAGATGAACTACGCCACTACCGAAAAAGAATTGTTAGCAGTTGTCTTTGCGCTTGACAAATTCCGTTCTTACCTGGTAGGAGCGAAAATAATCATTTACACAGACCATGCTGCTATCCGATATTTATTAACTAAGAAAGATGCTAAACCAAGACTCTTGAGATGGATTTTACTCTTACAAGAGTTTGATCTCGAAATAAAAGATAAGAAAGGTACTGAGAACGTCGTAGCGGACCATTTATCTAGAATAGAAGGTATTAAACCCGAACAAGTGCCGATTAACGATGATTTTCCGTATGAACAGCTGATAGCACAAATAGGAAGCGACCTAGCTCAGTTAGACATAAATGAATCAGAACCCGTGGAAACAATCCATACAACTGTAGGACTGCCATGGTACGCTGACATTGTCAACTACCTAGCCGTAGGAGCTCTTCCACCTGATCTAACCTATCAGCAGAAAAAGAAATTCTTTCATAATCTAAAACATTACTATTGGGATGAACCATTATTGTTCAAAAGAGGACCTGATGGAATCTTTCGTCGATGTATTCCCGAAGAAGAAATAGAAGATGTCATTGCTCAATGTCATTCATCTCCTTATGGTGGACATGCAAGCACTTCCAAAACTTGTGCAAAAATCTTGCAAGCCGGTTTATTCTGGCCTAATCTATGGAAGGATGTTCACATCGCTGTTATAAATTGCGACCGGTGTCAACGCACTGGCAATATTTCAAGAAGAGATGAAATGCCTCAAAAAGGAATATTAGAAGTAGAAATCTTTGACGTCTGGGGAATAGATTTCATGGGACCATTCCCATCATCTTTCGGTAATAATTACATACTCGTAGCTGTTGATTATGTTTCAAAATGGATTGAAGCCATAGCTTCTCCTACAAACGATACACGAGTAGTAATAAAGCTTTTCAAAAATATAATCTTTCCCAGATTTGGTGTGCCTAGACTCGTCATAAGTGACGGTGGCTCGCACTTCATTTCAAAAATCTTTGACAAATTACTATCTAAGTATGGAGTAAGACACCGTGTGGCTACACTATATCACCCACAAACAAGTGGACAATTCGAAGTCTCAAACAGAGAAATTAAACAAATCTTAGAAAAGACTGTCGCCATATCTCGGAAAGATTGGTCATCTAAACTTAATGAAGCTTTATGGGCTTATAGGACCGCTTACAAGACACCCATAGGTACTACACCTTTCAAACTAGTTTATGGAAAATCTTGTCACCTCCCAGTAGAACTAGAACACAAAGCTTATTGGGCGATTAGAACTCTCAATATAAACTATAATGCTGCAGGAGAAAAGCGAATCCTAGACATTAACGAATTAGAAGAATTAAGGTTAGATGCTTATGAGAATGCTAAGATATATAAAGAAAGAACTAAGCGATGGCATGATAAACGCCTATCTAGGAAAGAATTTAGTGTGGGAGACGTTGTACTCCTCTTTAATTCAAGACTTAGGCTCTTTCCTGGAAAGTTAAAATCTAGATGGTCAGGACCCTTTGAAATAACTAAAGTATTCCCGAGTGGAGCAATAGAAATTAAGGGTAGGAATAGTGAACCATTCATAGTAAACGGACAACGTTTAAAACATTATCATAAAGTTGAAAATAGAGATTATGCAAATAATCTAAGGCTTTTAGAGTTGTCCATTGATTCCCCTGATTAATCTAAACCTAAGCATTACGTCAGGCTTTTGACGATAAAAACAGCGCTTAGTGGGAGGCAACCCATTTACTCATTTAATTATTTAAACTATTTAAACTATTTCATATTGTTATTTATCGTTTTATTATTTATTTACATTGTTTTGTCATTTTATAGTTTTATTTCATATTACTAGTATTGCTTTTAAAGTATGCATTTCATTTTCTTATTTTTATCTTAAATCACTTTTTACAGATTTTCTAAAAGTCTTTTCCACTTTCCTTCTTCCCCTGATTTGTTTCCTCCATATTTGCACTGACCATGGCTAACCAACCCATAAACCATATGGAAACCAAATTTAGAGGTAGGAACCAAAGAATGAAGTTTGAAGAGTTATCACAGAGGCAAATGGATTTGACCCTGTACCCGGATGATCAGACTATGGAAACCCTAGGTATACATGATAGCATCCTGTACTTGTTTAACCGACTTGGATGGGAAAATGCATTAATCCAACATAAGTTTGTGACTTACCGCGAGCTCACCCTTGAGTTCCTTAGCTCTTTAGTTTACCTACCCGAGCGCGGTTTTGGATTTAGGAAAGGATTTATCAGTTTCCGCCTGTTTGGAATAGAATATGACTTTAACCATAAAGAACTAGCTGATTTATTAGGATTCCCTAGTGGACCATTTGCTTTTACTACCACACAGGTAGAATTGATGGATATTGAGCTAGATTTCTTTTGGGGAACTTTAACCGGAAACTACCACCCTGAACCAAATAGCATGAATAATGATGAGATCCATAACCCTGCTCTCTGTTACTTCCATAAAATCCTTGCCCACACCTTCTTTGGAAAAGAAGAAAACATTACCGGAGTTTCTAAAGATGAGATATTTATTATGTCATGTTTCACTAATGGACAGCCTGTTAATGGTGTACCTTTCATGATGCAAACCTTCACCCGTATCCAAGAAGAACCTGAATTACCTATATTAGTAGGAGGTCTTGTAACCATGATTGCTGATGCCATATGACTTAGGTACCAACTGCACAGGTGCAACCGTTTAGGTACAATCCGTCCTATGAATCTTAACTTCTGCTTTAATAGACATATCATAAGGAATTTAGGACATCCACCTTTTGAGTACCTAATCCGGAATGAAGTAGTAACCCTGTTCACATTGCCAAACCATGCTAGAGTAAGTGTTCACAATAAGGATAACTGGCTTTATGAGTTAACCCCACCTGATTATCCATCTACTCCTGAAACACCTCAGTCTTACAAGATAAAAGATGATATAATGACCGATGTCGAAACTGACCCTGAGACACCTCCTGGTTACCATGACATTGACCACACTGAAGAAGTAAATGAAACCCCTGAAGTGAATCAAGGAGATTATGCTAACAACTTACAGAATATTATGAACACTCTTGAAGCTTACCAAACTGACATTAATTCATTTAAGGAAGACATTAAAAGCATGCGATTGGATATTATAGGTTTGACTGACATAACCTGCGAACAATTCTATCACTTGAACTCCGCAATCGAAGATTTGAAGAAACGCTTTTGAAAATGCTATAAGTGATTTAGTTTATTTTTCTCATTGTTTTCGTTTCTAGTTAGATTTATTTTTTCGCAAACAATTTCATACCGTATTTTCATTTATGTAATTTCATTTCAATTACCATATGCAATGCACTTTTAGTTTACAAATTTTCTCCATTTTAATCAATTTATATATTTTAGTTCTATGTACTGTTATGTTTGCATTTATTCATATTATATAAAATCTCTCATGCCATGCAAGTTAATAAACTACTATGTTGAAATTAATTGTTATATGGTGTTTATATTAAATATTGAGTGAGAAGTGACCAAAAATTATTATATAAACCATATGAAGCGTAAGAGATAATGTTTCTGGAAATTATTCAAGGAAATCAACCATCACGATCGTTACACCCACCTCACGATCGTGACGTGCTTATATAGCGTGTCACGACCGTCGCGCCCCTGTCACGACCGTGACAAACCTTATTACAGGATTCGTGAGAAACAGAACTGTTTCTCTTCGTGCCTCCTCTTCTTCTTCCTCCATAACTTCCAAAACCACCCATTTTCTCCATAACTTCCGTAACCCCCCATTACCAACTTTAAACTCATTAACCTCCCATTATCACCACCTATCACATTCTCACCTTCCAATATTTATTCCGATTCATTATTTCTCTCATTTTATCATTTTTCACAAAACATCAAAAATCTTCATCTTCCACTCTAACCTCTTGCATGCAATGGATACCGTTCAATTCAGAGAAGGTGATGCTGGAGAAACCCAGAGAGAACGATTTATCCGATTCCAGAACCGCAGTGTGCAACCTACACGTTATATCGACACTGTCTGTTTGAGGGAACTCGGAATGCTTACCAGTGTCCAGAGCCTGCTTCAAAAAGTCGGTCTGTGGGATCTTTGCAGTCAGCCTCAGCCCACATTCGAGCTTCTGACATTGGAGTTCCTTAGCTCGTTCCAGTACACCACTCCTGCCGGTTCTCAGAGTCAGCTCACCGGTTTCGCAAAATTCAGATTGCATGGCCAAGAGTTTAACCTTTCGCAAAACAGGATAGCCGAGTTGCTAGGCTTCGATCACGGAACTGAAGCTCATCTCCGCGTGCCGGATAATTTTAGTGAAACCGCTTTCACTTTATGGCACGACATAACCAATACTCGTGCCTCATCCTTCCAAAGCCTCAATGCTACACACATTCACAACCCGACAATCCGCTATTTCCACCGAGTCATTTGCAACACCATATTCGCTCGAGAAAGCAACCATAAGCTCAACTCCAAGGAGCTTCTATTCTTGCACTGTGCTCTAAATGACGAGCCGATCAACGCTGCCTCATTCATGCTTTATCACATCCAGGCTATCGCGCATAAAGGATCAACCCCATTTTTCATAGGCGACATTGTCACCTCCCTCGCCATTCAGTTGGGGCTTGGTGACTTGGTCGTAAATCAGCCTTTCCGAGAAGCAGAATTCCTCACCAAGAGTTATTGCAGGTCCGCTCACCTGATTGCGCAGCGAGAGGATGGCAGGTATAGCCCTGTTGTCCATGGCACCATTTTCCACCATATCATTCTGCCGTCCCGCGACCGCATCGACCCATCCAGCCGAGCCAACTGGCTCTTTATTTTACCAGATGCTGCCGAACACGTCCCTATTCATGATGATCAGGCAGACCCTCCAGTGGATGAGATGCAGGACGCTATGGATGCAGCTGAGCCTGTCCAGGATATACCAGAGACATCTGCCCGACAGCCTCCTGCTCTGGAATTCACTCTTGAGGATGTCCTCCGTGCGATTCATCAGCAGAACCAGATGAACGCCGCACTGGAGCGAAGGCAGAAGGAGCAGTATGATGCTTTACTCGGCACGATTGCAGCAAACCAGACATCTACTAATGAGAAGCTCGACGAAATCTTCAGCGACCTAGAAGCCCTCCGCATTGACATCACTTCTGCCACCGGCACCGGTTCTGACCCTGAAGCGACTCCTTCCAGACGCCGCTCCCGCACCAGAAGCCGAGCCCGCGGTCCTCAGCAGCCATAGTTTTAGTTTGCTTATGTTTGTTTTTCGTTTTTGTCGTTTGTACTGTACTTTTACCGCATCTATATCACAACATTGATGACAATGTCTGATATTGTGTGGGAGAGGTACCTTTCATTTCCGCATTTTCCCTTTTTCGCACTTTTCCATTTCGTTGTATTTTCAATTCCGTTGTATTTCTTTTCGCAAGTTAATGAAGCGAGCAAATCTTTATGCTATTTTCTTTAGTTTCGAATTTTCCCCGTTTATTTAGCCATACCAGAAAAAAAAAATCTTTAATTATTCGCATTACCCGACTTACCTACGGAATCGTAATTAGGAAGCCGAGAACGATTAAACAAGACCAATACAATCTTTACACCTTTGACTTCCCACTTAAGCGATTCCATTACGATTACCATTACGAGTACACTTTAAGTTTCAGTTCAAAAGTAACCCCTAGTAGTTTATACTAGCAGTCAGCACCGTCTGAACACAAACCACGTGGGGAGCCGATGAATATAAGCGTTTGATGCCTAATCAATAATGATCCTTCATATCTCGATGCAAAATGAAAAGAAATTGCTCCAAAGTACACGGTCGCATACAAGAAACGAGAAATATGAGAAGGAGTCCATTGCGGGTTGGTTCAGAGGTACTGGTTCTGAACTCGGTAGGGCGTGCTACGGCTCGATCCCCCACAACCTCCAAATCGGATAAAATATGTAGGGTTACCGCACTCGTGTACCAGACCCCGTGCTTAAAAAGGATCAAAGTCGCTAACCGGCTACTCCACTACGTGCGTGCTAAGGCAAAGGGCTTAATGTGATTGCGCTAGAATGAAACCGGGCGAAATAAGATCGAAAGACTCTAGGTGAAATCGTAAAGTAATTACCGATCGTTTTGTTTAACGGGAAGTCGACGACATAGCTTGTTGCTTGTGTCATTAGTGTATCGGTAGTGTGATATCAAAGTACCGGTCTATCCGACAAAACGATCCCTCGTACGGTTTGTTATGAGTATGCGCAAATAAAAGTTTGTCCGCCGATTTTCAACCGACTATTTGCTTGAGGACAAGCAAAGGTTTAAGTTTGGGGAAGTTTGATAACGAGAAAACGTATCGATTATATTGCTAGATTTCATTGACGTTTTATCCATATTCACCGTTTTAACACTCGAATTCTCGAGTTTTTCTTACCATTTTGCAGGAACATCATTATATGGAGATAAATCATGAATTAAGAGCAAAAGGAACAAAAGAAACCATAAAAAGATGAAGAAATGAAGAAGCCTGCAAAAGACTGCATAATTTGTTGCAGTCACGGTCGTCACCAAGGTGTCACGACCGTGACACCCTAAAAGAGGCCCTCACGACCGTGAGAACATTGTCACGACCGTGACACTTAAAAGCCACAAGTTACGAACGTGAAGACCTTGTCACGACCGTGACAAGGGTAAAAATAGGTTATTGACTGAGACCACGTCAAGGCATTACGTGAAGAACTTTTCTCCTACTTTTTTGCCACGTACCTACATTCCCTCCACCAATTCAGCAAGGCCCAATGCAACAAAGTCCAATTTTCAGCCCATTAAGGATTCTATAAATAGCATTAGTTTTATGAAGAAAACACAAAGCATTTTTTATTCGAATTTCTGCGGAAGCTCTGCCGAATTGTTTTACGACCCTGTTTCTATTTCTGCATTATTTTTCAGCTTTTCTTTCTTATTGTATCCAAACCAAACATATAACAATTTCCAACATCAGGAAATTGTTATACATTTATTTGTTTCTAAACCTTCAGCATTCGTTTATTTTCAATTTCCGCCAACTCCAAGCTTTCCGGTCTGTGGAAGAAGGAGTCTGCTTTAATATTTGTTAACCAGGTTTTTTATAATATTGCAATTTTAATATTTATAATGTTTATTTATTTTTCTGCCATGAGTATTTTATTATTTAATTTTCTGTCTCTGTCTGGTTCAACATCAATGAGTAGCTAATTATCTTAGGGCGGTATGTAATTAAAACAAGCTTAATCGGTAAAATTTAATCATAGGCTTAAAATAATTAATAACTTAACATTCTGGCTGATACTTTTTAATTAAATCGACCTTTTCGTTACGAGAGTAAGAAAAGAGTATTAGGTTAGGTCAAGACCACGAGAGTGTGAGATTTTAACCAGATAGCTAAAGTTAGGCATTTAAATTAAACACAGCGAGAGCGCTTTAAAATAAATTAGAATTACTTAGTTTCCAAAAATTATCTCTAAACACTTATGGGCTAGCGAGAGCAGGCATAGGGCTTTAGGGGTAAGATCTGAGATAAGACCACGAGAGTGTGAGTTGAGGGTATTCAAACTGGTAACCTCTACCGAATAGATTAAGTAAACATCTTTATAAGCCTAGGTTAGATTGACCCACCTAAGTTAGTATAATTACATACCAACCGCCTTAGTATCATTTTATTAAAACTTAAATTTAATTCCGCCTTTAATATTCTAAAATCAACAAAAAATCGTGACAACCATTCACCTTAGCTAAACTAGAAGTTCATCTAGCACTAAGTAACCATAGAATCCCTGTGGATCGATAATCTTAAATATTACTTCGATAGGCTGTGCACTTGCAGTTAAGATACCGCTAGACACATAATTAGACACGTTTTTAGCCCATCAAATGTATTAATAGCATTTAGAAATAGGTTGATGGCTAAAAGTGCTTATTTCATTGTTTTTTTTCGCATTTTGTTCAGTGTTAACCGGTTAACACCCTAGGTTAACCGATTAACACGTTGATTTTTGCCCCTGGATTTGAGTTTTTAAAGCCGTTAACCAATTATCCCATGGTGTTAACCGGTTAACTCTTTTCGAATTTGAAAAAAACAACTTGTTTCATTGCATGTTTGTGCATATCTCATCCTTTAATCATCATAGCTTAATAGATCATGATTTTAGTGAATTTTTAGGATCACTTTAGGTGCATAATCATGTAGTTTAGGTAGCTTTCGACATGAGTTTCGTTAGTTTCCGTTTTTGTGCATAAATGTTGCATAATATGTTCATAGCACTTTGTAATCATTGTTTGCATAATTTGGCATCCTTCATAGCATAATAATGAATGTGTACACCTTTGGTTTTTGCATTTCATTATGAATACATTCACATCTTGATTCAATCATGTGCATATTGAAAAGTACATAATGTTATAAAAGCTCAAAGAATCACAAAAACTCATTTAGTTTGCATCATTTAATTGCATGATTGATGTTTCATTCCATTGTAAATAATCCATTGCATGTTATTGCATTATCTTGCATAAATTTTGCATTACTTGATTGTAATAAGATTCATTTTGTGCATTTGAAAAATAATCCAAATCTGCCTTGTTTTCATTGCTGCATTTTGAAACAGGTGTTGTAAAAACATGTTGCATTCATGTTGTTTTGACTTTTTTACACCTATTTGCATGTTGTTTGTTAGCTATAATAGGTTATTTACATTATGCATTGCATTTAGTAGTTGTTTATGGCATAAGAGTTGTAGTAACTGCTGGATTTTTGCTTTGTATAGTTGTTAGGTCCCTTAGACTTAGGATTGAGTCTATATTAGGTCTTAGATGTATTAGGATTTGTTTGGTACTTGTTTACCTCATTCCTTTTATCATGTTTATCCTACTAACCTTTGTTTTGTAGGGAGGTGGAGGTAAGTTCACATTACTTTTCCTTTTAAATTCTTTACGCTTTCTAAGTGTGTTTGTTTTAGCATTTTGTAATTGTAATACCTCAAAATTTGCCCTCATATTTATTACCTTGACTAGTTTATGTTTTACATTTCATCTGCATTATCCATTAGGTCATAACATCGTGATCATGCATTTCATTGAGCTCCTAAGGCATAGGATCAAGCATTCTCTGGTGACTTGAGTTTTCTTGGTGATACTTCTGGCGTATTACACTCGAAGATTGAGACAAAGGTTAAGTTCATGTCATCATGAACATATTCTTATTATGGGGCTCACAAAGTTGATCTCGTCATCAGGACACAACAATGAATTGAGGAACTAAGGTTTACTCATAGATATTAAAGGTTTTCTTCATCATGTTGCATCTAGGATAAGTGGCTCAGGGCTTCTCATCTTATGTGTGGGTTTGTTGATGCTCATTAGCTGAAGATTATGATTAGAGTTTCACTCCAATAATATGTTGCTACTTCAAGGATCCCTTAAAGCATTATGGTCCTACAAGTTGCCTATGGTTTGTTACTTTTAATACAAGTGAACTGATTTTATTGACTGAGGTATGGGGATTCATCGAGGATGCAAGTTTGGTTTGGTTTGAAAGATTAAATGTGGACTAAGCATGTTAAGAGGACTATGGAGAGTTTCATACTTCATCATCCATTGGGCATGTCCACAATGTCTATAAATCCATGTTTCTAACAAAAGCCTTTTTTTAATCCGTTTAAGCCCATTAATTCATATTGAAACCAACTTCTAAATTCATCTTTGATCCAAATAATATCCATTATTCAAATTCTAATATTTGTGATTCAAACAAATTCAAGGTCCATCATCCGTATCCAAACTCCCATATTTAGTTCACTTGTCCAATTTCCTTTTTTCAATTTAAAGGCATTCAAGGGTTATCATAAATTCATTTGAACATTCACTTCCAATCCAAGTCTTTATCATTGACTATATTCATTTTCAAACTCAATTCCACTCATATTAAATCATAATTTTCATATTGATCTATCCAAATTTATTTTCCTATATTCATTCAAAATAAGGAATCATATCCGTTCTTTCCAAAGAAAGTTAATTCCAATTTATTCCATTTTTTATTTTCTTTTTTTTCTATTTGATTCTAATGAGCCAATTAACCGAATTCTATTTTATCGAATACCTTTATTTCTAATTGTATTAAACTAGTTCCAAATTCATAGTTTGTAATAACCAAAACACACAAAAATAAATAACAATTTTTCAGAGAGTATTATTGAGAATAAATTTCAAACATAAAATCAGTTAGAACTCCAACTAATATAACAGGATGAATAATAGAAAATACGGGGGAAAATTTATCAAAAAGGGAAGGGAGAAAAGCAGTTACAGATGGAAAAAAAACAAAATAAAAAGAAAACGCAGGGGATTTTTTTTCGGGGTACAACAAAAACTGAATCTTCTCTGATTCTTCTCTCAGCTTCTTCATCATTTTTCTGATCATCTTCACATCCCAATCATCATCAAGCTCTCTCTCCAACCTTTTTGGCAGTCTTTATCACTCAATAACAGAACCCTCACACAGAGTTACAAAAAAAAAGGAATCTCAGCTCTCTACATCCTCAACCTCACATTTCCATAACCTGCATAAAAACCTTCCAAATCTCAATTCAATGTTCAGCATATCAGTACCTACACACAAAAGGAGAAGAAGAAAGTACCAGAAAAAATCTTCAACAACCTGCATCACTCTTCTTCACTGACCTTCAATCACCAAGACCAGAATCTTCAATCTTGAAATCTTCATCAATAATCTGCAACTTCAATCTCCAATCCATTCTCTTCAATCTTCAAAGCAAAACTCCCTCAACACCATAATAACTTCTAAACCTGAGCCTTTAATCACCCTCACATAATCATCGTCTTCTTTTAGCGAGTTCTTCGATCTGCACCAAAACCGTAACCGAGTCGCAAGCTGCATCATCGATGATCAAACCCTCGATCATCAATAAACTTCAACGATGAACTCAGTCATCACTTTCATCAACAAACCATTCTTGCATCTGCTCACTCTCTGAACATTCCATGCGTCGTCATCGTCATCATTCACCTGCAATTCGGAGCATAATGAACAAACTCTACACAACTGTTAACAAATCGCAACAATCTACAATGAACGAGATTCATAGAGAAGCATCAAGAACAACACAGACTCACAAAAGAAGAAGTCATGGAGTGGAAGGAGAAAATATAAAGTGAATTGGTGTCATACCTAAGGCGTCTCATCACCTTCGTCAAATCATCTTCATCTTCGCGGCTTCAACCAACATCGTCATCATCATTCATCACCTTTAACAATCATCATCGTCATCATCAAGTCAATCCAAATCTGCATCGCAATAACACCTAATCAAGAATGTCGTAACGCCGAATCTGGCATTGCGTCATTGTCTGCTATCAAGGAGGTGTCATCGGGAAAATTGTAGTGAGGTCGTGTTCCTTTTGCGAGTTACATCGGAATCTGTTGGCGCGGAGAACCGGTCATTTTCCATTGAAGCATTGTATTTTTTTCCAGCGAGGTTGATTATTGGAGAAGACAAACGTAAACAGCGGACGATAGCTTGAGACGGAGGTCGTTTCCGGTGATGAGTGCTTTGGTCGGGAAAGCATCACAGCGGCGGAGGGGATGTTTGTTGCAACCGTGTGATTTGAGAGAGGAGGCAAGTGTTGAATACGGTGTTCAATCTTTCCCCTTTTGTTCTCATTTCTAGGGTTTTAGATTCAATAACTATTAATGTGGATTGGACTTTGACAAGAAGTCCATGGAAATACTATCTGCACCAGTGTTTACCGATTCGCACCCCTCACTACGTTCTTACATGGAAATTGGGCTTCAGATCCGTTGAACTACTATTTGCACCGATTTTGGCCTTATCCACACCCCCTTCCCGCGGGTTGTTAATGTATTTGGGCCTATCACCATGGATTATCATATGCAACTCCAAGTCACTCATACACCCCTTATTTCTATTACTTTTTATTGTTATTAGACAATTAGTGATAATTAGATATTAATGGTGGTTTAAAAAAATTGTTAAATAATTTTCTTGTCATATAATTTTTTTGGATTAACATTAATATCCATTTCTCGATAATTTTTAATTAGAATTTTTGGTGATAATTTTAATTATTTATTGTGAATTAATTTGGAACTAAAGTGTTCATGATATTTTTTTTATCGATATTGATCGATTTCGGCTACCTTGGATCTTCACAAAGAGATTATGAAAGATAAGTATTTATTTTCTTATGGGGAATTACAAGACCTTGCATGGAGTTTTTGGATTTCGTACGAAGAATCGGCACTTCGATCAAGTAAGTAAACTCGACTTTAACGGCTTTAACGCATCATTCTAGTTTGTATGCGGCTTAGGATCATATAACTTAAGGTGGATATTGAGCCCTCCCACCTGAGGCACTGGTTTTACTTGTGATATATACTGATATGTGTCAATTTAGGATCTTAGGGATTTGGTTATGGATTATAGAATTCACTTCCTTTCGTTTTCCCTTAAAACACCGTGTTTTGCCTGTTTCGTCGCAATTATTAAAAATAGTTTTGGGTGTGATAAAATTATGGAAACATTCATGAGTGATCCTTATCCTCTTAATTAATTTGTTTTTTTTTTTCAAGATTTGAATGGTTTTAGTAATTAATTTGGATTTTTCATTCCAAGCTTTCCCAAAATGAATAGTTTTGACATAAGGGACCAAAGACCTCTTTTTCCAATAGGTGTGAGACCTATTTTTTATGTGTGATTAACCACTGGAATTTGTGACATTATGATGCTACTTAGGAATTTTTTTCATAATTTTTGGTGCCATTGTTGATCCACTTTGTGGAGTTGTTTTTCGGCGGTCATGCCTTGTTATCTTAATCACTAAGGGAATTGTTTTGGCACTTTGGTGTATAATTTTGTGAAATCCTTTTCTCCAATACAAGATACTGACTTTATCATTCCAGGGATTTAATTTGGAACTTTGGTGCATAATTTTGTGAAATCCTTTTATCCAATACAAGATACTGACTTTATCATTCCAGGGATTTAATTTCATAATTTTTCAAGCCTTTTTTCTATTTTTCATGTCACCTAGATTATAGGTCTGATTATGTGCTTATTTTCTCCATACCCTAGTGTCGCTCCCCGGATTTCCATCCTGGTACAAACGCGAAAGTGGCGCGGAAAAGAAAAGAGTCGCCAGCCAGGCATTTTTATCCCGAAGGAACGGGAATGGTAATGTTGCACAAACCAGAAGAAAGAAGAGGAAGGACACGGGTCCTGCGAACCAAAGAGACTGAGTTCGGGAGTCGATTACGACCTGGGAAGGTATTAGCACCCAGATCGTCCGCCGTACCCGACGGGATCCACGCTTGCAAAGAAACTATTTCAAAGGGTGGGGGTATGAAAGCTGCTGCAAAGAAAATGAAATGAACTGGAAAAGAAACTGAGAAAAGAACTGAATAAGAAAACAAAGAAAAAAATGTAGGGAAAATAAAGATTGTGCTCGAACGGGCCCTACCCCGCTGCCTACGTACCTCATCTGGATAATGAGGATCAGAGTCGCCGTAGTTCCCCTAACTAGGGGTAACAAGGAAATTGCTTGTGAATTATGGCTTGAACTGCCTATGCCATTGCTCAGGTGTTGCAGACTCGGACGACGAGTGCGTAACCGTCTTGCAAAATGACAAGTAGGTGCAAGTTCGCGTACGGAGCGAATGAGATGAGAAAAGAATTCCCGAAGGAAAGACGTTTATTGTTTGTTTGTGTTTTTTAGAGGCTTTTAGGAGTGTGTCACAAGAAAGTGAACTCAAGCTCTTTTCCATGGAATGTGCACTTGTCACTACATTCCAAGATGGAATAATAGAACAAGCACACTCAAGTAAGGAGAAGATCCCCAAAACTTGAACCCAGAGATTAGGGCCTAAGCTCACTAACTCATTAACTTATTAAGTGTTTTTGGTATTTACAGTGAAGAAGTGTTTTTTATGCTTTTCTTTGTGTAAAAGATACCTTGATCAGACTTGTGCATCACAAGGTAAACTTGTACTATCCCAAGATGGGAAGACTACAAGCACCTCATGGGATAAGGCTATTGCTCAAGGCATTACTTCAAACATTATTAAGATGTTGTTTTATGGTTATGAGATGAGAAGAGAAGAAGAACCAAAAGGATCATAAAGGTAAAAGCTAACGGGAAAAGTCTAATCCTAATATTCACATGCTTGAATGGTCCTAGGTTAGTGAGGCTCACTATCCTAATGAAGGAGAAGAAAAGAAGGAGAGAAAGAGGAGGAAAAAAGAACCATGGTGGCCTAAGCGCACCTCAAGCTAAGAAAGAGATAGAGAAGATGAGGGATAAGAAGAAGAAGAATTAGATGAATTAGAAATAGGATAAGGAGAGATGAGAATGCGAAATGGAGCAATTGAATAATGCACAAACAGAGCCTACACCAGTAGAACTTCCAGATGCAACAGTATGCAATAAGGTAAAATCGGGCCTCAGTGATACCTAACGGAGAAGGTCTGTTGCCTCTTCAATAAGCGCAAGAAGAAATATCAAGTCCAGAATGATTTCAACAGTCAAGCATAATTGTCCACTATCAGGATATCAGACAAAATTCAGATATAAGCATCCAATATCCAAGGTGACCAATCAGAGAGAAACAAGAATTAACATCAAAAAACGATTCGTGCAATGTCCAGGTCTAAATGCAACAAGGTCACAAGAAATAATTAGTCACAAGGTCATCGTCAAGCTACATCAGCCATCATCTAAATTGAAACAATGAACCTACAAAATATCAAGCGCAGACTAGAACCAAGATTAAACACCACTCCATTAAACCAATTTAAATAAAAAATACAAATTACAGTCAAAACTAAATTAAAATTAATAAAAAAAATTAACTAAATAAAATTATAATAAAATTCTAAAATTAACTCTAAACAAATATTATTAAACTAAATTAACTATAAGACAATTAATTAAACTAAGAAGTAGAACAAAAATAAGAAAATAAACAATGAAAGGGGGAAGATGCTCGCAGGCAGTAGGGTGTGGAAAGAAAGAAAATCCATGTGATGGGCCAAAGCCCATAAACGAAACATGAGAAAAAATGACCAGGGGGTCTGCGCTGAGATGGAATGGTGAGAACCTAAAGGTTAAATGGGCTTAGGACCCATGCCCATTACCAACAACAACAAAAACGGAAGATAACATGCATCGGGTGTGAAAATGAGACAACACTAGGCTTTATGGAGAAACAAAGATCCAATAATTCATTTAAATTAAAACCAGACCAGAATCTAATTAATCTTCACAAACTAATTATAAAAAAAAAGCAAAAATGCAAAACAGTGGAGAGGATACAACTAGGTTGAACGAAACATGAAGCTTCATCCGCGGCGGCCGAGAATCAACCTTTTTCATGGCGGATCCTTCACCTCCGGTCTCTCTCCACTTGCGACGAAAACGTCAGGATAACAACCCTTCGTCGTTGACTTCTCTCAACCGTCTCGAAGCTTCTTTACTCCGATGAATTTCCGTTCTCGAGCCCTCCGTCTCAATGATCTCTTCTTCTACACAGCTTTGCCCTCAGTTCTGTGTTTGGCTTCTCATCTTCTTCCTCTTGTTCTTTTTTAGTTAAGAGAAAATGATTCGGTGAAGTGATGTTGAAATGCTGGGTTGTTGGTGTTCATGATTTTCCTCGGGTCTTTTCGATCTGCTGCACTTCTCAGCGTCTCAACTTCAAAGTTTCGCGGTGAGTTTCAATTTGGTTTCTTTCTGAACATCTCTCTGAAGCTTGGTCTCACTCTTCTTCTTCTCTGATTTCTGTTTGAAGGTAATATTCGGAGGTGACGTTTGATTGTTGGTGATGTTGAAGGGTTGAAGAGGAAGGTATAAGCAACTGAGAGTTGATGTTGTTGTTCAAAGAAAACAGTAGAGGTTGTGTTACGGGAGTTATGTAGCGATGAAGAAAAGTTTGAATGGTTGAAAAAAGAGAGGTTTCTATTTTGAGAAGGTGAGTTTTATTGAAGGTGTGCGTGTTGAGAGAGTGAGGTTTGCTGAGGGATTATTATGAATTATGTGTGTGTGTGGATTTGCGGTGGATTGTTGATGATGGAGGGTTTTGCCGTGATGGTTACTGACGGTGAATAAAATGGTGCTTTGGTTGTTGTCTCTTTGTGTTGATGAAGAAAATGATTTTTTGTGGTGATTGTTTTGCGATAAATCCCTTGAAGGTGTGAGCGGATTCTGCTGCGGAAATGTGTGCTTTGTGCGTTGGTTGTTGTTGCGTGTTGGTTATGAGTGGAGTGAAATTTGCAGCAGGAGTGGGGTCATGAGGATTTGCGTGATGTATGTGTGTCCTGAGAATTCGTATTTTGGTAAGGATAAAAAAGTTTGTTGCACATTGTGTGGGGTCAGATTTTGCAGTGGAATGGCTGGCAAAATGTGTGCAGGAGGGCGTTATTGAATTAGTTGTGTACGTGAATGTTCTGGCTAGTAGAAGTTGAAAAAAAAGGCTGGAAAAAATATTATTGAGTGTGTAAAATTATAGAAATATGCGGGACCAGTTGTAATGCGTGATGGTTATGGGAGTATTTTCTACCGGAGGGGTCAGCTTGTATGAGTGAAAAATGTTGTTGAAAAATGGCCAAACTTAATGTGTGAATGCTAAAATTATGTAGGAATGTTGATGGGTTAATTATTTGTAAGATAAAATTGAAAGGTACAATGGACTTAATTGAATATACAATATGGACTTTGGTCATGGATTAATTAAATGGATAAAGAAAATGGTTTTAAATCAAATGGACCAAAAAATAAAAATGAAAAAACAACTAAAAGGATTTGTGAGTGGATTAAGAAATAGATATTAAAAAAGAACTTGAACAAATTGAAAGAGAATAGAAATATGATGGAAAGAAAATAAGATAATTGGAATATGGATATGAAAATGGATGGATAAACGGATATTGACATTAGAAAATTGTCGAAATTTAAAATGGATAATGAATGGATTGAATAATTATGCCTAATTAAAAATGGATAGTGATATTAGATAATGAAATCGGTACAAGGATTGACATGGATATGGATGCGAGAGAAATGTTATTTAGATAATGAAATGGTTTGCGAATCAATAAAAAAATATTAGAAAAATAAAAAAAAACTGAAAGGGCTTATGAAATGAATCCCGATTAAAATGAACTCGACCCTCATCTGTACACACAGGACCATGAGACCTCAATTTAATCACCATCAACCTGCTTTCTTTCCCACACTCTCATAAAATGACTGAAGTCCTTCTAAACCAATGAATGACTTGTAATTGTTCAGACAAAACTTTCAAATCTCTGTTAAATCCTGAACCATTAATTTATCTGAACCAATATCTCACATGAACCTCTGATACAAATAACTTTGACCTCGAATACCCACTCTCTGAGGAATAATCCATTGAAATAGATAATTCTAATTGAAGCGAGCTCCTGATAGTTTGACCAAGATTATGTCAAACATCCATCTTGATTCGCACTTCAATGTTGATGGTTGGACAAATGCATCAGTAAATAGTTCTCATACGTGAAACCCTCGAAGACCACTAAATTAGGAAAATAAACCCTAATCCAATGACAGGAGCATAAGAGAATGGCTAAAGCTTTGAATCTTCTGATAACCACAAATAAAGTGTGGAACCCTGATTCTTCTGATGGTATCGATCCCACGTCTTAGGAGCTTATGCAAAACGAAAAGTTGACGAAAATAGAAGACCAGAGGGAAAATTTAGGGTGTCTACAGCTGCCCCTATTCAAACAACTGTTAATCTGAAAAGGATGAGAGCAGCGACTATTAGACGTTCAAGATAAACAGTGATTGAATACCAAAAAGACCCCGAAAATTTGCACTCCGCAGGAGAATGCAGAAATGGGAAATAAAACCAACCAAATGACGCTTTGGTGATTGCAGCGGGAAGAAAACAGACGAGCTCCTTCCAAGTTGAAATTGTTATTGGGAATCAAAATACTTTGACAGACGAGTCTTCTTCGAACAATCCTGTTATGCCAGGAACTGGACATACGAGTCCTCACTGCAAAACATATGACTTGAGACAGACGAGTCTCCTTCGGATATACCTGTTACGCCAGGACCGAGATGCATTTAAAGTCTGTGGGATAGACATGCATAATCAAGGTAGACGAACCTTCTTCATATATTATTCATGGATATATGGTATAAGACAGACGAGTCTTCTTTGAGCAACCCTGTTACGCCAGGTGCAACACTAATAATTGGTGCTTGAGACAGACGAGCCTCCTTCAGATAATCCTGTTACGCCAAGCCCGGTAACCATTTTGACATTTATTCCCACAGTCAGGATTTTAAACCTCTTCAATACATACGAGCATTGGATGATCATCAAGAAAACACAGACGAGTGCCAACAGTCAATGATACAGACGAGTATCAGACGATGATCTAAGAAACACAGACGAGCGCTTCAGGTAATGATACAGACGAATATCAGCAACTGGTATAGACGAATACCAGAAATTCAAACACAGACGAGCATTTGGAGTTGCAATACAGAAGAGTACCAGTATAATCTGCAAATCCACACATACAAATATAAGCTAACACAGACGAGTGCTGGGTATGATACAGACGAGTATCCACAAATATCACATATCAAAACACAGACGAGGGCTTAATCATCAAACACCAAACACAGACGAGTGCTGGAAATTGCAGACGAGCAAACAACAAAGATCATCAAACATCCAACACAGACGAGTGTTGGGAAGTTGCAGACGAGCAACAGCAGAAAATACATAGCAAACACAGACGAGTGTTGGCAATTTGAGACGAGCAATAAACAGAGATCAAACACAGACGAGTGTTGAAAATTGCAGACGAGCAACAATAAAGCGTGAACACATACGAGTGCCAGGAAATGCATACGAGCACAAACGGAGTGTCCTTATTGGCAGCAAGAAAATCAATTCTGCAGGGGAGAACCAGGTCAAGATGCTTTGATACCTAACCCTGGTTGGGGAGCTGAACGACTGTCTGTGTCATCATATTAGCCAAAAATAAATTGGCAACTTCTTTGTGGAATATTTCCAATGATGGGAGAGAATTCCAAACATGAAACTCTGTGGGGAAAGATCATCTTCAGACTTGGCTGGGAAAGATGCTTCAACAATGCTCTAGCTGGAGAGAGAATTTTGCTACTTCTAAACTCTGTGGGAAAATAAGGCCTTCGTCTGCCTGTCGGGAAAATTTAACTGTGGAAAGATAACTCCGCTTGGGGATGAGAACAATTCAATTAGCCTTGAAGTTCTGCTAGAGATACCACCTGCTCTAATTCAACTGGGGAAATGTCAACCTTCTGGCATGGTTGAGAAAGATATTTGGCAATACTCTGCTGAGGAGAGACTTTACTGGAGAATTAGAGATCACAATAAGCCAAATTATGCCCCGGGTATAGTATGACGACTGTGTTGGGAAGATATGTCAATGAAGATCGGACTTTGACTGAATGAGAATAACCAAATCCTCACGAGGAAACCTAGTCGGCTGAAGGAAAATTTTCTGCTTGGGGAAGAAATAAACTTCCAATGCCCTGCTGGGAAAAGAAATACCACATATTCCCTGAGAATTGATTTAGTGCTTCAAACTTACGAGCTCAACAACCGCATGCTGATTATCAAGAGTGCACAAGCATTCCTTACTCCTCAATTGTGTCATACTGCATCGTCTATGAAAAAGATTGTCTCTAGAGGATTTTACAGAAGACATGGCATCCAGAATTGCCCCAGTGTCTCCAAACTCTCGCAGAAATCAAACGGATCCTGAGATAACTGCCCCAGGCTGCACCTTGTAACGGCTCTTACTCCACACCAGAGAGAAAACAGAAACCATGCGGTATGAAGATGCAATGCGAAAGGTGCAAGATGTATATGTATGCTCAAGATGCTAAGGATACGATGACATGCAAGCTACGGGTGATGAAACAAGGAAACAAGGATGGTTGGGCGATATGGCCAAGGTGATAGTGATTGTTTTGGTATTTTGGTTGCCAAGCAATTGGACTTTGAAGGTGAATTACCAGACGAGAACCGGTTTATTAAAGGTAGGCCAAAAGACGAGAACTGGTGGGCAAAGAATAAGTTGTCAGACGAGAACTGACTCCTTGGGGTTCATTGTCAAACGAGAATTGAAAAAGGAATGACTACCAGACGAGAATTGGAGTTCAACAGGCTAAATGAAAAGGTGACCAGACGAGAACTGGTTAAAAGATTCGCCTACCAGACGAGAACTGGACTTTGGATTGGTTTGCCTGACGAGAACTGGACTTTGAAATGGTTTGCCAGACGAGAACTGGACTTTGAAGAGGTCTGCCAGGCGAGAACTGGACTTTGGGATATCAAGAAAATTGGGGTTACGAGGCCCTGGATGAGATTGAAGTTGCGGGGGTATGCTGAATGCATTTATGATGCGTATGCTCTAGAGATGCGACATGAATAACGTATGCAAATGATTTATGCGATGATTATGAAAAGCTAGAAAAACTCCCAAGGATGGGAATAGAGGTCTTAGGTGACAAGGTTTCTGGTTGAGAAGGGTGACAAAGGTGAGGGTGGGTAGCACGATTTCCCGATACTCGTCTTGAACTCGGAGATCTCCAATATAAATTGCTCTGCGTAGCTGAAGTTGCCCCTATTGGGTGAGTCTCTGAACAGACTGTCACTGATTATCCAATTCCTGGCATGGGGGACTTGGATGCTCCCTCGAGGAGAGTTACACTTGGTAAGCTCTGAAAATGTTCTGCCATTTTGGGAAAGTGACTTGTAATGCAAACTTGCCATTTTGGGAAAGTTTTTCAACCTCCTCTTTTTTATTCAAAAATGTTTCAAATGAAAAATTCTTGGTCATGAAAGTTGTAGATTGGATCCTCCCATTTTCAAAAAATACAAGAACTTGATCTAATTCATTCTAGAACTCAAGTTATGGTCTTGCAAAGTTGGGAAAAATCACTTAATTTTCACTTTTGTGCCAAAGAGGAAACTTGCAAAAACACTTGCCAAAGCCAAATGTGACTTTTAATTGATGTCTAAGCATTACACAAACATCATACATGACATAAAACTCATAATTGCCCAAAGATTTCTCAAGTTTCATGCCTTAAACTTCAAGAAATTCAAAAGGGGCCAAAGTTGTACAAAATTGCAAAATGATCCAAATCTCTTCATCCACTTGTGCCAGCATGCCAAATTTGTTTCTATGGTCCTCCTTGAACTCAGCTGAGGCCAGACACCCCTTGCAACCAGGCCTGCCATGACCCATACCTCAAGTACACAAACTTTTGACATTTTGGCAACTTGCCCATACCAATCAACATAGGCCAGCACCCACTCTCTGACCTATCACATTTCTTTATGTGGATCAAAACCAAGCAAAAGAACATAACATTGCAGCCTAAAACTTGAGAATACTCAGCACACTCAAAAATCCCCAAATTTGCAAAAGCCTTCGAATCTCTTAACTCAGCCATCAAACCTTCAAACTTTTTCCACCATTCAACTCCACAAACATCACTGATCATTTCCCACCCTTCATTTTGCCATAAAAAGCCCAGAATTAAAAACACGATTTTCACATTTCACAAACTGAACTTCTGCCAACTTCTTCTTGAGGCCATTTAAACTCCAACCAAGCATCACAAGCTCTTGGGGGGGATCATTGGAGTGGATTTGAAGCAAAGAACTGGCCAAAAAGCTCCTGTTTCGAAAGCTCAAGCTCAGGTAGCCATGGCATTTATTTTTCCAGAACCTTTATTTTATGTTATAGAATGATTCTACATGTTTCACCGATTATCATAATGTCTTTACTTTTAAGAATAGTTGAGAAATAAGCATTTCACGAGCTTCTGAAATTTCTGCCATGTTTTCCGTTTTGCTTCGATTCATGATTTTGATGTTGAATAAATGAATTTTGATGTTTGATTCTTGTTGGGGTTGAGGAGAGGATCATTTCTGGAGCTTTAGGGGTCTTGGGGTTGCGTATTGAGGGAGATTGAGTGAGGAGCTAGCCGGAGAAGATGACCGGAACACTGTTCCGGTCACCTGAAAGTAATTAGGGTTCAGATTAGGGTTAATGACATAATTAGCATAGTTTGAATTCTGGCCCTTGGATAGCGCGCGAAGTCAATTCCCTCCCTTTTGAGTTTGAACCTGGGCCCTTGGATTGGCTGACTTTCTCATTTCTCATTTAATTCAATTTTAATTTTATTTGTTTTCTATTTATTTGAACGAAAATTTAAAAATAGCAAATAATATCAAAAAATTCTGAAATTTTTATCCAGGCTTTTATTTATTTTCAGAAACCAAAAATATTTTTATTTTTATTTTTTGCATTAAAAATTATTTTTAAATCATTTAAATGATTATTTTTAATTAGTTAATGAGAATTAATTAATAAAAAATACATTTAGGTATTTAAAAATTCCAAAAAAATTCAGAGAGCTTTTTAAAACATTTAGAAACATTATCAGACTCTTCAAACAAATTTCTTTTTGGTTCTTGACCTATTTTGACATTTTTCTTTGGAGTTAAAGTTCTTAAAAGGCAATATTTTTGTCCTAACTTAGAAAAATTCATTCTGCCTAACCTTGAAGAGTTTGATGATGGTTCTTTTTGCATTGCATTCTTCATATCATGTAGTTTCTAGGATAAAATTGGTTTGAATATATCTCTCATTTTCATCCATCTTCCATATGCTTGCATACATGAACTTGCCATGACACTTTGTGCATTCACATGACTTCTAAGACATCTTAGGACACATTAGAATCATGTTTGATCATTGCATCATTCATTTTTCATGTTATGCATTCAATCCATTTCATAAACTTTCATGAACTTTCATGGTTCAAAACATGCTTCATTTGTATCCTTATCCATGTATGATCATCCACAACTCTTGATATGTGTTTGCTTTATCTCTTAGCATCATTAACATCATGTTTATACTTCTGACTTTGGCTTTCATCTTTGCATTTCATCTCATTTTCATTTACATTTCACTTCCTTTGCTAACTTTTCAGGTGGCAAGTGTTGAGAAGTGAATTTGCCTTCACTTCTCATAATCTTTTCTCATCTCTCTTATGCATTCATTGCTGCATTTTATTTGTGGATTAGAGTGAACTTGCTCACTCATGTTCCTTCTCCTCTTTCTTTCTTCAAGCAACTTATCTTCTTAAGTGAAGTAAGTTGTCTTGCTTCTTGCTACTTCTTTTTCCTTCCATCCTGCTTCTTCCTTGGTGGCTCTCTTGAAGATCTTCTTGCAAGCCTCATAAACCCTAGGAACACCCAAGCATGATCACAATTAGGGTTTGATTAGTCCCCCATTAGTTTTACCTTTGTGTCATCTTTGAGTCTTCTCTTCTCATCTCTTAATCAAGGATTAAACCTTAAAGGTTTTAGGGCTTTGTGATTAAGCTTATGCCTGCATCCTTCTATTAGGATGGAGTGTATAACTTTAATCCTAAGTGTTAAACCCTTAATGTGTTTAAATCCTTTAATCAATCCACTTAATAATCACTAAGACATCAAGCTTGTAACTTGGGCCTTGCATTAGGGTTCTAATTCTTCCTTAATTGGTTAAGAAGGACTAACCCTAGTGTTAATGGACAAGTCCCCCTCAAGTTGTCTTACAAACCCTAAAATCCACTTCTTAATCTTACCATTAACTAAAATCCATTTAATAAAGGCTTTGTTTTGTCATGAGGTTAATCCCTAATCATGGATTAAGTTGAGGTATCTTCCTCAGCTTAAATGTTCTCATCTATTATCCTTCTATTAGGATGGTGTAATGGGTCCATTAAATCCTTGATTATGGCTTAAACTCATTACTTAACACTAAACAAAAACAACAAAAACATCTAAATAATTTCAAGTAGGTTAATAATCTTAATCCTACATCATGGTGATTAAGTGTGAGGTGTTTACTTCATACTTAAGGTATTCTCATTACCCCTAATCAGAGGGAGGATGTGATGAGTTTACTAACCCTTGGTTTAAGCTTAAGCTCATTTTCTTATGACAAACACAAAAATCAATAAAAGATTGAAAACACAAAAAACAAACAATAATCGTCTCCTCCGGGATTCTTTTCTCACCTCATTCACTCACAAACGAGAACTTGCTTCTTCCGTCTAATGCAAGACAGTTTGCACCTGAGCCAGACAGGTCATACACTTGAGCATAGACAAGTAGGCAGTTCACAAGTCAATTCATCTTTCAGTCTCTTTGAGTCGAACTACGGTGTTCTGACTTCCTCATTGCACAAGAGGATACGTAGGCATAACTTAACAGTTATCGAACAAAAGTCTCTGTATATTCCCCCTCCTTCCAGCATTATTCTTTAAGCCTCATAATCTTGAGCTTCACATTCTTTCCTTGCACTGACACTCTTTCATCTCACTACACATTTCCTTTTGCACTGACACTTGCATTCTTTTCCAGCTTTTGCACACAAATAGCACTGACACTACCCCTTTAAACACAAATCTTTCAAGCGTGGATCCCGTCGAGTACGGCGGACAATCTGGGTGCTAATACCTTCCCAGGTTGTAACCAACCCCCTTTCTCAGTTTCTCTGGTTCGCGACTGTCTTATCCATATCCTCTTAGGTTTATGCAGCATTACCTTTCCCTTGGGATAAAAATGCCTAGCTGGCGACTCTATTCATTCTCTTCTCTTTCGCCGACCGTTCGCGTCTGTACCCCTTCTGACCAGATGTCATTTGGTGGGAGCGACAGCTTGGCGACTCTGCTGGGGAACCTTATATTGTAACCAGGGCTTCTGGTTCTTTTTGTGGGTTCCTCCTAGCGCCTGTTTGATTTGTGTTTATTGGGGTGTTATGTGCTAATTGTGTTTATTTATTTGCTTTATTGCTTTATGTACAACTTTACTCATTGCTTCCCTTTACATTTTTCATATTTCATACTGTCATTATCATTGCTGGATCTGGTTTCTGTTTTGATGGGTGGGGTTTCCATTGAGAGTTTGAGGTCCTATACCTGGGACCTGAGTGACACCTAGGCTAGAGTGGTTCATGTTATTTCCCATTCCATTTCGGTCTGGTGCGGGAATATGAAACATGGTTCAGATGTGGGTTTCTTCTTGAGAACTCTGTGCTACGGATTTCCTGTAGTGCTAGGGATATCTGGGAAGCCTGCTAAGTCTGGATGACCTTTATTATGACCTTCAGAAACTGAGGTAAATTAGAGGAGGATCTGTTATGGTTATTGTAAACACTGTACCTCCGGGTTAGAAGTGCTTACACTTCTCATAACTGATCCAAGTCTGAGGATCCTTGTTTTAGAACATTACCTGTAAGGGGGTTGGGTTGTTTACAGGTTTGTAGGTACCCTTGGCCACATCATACCCTGTTACTATCTTGTTTAAGAGTACCTCATTTTGGACAGTTCTTGTGATTAAACCCGGGACATGTGACTCTTTATTTGAGTCCCCTACCCTAGTTACTGGATTTCTAAGCCTTCATCTGGACCTTTGAACATACATGGGCCTATATCAAGACAGATAATCAGATCCAGCTTGATCACAAACCCTTACATATCATTTGCATATATCATCATTGCATCATTTAACATTTGTTTATTTGTTTTTCAGGGTATCCATATCATATCTGGTTTGGTTTTGACCCCTTCTTCTGCATAGACCTTTGCTTCATCAGTTTTTTGCTTCATCTATCTTCATCATCACCAGCATCAGCCTGTCAGTGGCTCATTTCCAGCATCAGTATGTGATCTTCATCAGTACCAATCTTCAGTTTCTTCAGCAGCATTCATGACTACTCCCAGGAAGAGCAACATATCCTACCACTTTTTTGAGCCTGTGTTGACTGGTATCAGGCAGGTCCAGTCACTTATCACACCTGACCACATCCCACTGTTTAGAGAACACCATGGAGGTATCCTGGATATGGTTATGGACCTTGACCCTTCTCAGAGGAGCATGATCCACACATGCTTGCAGTTTTATGACCCTCCTTTGAGATGTTTCACATTCCCAGACTTTCAGCTAGGGCCTCTGCTGGAAGAGTTTTCTTCATTGATTGGAGTACCTATCAGGGGTGGAATCCCTTTCAACCCAGAGATGACTGCTCCCAGAAATGAAGAGATAGCAAAAGCATTGTACCTGGAGCCTGCCTTGATTGAACAAAGTATGACAACAAAAGCTGGGATCCCTGGTTTGCACTTGGACTTCTTAATTTCTCAGGCCATCCTGAAAGCTTCATTAGGAGAATGGAGGGCAGTCTGTGCACTGTTAGCCCTCAGCATATATGGGGCTTTCCTTTTTGCAGATGAGCCCAAATTTGTCAGCAAGAATGCCATCCGTTTGTTTCTTCTGAAGAACCTAGTACCTACATTGCTGGGAGATTTTTATTATTCCATCCATCAGAGGAATGAGAAACAAAGGGGGAAGTTGGTAAGATGTTGTGCTCCTTTGTTCTACACCTGGCTGCTCAGACACCTCCCTAAGTCAGATGCCTTCCTGAATCCCCACCAACAGAAGAATTGGGCCAAGAGGCTCATTGCCTTGACTTCAGATGATATTTGATGGTGCACCCAGAGCACCAAAGGCAAGGATATTATCACCAGCTGTGGACAATACCCAAATGTGCCTCTAATAGGAGTTAAGGGTTGCATCAACTACAATCCCTTATTGTTTAATAGACAACTGGGCTATGCTTTGGTTCACCCTCCCAGAGGACAAGATTTAGCTGAGACCCTGTATTGTGAAGTGAAACCTAATTCAGCTATTGTCAGGCAAGCATCCTGGGCTTGGGATAACATCCAGACAAAAGGGATGGCTATTCTTGGAAGGTGTAATAATGTTGCTTCAGCTCAATACTATGACTGGTCCCGTACTAGAGCCCAGATCACCGGAATGCCTTTCACCTTGGAGGACATACCTGGACCATCCATAGTACAACCAACAGCAACTGTCAGCTTAGAAGAATTTGAGAAGTTAAAAGAAAGGAATGAGAACCTATCTCAAGCTTTAAAGAAGACTCTTTGGGAGAGGAGTGATGGTTGTCTGGACATTGAGAGGTTGGAGAAGCTTAGGGTGGAGCATCTTGCCAAAATTGAGAAGACAGAGGACTACATCAGGAAAGCGAGAGCTGGGGAACAAATATTGAAGAATGCCTGTAAAGAAGCCAAGATTCAGAAGGCTAGGACTGAGCTCTATCTGCAAGAGAGTCAAGCTAGGTGGGTCAGAATCACTGAGGCCCATACACAAGAAGACCAGAAGACTCAAGCCAAGATTGAACAGTTAGAGGCCAATGAGAAGAAGCAGCAGGAAGCTTTGTTGGCAGCCCAGAAGGAGATTTCAGAGTTGAAGCTCAAAGCAGGATTGAAGAGATCAAAGGACCGGGACAGGCATAAGAAGCTGACCACTGCCATTGCTACCAGGAACCTCCTCATTAGGACCATTACAGAGCACCCAGCTGGTCCAGTGACTGAGGCACTCTTGAAGGAAGTCAGAGAGGATGAGTTTGGATTGGATGTTTGACTTCTTTGCTTGTTGTTCATTTCCATTTGATGTACTTTTCTCTCTTGTTGTATTTTGACCCCCCATGGGGCATGTGTTGTAAAAACAGACTATGTGTTGTTCATCATTTGTAATATATTAGTTTGTTTTCATTGGGCTTCTTTTCTCAGCAACATCAAGCATTTTCCTCGAGGTCTGGAAAGGTCAAAACCAAGAACCAAACCAGATACCTTGGAAAACAAATAAGCATATTGCATTGCATACTAACTTTGCTTTTGTTTTGTAGGTTTTGTTATTTTTGTTTCTAACTTTGTTGTGATCTCAGGAAACATTGCTCGTCGCCGAGTGTTCCCTGTCAACCGCGCGCACCGGTACCCGACTCGCAACAACCTTCCCGGTATTAAAATGGAACAAGTACAGCAGGATCTGACTGAGGTCAGAAATCAGATGGCTAATGAGAGAGTGGAGATGAGAAATCAGATGTCTCAATTCATGGTTGTGATGACTGGCTTAGCCCAGAGTCAGGAAAGGTTAAGAGAGCTGGTGGAAAGACAAACTCCTGAAGAGCCTCATCTTGGAACAGGAGGAACTAGTAACAATGAGCGGGGCCAACCTCGTATTGACCCACCAGTATTTGGACCTCATCTGGATCCCGAAGTTAACATCCCGAGAAATGTGCCAGGTAATACTGCTGGGGGGAGAATCTTGCAAGAGGATCCTCAGGAAGAACAGTTTACTGTTATGGGGGCTGGAGATGAAGTATATGATCGGAGATTGGACGAAATTGCTGAGAAGTTAAGATCTTTGGAGTCTCAGAATTCTTTGGGCATCGATGTGATGGACATGGGGCTAGTGGATGGGGTGAGAATTCCCCACAAATTCAAACCCCCATGCTTTGAAAAGTACAATGGTACCTCCTGTCCACGAACTCACTTACAGTCTTTCCTGGGAAGACTCAAAGCGTATACCATGGATGAAAAGTTGTGGATGTTCTACTTTGAGGACAGTATGACTGGGGCTTCAAGAGAGTGGTATTCACATTTGTCTAGGGCCACCATAAGATGCTGGAAGGATTTGGCTGAGGCTTTCATCCGTCAATATCAGTACAACCTGGACATGGCTCCCAATAGAACTCTTCTAATGGGCATGTCTCAGTCTAACAGAGAGAGCTTTAGGGAATATGCCCAAAGGTGGAGACAACTTGCTGCTGCTGTCCAACCACCCATGTCAGAGAGGGAAATGGCTGACATGTTCATGAATACATTGCAAGGGACCTACATTGATAGACTGGCTGCTTTTTCCTCTACCAGTTTTGCTGATGTGGTCATAGCTGGTGAGAGGATTGAAAGCCTCTTAAAGATGGGCAAAATTTCCGACAGTGGTGCAAGTTCATCCAGCAATCCTAGAAAGCCTTTTGTGGGACCCCGAAGGGCCGGTGAGACAAATTCCATTCATGCAAGCAGGGGAAGGCCTCAGTATGTTCATCGGTCAGTAGCAGCAGTTACCATTCCGGCTCCGATTCCTCAACAATCAGCGTATCCTCAACAACCACAACCACAGTATCAACAACAAGTTCATTATCCGCAACAGAGAGCCTACAACAATAGCCATAACAACCAACAACAGCGTCCTTTCCAGCAAAGGCCATCACAAGCAAACAGGGTAATTGACCCAATCCCAATGCTGTATGCTGCACTCTTGCCACAACTCCTGAAGCTCAACCTAGTTGAGTTAAGGACGTTGGCACCTCCAGATCCCTCCAATATGCCAAATGTAACACGGTGGGAGAACTGACTTTAGTTATGTTGCGGATAGCAAGAGTCGCCAACGACTTTTATTTTATCCAAAAGAAAGGCATAAAAGAACAGGAAAGACCTTTTAAAAGATTTTTGGGTCCGGGGGGTAGGTTATGTAAAGGGAAGGTGTTAGCACCCTTTACATCCATGGTTATCCATGGGCTCTTAGTTACTTAGCTCACTTTGAATTGTTTTTGAAAATGTGAAGTGTGTGGATAAAAATTTTCATAAGAGTTTGATAATGATCCATGTACGGATGCGTAAAAGACTTGTGTTTGAAAATTGTTTGAAATTTGTGAAGTATCTGAGAAATTTTGAATAGTGAGCAAGTAACTATGAGGAACCTACCCTAAAGTTTAAGTCTTTCTGTTCTTTATCCTTTAAATGGTAAGACTATCCCTATTATTAAGGAATAGGTAGTCATTACCTTGGATGTGAGGGACAAGTGAGGGACATCTGTTTAATGAAGGCAACTGTAGGGTGTATTAAGCAATTTTGGAGGGACTGTCATCATTATTCGAAAGGGACAAGATCTTTATGAAGGCAACCATTTAAGGGACTTGATCTTTGATTATGAAGGGACTAGATGACTTTTCTTTTAAGGGACTTTTGCTTTATACACCCTACTTGACCTTTTAATTAGGAAACATTGAGAGGCAACCCTAGAAAGTGAGATGGCGATCAAAGATCGACTTACGTGTGTGAGTGTTCAATTTTAAATATTTATCTCATAATTTAAATGATCTAATATTCAATTTTAAATATCATACATGTTTACACTCCCTATTTTTACTAACCATGGCAATAAAAATAAATAATTTAAATATTACAAAATATTACATCCAGGAGCAATTAAAATAATAATAATAAAGCAATTTAAATAAATAAACAAAAATAAATTAATAAGCAAAATAAATAAGTGAGCAAAATAAATAAATAAGCAAAATAAATTTAGGTTAGTAGAAATAATAATAATAACAATTTAAAAATAAATGGGGTTAGTAATAATCACATAATCCTAATTAATAATAATAATAAGCAAAAATAGTATAATAAACAAAATTTTAAAAAAAAAAAAAATTAACAAGAAAATACAAGTAATCATATTAAAAATTTAATCAATTATGAACATATTATGAGAAATTATTAAATTTGCAATTTTTAGAAATTATTTACATATATAATTAATTATAAACAATTAGAAAATATTTTCATATTATAAATAAATTGAACATTTTAATTTCTACACATATTTATATACAAAATTTTAAATTATAAACAATTTATATTTTTTAATAAAAATTAGATTAAACATTAATAACAATATTAAACAAAAATAAAAGGAAAAAAAAAAAGAAATTAGGTCTTTAGAAATTATTATAATTAAATTAGGGTTTGTAATATAATTAGGGTTTGTATTTAATTTACAAAATAAAACAATTTATTTACAAAAATATGATAATTATACATATATACATAAATATGAAAAAAATAAATTATGATATTTTAATAATATGAAGAAAAGTGTTTTAATTGTATTTAGAAAATATAATTTATATTTTATTAATTTAAACAAAATTGAATTAATATAATAAAATAAATTAAAAAAAAATGCAGAAATACCAAACAGCTGAGGGCAGGGTTTGAACCCTGGTCCCTTCACTCTCAAATCCTGTTTCCATCCACTAGGCCACGCATGCATTGGTGTAAGAAGAGTGAATCAAGTTGTTTTTGTTCTATCTCCTGAAAAATCAAAAAAAAAAATAGCAAGAAAACAAAAGGCCTGGGGGGAGTCGAACCCAGGACCTTCATAGTATCACACAAACACATTACCATCCCAGCTAGGTGAGCGCATCTGTTCATATAATCAACACAATTCATAATATATTATATTCAATGAATAAAAGGAAAAAAACATGAAAAACTTGTCACGGCCAGGATTCGAACCCCTGCCATTCAACCAAACACGCGTTTGCTTCACCACTGGGACAAGCTGTACGCTTGTGATATTAAACAGAAATTAATTCATAAAATATTAAAACAAAATTTAAATTCTGGAAAAACGCGCGCAGGGCACTTCATCTTCTTCCTTGGATTCGTAGGATTATCTGCGAATTTTGTTATGATATTACCTGCGAATTTTCATGCACACAAAACCTATGTTTTTCAAACCACACTCAAACAGCATAATTTTATCAAATTAAAAACATCTTTGACTTCCTTGCAACCTGTATAATCCAATTATGCCAACCAAATTCATTTATGCTGTGTAAATTGAAGAACCCTAATTTAGAGCTTTAAACCCTAAACATGGTATATTCATGATTCGGCCATAACTCTTCACCAAACTATCCAGAATTCATCTATAACCAATAACAATCATCAATATATCATTAAAATTCATTATCAACAAGTAAATATGGTGATTCAAAAAAAAAATTATGAAGCACATGGATGATGCGGTTCATGCATTATGGAGTGTTTTGGCTGCAAATAAATGTTGGTTTCCACTCAATGAGGGCCAAAGATCATGACTGTGTTCTCAAATTACCTTCAAATGTCCTGGAAGATTGAAACCGAATGTGAGTTGTTGAGAGGTTTTTTGGTTTATGAAACTTACTCTTGGGAGGCAGAAAATTCGTGGCTTGCATTAGGTTTGTGTCAAGTACTTATAGAATGATCAATTTAGGTCAAAAACTTGGATACTTGTGTAGAAGATTTGATCCAAAAAGATTCACAATGATAAGCCTTTAAAAGTCAAATATTTTTGTATGAACACTTGCTATTTTAAGACAATCATCATAACTTCCATATCAATTTGATCCAAGGCATAATTATGATTTTCTAGAAGCTTAATCATATTTAAATCTTTGATTTTTATATTTTATCTTAATTTAAAATGATTTTAAATGAATTAAATCAAAATAAATAAAAATAAAATAATAAAAAATCTGATTTTTGATGACTTGGGTCGTGCATGAAGTTATAGTATGGATTGGGTCATCATTTGGCAAGCCCATTTGGAAGAAATTGGTTTTAGACCTCCATTTTCTTCATAGACCAACCAAATATTTCCCAACTTTGCAAGGGCTCATATCCTTCAATTTTAATGGTATGAGCGTGTTCTTGGACATTTTGGAAAGGTTGAAGAGTCCTCTAACCAACCCCACTGGTTTCATGTCCATATCATTTACCAATCTCAAGTTATGCCCTTTTGAAGTTGTTGACTTTTTGTTGACTTTCAAAAGGACCTATAATGTCTTAGCTCATACCTTCTAAATGAAGCATTTTTGGGCTTGGCTTGTGAGACACAAAGTTGTAGAGAATTCAATTTCCTTCAAAATGAGCTTTGGATGGAGACTTGGTGATGAAGCATGTGAAAGTTATGGCTGGTCAAAGTTCAGTTGACTTTTACTAAGGAAACCCTAATTTAGAAACTCCTGATTCTTGATGATCTGGAATCTCCTTGATGAATCATGATCAACCCTTGATAAAATGATGAATTTTACTTCATATACTTGATGTTGGCAAAAAATCATGAAGTTTGACTTTGGTTTGACCACAGTTGACCTCAGTTTGACTTTTTAACTGCTTTGACTGATTTTGACTTATCTGACCATCTGACTGAGCAAACTTTTGAGAAAAGTCTTGAAACTTGTCATGGGGGTTCTTACACACATATAAGATGTTATGAAGCTCACTTTAAGTCTTGGAAGTTCATTTAGCCTGATTAAAGTCAAAACCCTAGTTTTAGATACACTGCATAGGAGGTGCATTGTATGAAGGAATTGTCAACTCTTCTGACCAGTTGTGAACTTTATGAACCTTGTGAACCATCATAAAATGTCTTGTGAACCTCATGGGAGGTATTGTGAACCTTGTGAACCTTGTGAACCTCATAAAGTGACTTGTAGACTTCATGAACTTCATGAAAGGTCTTGTAAGTGTTGTGAATCTTGTGAACCTTGTGAACCTTCTTAGCACACAAAGTCTTGTATTTGTGAGGGCAAATTTTGGGGTGCAACAGCTGCCCCTGTTCAATTTTCTGAAACCTGAGGGGTTAGATTGGTATATTTGCCAGTCGTGACCTGGAAGGTTGAAGGGGATTGAACACAAAAGCCCAAAAATTTGCACTCACCGGTGCGTAAACTGATACTGATGGTTGGTGGTATATGCTTGAGTGGGCTTAAAGATGCCACTTGGAGAAGAGATCTTCAGATACATTTCTTGGAGGATAAAGCAGTCCAAAATATGAAGATATAATGATAGCTTTCAAGAGGATAAAGCCCTGAGGTAATAATATGATTTCAGGAGGATAAAGCAATCCTGAGGTACAAGAAGCTGTCAGGAGGATAAAGCAGTCCTGAGGTAATAATAATCTTTCAGGAGGATGAAGCAAGCCTGAGGTGGTGATGAGCTATCAGGAGGATGAAGCAATCATGAGGTAATAGTATGCTTTCAGGAGGATAAAGCAGTCCTGATGAGATAATAAGCTTTCAGAAGGATAAAGCAGTCCTGATGAGATAATAAGCTTTCAGAAGGATAAAGCAGTCCTGATGTAGTGATGCTTTCAGGAGGATGAAGCAGTCCTGATGGATGATAATATGTTTTCAGGAGGATAAAGCAATCCTGATGTAGTGATATGCTTTCAGGAGGATGAAGCAACCCTGAGGTAGTAATAACTTTTCACAAGCTGTTGATGAAGTTTGTTTGCTGGAGAATTAACCTGAAAACAAGGTAGTGTTCTATATGGTAGCATTAGTTTATGCATTATGTATGCATGTATAGTATGATGCACCTAAATAATGTATTATGTATCTATGGATATGTATGTTATGGTATGATGTAAATGATGTATGTATGATATGATACTGCCTGAAGCGTCTGGATATCTTCGTATAACAACTGCTGGCCAGGGAAAAGAAATCCCGGTTTGTTGTTGAAGAATATGAGGAACTCATTCCCGTCCTGCTTGATAATATATTATACATAACCTTCCGTATGCTGGGGATAGCAAGGTATATATAACCTCCCGTCTGCTGGGGATAGTAAGGTATATATAACCTCCCGTATGCTGGGGATAGCAAGGTATATATAACCTCCCGTCTTCGTTTGATATTAGGATAGATATAACATCCCGTCTTCGTTCGTCGTACCCGTATTGGAAAGTAAATTCCCGAATATCCGTATGAGGATAAAAGAGATGGATATAAATTCCAGGGGAAATGTGACTTTATGAAGATTGATTTGTCCTACTGAGGGTTTTGTAATTGTCTTGTAGAGATGAACCGGCGAAGCTTCGTTGAAGTCCTTCCCTCGTTCGTCCTTAGTAAATACTATTACTGCATTTTCATGCATTTCTGGTAAACATCAATCATATTAAGCATTCATGCATTTCTTGTAAACATCAATCATATTCAAAAGCATACATACATTCAAACACAACCAACGGACGTTTCGCTTATGTAAATAGGGTAAAAGTACATCTGGATTCAAAAGATGGAATTTATTTATATCAAAAAGTGACCCATACACGGGTAAATTTGTACAAAGAGACATAAACCCTAGTAAGAGGATTTTGTCATAAGATTTTACAAAACAAAGAAAATCAGCTATGTGGGAAATAATCCTATTGAGTTTCAATTCTACTATTGCCATTATCTTCAAGTATCTCATCTTCTGCTGTTGAGACGGAAGCGATTGGATTGAGCTTTATCTGTTCGAACTTGAGTAAGTAACACAACTAGTTGCAATCTCATGGGTGATCCAAACGAGACATAGTCATACGCTTTAATCCCTAACTTTTGCCTGGATTGCCCTTTCAGGTTTTCAATCCACCGGGATACCCTTTTTTGCCCAAGCCGCCTTTTCAGGTTTTTGACTTGCCGGGTGTACATCTTTTTATATATATCCCTAATTTTTGCCCAAACCCTTTTGGTTTGCCGGGATGCCCTTATTTTTGCCTAGGCCTGTCAACCTAGCGGGTCTCCTTTTATGCGTAGTATTTTTTAACTATGTCTGCGTTTACAGGCTGTGGGAAGTCTTCACCATCCATTGTAGTAAGTATCATGGCACCTCCTGAGAACACTGTCTTGACTACAAATGGTCCTTCATATGTTGGAGTCCACTTGCCCCTAGGATCACCCTGTGGTAATATGATACGCTTGATTACCAAATCACCAGCCTGATATACCTTTGGCTTAACCTTCTTGTTAAAAGCTTTGATCATTCGCTTCTGGTACATCTGGCCATGACAAACGGCTACTAACCTCTTCTCATCAATCAAATTTATCTGGTCAAGTCGAGTCTGAATCCACTCATCTTCATCCAAACCTGCATCCTTCATAATTCTTAAGGAGGGGATCTGAACTTCAATGGGCAGAACTGCTTCCATACCATAGACTAAGGAGAATGGGGTTGCCCCTGTTGAATTATGTATTGTAGTACGATAACCATGAAGAGCAAATGGTAACATCTCATGCCAATCCTTGTAAGTAACAGTCATCTTCTGTACAATCTTCTTAATGTTCTTATTAGCAGCTTCAACTGCCCCATTCATCTTTGGACGATACGGAGAAGAGTTGTGATGCTTAATCTTGAACTGCGTGCAGAGATCAGTAATCATAGTGTTGTTCAGATTAGAGCCATTGTCAGTGATAATCCTTTCCGGGATGCCATACCTACATATGAGATTGTTCTTAATGAATCGAGCCACAACATTCTTAGTAACAGATGCAAATGAAGCTGCCTCCACCCACTTAGTAAAATAATCAATAGCAACCAGGATAAAACAATGTCCATTAGAAGCAGTAGGCTTGATCTCGCCAATCATATCAATGCCCCACATGGCAAAGGGCCAAGGAGCAGTCAGCACGTTCAATGGTGATGGAGGTATATGTACTTTATCAGCATATATTTGACATTTGTGACACGTTCTGGAGTGTTGGTAACAGTCAGCTTCCATAGTAGACCAATAATAACCCGCTCTCAATATCTTCTTTGCCATAGTATGACCACTAGAATGAGTGCCAAAGGTCCCATCATGCATATCTTCCATAATCTCAGTTGCTTCTTTCTTATCCACACAACGAAGCAAATTTGAATCATGATTGCGCTTATACAGAATCCCATTACTCAGAAAGAACTTAGCAGAAAACCTTCTCAGAAACTTCCTATCTTTAACAGATGCCCCTTCAGGGAACTCCTGAGCTTCAAGATATCTTTTCACTTCATAGAACCAAGGCTTCTCCTCTGCTTCTTCAGTACCAATCTCATTGCAGTATGCAGGCTTCTCAAATCTATCAATGGTAATCTTGGGAGCTTCATCATCCCAGCTGATCTCAAACATAGATGCCATGGTAGCTAATGCATCTGCCAACTGATTCTCTCTTCGTGGAATATGTCCAAAGGTAATCTCTTTGAAATGTGGGATCAAAGACAACACATGCTCTCTGTAAGGAATGAGTATATCATGCTTGGTATCCCAATCTCCTTTGATCTGACTAACTACCAGGGCTGAATCTCCATACACGTCAAGGCACTGAATCTTTATATCAATAGCAGCTTTAATACCCAGGATACATGCCTCATACTCAGCCATGTTATTGGTACAATAGAAACAAAGTCTGGCAGTAATCGGGGTATGACAACCTTCAGGGGAACTAATCACGACACCAACACCATTACCAAGTGCATTAGAGGCACCATCAAAAACCATAGTCCATCGGGATCCTTGTTCAGGTCCGTCATATTGTCCAGGTTCTTTGGTAATAATCATAATGTCTTCATCCGGGAACTCAAAACTCATTGACTGGTAATCATCCACTGCTTGATGAGCCAAATGATCAGCAACAACACTTCCTTTGATGGCCTTCTGAGTAGTATACTGTATGTCATATTCTGTCAAAATCATTTGCCATCTTGCAATTCTTCCGGAGAGAGCAGGTTTCTCAAATATGTACTTGATTGGATCCATCTTTGAAATCAACAAGGTAGTATGGGTCAACATATACTATCTTAGTCGGCGAGCAGCCCATGCCAAAGCGCAGCAAGTTTTCTCGAGCAGTGAGTATCTTGTTTCACAGTCGGTAAACTTTTTGCTAAGGTAGTATATTGCCTGCTCTTTTCGACCAGACTCGTCATGTTGCCCCAAGACACACCCCATTGAGTTGTCTAACACTGTTAAGTACATAATCAATGGTCTTCCATCAACTGGTGGCATCAAAATAGAAGGTTCTAGCAGATATCTCTTGATTTCATCAAAGGCAGTCTGGCACTCATCATTCCACTCCATTACCTGATCTTTCTTCAACAACTTGAAGATTGGCTCACAGATGGCAGTTAATTGGGAAATAAATCTTGCAATGTAGTTCAATCGTCCCAAGAAACCTCTAACTTCCTTCTCAGTACGGGGAGCTGGCATCTCTCGTATAGCTTTCACTTTTGCAGGATCCACTTCAATACCTTTTCCACTGACAATGAAACCCAGGAGCTTACCAGACCTAACTCCAAAAGTACACTTGTTTGGGTTCAATCTCAACTTGTATTTCTTCAGCCTCTCAAACAATTTATGCAAATGATCAAGATGTTGCTCTTCATTCTGAGACCTGGCTATCATATCATCCACATATACCTCTATCTCATGATGAATCATATCATGAAACAAAGCCACCATAGCACGCTGATATGTTGCCCCTGCATTCTTCAAACCAAATGGCATCATCTTATAGCAAAAAGTGCCCCACTGTGTAACAAATGTTGTCTTTTCCATATCTTCAGGAGCCATTTTGATCTGATTGTAACCAGAGAAACCATCCATAAAAGAGAATACCTTATGCTGAGCAGTGTTGTCTACCAGAACATCAATATGAGGAAGCGGAAAGTCATCTTTGGGGCTGGCCTTGTTCAAATCCCTGTAGTCTACACACATACGTACCATACCATCTTTCTTAGGCACCGACACCACATTTGCAACCCACTGAGGATAAGAAGTCACTGCTAAGAACCCTGCATTGAACTGTTTCATTACCTCTGCTTTGATCTTTTCTGACATCTCAGGACGCATACGACGAACCTTCTGCTTCTTTGGACGACAATCTTCTTTTACTGGTAAACGGTGAACCACAATGTTTGTATCCAACCCAGGCATATCTTCATAAGACCAAGCAAAGATCTCCACATAGTCATGTAGCATCTGAATCAATCTGCTCTTGACACTATCCTCTAAATCAGCCCCTATCTTGACTTCTTTCCTGTTTTCTTTAGCTCCCAGATTCACAATTTCGACTGGCTCTTCATGTGGCTGTATAGCCTTCTCTTCTTGTTGTAACAACCTAGCAAGCTCTACAGGTACTTCACAATCGTCCTCATTTCCGTCTTCAGCTTGATAGATTGGATTCTCGAAATTATAATTGGCAATAGTAGAACTGTTATCAACAGGATCCAGAGTGGATGAGGATCTGCATTTTAGTGATGTGGGTGTGTGTAAGAACACATAGCTGATAAAACAAAAATAAAAGAAGAGAAAGACAAGGAACACAATATTTACGAAAACGAAACGTCCACTGATTTTTATTGAATGAAGTATGCAAATGAAATGACATCCCGTAACAAGCACACCATTGTGCCCCGGGTAGGGCACAAGGCTTAAGAGTTCAATTGTTCAAGAAATTACAAACTTAAAAGTAACAACACAGTAATAGTATTTACTCCTGACTAAAGGAGATAGGGATAACATCTTCAACTTTCCAATTATTGAGTCCAGCACCCACAGTAGGAAAAATCCAAGCATCCAGATTGTAGTCTTCATCATAGTCTCCCACAGCATTGATTTGATATTTCATAACCCCTTGATTGGTGATACGAACAGCACGAGCACGACGAACAGCCTTCTGGGACTCTGCAGTGAAACCCAAACCAAATTTGTCAGACTTGTATGGGATATCAGGAAGTTGACCCCAAATAGTGCAACCACCTTCATCCACCACAGCTCTAGCATCGTTGAGGGAGGCCATTGCCATTGTTGGAGGTACTCTTGTGACCACAGGAACTTTCTTGACAACCGGAGGAGCTACATAATCATTAACAATCCAGGGAACCACTTCAAATGTCTGACACGGAGTTTCCACATATTCACCTTCCATTTCCAGATACTTGAAAGTGTTTACATGGCTGACAAAATATTCTTCCTCTCCATAGACAGTAACAACCTTTCCTTCCATCGGATATCTTAGTTTCTGATGTAGTGTAGAGGTTACAGCACCTGCCCCATGGATCCAGGGACGACCAAGCAAACAAGAGTACGAAGGACGAATATCCATCACATAAAATGTAGCAGTAAAAACCTGAGAACCAACTTTGATTGGGAGATCAATTTCCCCATGCACTACTCTTCTAGAACCATCAAAAGCCTTCACCACAATACTACTGGGCTTCAGCACAGCATCTTCAGGACTTAGCTTATTTAGGACTTCCTTGGGCAACACATTCAAAGAGGAACCATTGTCTATCAGTACATGTGACAGGGTAGTGCCCCTGCATTCAATTGAGATATGCAAGGCCCTGTTATGATCCCTCTTGGCAGGGGTCAAATCAGCATCAGAAAACCCTAACCCATTATCATAAGTCAGGTGGGCAACACAATTCTCAAACTGGTCAACAGAAATGGCATTGGGCACATGAGAAGTCTTCAGAAACTTGATCAAAGCTTTTGCATGAGCTTCAGAACATAACAACAAGGACAACATATAAATCTTTGAGGGAGTATGCCCCAACTGATCAACAACGTCATAATCACTCTTGCGAATGATTTTCAGTACTTCTTCCATCTGCTTAGAGAGATCATCAGCAGCTGGTACATCAGTAGGTATAGGCTCAATAACAGGACCTTTGCCCCGAGCATCAGTGGTGGAGGTGGCAGCAGGAGTAACTGCATTCTTGGAAGTCACTGGAGGGGAGAAGACTCTTCCACTTCGTGTGATCTTACTAGATCCAGCAATATTGTCAACATCAACAGGCACATCAGCTAAGGGTTCCTGCTTAACACCATGGATATAAACATCAGACCCATAATGCCAAGGCATAGCTTTATCAGACGTATACGGAATAGGACCAGGAGTGGTAATGACCATAGGAGCCACTCTGGCTTCAGCAACAACTTTCACAGGACCTTCAGCAGTAATCCTGATTGGACCCTGATGGGTGATTTTAATAGGTCCCTTTGAAGTGATCTTTACCGGTACTTTATCAACCATGTCAACCTCTTCAGTCTTCTTACCCTTGGTAATATGCTCCACCATACTCTCCACAGAAAGTGGTCTCCTTTCAAACACTATGGTGTAATTATTCATGAGACGTTGAATTCCATCCTTCAACCTCCAACAACAATCTGGATTATACTCACAATAGACACAATCTTCACGACAACCCGGAAAGAACCCAGCTTGTACTAACTTCTTCCTGATGACAGACAATGGTGTGGTCAACTCCGCAACTGAATGGATATGTAAATCTTCATCAATGGCATTGACAGTCTTCTCGTGATTTGGCATTGGAGCAGTAATCACATTTGGAGTACCCGGAGGATCAAACTCAATCTCTCCGGCCTCAATCATATCTTGAATTTTATTCTTCAAGACCCAGCAGTTATTAGTATCATGTCCCTGACAATTTGAATGATATGCACATCGTGCATTGGGATTGTACCTGGGAGAGGTAACATTAGGATTCTGAGGAGCCTCTTTCAAAGTAATAAGTTCAGCCTTCAACAAGTGTTGCAATGCCTGAGCCATTGACATGTTGATCTTAGTGAACTGCCTTCTAGCTCTCTGTTGGTTGCCCTGTGGCTGCTCTGTTGTTGCAGGAGTTGGATTTGAAATATGAACTGCACTAACAGACTGATGCCTTCTATTACGATCAGGTTGACCATAAACAGCATTGGATTCTTTCTTCCCAGTGGGAGGCTTCTTTGCAACACCTGATGAAGAAGCACCCACTTGGATCTTGCCATTCTTTATACCATTTTCTACGCGCTCTCCTGTCATTATCAACTCAGTGAAGCCAGATGACGAGCTTCCAATGAGATGACTGTAAAATGGACCATTCAGTGTACACATAAACATATCAACCAATTCCCTGTCAGTTAAAGGGGGTTGAACTCTTCCAGCTAAATCTCTCCACTTCTGAGCATACTCTTTGAAACTTTCTTTAGCACCCATAGACATGCTCTGAAGCTGCATGCGAGTGGGAGCTAAGTCAGCATTGTATTGATACTGCTTATAGAAAGCTTCAGCAAGATCATTCCAATCCCTGATGTTGACACTCTCCAATTGATAATACCACTCCAACTGAGCTCCAGATAAGCTCTCCTGGAAAAAATGGATCCACAATTTCTTATCAGCAGTATGAGGTTGAATTCTTCTGACATAAGACCTCAGATGCAGCTTGGGACAAGAGACCCCATCATAGACAACAAAAGTAGGAACCTTGAAACCAATGGGTATGACTACCCCAGATATCAGACTCAAATCCTCAAAATCCAGCCCAGATGACTTCTGCAACTCCATAGCATCCATTCTACCCACCAGCATTTTGAATTTGTCTTCATTAGGCTCATGGTAGTAATTAGCCTCAGAATCAGAGTCCCCCATAGTGTTGTGGAGACTGCCTCCCTCTTTTTCAGACTCTTCAGACTCATAATCTTCAACTGGTTCTTTGGTCTTGGCAAGACCTTTGAACCTTCTTCCCATGTTGATCAGGCCACCTGACCTTCTAGTCTTCTTAGTCTTCTTGGCCAGCAGCGTTTTCAATTCATCCTGCCCCTTGGTCAGGTTCAGGATCAGCTCTTGGAACTGTGCATTTTGTGCCTGGAGATCCTTAACTGTTTGTTCAAGAGCCATTGCTGAAATAAACAGCGAGAAGATGAGAAACCTGTGCATAATTATAAACCTTTGATGTAATGAAATGATATGTGAATGTATATGCAATGTTTTCAAGGACCGCAGGATTTAAATTTGCTTAAACAAACAAGAAGGTAAACTTTTATTAGTAATAAATTTGTTTTGCCTCTTGGGCTTACAAAAAAATGAAATGAAATAAATACAAAAGATGGGGTTTTAAGTCTCCCATGGACGTTTCCTCTTTGTGTTGAGGTATGAGTTGAGATTCCGTTCCTCGTGAAGTTGCTTTGTTAGTTCCAGGATTATTTCTTGGCTTGCTTTGTAATGAGCCTCGAAAGTATCCCTTTGCTCCTTCAGTTGGATCCAAGATCTCTGTAAGTCTTCCATGTCAGCAGGCATGTCTGGGTGAAGGATGGTATAAGCAGTGTCTCCTTCAGCAACAGGTTCCATGGTAACTGGCAGGATAGCAGGATATGGTATCATGAGAGTCTGAGCACGAGATCGCACCCATCTGAGATAAGCTTCCATAGGAATAGTGTACTTAGGCTCCAGTGTCTTGCTGTCAACCCTGTTTACTTTTCCCCATGCTCGTATGAATCTCTGACGGTAACCTTGAAGATCGTTGTCGTAGTCAAACACAATGCCCTGAATCAACATGTCATGTGGACCGTCACTCCGAGCGTAACCAAACTGTCGTAAAGCTAGAGAGGGGTTGTAGGTGATGCCTCCTCTTATGCCTAAAAGTGGCACATTAGGAAACTCCCCACAACGGTCAATGATAGTGACATTCTCCATAGATCTGGAGCACCAATGGATGTCTGAATGCGAGAGTGACATAATTCTTTTGGACCATCTGAACCCTTGCTCATTCTTCATTACTGAGCGAGGAAGGTGAGAAATAAACCACCTAGAAAGCAAAGGTATGCAGCACATCAAAGTTCCTCTTGCCCTTGTAGTACGAGTATGAAGAGAATGTAGGATGTCTCCAAGAAATGTAGGCACTGGATTATGACTCAGGAATATGTTGATGGCATGAACGTCTATGAACTGATCTGGATTGGGGAACAATACTAAGCCATAAATCAGCAAGGCTAAGATCTCCTCAAAAGCATCATAGCTCATGGCCTTCAAGAACACCTGAGCTTTCTCTATCAACACCTTGGCAAGAATACCTTTAACTCCGCTTCTCGTTTCTAGAACAATGTCAGACTTCTTCAGATGTAGAGCTGCAGCAATAACCTCTAGTTTAAGCTCCTTCTCCAAGCCTGTGAAGGGTCTTTGATCAAGAACAGGTATACCCATAAGTTTAGAGAACTCCTCCATGGTTGGAACCAACTGATAGTCAGGGAATGTAAAGCAATGGTGTTTAGGGTCAAAGAACTGAAATAGGACACTCATCATGTCTTCATTGAATCCTGAGGTGACTAGATCCAATAGGTGACCATGTCTCTTGATGAACTGGGAGTGATCAGGCACTTGAGAAACCAACTCTTTAAGCTTAGCAGGTATGCCTACAAAGTTAATCCTGATAGTGTTTCTACGAGCAGAAGCCATGACCTGCAACAAAGAACAAAGATAAATCCTTTGGTCCTTGAAATGGTTAGTGAAAATGCTATGCTTATGATGCATGATGATGTCATGATGTTATGTTCAATCACAAACATGTGGCACACACAAACAAGTCACACAATAGCCCTAGGTTTAAAGGCTTGCATGAGGTTCAAGGGTAAGTACCCTCCCCTGAAGTTAGATGGTTCATCATGTCCTACAAAAGTAACCAGGTTCTAAGGGATCTCAATATCATTGATCCTTCACAAGGGTGGTTGTTCAGAAGGCAACTTACTTGCCAACCAAAACCCTCCAAGTTTAGAATCTCAATGAGCGTAGTATCGAGTGTCAACCAACTTCAGTCTGCACCAAAGCCGGTTACCTCACTACTTTCTAAAGGCCAAGATGGGATAACTAGGGTTCTAAAAGTTAGTTAGTGCATTGACAACATATGGCAGCCTCATATTATCCTCAACTTGACTTAAGGAACATAAGCACCAACCAAGAAGTCACACTAACTATGGCCACCAGATCAACCATATCGATATACGTCGTACAGTTTCCTTGGTCTATTGCCATTTACCTAAGGTACACTAGATCCGGGTTAGGATCTTTCACACATAAGAGCCCAACAAGTAAGTATAAAGCAAACAAGGCAAACAAATTTAAAGTGATCTAATTCCTAAGGGTACCCCTCTTTAATATTAAATCCCCAGCAGAGTCGCCAGTTCTGTAACACGGTGGGAGAACTGACTTTAGTTATGTTGCGGATAGCAAGAGTCGCCACCGACTTTTATTTTATCCAAAAGAAAGGCATAAAAGAACAGGAAAGACCTTTTAAAAGATTTTTGGGTCCGGGGGGTAGGTTATGTAAAGGGAAGGTGTTAGCACCCTTTACATCCATGGTTATCCATGGGCTCTTAGTTACTTAGCTCACTTTGAATTGTTTTTGAAAATGTGAAGTGTGTGGATAAAAATTTTCATAAGAGTTTGATAATGATCCATGTATGGATGCGTAAAAGACATGTGTTTGAAAATTGTTTGAAATTTGTGAAGTATCTGAGAAATTTTGAATAGTGAGCAAGTAACTATGAGGAACCTACCCTAAAGTTTAAGTCTTTCTGTTCTTTATCCTTTAAATGGTAAGACTATCCCTATTATTAAGGAATAGGTAGTCATTACCTTGGATGTGAGGGACAAGTGAGGGACATCTGTTTAATGAAGGCAACTGTAGGGTGTATTAAGCAATTTTGGAGGGACTGTCATCATTATTCGAAAGGGACAAGATCTTTATGAAGGCAACCATTTAAGGGACTTGATCTTTGATTATGAAGGGACTAGATGACTTTTCTTTTAAGGGACTTTTGCTTTATACACCCTACTTGACCTTTTAATTAGGCAACATTGAGAGGCAACCCTAGAAAGTGAGATGGCGATCAAAGATCGACTTACGTGTGTGAGTGTTCAATTTTAAATATTTATCTCATAATTTAAATGATCTAATATTCAATTTTAAATATCATACATGTTTACACTCCCTATTTTTACTAACCATGGCAATAAAAATAAATAATTTAAATATTACAAAATATTACATCCAGGAGCAATTACAATAATAATAATAAAGCAATTTAAATAAATAAACAAAAATAAATTAATAAGCAAAATAAATAAGTGAGCAAAATAAATAAATAAGCAAAATAAATTTAGGTTAGTAGAAATAATAATAATAACAATTTAAAAATAAATGGGGTTAGTAATAATCACATAATCCTAATTAATAATAATAATAAGCAAAAATAGTATAATAAACAAAATTTAAAAAAAAAATTAAAAATTAACAAGAAAATACAAGTAATCATATTAAAAATTTAATCAATTATGAACATATTATGAGAAATTATTAAATTTGCAATTTTTAGAAATTATTTACATATATAATTAATTATAAACAATTAGAAAATATTTTCATATTATAAATAAATTGAACATTTTAATTTCTACACATATTTATATACAAAATTTTAAATTATAAACAATTTATATTTTTTAATAAAAATTAGATTAAACATTAATAACAATATTAAACAAAAAAAAAGAAAAAAAAAAGAAATTAGGTCTTTAGAAATTATTATAATTAAATTAGGGTTTGTAATATAATTAGGGTTTGTATTTAATTTACAAAATAAAACAATTTATTTACAAAAATATGATAATTATACATATATACATAAATATGAAAAAAATAAATTATGATATTTTAATAATATGAAGAAAAGTGTTTTAATTGTATTTAGAAAATATAATTTATATTTTATTAATTTAAACAAAATTGAATTAATATAATAAAATAAATTAAAAAAAAATGCAGAAATACCAAACAGCTGAGGGCAGGGTTTGAACCCTGGTCCCTTCACTCTCAAATCCTGTTTCCATCCACTAGGCCACGCATGCATTGGTGTAAGAAGAGTGAATCAAGTTGTTTTTGTTCTATCTCCTGAAAAATCAAAAAAAAAAATAGCAAGAAAACAAAAGGCCTGGGGGGAGTCGAACCCAGGACCTTCATAGTATCACACAAACACATTACCATCCCAGCTAGGTGAGCGCATCTGTTCATATAATCAACACAATTCATAATATATTATATTCAATGAATAAAAGGAAAAAAACATGAAAAACTTGTCACGGCCAGGATTCGAACCCCTGCCATTCAACCAAACACGCGCTTGCTTCACCACTGGGACAAGCTGTACGCTTGTGATATTAAACAGAAATTAATTCATAAAATATTAAAACAAAATTTAAATTCTGGAAAAACGCGCGCAGGGCACTTCATCTTCTTCCTTGGATTCGTAGGATTACCTGCGAATTTTGTTATGATATTACCTGCGAATTTTCATGCACACAAAACCTATGTTTTTCAAACCACACTCAAACAGCATAATTTTATCAAATTAAAAACATCTTTGACTTCCTTGCAACCTGTATAATCCAATTATGCCAACCAAATTCATTTATGCTGTGTAAATTGAAGAACCCTAATTTAGAGCTTTAAACCCTAAACATGGTATATTCATGATTCGGCCATAACTCTTCACCAAACTATCCAGAATTCATCTATAACCAATAACAATCATCAATATATCATTAAAATTCATTATCAACAAGTAAATATGGTGATTCGGAAAAAAATTTATGAAGCACATGGATGATGCGGTTCATGCATTATGGAGTGTTTTGGCTGCAAATAAATGTTGGTTTCCACTCAATGAGGGCCAAGGATCATGACTGTGTTCTCAAATTACCTTCAAATGTCCTGGAAGATTGAAACCGAATGTGAGTTGTTGAGAGGTTTTTTGGTTTATGAAACTTACTCTTGGGAGGCAGAAAATTCGTGGCTTGCATTAGGTTTGTGTCAAGTACTTATAGAATGATCAATTTAGGTCAAAAACTTGGATACTTGTGTAGAAGATTTGATCCAAAAAGATTCACAATGATAAGCCTTTAAAAGTCAAATATTTTTGTATGAACACTTGCTATTTTAAGACAATCATCATAACTTCCATATCAATTTGATCCAAGGCATAATTATGATTTTCTAGAAGCTTAATCATATTTAAATCTTTGATTTTTATATTTTATCTTAATTTAAAATGATTTTAAATGAATTAAATCAAAATAAATAAAAATAAAAAAATAAAAAAATCTGATTTTTGATGACTTGGGTCGTGCATGAAGTTATAGTATGGATTGGGTCATCATTTGGCAAGCCCATTTGGAAGAAATTGGTTTTAGACCTCCATTTTCTTCATACACCAACCAAAAATTTCCCAACTTTGCAAGGGCTCATATCCTTCAATTTTAATGGTATGAGCGTGTTCTTGGACATTTTGGAAAGGTTGAAGAGTCCTCTAACCAACCCCACTGGTTTCATGTCCATATCATTTACCAATCTCAAGTTATGCCCTTTTGAAGTTGTTGACTTTTTGTTGACTTTCAAAAGGACCTATAATGTCTTAGCTCATACCTTCTAAATGAAGCATTTTTGGGCTTGGCTTGTGAGACACAAAGTTGTAGAGAATTCAATTTCCTTCAAAATGAGCTTTGGATGGAGACTTGGTGATGAAGCATGTGAAAGTTATGGCTGGTCAAAGTTCAATTGACTTTTACTGAGGAAACCCTAATTTAGAAACTCCTGATTCTTGATGATCTGGAATCTCCTTGATGAATCATGATCAACCCTTGATAAAATGATGAATTTTACTTCATATACTTGATGTTGGCAAAAAATCATGAAGTTTGACTTTGGTTTGACCACAGTTGACCTCAGTTTGACTTTTTAACTGCTTTGACTGATTTTGACTTATCTGACCATCTGACTGAGCAAACTTTTGAGAAAAGTCTTGAAACTTGTCATGGGGGTTCTTACACACATATAAGATGTTATGAAGCTCACTTGAAGTCTTGGAAGTTCATTTAGCCTGATTAAAGTCAAAACCCTAGTTTTAGATACACTGCATAGGAGGTGCATTGTATGAAGGAATTGTCAACTCTTCTGACCAGTTGTGAACTTTGTGAACCTTGTGAACCATCATAAAATGTATTGTGAACCTCATGGGAGGTATTGTGAACCTTGTGAACCTCATAAAGTGACTTGTAGACTTCATGAACTTCATGAAAGGTCTTGTAAGTGTTGTGAATCTTGTGAACCTTGTGAACCTTCTTAGCACACAAAGTCTTGTATTTGTGAGGGCAAATTTTGTGGTGCAACACCAAAGAACTATGATGCCAATACCAGGTGTGCATTCCACTCAAACGCACCGGGGCATAACACTGAAAAATGCAGGGCCTTACAGATGAAAGTCCAAGACCTGGTGGACTCGAAAGCTCTCAACTTTGCACCTCCTCTGAATGTCACAAGGAATCCAATGCCTAGTCACAATGGGCCTAGGATTAATGCTATTGAGGAAGGCAAACTATCCACCTTAATCACCAGTGTTTCACAAATTCGAACACCTTTGGTCGAAATCAAAGCTCAGCTTTTAGAATGCCAAGTGTTCCCCGGGTGTGAGCTCGGCTGTGGGTATTGCAATATTGCGGTCAATGGGTGTAAAAGGCTGAGAAACGGCATAGATGGTCTTATTAAGGATGGTATCCTTCAGATTACGACAACAACGCCTACAACTCCAATAATTCCTTCACCGACAATCACAGATACTCCTACAACGTCAGCAACCATTGTTCCAACGAATTCTACTACAACTCCAACAACCGCTCAGTCAATCACTTCAATGGATACAAGTTCAGTCACAATTCCTGCTACAACTTCAACACCCATCCAGTCAATGGTACCTTCTACAACATCAGCAGCAATTGATGAAAGTGTCTCAACGGTTACAATATACTACGATCCCGCAAATGTTCCTACCAACAATTCACAACAAAATGTTACTCCTGTCAGAGCACCAGTCACCATATACTATGATCCACACACCATTGTGGTCCCTTATGCAGCTGCTATCAGTCCAGTCACCATCATAGTGCCTGGGCCAGTTCCTTACGAAAGCAGTAATGCCATCCCTTGGCATTATGGCTCAGATCTGTACTGCGAGGGGCAGAAAATCACTTTAGAATCATCAACTTCTTCGCCTCAGATAGAAAATGTGGGGGGAGGCGGCGGCTTCACTAGAAGCGGACGTCTCTTTGCCTCGCAAATTCCAAGACCCATTGCCGAAGCAGAAGCTGCTGCTAAGGCAAAAGGGAAGAGCATGGTGCAAGAAGAAATAGTTGCCAGAGAAGCTTTGAAGACTCCTTTTGATCAAGAAGTTGATGAATTCATGAGAATCATAAAGAAAAGTGATTATAAGGTGGTAGACCAGCTTCACCAAACACCTTCCAAAATCTCCATACTATCGTTGCTAATGTGCTCCGAGGCTCATCGGAACGCACTATTGAAAGTCCTGCACACAGCTTATGTGCCGGAGGAGATTACCGTCAATCAGTTAGAGGCTGTGGTTGGAAATGTTAACGCTAGTCATGGACTAGGATTTACCAACACCGATCTGACAACGGAAGGTCGCAATCACAACAAGGCCTTGCATATTACCTTGGAGTGTAAGGGTGCAATTCTTTCTCACGTACTGGTGGACACAGGGTCATCCCTCAATGTCCTGCCCAAGAAAGCCCTTGTGAAGATGGAATATGATGGATTGGCACTACGCCCAAGCAACTTGGTAGTAAGAGCCTTTGACGGTTCTAAAAGATCAGTTCTGGGAGAGATAGAATTACCAATAATGATTGGCCCACAGGTTTTCAAAACGACCTTCTTTGTGATGGATATACAGCCTGCCTACAACTGTCTATTGGGTAGACCATGGATACACGCCGCCGGTGCCGTGACGTCAACCCTTCACCAGAAGTTAAAATCCGAGTGGGAAGGCCAAGTCATTACCATTTGTGGGGAGGAGGATATTTTTGTTAGCCAGCTGGCTACTTTCAAATATATTAAAATGGATGGGGAAATCCATGAAACCATGAGCCAAGGGTTTGAGGCCCTTAATATTAATGAAACATCTGATGTGCTTAGGACCTCCATCACATCATATCAGTAAGCCCGAAAGGTTGTTGAGGAAGGTACCGCCCAAGGCCAGGGCAAGTTGTTGCCCGTGGAGAAGAAAGAAGACCGATTCGGGTTGGGTTACAGACCAACTCGACAAGATCAATCAGAGGCTGCAAAGGAGCCCAAGTTTGTCAGCGGGGGGATGCTCACCCCGGATGCTGTGAATAGCTTGGAAGATGAGTCAGAAGACGAGCGCAACCTGGAAAGATGGATACGTCCAAAGACCTCGGGGAGCCATGTCTCAAACTGGTCTTCCCAGGAAATTATAAGGGTTACTCCTGCAGAGTAATTATTATTTCCTGTATTTTGAAGCATGCATCAAGTCTTGCGTCCTGCCCAAGATGTCAGGACTCATTTTGTAATCAGGCCATCTTGTATTTTGTGCAAAGATCAATTAATGAATATCAGGACATCTTTTGCTAATGAGTCTTTTCTTTTTCGCTCACTGTTTTTCATTTTTCATTTTTTATACAAAAATAAAATGGCAATGCTTTTCAAAATAAATAACTTCATTTTCACTTTTTCTAAATAAGATAAAACTGATCACTAAACTGAACAAATCTAAACCCTTGCAGAAAGTGCCCTCCAGACTGCACCGACAACGACACTGCTATGACTTCGTATGACTTTGACAATCCAATCAATCAAGCTGATGAAGGGGTTGAAGAAGATTATGAGCTACCTGAAGAGCTAGCCAGGTTGTTAAGGCAAGAGGAGAAGGTTATCACCCCTCATCAAGAGGAGGTTGAGACGGTTAATCTTGGTACAGAAGAAGACTTGAAAGAAGTTAAGATCGGGGCCTGCCTGCAAGATTCAGTAAAAAAGCAGCTGATTGATATGCTTCGGGAATATGTGGATGTTTTTGCTTGGTCTTATCAGGATATGCCAAGGTTGGACACCGACATTGTCATGCACAAGCTGCCTCTGAAAGAAGACTACCCACCAGTAAAACAGAAGCTGTGCCGTACTCGCCCAGATATGGCAATGAAGATAAAAGAAGAGGTACAAAAGCAGTGGGACGCCGGTTTCCTTGTTGTGACTAGCTACCCGCCGTGGGTTGCTAATATTGTACCTGTGCCTAAGAAAGACGGCAAGGTGAGAATGTGTGTGGATTACCGGGATCTGAATAGAGCCAGCCCGAAAGATGATTTCCCTTTACCTCACATTGATGTATTGGTCGACAATACAACTCAGTTCTCGCAGTTCTCGGTGTTCTCCTTCATGGATGGATTTTCAGGATATAATCAGATCAAAATGTCACCTGAAGACATGGAGAAGATAACTTTCATCACACCCTGGGGCACGTTCTGTTATAAGGTGATGCCATTCGGATTGAAGAATGCGGGTGCCACTTATCAACGGGCTATGGTAACATTATTCCATGACATGATCCACAAAGAAATTGAATGTTATGTGGATGACATGATTGCCAAGTCCCTTACAGAAGAAGACCACCTGACGAATCTGTTGAAGTTATTCAAGCGTCTGAGGAAGTACCAATTGAAGCTAAACCCCAACAAATGCACATTCGGGGTGCGATCCGGTAAGCTGCTGGGATTTATCGTAAGTGAGAAAGGGATTGAAGTTGACCCTGATAAAGTCAAAGCCATCCAAGAAATGCCTGCACCGAGGACTGAAAAAGAAGTTCGGGGGTTCCTAGGTAGATTGAACTACATTTCAAGGTTCATATCTCACCTCACAGCAACTTGTGAACCCTTATTCAAGTTGTTAAGAAAAGAACAAACGGTCAGGTGGAACGAAGACTGCCAGAGGGCTTTTGACAAAATCAAGGAATACTTACAGGAGCATCCAATCCTTATGCCTCCAGTTGAAGGAAGACCTCTAATCATGTACTTGACAGTATTAGAAGAGTCAATGGGGTGTGTGCTGGGCCAGGATGACGAGTCTGGTCTAAAAGAGTATGCAATTTACTACCTAAGCAAAAAGTTTACCGACTGTGAACAACGTTATTCGCTGCTCGAGAAAACTTGTTGTGCTTTAGCGTGGGCTGCTCGCCGACTGAGATAGTATATGTTGACCCACACTACCTTATTGATATCCAAGATGGATCCAGTTAAGTACATTTTTGAGAAGCCAGCCCTTACCGGACGGGTTGCAAGATGGCAAATAATCCTCACAGAGTATGACATTCAAGACACATCTCAAAAGGCCATCAAAGGCAGTGTATTATCTGATTATTTCGCTGAGCAACCCATTGATGATTACCAGCCTATGAGATTTGACTTCCCCGATGAAGACATCATGTTCATAAAAGCAAAAGATCATGAAGAGCCTATTCACACTGAAGGGCCTGACCCGGAAGAAGAATGGAATATGATGTTTGATGGGGCTGTTAATATGAATGGTCGTGGTGTTGGTGCAGTACTCATTACACCTAAGGGAGTTCACATACCTTTCTCGGCAAAACTCACCTTTAACTGCACTAACAACGAAGCTGAATACGAAGCTTGTATTATGGGTCTTGAGGAAGCCATTGACCTCAGGATCAAGACGTTGACCGTGTTCGGAGATTCAGCTCTGGTAATTAATCAAACCAACGGAAAATGGTACACCCACCAAGATCATCTGATACTTTATCGGGATTATACAAGGAGGTTGTTGACTTTCTTCACAACAGTCAAACTTGAGTATATCCCTCGAGATGAAAATCAGTTTGCAGATGCTCTGGCTACCATTTCATCCATGATCAAAGTTCAAGCTGCCAACTTTGTGCCTCGAATATCAGTATCCAGACTTGACAGACCAGCATACGTATTCTCAGTAGACCTTGCTAAAGATGATAAACCTTGGTTCCATGACATCAAATGCTTCTTAGAGGATCAAACATACCCACCTGGGGCATCTTCCAATGATAAGAAGACATTAAGAAGGTTGGCTGGTAGTTTCTTCCTGAATGCTGATGGTTCCCTGTATAAGAGGAACTTTGATATGGTACTCCTCAGATGTGTTGATAGGGCAGAAGCAGACTTGTTGATGCACGAGGTGCACGAAGGATCCTTTGGTACCCATGCTGGAGGGCATGCTATGGCTAAAAAGTTTCTAAGATCAGGCTATTACTGGATCACAATGGACGCAGACTGTTGTGCTTATGCCAGGAAATGCCATAAATGTCAGATCTATGCGGATAAAGTGCATGTGCCTCCAAATCCCCTGAATGTGATGTCTTCACCCTGACCCTTTGCCATGTGGGGCATTGATATGATTGGCAAGATTGAACCGACTGCTTCAATTGGCCACAGATTCATCCTGGTAGCCATTGATTATTTCACCAAGTGGGTTGAGGCAGCTTCGTATGCAAATGTCACCAGGCAAGTGGTAGCCCGATTCCTGAAGAGAGACATCATCTGTCGGTATGGAGTGCCCGAACGAATCATTATTGACAATGGTTCCAACTTAAATAATAAAATGATGGCAAAATTGTGTCGGGACTTCAAGATCCAACACCACAACTCTTCTCCTTACAGGCCAAAGATGAATGGCGCTGTAGAAGCAGCTAACAAGAATATCAAGAAGGTTGTGCAGAAGATGGTGGTCACCTATAAAGACTGGCATGAAATGCTACCATTTGCCTTGCATGGGTACCGTACGTCAATCAGAACATCCACTGGGGCAACACCGTATCAGCTTGTTTATGGTATGGAGGCAATCCTACCTGTTGAAGTTGAATTACCCTCCTTGCGGGTACTAATGGATGTCAAACTAAACGAAGCAGAATGGGTCTGATCCCGATACGAACAACTGAATCTGATTGAAGAGAAGAGATTAGCTGCGATTTGTCATGGGCAGCCGTATCAGAAAATAATGAAGAAAGCCTTCGATCAGAAAGTTAGGCTTCGGGAATACCAAGTAGGGGATCTTGTGCTAAAAAGACTCCTCCCTCCTCATACAGACCATATGGGTAAGTGGACTCTGAATAATGATGGTCCGTTCATAGTAAAGAAAGTTTTCTCTGGTGGAGCACTGATGCTCAGTACTATGGATGGTGAAGACTTCCTGTCCCCTGTGAATTCAGATGCAGTTAAAAAATACTTCGCATAAAAATGACCCACTGTACATAAAAACAAAATGTAAGTCCAGGAAAAAATAGGGCATCCCGGCGAGTCAAAAACAGAATAAAAGACTCGGGCAAAAATAAGGGAAAATAAATAAAAAATGTACACCCGCTGAGTTGAAAAGCCACATTGGACAACTCAGGCAAAAATGGGTATCCCGGTGGATGGAAAACCCGAAAGGGCGATCCACGCAAAATAAGGGAATAAGCGAACAATTGCATTCTGAATTCGTCTGTATCACTTACAACACGGAAAACTTCAAAAATATAAAGCATCGGTCAGAATCAGCTTTCTTCAAAAAGCAAGATGAGAAGAACGTCAATGTCATACAAGTCATAGCAAGGGAAGCTCACTGAAACGTCAATCAACATTGCCACCATCTTTTTGTTTCTCAATTTGTAACAATCTCCTCATTTGAGGGGATCTGTTTCTTTGACTGTACTTGCCAATTCAGGGCACACAAATTAATAAAATCAGACTTTCAGTCATATTTCGTCTCGTACATTTTATTTTCATTTGCAAAATGTTCGATGTCCTTAAGATATTGATTGCATAAATACAAATGCGTCTTTTCTAAATTACATGCTTACAGGAAATGAATTTGCTCTCGAGAGTTTCTAAACTCCTATGATGGGATCCAGTAGGGGATACCTCGGGGTACTTGTATGTTTCTTTTTCATAACAGGATTGCAGGTATTCAAGGTGCAACATGGGGCATGAAAGCTTCTCCCCAGCAAGTTGCCAAATCATTATTTCCTCAACACGTCTTCCAAACAGCATCAGAGGGGCTCATTTCCCCAACTGAATTCATCATCCTCAGCAGGATCCCCCACAGAAATCTCTAAGAAGATCGTTCAGTGATCATTCCTCCCCAGCCAAGTGTCAGGCAGGGAACCATCTCCCCGCAGAGCTCCAGCCTCTATCTAGAAGAGCAATGTCTGAAGATCTCACAACAAAGTGACGAAAGCTTCCACAGACCCCAGCTGGGCTCCTTATCACCAAAGATAGGTTTATCAGTAATCTACTTCCCCAAGCAGAAGCTATGTATCAGATCTACCAATGATCTCGTGCCCAACCGGGATATCATTGCAAGCAGATCAGTCAGAGATCTTCACAGCGGCAGGATCCGAATCCCGGATCGGCATCTTTGCATAATCATAGCATTCGCATCATATTTCCCCTCAGAGCGTAGCATTCCGTATAATATGGAGCATTACGGCAAAAATCAAACATACTGCATAATCATAAGCCATGTTTTGAATCAAACACCTGTATATACCACCATTCCAACAGCGATATATGAATATACAAAGACTCTCAGTCCCAGCACAAAAGCCAGAGCATCCCTTTGCACTCTCAAAATACAGATACATGCTCCTTTTGGCACTCGTCCGCGTCATCATTCCCCAGTAAAGTCGCCCGAACGTTCTCTACAAGTAGACATCTATATACTCACTCGATACTCGTCTGTATCATATTCTCTCTGCAAGTTGAACACTCACCTATGTCTCATACTTTTCACTCATAAAAGATACTCGATCGTATCTTGCATACACACCTTTTTCCCTCAGAGTCGACATTCGTCCGTATTCTTTGATTAAACTAGTTGATACTCATCCGTATCACCATCTCTGAACGTATGTTAGCGTTTGTTTCTACTGATACTCGTCTGTATCATGGTCCTAAGAATGTTCGTCCGCATCTTTAAATCTATACACCGTGTCAAACACTTATGTCTTCTTGAATTTAGACACTCGTTTGTGTCTACCATTCCCCAGAAGAGTTCCCGGCAAATCCCGATGAATTATCTCCTTTTCTATCCGGCATTCGTCCTATGTCGTGATACTTTCGGCAGCCGTACCCTGCCAGGTGATCGTCCTTCACCTTTTTGATGATCGTCCTTCATCATTTTGTCCGATGGTCGTCCCCATCGTTGATCTTGTTATCTGACATTCGTCCTGTGTCATGAAGAACCCCGAGAGCATCCGTACCCTGTTAGGTGATCGTCCTTCACCTCTTGATGATCGTCCTTCGTCATGCTTATCCGATGGCCGTCCCCATCGTCGACCTTTTCTATCCGACATTCGTCCTATGTCGTGGTACCTTCAGCAGCCGTACCCTGCCAGGTGATCGTCCTTCACCTGAGATGACCGTCCCTCATCTTATCCCCAACAGAGCAGCCGTCCCCTGCTAGGTGATCGTCCTTCACCTTAGATGACCGTCCCTCATCATTTATTTCTTCAACCCGATGGTCGTCCCTGTCCTTACCTTTACCCCAGAGAGTTTTATCCCTTTGCCCGATGGTCGTCCCCATCAGGATCCCGGTATTTCCCCAGCATGTCAGTCGTCCCCGTTATTGCTTCATCCCCGGCAGTTGTCCTCTGCCCGACGATCGGCCTCCGTCGCCCGCATTCTATAATCATACTTCACTTCCTTTTACAATCTATATCCCTTTTCTTCTTCATTCAGTGAGTGCAAATTTTGGACTGTCTTTGGTATTCAACCACAAGTTATCTCGTTTGTCTGTTAAGCCGTCGCTTACATCCTGCACAGCTAACTCATGTTTGAATAGGGGCAGCTGTAAACACCCCAAATTTGACCTCACTCATTTCACCATGGCTTGTGGTCCTTTTCATTTGCATAAATTCAATCAAATCATTTCATAATGCATTTTTGCTCCACTGCATTGATTCAAAGTCATCTGCATCTAGGGTTTGTGATCTGAGCAATCCAAGATTCATCTGAGCCACTCCAAAGGTCTTCAATCATCTCAAGAGGGTCCATGTATGTTCAAGCATCATATTATATCCTCCCAAGATCAAGAAAGCCAGAAAATCACAAGAACTGAGGAAGGTATAGAAGCAGAGCCAAGCTTAACTGCACAGATGACCTAAAATTAGGGTTTTGGTTTCATAGGCCATAACTCCAAATTTTTTGGTCATTCTTGATTCTATTGGTCTCTATATGTTATGAGGATCATACATACCAATTTTCATGAAGAAATTCAATGGGGAAGGCATCTGATCAATAGGTGACTTCTTGAGCAAGTCAATGCAAAATCAGGGCATCCGAGGTCCCCAATCATCCAACCAAAACGTTTTCTCCATCATTTTGGGTGTATATGATCTTTATTTGATCTTAGAAGAAGTTATAGGTTCACAAAATTGAAGAATTTCAAGTCATTTGCAAAGTTGCCATTTTGGGAAAGTGACTTGTAATGCAAACTTGCCATTTTGGGAAAGTTTTTCAACCTCCTCTTTTTTATTCAAAAATGCTTCAAATGAAAAATTCTTGGTCATGAAAGTTGTAGATTGGATCCTCCCATTTTCAAAAAATACAAGAACTTGATCTAATTCATTCTAGAACTCAAGTTATGGTCTTGCAAAGTTGGGAAAAATCACTTAATTTTCACTTTTGTGCCAAAGAGGAAACTTGCAAAAACACTTGCCAAAGCCAAATGTGACTTCTAATTGATGTCTAAGCATTACACAAACATCATACATGACATAAAACTCATAATTGCCCAAAGATTTCTCAAGTTTCATGCCTTAAACTTCAAGAAATTCAAAAGGGGCCAAAGTTGTACAAAATTGCAAAATGATCCAAATCTCTTCATCCACTTGTGCCAGCATGCCAAATCTGTTTCTATGGTCCTCCTTGAACTCAGCTGAGGCCAGACACCCCTTGCAACCAGGCCTGTCATGACCCATACGTCAAGTACACAAACTTTTGACATTTTGGCAACTTGCCCATACCAATCAACATAGGCCAGCACCCACTCTCTGACCTATCACATTTCTTTATGTGGATCAAAACCAAGCAAAAGCACATAACATTGCAGCCTGAAACTTGAGAATACTCAGCACACTCAAAAATCCCTAAATTTGCAAAAGCCTTCGAATCTCTTAACTCAACCATCAAACCTTCAAACTTTTTCCACCATTCAACTCCACAAACATCACTGATCATTTCCCACCCTTCATTTTGCCATAAAAAGCCCAGAATCAAAAACACGATTTTCACATTTCACAAACTGAACTTCTGCCAACTTCTTCTTGAGGCCATTTAAACTCCAACCAAGCATCACAAGCTCTTGGGGGGGATCATTGGAGTGGATTTAAAGCAAAGAACTGGCCAAAAAGCTCCTGTTTCGAAAGCTCAAGCTCAGGTAGCCATGGCATTTATTTTCCAGAACCTTTATTTTATGTTATAGAATGATTCTACATGTTTCATTGATTATCATGATGTCTTTACTTTTAAGAATAGTTGAGAAATAAGCATTTCATGAGCTTCTGAAATTTCTGCCATGTTTTCCGTTTTGCTTCGATTCATGATTTTGATGTTGAATAAATGAATTTTGATGTTTGATTCTTGATGGGGTTGAGGAGAGGATCATTTCTGGAGCTTTAGGGGTCTTGGGGTTGCGTATTGAGGGAGATTGAGTGAGGAGCTAGCCGGAGAAGATGATCGGAACACTGTTCCGGTCACCTGAAAGTAATTAGGGTTCAGATTAGGGTTAATGACATAATTAGCGTAGTTTGAATTCTGGCCCTTGGATAGCGCGTGAAGTCAATTCCCTCCCTTTTGAGTTTGAACCTGGGCCCTTGGATTGACTGACTTTCTCATTTTCTCATTTAATTCAATTTTAATATTATTTGTTTTCTATTTATTTGAACGAATTTTTATAAATAGCAAATAATATCAAAAAATTCTGAAAATTTTTATCCAAGCTTTTATTTATTTTCAGAAACCAAAAATATTTTTATTTTTATTTTTTCCATTAAAAATTATTTTTAAATCATTTAAATGATTATTTTTAATTAGTTAATGAGAATTAATTAATTAAAAATAAATTTAGGTATTTAAAAATTCCAAAAAAATTCAGAGAGCTTTTTAAAACATTTAGAAACATTATCAAACTCTTCAAACAAATTTATTTTTGGTTCTTGACCTATTTTGACATTTTTCTTTGGAATTAAAGTTCTTAAAAGGCAATATTTTTGTCCTAACTTAGAAAAATTCATTCTGCCTAACCTTGAAGAGTTTGATGATGGTTCTTTTTGCATTGCATTCTTCATATCATGTAGTTTCTAGGATAAAATTGGTTTGAATTTATCTCTCATTTTCAATTTGTTGTGCATTTTTCCTTTTGAAGTGCCTTAAAACCCTAGCTAACTTGAGAAAATCATAACTCCCATTAGGTTAAGAGTTAGGTCTCCCCCTTTGGACAGTGAACTTGTGTAGGGTTAGGGTTCCTTTGATCCCATTCTCAATTTTTTATCATGTCATTTGCTTCTGGTTTTGAATTTGGTATTGCATGTTATGTATAAACCCTAATTTTTGCCTCCATTTGCATCCATCTTCCATATGCTTGCATACATGAACTTGCCATGACACTTTGTGCATTCACATGACTTCTAAGACATCTTAGGACACATTAGAATCATGTTTGATTATTGCATCATTCATTTGCCATGTTATGCATTCACTCCATTTCATAAACTTTCATGAACTTTCATGGTTCAAAACATGCTTCATTTGCATCCTTATCCATGTATGATCATCCATAACTCTTGACATGTGTTTGCTTTATCTCTTAGCATCATTAAAATCATGTTTATGCTTCTGAATTTGGATTTCATCTTTGCATTTCATCTCATTTTCATTTACATTTCACTTCCTTTGCTAACTTTTAAGGTGGTAAGTGTTGAGAAGTGAATTTGCCTTCACTTCTCATAATCTTTTCTCATCTCTCTTATGCATTCATTTATGAATTTTATTTGTGGATTAGAGTGAGCTTGCTCACTCATGTTCCTTCTCCTCTTTCTTTCTTCAAGCAACTTATCTTCTTAAGTGAAGTAAGTTGTCTTGCTTCTTGCTGCTTCTTTTTCCTTCCATCCTGCTTCTTCCTTGGTGGCTCTCTTGAAGATCTTCTTGCAAGCCTCATAAACCCTAGGAACACCCAAGCATGATCACAATTAGGGTTTGATTAGTCCCCCATTAGTTTTACCTTTGTGTCATCTTTGAGTCTTCTCTTCTCATCTCTTAATCAAGGATTAAACCTTAAAGGTTTTAGGGCTTTGTGATTAAGCTTATGCCTGCATCCTTCTATTAGGATGGAGTGTATAACTTTAATTCTAAGTGTTAAACCCTTAATGTGTTTAAATCCTTTAATCAATCCACTTAATAATCACTAAGACATCAAGCTTGTAACTTGGGCCTTGCATTAGGGTTCTAATTCTTCCTTAATTGGTTAAGAAGGACTAACCCTAGTGTTAATGGACAAGACCCCTTCAAGTTGTCTTACAAACCCTAAAATCTACTTCTTAATCTTACCATTAACTAAAATCCATTTAATAAAGGCTTTGTTTTGTCATGAGGTTAATCCCTAATCATGGATTAAGTTGAGGTATCTTCCTCAGCTTAAATGTTCTCATCTATTATCCTTCTATTAGGATGGTGTAATGGGTCCATTAAATCCTTGATTATGGCTTAAACTCATTACTTAACACTAAACAAAAACAAAAAAAACATCTAAATAATTGCAAGTAGGTTAATGATCTTAATCCTACATCATGGTGATTAAGTGTGAGGTGTTTACTTCATACTTAAGGTATTCTCATTACCCCTAATCAGAGGGAGGATGTGATGAGTTTACTAACACTTGGTTTAGGCTTAAGCTCATTTTCTTATGACAAACACAAAAATCAATAAAAGATTTAAAACACAAAAAACAAACAATAATCGTCTCCTCCGGGATTCTTTTCTCACCTCATTCACTCACAAACGAGAACTTGCTTCTTCCGTCTAATGCAAGACAGTTTGCACCTGAGCCAGACAAGTCATACACTTGAGCATAGACAAGTAGGCAGTTCACAAGTCAATTCATCTTTCAGTCTCTTTGAGTCGAACTACGGTGTTCTGACTTCCTCATTGCACGAGAGGATACGTAGGCATAAATTAACAGTTATCGAACAAAAGTCTCTGTATATTCCCCCTCCTTCCAGCATTATTCTTTAAGCCTCATAATCTTGAGCTTCACATTCTTTCCTTGCACTGACACTCTTTCATCTCACTACACATTTCCTTTTGCACTGACACTTGCATTCTTTTCCAGCTTTTGCACACAAATAGCACTGACACTACCCCTTTAAACACAAATCTTTCAAGCGTGGATCCCGTCGAGTACGGCGGACAATCTGGGTGCTAATACCTTCCCAGGTTGTAACCAACCCCCTTTCTCAGTTTCTCTGGTTCGCGACTGTCTTATCCATATCCTCTTAGGTTTATGCAGCATTACCTTTCCCTCGGGATAAAAATGCCTAGCTGGCGACTCTATTCATTCTCTTCTCTTTCGCCGACCGTTCGCGTTTGTACCCCTTCTGACCAGGTGTCATTTGGTGGGAGCGACATCTGGTCCTACATTAAGCTAATTTGGCATGAGTGCTCACCTCTTGGAAAGGTTTTGTGATGGTTGAGGAACCAATGACGTTGATGGTTTAAGCACCAATGAGGTTTCTTGGAGTAACAACCATCCCTTCTAACTTTGTGTCTAGTCACACGACTTTGTTCTTATGGAAGATTTTCTTTCTGATACTTTTACTCCCTAACTTTTGCCTGGACTGATTATTTCTGAATTTTTTCGATTTTGAAGTCCAGCGGGATGCCCTAACTTTTGCCTAAGTCATCTGTTTTCACTTTTTTTTACTTAGTGGGCTTTATTTATCCTTTTTTTATTTTTGTTGAACAAATCGTGTGACATTGGTTTGTCTAACTTGCTGAAAGGGTTGTAACTGCCTCATTCCTTTGTTGATGAGGGATAACCATTGTGGTTTCACATCTCTTGACCTCTTAAGGTGTACTGAAGAAAAGGTAATGGATCCTCGGATGCTCACTCTTTTGGAAATTTGAATGCTCGGTCAAAAATGGCTGATAACTACCCTGCCCCGGGTTGAATGTGAGGGTTTTTTCGTTTAGAAAAGAAACTCCTACTTCAAGGCTCAAAGGGGTTGACGAGGGTCTATCTCCCTTATATCTCCGGTGTTTGGGAATTGAAACAATGCTTGTACATCGTCAGCAGGTTCTACTCTGAAAGCATACATTCAACAATTATGGGTATTCAGTTGTCATCATCCTCCCTCAAACCTGCTAAACAACAGTGAAATAAATGGGAGGCAAATGGATGCAGTTTTGTTTTTTGTATTTTTCAATGCAAGTAAAGAAAAATGAGCGAATGTGACATAATTGATTCAAAAAGTGCAAGATCTCTACATTAACATTACCATTTAAAATAACAATACTTAAAAGACAAATAGTTGCTAATAGGAAAGAAACTACAATGCAAATGATAAAAAGGATACAATAATCACCAATTCTGATGACATCTTCTCTAAGCCACTGAAATCAGGAGACGCTTCTGAGGTCTTTGAACTTAATCAGGTGAAAGGTTGACGTGCACAACCAAGCTTCCTTCTGGAAAGGATACGTAGCCCTTGTCGATCAACTGCTGTACTCTGGCTTGAAAAGCTTTGCAATCTTTAGTTGAATGCCCGATTGATCCACCATGATACCTGCACTGCTCATGAGGATTGTACCCTGGAGGGTACGACTCTGGAAATGGCTTGAGAGGCTTAGGAACCACCAATGAGCTCTGAATTAGATGTGGCAAAAGTTCACTGTACGCCATGGGGACTGGATGAAGAGGAGCGTTCCGTCTTTCTAGATTGTTGCGAGGCCTAGGCTGGCTCTGAAGTTGATTCTGAGGTCTTCGACCCTGAGCTTGCAGATTTGGACGAGGAGGAGTCCAAGGTTTCTGATATGGTGCTCTGAGCATCTCTTGTTGTCCGTAAGAGTAACCAGACCTAGGAATGGATGATCTCTGAGAAGATGTTGGTCCAAAATATTCAATATTGGCCATGATTGCACTGACGTCATACCATTCTTCCTCTTGGGAGCTACCAACAGATTCATCTTCACTAGTTGGGATGTTCGAAAAGTCTTGGATCTTTCCACTTTTGAGCAGGCTCTCGATGCGTACTCCAACTATCATCAAATCAGAGAAGCTTGATGTCCCAATGCTACTCAATCTTTCCAGGTATGGACCTTGCAAGGTCTCCACGAACAGGTCAACCAATTCTCTGTCTGAAAGTGGTGGTTGCACTTGGGCTGCCAATTCTCTCCACCGCTGTGCATATTCTCTGAAAGATTCACCAGTCCTCTGAGATAGGCTCTGCAAGTGCGTGCGACAGGGCGCCATGTCCATATTGTACTGGTATTGCTTTACAAAAGCTCTGGACAAATCATTCCTAGACCGGATATGACTGCTTTCCAAATCCATATACCAACTTAAGGATGCCCCACTTAAACTGTCTTGGAAACTGTGAATCAACAACTTATCATTGCGGGCATAAGAAGTCATTTTTCTACAGAACATCACCAAATGACGCTTTGGGTAACTGACACCAGTGTATCTCTCGAACTTCGAAGTTTTAAAATCTGGAGGTATAACAAGACCAGGCACCAAACACAGGTTTAGAGCATCAAAACCAAAGGCATCAGGATCCGCCAAGGCTTTGAGTTGCTCATCCAACACACGAAACCTTTCAGCAGGATCAAAAGTTTGTGGATCCTTGGTTTTCACAAGAGGGATTGCCCCTTGGAAGTCCGGCATAGGGAAGGAAAAACTCTAATAATCCGTAGTATCAGAAGAAGACGAAGGTCCACCTCGGACAAAAGATGGTTCAGGTACACTCTGATTCACGATCGGGGTCTGTGCAGGCTGAGCTTGAGTAAGGTTGTTCACTTGCGGAAGATCATTATCAAGAGAAAGACCATACAAAGGATTGGTCATCGAAGTGAAACCAGGTTGAAACTCAACATTCTGACGATTGTTCTCTGACATAGGTACTGACGACTTCCAATCTGACCTTTTTACCTCTTGACACTGCTCAATATTCCAACAACTTTTCTCGTCTTCCAACAGTTACCACTTTTTCAAACTGAGTACTGGGAAATCAGCTGGCTGGTCATGGACAAAAGAGGAAGGATGAGCTCTCTAGAAGAAGGAAATGCAATGCTGATGTAAATGCAAAATGCAAATACGATGATGCAAAAGATGCAAAGACATGGGATCAAAACTGGAAACTGTCTGGAATCTGGAATACTGAGCCAAGAATCGAGTGTCTGTAACCACAAGATCTTTGAATAATGACCCAGGATAATCACCAAGAACCTAGGGATCAAGAACTCCATAATCATAGTTACCGGATCAAAACATAGAACACACTGATAACCATGGTATGTTGAGGTCAAGGGTTCCTGCAAACCTGTAAACCCCTCCCAATCTCATGGGTGCGCTCTGGGTCAAACATCACGGACTCTCAAAGCCAAATAGCAATAATACATTCACCATTTTTGAGAAATGGCTCTTGACCAAATCAGGGAATCGGTTTGGCATTATGTACTACTCAGGGAGGTCTCAGCATGAGTCCGGAAAAAACAAGGTCATCCAATGTGAGTCCCAGGTGGACCCTCGGGTGCGAATGGGTTTGTCACACAATGTGGTCTGCCACTGTCACCCCTAGAGAGGGATGTTTCCACAAGGTTCTCAATGATCGGTCCCCAGCTACACATAACTATCAAGGTTATGAAATGAGAGAGGAAGATCTCCAAATCAAGACATTTCCAAGACGGTCGCAAATCTGGGCGTGGAACTCACTACTACCCCCATGACAAGACCTCATGAGGCCAAAGTGGAACCACTCTAAGTCCTAAGGTGCACTCATGCCTTGGTAATGAGCTCATCTCGCAATAACAGTATCACCCAAGTCCCACCAAACAGAAAATCCAGTCCAGACAGTCCATTAATAATATATGATACATGAATATAAGTACTGAAAACTGTAAATAAAGCTGTAAATAAACTGTAAATAAAATAACAGTAATATATACACACAACATCAAACAATCAACACCCAAAGAAACAGAAACATGAAAGAGCTATGAGAGACTCTCAAGGGAACCAAAGATTCTCTGGTTTGAAATTTCCCCAGCAGAGTCGCCAGCTGTCGCTCCCCGGATTTCCATCTTGGTACAAACGCGAAAGTGGCGCGGAAAAGAAAAGAGTCGTCAGCCAGGAATTTTTATCCCGAAGGAACGGGAATGGTAATGCTGCACAAACCAGAAGAAAGAAGAGGAAGGACACGGGTCCTGCGAACCAAAGAGACTGAGTTCGGGAGTCGGTTACGACCTGGGAAGGTATTAGCACCCAGATCGTCCGCCGTACCCGACGGGATCCACGCTTGCAAAGAAACTGTTTCAAAGGGTGAAGGTATGAAAGCTTCTGCAAAGAAAATGAAATGAACTGGAAAAGAAACTGAGAAAAGAACTGAATAAGAAAACAAAGAGAAAAATGTAGGGAAAATAAAGATTGTGCTCGAACGGGCCCTACCCCGCTGCCTACGTACCTCATCTGGATAATGAGGATCAGAGTCGCCGTAGTTCCCCTAACTAGGGGTAACAAGGAAATTGCTTGTGAATTATGGCTTGAACTGCCTATGCCATTGCTCAGGTGTTGCAGACTCGGACGACGAATGCGTAACCGTCTTGCAAAATGACAAGTAGGTGCAAGTTCGCGTACGGAGCGAATGAGATGAGAAAAGAATCCCCGAAGGAAAGACGTTTATTGTTTGTTTGTGTTTTTTAGAGGCTTTTAGGAGTGTGTCACAAGAAAGTGAACTCAAGCTCTTTTCCATGGAATGTGCACTTGTCACTACATTCCAAGATGGAATAATAGAACAAGCACACTCAAGTAAGGAGAAGATCCCCAAAACTTGAACCCAGAGATTAGGGCCTAAGATCACTAACTCATTAACTTATTAAGTGTTTTTGGTATTTACAGTGAAGAAGTGTTTTTTATGCTTTTCTTTGTGTAGAAGATACCTTGATCAGACTTGTGCATCACAAGGTAAACTTGTACTATCCCAAGATGGGAAGACTACAAGCACCTCATGGGATAAGGCTATTGCTCAAGGCATTACTTCAAACATTATTAAGATGTTGTTTTATGGTTATGAGATGAGAAGAGAAGAAGAACCAAAAGGATCATAAAGGTAAAAGCTAACGGGAAAAGTCTAATCCTAATATTCACATGCTCGGATGGTTCTAGGTTACTGAGGCTCACTATCCTAATGAAAGAGAAGAAAAGAAGGAGAGAAAGGGGAGGAAAAAAGCACCATGGTGGCCTAAGCGCACCTCAAGCTAAGAAAGAGATAGAGAAGATGAGGGATAAGAAGAAGAAGAATTAGATGAATTAGAAATAGGATAAGGAGAGATGAGAATGCGAAATGGAGCAATTGAATAATGCACAAACAGAGCCTACACCAGTAGAACTTCCAGATGCAACACCATGCAATAAGGTAAAATCGGGCCTCAGTGATACCTAACGGAGAAGGTCCGTTGCCTCTTCAATAAGCGCAAGAAGAAATATCAAGTCCAGAATGATTTCAACAGTCAAGCATTATTATCCACTATCAGGATATCAAACAAAATTCAGATATAAGCATCCAATATCCAAGGTGACCAATCAGAGAGAAACAAGAATTAACATCAAAAAACGATTCGTGCAATGTCCAGGTCTAAATGCAACAAGGTCACAAGAAATAATTAGTCACAAGGTCATCGTCAAGCTACATCCGCCATCATCGAAATTGAAACAATGAACCTACAAAATATCAAGCGCAAACTAGAACCAAGATTAAACACCACTCCATTAAACCAATTTAAATCAAAAATACAAATTACAGTCAAAACTAAATTAAAATTAATAAAAAAATTAACTAAACAAAATTATAATAAAATTCTAAAATTAACTCTAAACAAATATTATTAAACTAAATTAACTATAAGACAATTAATTAAACTAAGAAGTAGAACAAAAATAAGAAAATAAACAATGAAAGGGGGAAGATGCTCGCATGCAGTAGGGTGTGGAAAGAAAGAAAATCCATGTGATGGACCAAAGCCCATAAACGAAACATGAGAAAAAATGACCAGGGGGTCTGCGCTGAGATGGAATGGTGAGAACCTAAAGGTTAAATGGGCTTAGGACCCATGCCCATTACCAACAACAATAAAAACGGAAGATAACATGCATCGGGTGTGAAAATGAGACAACACTAGGCTTTATGGAGAAACAAAGATCCAATAATTCATCTAATATATATATACAATCTAAAGTACCTGATAATTACATCTTAATCCCTCTGATTAAAAGGTTAATTTGACTTATTTAATAGGGTTAACTTTGGTAATGCAATTTTTAAAGGGTTTTGGTTCATTTGGCAATAAATGCAGCTGATGTGGCACATTCACATAATAAGTTGTTTTCCTATTTTGTTTTTAACATTGATGTTACAGCCTACAATATATTGTTTTTATATTTTTTATTTAAAGTTGATCATCCTACAAAATATCCTACAAAATAGGTATAATTATAATGGTTTAATTTAATTAATAAACCTATTTAATAGCACAAAGAGCATTGAACCAATTAAACCAAAATCACACGTTTCCAGTCACAAATCAGACGCTTCGGAAGCCACAAACTTAATCGTTTACACTCCCAATGATTCTTCTCTACCAGTCCCAAAATCATTTCTATCCAGAATCATCACCTGCAACCTATTTGCAATTTCCATATTCACACACTTCAACTTCAGATTCTCATCTCCATCTTCGTGGATTCTCAGCCTTAGTAGTCGTTAACTCAGATTTTTTCTCTAACTTCCATTGTTTTTTCTTCAACAATCATTTCTTATGCAGAACGGAATCAGAAAACGGGAAATGGTGGTGGATATGGTGTTTTCAACGGTAATACGGTGGTGTGCGGTTTCGTGATGGTAGATCTGTGGTGGTGGCAGGTAAATAATGAAAATCTGAAGTTGAACTGATATAAAATACATGTTAAAATTGAGTTTATTTGATACTTTAGAATCTGAGTTGTTGGTAGGGGAGGTAATTTGCTAAGGTGAATACTCTTTGTTGTTCGAGATTTTCTTATTGGCTTCATCTATATCTTATTGTATCTTACTTTGAAAACCTATATGGTCCCCCATTTTTTATTCTTATCAACATATGGAAAGATTTGAGTTGTTCTTGCATTGGGATGGTGAACATTAGAAGATTCGAGTTATTGATGCTCAGTGGATTGAGTTTCATTTACATATGGAAAGATATGATTATATGTGCTTGGTTTGAAAATCTAACTTTTTTCCTGTGTTGTTGTTGTACAGACCATCTGAGGGTGGCTATGGAAAAGGAGGCATGTTGGCTTACAAATGATGTGTTAGTAATGAGAAACCATGGAAATTTCTCAATGTTGATGTATCTGATGTTTTCAACTCCGGTTTGAATGATTAGAGCTGCAAAGATTGTTGTAAACAACTGGTAAAATTATTAAACTAATTAGAATATTCTCTGCTAATTTAGTGTAGAATGAGAAACCGTTGTATGTGACTTTTTAGGAGAAATATGCCAGGGGTCCACTATGCAAAGCAAAATCCGTGTTTACGAGAGTGGTTCATGGAGTTTGGTTCACAAAACTCAGGTTGAATTCCTTCCTTTGTTCTTGGAGTTTCCGTAATACTGGATTTAGATCTTATATGCTTACATTTTGGCATGTCTAGAGATAATTATATTAAATTTTGATAAGATGTTCCATCATTTCTTATGCATTTAATAAGTAGACAGTCTTTGACATTTTATTAATCTTTGTATTATTTTACTTTCCCATGCTTTCACTTATGTCATGTTATGTATAATACCATCTACCTGTTGGCGTAGTATCTGATATTTAGAGAAGCCATATTGCTGACAAGGACAATATTGTTTCTCAATTATGTGCAGTACAAATTTTATGCGGACGGTGAATGGCATCATGATGAGCATAAGACCATTTGCAAGTGGGAACTATGGAGTAGTAAATACTATTTACATAGTAAGGGAACCTGGTGTTTTATCTGCCATCTTAAGTGCCGAAACACCCAGTAGGTCCCACATGGAGGTTTATAATGATGTATTTGGGCATGCAGTAAGTTTCTTCCTTCCTTCTTCAGCCTCAACCTTTTAATGTTCCATATACTTTTATGCTTTCATCTCTACTTGAAATTGATAATGTTGATCTGTTATGTTGTTCTCTCCTCCCTGTCAATGGATGGTTCATTCCAACATAATATGATTGGCTTAGTATCACAAGTTCTACATTGGTTGTGGAAGAAACTGAACTCCCATTTAATGTACTGACTTTCCTCTCTAAACAAACTGGCTTTTAAGATGGTGGTTCTCCTTTTGCATTACTAATGCTATGTCATCATTGTCTTCAAACTAGGGTTGCATTTGTTTAAAAACCATGCATGCCTTTGTGGTCCTATTTATGCCCATTGATATTTTTCCTATTTATGCCCATTTACTTTGGGTGTTATTTGTATTAGTTTTAGGACATGTTGTAAGTGATCACACTCTTCTTTATGGCATCCATTGTATAAATCGAACTAATTTATAATGATAAATCAGAATCTTGGTTTAGTCTGAGACAGGTAACAATGAAGATTAGGACGATAGCGTACTGACAAAAGAGGAAGTATATGCAAGGTTGCAAAGGAAAGTGGAAGCAATCATCAAAAGAGAGAGAACAATGGCATTTTCATATTCACATCAGGTACTAGCCGATACAGCCTATATCAATTCTTCTGAAATCAATTTTGATAGAAGATCACTAATTGTTATGACTTTGTACAGTTGTGGAAGGCCACACCAAAATCAACTCAAACGTCGGTGACAGATATGCGATTGATTGCTTCCACTGGTGGTGGAACTTGTTGGAAAGACAACTACCTGCAACATCAACTCCACAAGAAAAACAATTCCTAAAGAATTTCCAACTCACGCCGCCAAAGGTCTGTAAATCTCTGTCCTTTGTTCCTCCTAAACAAGAAATTTATTTTTGGTGTTCTCACATTTTCTTAGACTTATGCAGGCTATTGGTGAATGGATATGATTTAACCGAAACTTCACCTGTTATTTCTGCTCCATGACTTGGTTAGTGATTATTCTGTAATTCAACATTTTCATAATTTGATAGTTCAGATTTAAACTACTTTCGCTAAACTCATACATGTTTCTTAGATGGTTTCTTTAACTTATGATAAGTAAATTTCATTAACAGATGATCAACTTATTTCTTACATGGTTTGGATGTTTGGGGAAGGCATTGTCATCGAATACGATTGTTGAACCGAAGCGCATACCATTTGTTCTTGGAATGGATGCTATTAAGAAGGTTGCTATTGAAGTTGGAGCTTACGGATGCACTGGCAGTGGTTCTAGATATACTGTTGTTGCTGACACGGATGATGAGGAAAAGGGACGCTTTATTGGTGAATAACTGGTTCTGGATTTTCAAAAGGATGACAACTTGAAAGCTCATGCTATATTGGTTTGAATGTTGGTAAAATTACTGAAAGTCATACGACATGCCAACAAATACAAATAAAAATGTTGTGATACTAAATGCACGAAGCCCAAGCTCTGCAATTACCGAATAAATTATAATGTTATGTTTGATGCAGATGTGAATAGTCAAAAATTTTAGCATCTTATTGTTTACATGTTCAAGGTAAATATGTTTCTATCTGTAATAGTAGATATATTCATGTGTGTGATATGTGGTTTTAGGTGAATGTAGCTTGGAGAACATGTTTAAGTAGACAGTCTTTGACGTTTTATTAATCTTTGTATTATTTTACTTTCGCTAAACTCATACATGTTTCTTAGATGGTTTCTTTAACTTATGATAAGTGTATTTCATTAACAGATGATCAACTTATTTCTTACATGGTTTGGATGTTTGGGGAAGGCATTGTCATCGAATACGATTGTTGAACCGAAGCGCATACCATTTGTTCTTGGAATGGATGCTATTAAGAAGGTTGCTATTGAAGTTGGAGCTTACGGATGCACTGGCAGTGGTTCTAGATCTACTATTGTTGCTGACACGGATGATGAGGAAAAGGGACGCTTTATTGGTGAATAACTGGTTCTGGATTTTCAAAAGGATGACAACTTGAAAGCTCATGCTATATTGGTTTGAATGTTGGTAAAATTACTGAAAGTCATACGACATGCCAACAAATACAAATAAAAATGTTGTGATACTAAATGCACGAAGCCCAAGCTCTGCAATTACCGAATAAATTATAATGTTATGTTTGATGCAGATGTGAATAGTCAAAATTTTTAGCATCTTATTGTTTACATGTTCAAGGTAAATATGTTTCTATCTGTAATAGTAGATATATTCATGTGTGTGATATGTGGTTTTAGGTGAATGTAGCTTGGAGAACATGTTTAATAATTGGACCTTGGGAAGCTATTTGGATCAGGTATCATATTTATTCCCTGACTATCTTTGAGGGAAATCTGAAATGTGGTAGCAGTTCAAAATGCCATTGCTAAAAGAAGAGGTTATTAATCGTGGATTTCAGCTACTTTATAGTTTTAACAAGCTCTTTTAGTATGACATTAATAACTTTGTGTGTTGTTATTCACAGGGAGCATAGAGTGAAGAGATCAATCAAGGTGCCCCTCAACCACGCTTGCAGTATGATGACAAGAGTCGGGTGAAGAAAGCTAAACGTTGTTCTGTAGTCAAACAAACTGAGGCTAGGAACAGAGTTTAGTTGTTCAGGCATTTACCACGATATGAACATGGGAGTCAGCTTCCGGATCTTGAGGCAAAGTTTTTCGATCTATATCATTTGCATCCTGTTGTTTATAAGGTACTCTGTTATCCTGTCCTCTCAGCAGCAGCGTTTTAGTTTTGTGGAATAACATTTTTCTGGTTTGTCTATTGTAGTTTAAATCTTCAAAACTTTTCCAAGTGGCTTATCATTTGATTATTCATTAGTTAGGCTTGGTTATAAGAATGTTAGTGTTTTGGAGAAACATGCCACAGTTGGTGGCATGTGTGAATCAGTAGAAATTAAGGTATGTCATAGTTTATCTTCACACTATACCTGGTTCTAAATGGTTTCGGATTGCGTAAAATATGATCCATTTGATCAGAGTCGTGGTTGCAGTTTGCACTTTATAACTACACGTTGAAATGATAATGGATTTTTAATGTGTGCAAATTTCTATACAGGAAATGTTTATGATTTTGGAGGACAAGTTCTTGCTGCAAGCAGTGCTCCTGTCATCTTTGATTTGGCGAAAGAGACGGGTTCAGCATTAGAAGAAATGGAGTTATGCTCAGTAATGGCTTAAAGATCAAAGGCAACGTTTAACACCAGACCATTATAATATTAGTTGAATTTGTTTGTTTAACATAAAATTCGCATGACCAAAAACAATATAAACTTGTGTTAATGAATCAAAATTGTTTTTACTTTTAAATAAATTGTGAAGGGAAATTCAAAGTTGGTTTCTTCAATATAAACTTGTGTTAATGAATGGAAACTGTTTTATGGAAAATGGTGAACAAGTTTAGATGTACTAACCTTTTTTGCTGTGTTGTCATATACTATACAACCAGTTCGATTTGTCGAATTAATATAGCATATACTATACAACCAGTTTGATCTGTCGGATTAAGATAGCATATGAAGCAATCATATTTTGTTTTGCCATCAGCCAGTTTTATCTCTGTTGAATACTACTAATAATGTACCAACAATCAAAATAAAGGCTTCACTTTAGCTGGGTGTTACATCTAATTTTGTCAAAAAGAGCATAATTTGTGATTAGATTGAAGAATAGCAACAATATTTTCAATGCACATGGAGAAGTTTGGTTATTTAAAATTTAACCACATGTTGGGAAATCAAGTTATGAACTTAAACACTGATTTTTCTTTGGCATAATTACAGGGATTTTGGCGAGAGAATGTAACAGCTTTGTATGTCACAGATGCAAGATGCCCGGTACATCATATTTACGAATTGATACGATTTTGGATTCTGTGAAGCTGTGTTATTGGATCTGGTTACTTTGCAGTGTGAGATTTAGCTCATTTTTTTCTAATAATGAGTTTTGTTTGTTAGTTTAATATAAACAACACAAACATTATGACTTTATTCATTTTTCTATCACAATACAATTTACTACACTTATATTGTTGTTCTTCTTCTTCTTTCTGTTAAAAAAATGAATTGTTATTTCAATTTAAACTGCAGGTGTTGTTGTTTCAAGTTTACATTCCGGTATTCATTTTTTCAGGTTCTCTTATTTTGTCTTATAATAATTAATATTACATGTTCTTTGTAATAGAATTATTTAGGATATATGAAGCAACTTCATTGTAGTTGCTAATACTTGACTACTGTATTTTACAAACTTGCCCTGCAATTGAAAAAAGGGTAATTACTTTTTTTATTAATGCAATCAATGGTATCTAATGTTTATGCATCATGATAGAGAGATTTTTTGGTCTGGTGCATCCTATCCGCACAACTATTTAGTTTATAGTGGGGCTGCTAAACTATAGTGTTGCTAGCCTATTAATGTGATTCTTAATTGATTTGGAATTGGGATGTTGTAATTGCTTCAGTTTTTATTAACTTCTGTCGAGTGTAACTTTGTGACTTATAGCACATCTTGTGCATTTATTAATTCATTCTGACTTTAAAAAGAAAATGTGATTTCTAATGATTTGATAAAATTTGAATTTTCTTTAATATCATCAGTTTTAATGTAAATAAGTCTTTATTAGCCTTTGATTTGGTGCCTTAAATTGTGACAATAATAATAATTCACTATTAATATCAGTATTATGAGTAATAATAATAGAATATGACAATAAAAATGTGACAATCATAATAATGCACTAATAATATCAAATAAAAAAAATTGACCTAACCCTTTCTAAAGAAAATGTAAGATAATTCATTTTTATTTTAAATCTAATAAATAAATATAAATATTTATTGAATTTTTAAATCAAATTATTATAAATAATCGAGATAATTTTATTTTAAATGCTTTAAAACTACTATAATAATAAATTATTTATCAAATAATTTTTTCATAAATAATTTTTTGGAATACGTAAATTGCATCCCTTAAGAAATTATTGAAACACACTTAGACTATGGATGAATAAGACAATAAGATTATGGATGAATAAGACAATCAGACTATGGATGAATAAAAATTGCATTTTATAAATTTCTCAAGTATTGATAATTTATTTAATTATTAGTATTCAATTATTTTTGGAGTAATTTTTAAATAAAAGTTTTTGATTCACTATTTATTCATAATATCACATAAATATAATATTTATAAATTTACATTTCGGTAAAATGCGTTTATAAACGAGCAAAAATATACATGTTGATACACGTATATGTGAATATATCTAATGATTATTTTATAAATGAGAATAAATTACCATTATTTTTATAAACATAAATAAATTACAAATAATTTTAAAAACATATCAAATTCAACTATTGATACAATTATTATTTTAAACGAAAATAAGTTAGAAATAGTTTTTTATAAATGTAAATAAATTAAAAATATTTTTATAAAAGGGAAAATTCAACTATTTATACAATTATTTTTATAAACATGTTTAAGTTACAAATATTTATATTTTTATAAATTGACACACGTGTTGAAGAAGCTTATAAATGAAAAAAAAACTACACATTAATACAATTATTTTTGTAAATAAAAATAAGTTACAAATATTTTTTAAACGAGAACAAGTTACAAATATTTTTATAATGAAAAATTAGATATTTATCATATATTTGCGGTATTTGACGGAAAACTGATATTTGACGAAAAACTGTTATAAATTTTAGGTTTGAACAAATTGACTAATATCTAAAAGATAATGTTATTTGAATTGGAACCATGCTTTTATTAATGTTTGTAGTTTTGGATTTACTCATCTGAATTCAACTGAATTTTGTTAATTACTGTAATTGCAAGCATGATCCACGGGTAAACGTGAACGTATCTATTACGTATCAGCGGTAAATTGGCCATTTTAATGTTAATATATTAAATCTATAAGATACCAGTTGTAGACTGATCATTTGAATTTTATTTTTCATACATTGAATTAAGTTTGGTATATCTACTCATGCTATTGTAGGAATGAAAAATTCTACCAGAATCACATTTTGTGTACGGAATGATATCACTATATATTTTTTAATACCATTGGTAAGAAGCATTAATTTTGTATTTTTAATTTATCCATATTATTGGTAAGAAGCATTAATTTTGTATTTGTAATTTATCCATATTATCTGGACAAAATTTAGACCTTGATAAAATGTGGTAGAGTTGACAAGTGGTGTTTCGCAGTGTAGCGTGTGAATACAGACAGAACCCGTGCGATAGCACGGGTATCCCGCTAGTTTAAATTAAAACCAGAACCAGTATCTAATTAATCTTCACAAACTAATTATAAAAAAAAAAGAAAAAATGCAAAACAGGGGAGAGGATACAACTAGGTTGAACGAAACATGAAGCTTCATCCGCGGCGGCCGAGAATCAACCTTTTCATGGCAGATCCTTCACCTCCGGTCTCTCTCCACTTGCGACGAAAACGTCAGGATAACAACCCTTCGTCGTTGACTTCTCTCAACCATCTCGAAGCTTCTTTACTCCAATGAATTTCCGTTCTCGAGCCCTCTGTCTCAATGATCTCTTCTTCTACACAGCTTTGCCCTCAGTTCTGTGTTTGGCTTCTCATCTTCTTCCTCTTGTTCTTTTTTAGTTAAGAGAAAATGATTCGGTGAAGTGATGCTGAAATGTTGGGTTGTTGGTGTTCATGATTTTCCTCGGGTCTTTTCAATCTGCTGCACTTCTCAGCGTCTCAGCTTCAAAGTTTCGCGGTGAGTTTCGATTTGGTTTCTTTTTGAACATCTCTCTCAAGCTTGGTATCACTCTTCTTCTTCTCTGATTTATGTTTGAAGGTAATATTCGGAGGTGACGTTTGATTGTTGGTGATGTTGAAGGGATGAAGAGGAAGGTATAAGCGACTGAGAGTTGATGTTGTTGTTCAAAGAAAACAGTAGAGGTTGTGTTACGGGAGTTATGTAGCGATGAAGAAAAGTTTGAATGGTTGAAAAAAGAGAGGTTTCTATTTTGAGAAGGTGAGTTTTATTGAAGGTGTGTGTGTTGAGAGAGTGAGGTTTGCTGAGGGATTATTGTGAATTCTGTGTGTGTGGTGTGGATTTGCGGTGGATTATTGATGATGGAGGGTTTCGCCGTGATGGTTACTGACGGTGAATAAAATGGTGCTTTGGTTGTTGTCTCTTTGTGTTGATGAAGAAAATGATTTGTTGTGGTGATTGTTTTGCGAGAAATCTCTTGAAGGTGTGAGCGGATTCTGCTGCAGAAATGTGTGCTTTGTGTGTTGGTTGTTGCTGCGTGTTGGTTATGAGTGGAGTGAAATTTGCAGCAGGAGTGGGGTCATGAGGATTTGCGTGATGTATGTGTGTCCTGAGAATTCGTATTTTGGTAAGGATAAAAAAGTTTGTTGCACATTGTGTGGGGTCGGATTCTGCAGTGGAATGGCTGGCAAAATGTGTGCAGGAGGACGTTATTGAATTAGTTGTGTACGTGAATGTTCTGGCTAGTAGAAGTTGAAAAAAAAGGCTGGAAAAAATATTATTGAGTGTGTAAAATAATATAAATATGCGGGACCAGTTGTAATGTGTGATGGTTATGGGAGTGTTTTCTACCGGAGGGGTCAGCTTGTATGAGTGAAAAATGTTGTTGAAAAATGGCCAAACTTAATGTGTGAATGCTAAAATTATGTAGGAATGTTGATGGGTTATTATTTGTAAGATAAAATTGAAAAGGACAATGGACTTAATTGAATATACAATATGGACTTTGGTCATGGATTAATTAAATGGATAAAGAAAAATGGTTTTAAATCAAATGGACCAAAAAATAAAAATGAAAAAACAACTAAAAGGATTTGTGAGTGGATTAAGAAATAGATATTAAAAAAGAACTTGAACAAATTGAAAGAGAATAGATATATGATGGAAAGAAAATAAGATAATTGGAATATGGATATGAAAATGGATGGATAAACAGATATTGACATTAGAAAATTGCCGAAATTTAAAATGGATAATGAATGGATTGAATAATTATGCCTAATTAAAAATGGATAGTGATATTAGATAATGAAATCGGTACAAGGATTGACATGGATATGGATGCGAGAGAAATGTTATTTAGATAATGAAATGGTTTGCGAATCAATAAAAAAAGATTAGAAAAATAAAAAAAAAAACTAAAAGGGCTTATGAAATGAATCCCGATTAAAATGAACTCGACCCTCATCTGTATACACAGGACCATGAGACCTCAATTTAATCACCATCAACCTGCTTTCTTTCCCACACTCTCATAAAATGACCAAAGTCCTTCTAAACCAATGAATGACTTGTAATTGTTCAGACAAAACTTTCAAATCTCTGATAAATCCTGAACCATGAATTTATCTGAACCAATATCTCACATGAACCTCTGATACAAATAACTTTGACCTCGAATACCCACTCTCTGAGGAATAATCCATTGAAATAGATAATTCGAATTGAAGCGAGCTCCTGATAGTTTGACCAAGATTAGGTCAAACATCCATCTTGATTCGCACTTCAATGTTGATGGTTGGACAAATGCATCAGTATATAGTTCTCATACGTGAATCCCTCGAAGACCACTAAATTAGGGAAATAAACCCTAATCCAATGACAGGAGCATAAGAGAATGGCTAAAGCTTTGAATCTTATGATAACCACAAATAAAGTGTGGAACCCTGATTCTTCTGATTGTATCGATCCCACGTCTTAGGAACTTATGCAAAACGAAAAGCTGACGAAAATAGAAGACCAGAGGGCAAATTTAGGGTGTCTACACCTAGATGTTAGGAAGGCATTCATGCCATTTTCTTAAGATATTTTTTGGTAAACTTTAGGAGCTAATTATAGGTCACTTTTAGGTCCTTAATTCCAGTTATAGGTCACCTTTTGAACCGTACTCATTTGGTTTGTTTTTGTGTTCCTAAGTGCATACTTATTTGAACATGTTTAATCTAAACTTGTTTCGCTTTTTCCTCTAAATGTTAACAAAAATTATGTGGGAATCATAAATGGATACCCATGAATTCTAATTGCATCTCATACCTTTTATGCTACTGACCCATAATCATCTCATGCATATTCACATGTCATTCACCCTTAACTTGCATTCTTTGTGATCGTATGCGATGTTTGTTCATTTGTTCCCACATCTTCTTCTCCTAGCTCCATATGCTTATGTCATTGCATCCATGATGGTATGTTCATTCATATACATTTATAAGCATTCACTACTGACTTTGATACTCATTTCATATATTAATTCATGTTTATATGCCATATGCATTCATACTTCATTCTTGAACTCTAACTTGCATTTAGGTGAACTTATATGAACTTTTTGTACATAGTTTGACATAGTTTGAACTTGTGAGGGTTCCTATAACCCTTAGGGACCTATAGCATGTAGCTACTGACTTTAGAAGTCATATAACCTTTAGGTACCTTCACCTTTAGACTTAGGTCTTATTTTTAACCCTAGTTCCATTCTAAGACGGGTGTAGTACTTAATTGCTTTTATGCTTTATTTTTGCTTTCAGAATACATTGTTAAGCTAACTTTTGTTTATACTTTCAACTTGTGTTTGCCTTAGCTTTTATGCTTTAATTTTGCTTTCAATATGCATCATGAAACTAATATTTGTTTTGTAGGGAGGTTGAGGTAAGCCTTGTTCAGATAACTTCTTCCTCATCATTTTATTCTTTCTAATTGTGGTTGCCTTAGCACTTTGTGCTTTGCTTGTATAGGTCTCCCCTTTCTTATAACAACTTAACTTCCTTAGGAAGTAAGTTGAGTTCTAATTCTCTTTTCTTCTTTTCCTTTTCTCATTAGGATTAGAAAACCATATAAACCATTAGGATCACCTTTTGCATATAATAGATAACTTAGGGTTGTGTCTTAGTCCCCCTTAGTTTTTTCCATTTTCCAACTTGAGTCATTCTTTCTCATCTCATACAGAAAATAATAAAATACCTAATAAAGGTCGAAGGTTCTCATACGACACGAGACTTTGTTGTGGAGTACTTGTACACGTCCTGTTTCGGGACGAGGTGTAAGTTATCTACCACGATGGATAAGTCTTAGTTGAGAATGTTCACAAACAAATTCAAAATACTTCTCATAAAAGAAAAAACAACAAACAATAAACGACTTTCCTCCGGGAACTTCTCTTATCATCTCATTCACTTACAATGCGAACTTGCGACAACTTGTCTCATTTGCAAGACGGTAAACGCACTCGTTCAAGGCAATCCTGTAACACCTGAGCATAGACATACGCAGTTCCAACGTATAAAAAACACAAACAAAGTTCCCGTCTAGTTAGGCGAACTACGTCAACTCTGATCCTCATTTTCCCGATGAGGTACATAGGCAACGGGGTAGGGCATGTGCGAGCACATTCTTTATTTTCCCTACATTTCCCCATTCTTTCTTTTCAATCTCTTTTTCCATTCCAGTCAGCAGTTTTATTCATCAACATCTTATTTCTCACCCTTTGAAATAGACAAACAAATGTGGATCGCGTCGGGTACTGCAGACGATTTGGGGTGCTAATACCTTCCCAGGTCATAACCGACTCCCGAACCCAAATCTTTGGTTCGCATGACCTCGTCATTTACTTCTCTCTTAGGTTTGTGCAACATTACCTTTCCCATTCATTCGGGATAAAAATGCCTGGCTGGCGACTCTACCTTTTCCGCGCCACTTTCGCGTTTGTACTAGGATGAAAATCCCGGGAGCGACAGCTGGCGACTCTGTTGGGGATAAAACCCAGAATCTATGGTTTCCCTCGTAGAGTCAATCCTAGCGCTTATTGGTTTCTGTTCTTCGAGTGTTTATTTGTCTGTTGTTGTGTGCTTTAGTTTATTTATCGTTTTCATTTACAGTTTTTATTTTATAGCACTTGTTTACCGCTTTCAGGATTTATTTTCACATACATCATATATACTGGACTGTCTGGTTTGGCTTTTTTCTGCGGGATGGGGTTACTATGAGATGAGCTCGTAACTGGGGCTCGAGTGCACCCTAAGACTTACAGTGGTTCCACTTTGGCTTCATGGCATCTTGTTATATTGGTAGTAGTGAGTTCCACACCCAGACTTGCGACCTTCTTATTTATGTATTGATACCGGAATCTTTCTAGGGCAATACACAACCTTGATAGTTATGTGCAGTCAGGGGACCGATCATTGAGAACCTTAGTGGAAACATCCCTCTCCAGTGATGACAGTGGAAGACCACATTTGTTGGCAAACCCACTTGTACCCGAGGGCCCACTGGGAACTCGCATAGGATAACCGGGTTCTCTCATAGGAATCCAATTAAAGCAAACTGTTCGTATAATGATAGTACTGTATCCCAATGGCTAAGTGTACTATTGTTTCTCGATTCAGTGCTTGAAGCTGGGGACTTATGAGGGATGCTTGTTTCCTTGGACTCAGCTGAGACCTCCCTGAGTAGTACATAATGCCAAACTGATTCCCTGATTTGGTCATGAGCCATTTCTCAAAAATAGTGAATGTATTATTGCTATTCGACTTTGAGAGTCCGTGATGTTGACCCGAGTAGCACACCCGTGAGATTGAGAGGGGTTTACAAGTTTGCAGGAACCCTAAACTTCCAACATACCCACTTTGCCGGTATTATTCAGTGGTGTGATCTGGTTCTACATGGTCCTTTGGTTATGAGTTCTGGGATTTCTACACAGAGATTATATTATTATTATGACTCTCCACAGACACTTGGCTCATTGCTCAACTTCAACACCATCAATGAATGTTCTATGATGTGATCCAGTTCTACAGTTATTGGGTTCCCAGTTATGGGGTTCTATACAGAGATGATGCTACTATTGTGGTTTTATACAGACAGTTGGTTCACTGCTCAACACCAACATTAGACTATTGATCACATACTTGCTGCATACATGACATCATAGCATTCCAGCACACATGTTCAGTTATTTCCGAGGATCACATATCTGAATCATGCCATGGGACTTTTTTGTGTCAAAACTTGAATCAAAGCAGATAGATTCTTGGGAAATAACCGAACATGGCATTTACATACATCCTTGCATTCATAACAGGTGTTCAAATACAAATTCTTATCCTGACTTGGTTTATCATCGAAATGGACAACTTGAATCACAATCATCAAGGTATGGATTTGGACCAACTCTGGGAGGAGGTAACCGAATGAAGACTCATCTGGGGAAATTCAGGGCAGAGGTGCAAGCTTTATTTCAGAATCAGAAACTGCTGAAACAGAAAGTCAACTAGATGAAGACTCATATGAGCTTGGTTATGGGAATTCTAAACGAAGTTATTTTCATCCCTAGTGAGGGGAACTACGTCGCTCTGATTCTCCATTAGTCAATGGAGATACTGTAAATACCCCAAATTTTCCCTCTCTTTTCTCACACCTTGGCTTGTGATCATTCATATTGCATTACATAAACTTCACATCTCACACTGCATAGTTATTTCACTGCATAAGTTGCATAACTAGAGTTTGTGATCAGATGAATCTTAGAAGAGGTTTGAGATATCTAAGAGGCCATGAAGCATGCCAAGAGGGTCCATGAGTGTTCTATGATCATATTATGTCTCCAAGGGTTCTTGAAAGTCAAAAGATCACAAGAGATTGTAGAGCCACCCAGGCAGGCTCAGAGCTCCTGCACAGATGACCTAGAAATTAGGGTTTTGGGTTTGAGGCCCTTACACTCAAAAATTTTGGTCACTCTTGATTCTATTGTTCTATATATGATATAAGGAGTATGTGTATCAAATTTGAAGCAAAAAGTCCTTGTGGAAGTCATCTGATCAAATGGTAACTTGTTGTGCAAGAAAAGTCAGAATCAGGGAATCTGAGGCCACCAATAGGGCTCCAAAGGGTCATCTTCATCAATTTGGGGTTCAATGATCTTTATTTGATCTTATAAGTGCTTGTAAGTTCACAAGATTGAAGAATTATGAGCGATTGCAAAAGTTTCTATTTTTGGGCATGACTTGTAATGAAAACTTTCCATTTTGGGAAAGATCTTCAACCTCCTCTTTCTTGATAAAAAAGGCTTCAAATGAATTTTCTTCAAACATGAAAGTTGTAGATTTGATCTTCCCATTTTCAAAAAGTACAAGAACTCCTCTTGATTCATCCTAGAACTCAAGATATGGCAAGTCAAAGTTGAGAAAAATCTTGTAATTTTCAAGTTCATGCCAAAGAGGGAAATGCGCAATTTTGATTTCCAGGCCTTCTCATGACCTCTAATGCATTTCTACACATCATAGAAACATAATACAACATGTCTTGACCAGAATTATACTTTGAACCACAAGATTTCATGACTTGCATCTCAAGAATCCTCAAAGTTATCAAAATGCAAAAACCATACAAACTCATGAATCAAGCCATACATCTCACCTATTTCGATCCAAAGGCTCTCCTTGGACTCAGCTGAGGCAGCCCAAGACCTTAAATCACTTCTGCCATGGCCCATGCTTCAAGTACACCACTTTTTACTTTTTGGCCAATGGAGCCATACCATTCCCACAGTACCCAACCACTCTTCTGTCTCATTCTAATCTTTTATGCATAGCCTAAGGATCATAAAACACAACACACAAGAGCTCAGAACAAGCCAACACTCAGATTGCACAAAATTTGTCAAAAAAATCGCTTCTTTGATTCTCACTACTCAGCCATCAAACTTCCAAATTTCTTTCACCAATCAACCACAAATCATCCATAGATCATTTCCCACCCATCACCATGGCTTGAAACACAACATACCAAGACCTCATTTTCTGCCATATCAGAACTGGAACCCACAAACCAGCCTCTATAAGCTTCATCCAAGCACTCCATTACCTTCAGGGGGACCAAAGGAGCCACTTTGCACCAAAGGAAGGCTTTGAAAGCTCATATTCGAAAAGCTCCAGTTTAGGTAAACTTCGAGAACATTTTTTCCAAAACTTTGATTTCTTGTTATAGAATGATTCTATATGCTTTGTTGATCATGCTGATGTGTTTGGAATTGAAAATAGTGTAGAAATGAGCATGTATGGTTGTTCTGAAACTTTGCTCGTGAATGTGTTTTTGCTTCGATTCATCATGTATGCGTGTTATAAATCTTGTTTGAGGGTTGATTTTGATTGTATGACGTTTGGGGATCATTTTTGGGAAGTTATTTTGGTGTTTAGTGGCCTGTAGAAGAAGATAGGTTGAGGGGATGGCCGGAGAAGATGACCGGAGCTTATCTCCGGTCACGTGAAAGTCATTAGGGTTTGTTTGCCAGTTTGAATCTCAGCCCTTGGATGTTGATTAGGTTAATGCATGGACGGCCCAGATAATTCATTAAAACCCTCATTCTAATTAATTAAGTTAATTTATAATTAATTAATCAGATTAAATCATGGCCCTTGGATCACGTGCGTAAGCTAAGTTTGAATTTATGCCTTAAGATCAGCCTACCCCAGGTCAAGCAGACTTTCAATCCTTGCCCTTGATCTCTTTTTCACGCAATCTGGACCACTCTTTTTAATTACTTTGCATTTTAATTCATTTTATTTCATTTTATATTCTTCATTTATTTAAAAATAGTAAAACATTTTATAAAATTCTGATTTTTTGCATCATTGTTCAATTTAAATTTCAGAAACCAAAAACATTTTTATTTTTAATTTTTGCATTAAAAAAATATTTTTAAATAATTTAATTGTATTATTTAATTAATTAATCCATTTTAATTAATTAAAAATAATTTTAGGTCTTTAAAAATCACAAAAAAAAATCATGAAGCATTCTCACATGTTTAGAACAATTTACAAACTCATCTTACTAATTTCTTTTAGGGTTTGATCACATTTTGGCAATTAACCATGAATTAGGGTTTATAAGTTTCTTATTTTTCTAACCCTTACTTCAAAAATTCATTTCTGATCAATCAAGATGAGTTTGTGAATGGTTCTTTTTGCATTCTTTCATACTTGGCATGTAGTATCTAGGGTATTTACCTCATATTTTTGCATTGCATTTTTCATTTTTTTGACATTTTTCATGAAGAAGTACCCAAAACCCTAGCCTAACTTAGAAAAATCATAATTTGACTTTGGTATAGCTTCTGACTTCCATCTTTGGGTGTGATCTTATGTGGGTTTAGGGTTCACTTGGTTGCAATTTTAATTTTTTATCATGTGTTTTGCTTCTGTTTTGATCATATGTATCTCATACTTTCTTAAAACCCTAATTTGTCATGTTCATTTGCATTCATCTTTGCATACCATCACCATATGAACTTGTCATGACATCTCATGCATTTGTATGTCATCTTAGACACCTTAGGACATGTGTGAATGTTGGTTGACCATTGTTGCATCCATTTGACATGTTTTACATCCATTACATCTTATGAATGTTCATGTGTTCTTAAGCTTCTAACATGATTGTTTTTGCATCCATCACTTGTATGATCATACATATGCATTGTATATGACTTTTCATCTCTCCATGACACATTTTCATCATGTATTCACTTCTGGTTGGTATCATTGCATCTTCATCTTTGCTTCATTGCACTTTGTTTCACCTTATGCATTCATACTAACCATTGCAGGGGCTTCTGGTAAGTTGAACAGGATGTGGATTTTCCTCCACATCCAACTTTTTCTTATTCCTTCATTTACATTTTTATTTGTCTTTGAAGTGAGTTTGACTCACTTATGCTCTCTCTTGCTCCTTTTCTTTCTCTTAGGTTACTTAACTTCTTCAGGAAGTAAGTAACTTATTCTTCTTCCTCTTATCTTTTCATCTGCTTCTTCTTCCTTGGTGGCCATCTGAAGACTTTCTGAAGATCTTTCTTAAGCCTCACAAACCATAGGAATATCCAAGCATGATAACTTTAGGGTTGAATATAGTCTCCCCTAGTTTTATCTTTGAGTCTCCTTGAGTCTCTGCTTCTCATCTCATAATCAAGGCTAAACAGTTAAAGTTTTATGGCTCTGTATTAGGGTTATGCATGTATCCTTATCTTAGGATGGAGTGTATAACTTTGATACTTAGTGTTAAACCTTTAAGTTATTTACACCTCCTAATCAAAACACCTAATAATAATTAAGACTTAAGCTTGTAACTTGGGCCTTATATTAGGGTTACATCTCTGCATGTTGGTTCAGAGGGACTAACCATAGTGTTTAATGGACAAGTCCCCCTCAGGTTTAGTCTTACAAACATAAAATCCATTTCTTAATCTAACCTTTAATTAAAAATCCACTTTAATAAAGGCTTGTTATATAATGATTTTAATCCCTAAACATAGATTAAGTTGAGGAGTCTTCCTCATCTTAAGTGTTCTCATCTATTATCCTTCTCTTAGGATGGTGTAATGAGTTCACTAATCCCTGATTAGAGATTAAACTCATTACTTAACACAAAACAAAATCCAAAAAAACACTTAATAATCACAAGTAGGTTAATGATTTTAATCCTGCATCATTAGGGTAATTAATTTGAGATTTTCATCTCATACTTAAGTAGACTCATTATCCCTAATCGGGGGTGATATAATGAGTTTACGACCCCTGATTAAGGCTTAAGCTCATTATCCTATGCAAAACACCAAAAACAATAAAAAACTGAAAACACAAAAACAAACAATAAACGTCTCCTCCGGGATTCTTTTCTCATCATACTCACTCTAAAAACGAGGACTTGTTTCTTCCGTCTAATGCAAGACAGTTAGCACTCGAGCCAGACGAGTCATACACTTGAGCATAGACAAGCAAGCAGTTCACAACAAAATCAACCAGTCTCTTTGAGTTGAACTACGGTGTTCTGACTTCCTCATTGCACGAGAGGAAACTTAGGCATAACTTAACAATTATCGAACAAAAGTCTCTTTGTCCCCCCCTCTCTCTTCTTTTTAGCTTTCTTTCCTCAGCCTCAGTCTTTGAGCACTCATTTTCTTCTTGCACTGACACTTTGTACATCCTTTTCTCCCTAGCTTTTTATGCACTGTTAGCACATATATTATCCCTTTTTAAACACAATCGGGTATGCATGGATCCCGTCGAGTACGACAGACGATCTGGGTGCTAATACCTTCCCAGGTCGTAACCTACCCCCTTACTCAGTCTCTTTGGTTCGTAACGGTCTTATCCATCTCATTCTAGGTTTATGCAGCATTACCTTTCCTTCGGGCTAAAAATGCCTAGCTGGAGAATCTATTCAACCTCAACCTCCAATATCGCCGACGGTTCGCGTTTGCACCGGGATGAAAGTCCGGGGAGCAATTGATACGTAGGCAGGAGATCGCGTGAGATCTTTGCGAGCAACCTTATCTATCAACTTTATTTATCAACCTCTTCCCTCCAGATGTCACTTGTCAGCATCCAACCAAAGCTTCCCAAGAGTGTCCTAGGGGAAGAGCATAAGGGTAAAGGCCAGAACAACTTGAGAAGAAGTTTGATCATATTCTGAGGTCGTACGTGCAACGGGTTTCCTTATTTGCTCAAATTCAAAATTGGTTGAGCTAGCCGCATCAGAATCATTTCTGACAAAGCTTCCTTTGGGGTTTCAATTCCAAGTATGATTACCATTTTGGGGAACCTGGCCATTTAATTGAAGATTGCAAGTCCTTCAGAGAAAAAAGTAAAAACAAGGTCCCAAATTTGATTGACTTCAAGACTATTGTGTTCACGCTAGGAAAAAGTGGGAATATGACACCAAAACTGTAATGGAATGAACATCCAGATTGATGACTTCTGAAAGTCTTCAGAAACAATAAGTCCAGACGGAGTCAAACCTCCTCAATAATGGCAACCACGATGTGAAGGCTAGATGCAAGTACCACTCATGGGCATTTAGGCATACAATTGACAATTGTGATGTGTTCAAGTACAAGGTGCAAAATTTGATAGACTCAAAGGTCATCATGCCAAAAAGTCTTCTCACATATTGAAGTCTCCTCATCAAATGGACCTCCCAATTTGTAAAGACATCTTCAGAAGCAATAAGTCCAGACGGAGTCAAGTCTCCTCAATGATGGCAATGTTCAGCTTCTTTACTGCATTTTCATTTGTAGTTTCTATGGTTTGTTTAAACATTCGTATGCATGCATGAAACTTATTTGTTTTTGAATGATAACCATGATAAAGTTCACATGTTTTTCTTGAAGTAATCCATTCGTATTTTCACTCATGATTTGTGTATGTGCATTGCAATACCAACTGTCGTGCTTAAACTCTTAAGGGAGGATGACAAAATGAAAATGCAAAAATATCTAATTGTGTGATTTTGAAAAAGACCCTGTTGATGATTTATAGGCATTGTTTCAAATCCTAAACACCGGAGATATAAGGGAGATAGACCATCGCCAACCCATTTGAGCCTTGAAGTAGGAGTTTTTTTTTGCATGAAAAAACCCTTGCATTTGACCCAGAGGTTGGTTAGGCGTCAGTTAGTTTGACTGAGCGTTCAAATTTCAAAAAGGAGTACACATCTAAGGATCCATTACATTTCATTGTACCAAATTAAGAGGTCCAAAGACCAGAAACCACAATTGTTATCCCAATCAAGAGGTCCAAAGACCGGAAACCACAAAGGTTATTCTTCATCAATTGAGAAGTGAGGCAGTCACGAACCTCACAAAGAAATCAAGATAACAAGTGTCACACGATTTGTTCAAAAAGAGAATAGAAAAATGATGAAAAAAGCCCGTTAAGTCGAAACTTGAAAACAAGCGACTTAGGCAAAAAAAATAGGGCATCTCGCTGGACTTCACAATCAAAGATTCACAAGAATCAGTCCAGGAAAAAGTTAGGGATAAGCAAAAGAATGCAAAAGCGAAAGATGAAAAGGATTACACAAGAAAGATCCTTAAATAAGAACAAAGTCGTGTGATACAGACACAAAAGACAATAGGGGTGACTGACTCCAAACAATAACCTGATTGGTGCTTAAACCGTTAGTGTAATTGGTTCCTCAACCATCACAAAACCCTTTTTGAGAGGTGAGCGCTTGTGAAAGCTAGCTGAACATAGGAATGGAGAACATCACGGAGATGGGTGGGTACCTATAAACTTAGAGCCTATATCCCTTGTTTATATAACCGTGAACCAGGCCACGATACAACCCTCAAAAGTCCTAACTGAAATAGGGTTAGTTCGAGAGTGTACTACCACGAGACCGTGTTCCTGACTCCTATGAGTTGTGCTAAAAGATCTGGGTTGGTGTTGCATATACATGTTTTCTTCTATCAAAAATCAATGTCATATTTTAACTAGTGGTTCACTCACGAAGGTTGTGTAGCACCCAAAATTTGCCCTCTGGTTTTTCTATCTTTCTTTGGCTTTTCGTTTAGCCTTCATAGATCATACATTAGGTCATATCATTTGCATCGAGCTCCTGAGACATGGGATCGATTTTCTGTGGATTTAGGGTTTCACGTCCCATTTGTTTAGTTATCATGAGAATTCAAGGTCTCAGCTATGCAGCCATCAATGGCATCATGTTGTCATTCTCCTGTCACTGAATTAGGGTTTATTTCCCTGGGTAATTGGTATTCAAGGATTTCACGTCTGAGGACTATTTTCATATTCATCATCAGCAATAGAATGTAAATTACGGGGTCTCTTCTCCACCAAGTTACAATGATATTTCTTCAAGTGCAAGTTATTTGTTCCAATGGTTTATTTCTCAGTCATTGCACATCCAAGATCAAATTGTGGTGTGTGGATTTCTTCAGGTTGTCAAGTTATGGTTTATGTGGGTTTAATTTCAGAAGTCATGTTCATCATGATCTATCAGTTCAAATGGTGCTCCTCTGCGGATTTATATTCCCAAAGATTATTTCAGATGGATTCAAACTGATTAAGGAGTTATTTTTTTCCAGAAAATAGTTAATTCAGAAATATTTTGCTTTGGTTGCAAGTTGTTCAGTGACTCAGGAGGTTCATTCTTATTAGAGGATGTTGGAAGAAATTTGAGTTTGGTTGTTGGATTAAATTCAGTCGAGGTGTGTGTTAGTGGAGAATATTGGTAGAAGGTTTATTCAATTTCGTTCGAATTTTATTCATTGTCCATATTTCTAACCAATTTTTCTTTTCCATGTCCATTTCCTAAATCCCGAATCATTATTCACCTACTCAAATATACCTTCCATGTCCATTTTCTAACCCTTTCTAACACCAACACCACTCCATCAACACACCAACAACAACAGCAGAACCGTTTAATTTCGACTTCCTCGAATCAACACCATAACATAAATCTCGGAACAAAACAAAGGAAAAAACGATGGAGGTGTCGAACCGAAATGAAATCAAGTAGAAGGAAACTCACGGAGCTAACACGATTTCTGAATGGAGGGAGAGTCAAGGTCGCTTGTTATCGTGTGAAGCTTTTCCATCCACAAGTCACCGTGAGATTGTAGAAGAGACGGAGAAATCGATTCATGCAAAGAGAGAGCCACCGAGCAAACTGCAAAGCAATGAGAGAGCACCGACGCCGATGATGGTCAAGGTTGAACAGATGTTGGCTCCGCGGCAGATTGTCAGAGAGAGAGAATTCGTGTTCGTTGAAAATCTTGAAGAAGAGAGGAAATCGCACGTGATCTGAGATGAACGAAGAGATGATCAGAGCGAGACTAAACGGAGAAGAAATCGCGGACGTCGTTTGAATTTTTTCTCTGATGGACCGTGTTTGAATAAGAAAAGGAGACGACGAAAAGCTTTGAACCATGTAAATCGTGGATTTGTTTCTTCTGAGTTTTTTTACTGATTTTTTATTTTATTTTTTTATTTTATAATTTATGTTATAAAAGTGTTGGATACAAGAAGCATTGGGCTTTTCCTATTTCATAATTTTCATAACCACACCACCTTATCCCTCTGCATCACCCTCTTTGTTATTGTTGTTGTTGTGGGCTTGGTAAGCTCAGACCGAATTTCAGACATCACCACCATTTTTCTGCGGCCAGCACCCCCCTTTGCCTTGTGTGTGTTTTTTTTATTAGGTTTTCCTCACCACTTTATTTAATTAATTGCTAATTGGTTTTGAATTAAATTTATGTTTTAGTTTAGAAATTTAGTTAGATTTTTGGTTTATATTTTTATTAGATTTGATTATTATTTTATATTTAGCTTTGACTAATCTGGCTTAATATTGGTTTTAGTTTATGCTTGATGTTTTGTAGGCTTCTTACTTGATAGAGGATGTAACTTGGTGATGACCTTGTGATCGATTCTTGTTTGGACTAATGAGACCTTTGGATACAAATTGCACTTAGACCTTGACTTTGTGCGAACCGATTCCTGGTGTTAATTTTGGTTCCTCTTGTTGGTCGTCCTGGATGTTGGATGCTTACGCTTATATTTGATACTCTGATTTGTTTGGACTTGATGACTGATACCTGTGCTTAACTGTTGGATCCCTCTTGTTTGTTTGGACTTCTAATAAGAATTTCTGAGTTTTTGTGCACGTATTGAAGATGCAACGGACCTTCTTAGTTAGGTACCATTGAGCTTGACTTTATCTCAAGCCTCATTCTAGTCATGGTGCCATATTAGGAGCATGCCGCTACATATGAAGTCCTACTGGTGTAGGCTCTGTTTGTGATCGTCTGATTACCTGATGTTGTTCTTTCTTCACTTGCACACCTATTCCTTCCACATCTCATTTTCTTCTTTCATTTTCTTTTAAGCTTTCATTACTTGTCACTTGTGAATATTTCTAACACTTGCAGGGGTTGTGGTAAGTAAGAGGTGAGGATGAGATTTCCACACTTTAAACTTCTTTCTCCTTTTTCTTTTATGTTTTCATACTTGTTTATTGTGATTTGCTAAATACTTGTTTATTTTCTACCTTCCTCCTTTCTTCCTCTTTCCTTCTTCTTCATTAGTATAGAGTCCAAAACTCACTAACCTAGGCCCGTCTATGCATGATAACAATAGTATTAGTATCTCCCCTTAGCCTTTTTTACCTTTGAGATCCTTTTGGTTCCTCTCTTCTCATATTCATACAAAAACACTTTAATAAATGTTGAAGTAGTCTTTGATACATGACCTTATTCCATGGATACTTGTATTCACCCCATCTTGGTGGTGGTATAAGTTTATCTATGATGTAAAAGTTCAATCAGAAGACTATTTTCACAAAGAAAAGCCTAACAAGCATTTCTTCACTTTAACTTACAAAAACACTTAATAATTCCAAAATAAGTTTGTGAATTCAAACCCTATTCTTGGGAAACAAGTTTGAGGATCTTCTTCATTCTTGGTGGACTTGTTACTCATCCTATCTATGGATGTGGTAATGGGAATACATCCTTAGAAAAGGATTTGCTTTCACTTTATTGTGCCACACTCCTAAAAGACTCATATAAAACACTAGACAAACAATAAATGTCTCTCCTTCGGGACTTCTCTTCTCATCACCTTCACTCTTTACGTACGAACTTGCTCCTACTTGTCACCTTGCAAGACAGTAACGCACTCGTCGTCCGAGCCTGCAACACCTGAGCATTGACATAGGCAGTTCAAGCCTTAAAACACAAGCAATATTTCCACCCCTAGTTAGGGGAACTACGGAGACTCTGATCCTCATGTCCAGATGAGGTACGTAGGCAGCGGGGTAGGGCCCGTTCGAGCACTCTTTTATTTTCCCTACATTTCCCCCTTTCTTTTCTTTTCTTATCCAGTTTCAGTCTTTCTTTTTGCAGCATCTTTCCTTCTTACACCCTTTGAAACAATTTCTTTGCAAGCGTGGATCCCGTCGGGTACGACGGACGATATGGGGTGCTAATACCTTCCTAGGTCGTAAATGACTCCCGAACCCAGACTCTTTGGTTCGCAAGACCTTTGTCCTTCCTTTTCTTTTCTCTGGTTTATGCAGCATTATCATTCTCGTTCCTTTGGGATAAAAATGCTTGGCTGGAGACTCTACCCTTTTCCATGCCACTTTTGCGTTTGTACCAGGATGGAAATCCAAGGAGCGACAGGTTGGCGACATCTTTTTATAGTAAAACTTCAAGATTAACATGTGTGTTGCATTAGAATTTTCATTCTCAAAATAAACATTTTCTGCTTGCATACATTTGTTTGGCATCATAAAGTTCACGTATGGAATCTCAGTCCAGAAGCTTAATCTTACCAAGTTGAGAAGTCTGAAACTTCCGAAGGACAATCATATTGAGGTGCACTTTTCAAGAAACTCCATTGAGTGGGGACTTTCCCAACAGTCGTGGTAAGAGCCAACTAATCTGGGGTAATCACGTCGAGCAATCTCTTCAAAATTCAGCCAAACTGGGGCAATCACTTCGAGATCAAATCTCTCAAAGATCCATGAGTCCGAGGCATTCATTCTAATTCAGCCAAACTGGGGCAATCACTTCGAGATTCAAGTCTCTCCAAGAACAATTGGTCTAGTATTTCACTCAAAGATCATCCATTCAAGGACGAAACTACTCAAAGGCTCGTACGGGGGTAGGCCACCCCAAGAGCACTAGAAGTTACTCTCTCCCGAAGATGATCAATCAGAAGCACCTACCCAAGGTTCAAAATACTAGGGCATAATATCTCACAGTGATATGAGGTTTTTCATGAATCCTCGTGAGGAAAAATTATTGCATAGACCATGCAGACTGGGGCAGTTATTTCGAGATCAGATGAATCTCTCTAAGTGTTTGAAGACACTGAGGCATCTCCGATGTCAGTTTTTCTGTAAAATTCTCTTGATACAATTTCTTTCGATAGACCCTAGTATGAGGCGAGTTGAAAATTGCAAAGAACCATTGTTCACTCATGATTAGTAGGCAATCTATCAACCCAGAGGCTGGAAGCAAAGTCATTGTCAACATAGTACTTCAAGAGTTGTTTCATCAGCAGTCTTCATTTATCAGAATTACATAGCAAGCCTCATTAGTCAACCCCTTCTCAACAGAGCAGCAAAGGGAAGGATACTTCTCGAGCAGAAGGGTATCATCATCTCTCATCCCTAGTATGAGACATTTTATATCCGCTCATTCCCAGCATGAGACGCTTCATATCTTTCATCCCCAGCGAGGGGCAACTTGAACTCTTATCTTCAGCAGGAAGCTTTATCATTGACATCCTCCATCATCCCCAGTAGGGTTGGAGATTGGAATCTTCCCCATCAGTGGTTAAAGAAGATTGATGGTCTCCCCAAGCAGAGATTTTTTGTCAATACAGGAGCAATCCCCGGCAGTAAAAGGAGTTCCTTCCTCCCCAGCAGGTCTCTTCCTCAGCAGAGTATCAACACATCTATTTCCCCAGCCGAGTCAGAAGGGTATCACTTCCCCAACAGAGTTCAACGGGTAGCGTGCCTCTCGAATCAAATTCATCCCCAACAGGGTCTTGACTCTCTGATCTTAAAAGTCCAATTTATTTTTGGCAATGACGGCAGTTCAGAGCCGACGTATCAGTGACAATATCCCCCGCATAGTTGTTTTCTCCTCACAAGGATTGACCAGATCAATGCAATGATCATTTCTCCCCAGTCGAGCTACCTGGGATACCTGTTATCTCCTTATTAGGAGATCTCTTTGCATTCGCGTATGCATAATCATCATTGCATTTGCATCCTCAAATGCGTATCATTTCCATCATCATGGAGCATTACGCATAAATTCAAACATATGTATGCCAGCATGGGCCAGTTTTGGGGTATATCACATAAAGACCCAGAACATCATTTTCAACCTGAAGTACTCCCCACAGAGGATATCAATATGTTGGTAACGTGCAGGTGAGCAGGATAAGTCGAGTGGTGGTCAGTGAAGTTGGTGTACTTCACGTGTTTAGGGTGTCGGTTCTGATACGTCGCTTTGGGAGTTGGGTCGACGTTGCTTTTAATTTCTTTTCCTTTAAGAGAATAATTTTTGTAATTGAAGTTTGATTGATGTTAATTTAAAAATTATTTCTGATGTATGTTGAATAACTATTTTTGAAAACGTATCACTGAGTCGAGGTTGTTTTGTTGAATTGTAGCACTCAATTGGCTTTTTATGAAAAATTTACTCTGATAGTTATATTTAAATTCGTGGGGACATTTGGGTGTTACAAAAGAGGCAATTCAAGGAGCTATTACAAATCATTTGGATAATGTTATCTTCGAAAATGATTCTCTTAAAGTGGTTCAGGCTATCTTGTCCAATAAGAGTGGTATATCCGAATTTAGTCTTATTATTTGTTCTATTCAAAATTTGCTACAATCTTTTCCAAACTTTGAGTTAAAGTTTATTAAGCGTCAAACGAATATGGTTGCTCACTCTTTAGCGAATGTGGCCGATTCTTGGTCTAGGCGTCATGTTATTAATTTTATTCCTCGTTGTATTGAACAATATCTATTGAATGAAATATATTAAGTTTGTTTGTAAAAAAAAATATCTGTATTTATATTTTCACCCAACAAAAATATCATACTTTCTCAGCCAATTCAATTGGTCGTCCCACTTGAAAGTAAATTTTTTTTTGAAAAGATGATATTTTAGAGTTTATACAGAAAAAAATGATAGTTTAGTATCTATAATATAGGAATTCCAGTTGTTCTGGATAAGACCAAAATACCCTGATGTTAAAAGCTCCCATTTGATGCTGCCTTATGGCTTGCCACGTGTAGTCTTCTTTCATGTAGCAATGCAGCAATCTTCTTCTTCAACCGATTCTGTAACTGGTTGTTACATGGCAACTGAAAATTCCTCTGGTTGTACATTAAAGCAACTACCATGCTGCAAAGCCTGCTATGTGCTGTACCGGTTTCAGGTTTTTTCCAGCTTCCAATGCTTTTTGCAACTCTGCTGGCACATCAGCATTTAATGCTGAATCCATTTTCTGAACATCAAAACATTTCATCTTACCTGCTATTGCTCACAATACCACATTTCATCTCTCCTACTCTAATATTTTCCTTCACAAATTTTCTTTGCAAACTAAACACAGCTTGCATCCTACGCACACTTCACCTACAACAATGGCCAGACCGTTTGCAATGATCAAGGACATCAATGACAGCAGGGAGACATGGAAGATTGTTGTTCGGATCCAGCACAAATGGACTGTGGTTGCGAGGTCGAAAGGATGGTCAACAATATTCATCTCAACATGGATGCTCTTCATGGTGATAAAAATTCTGGAGGTGTACGTGATGGCACTACTGTTGTCCTCTGGGACTGGAACAGCGGTGATAACCAGCAGTGGAAGATATTGCCTTACTGTAAGTTTTCTATCCATAATATAAATCAAAATCTCTATTACTTTTGGTGCTAACTTATATGACAGATGAAAAAAAGTAAAAAAAATCTCATTTTTTTTCTTTTTCTGTGTATGCCTCAACAAATGGCGAATCATTTTTCATGTGTAACTGATTATACTTTTCAATAATGGTAAATGCAGGAGTACAATCGAAGGCACTGTCAGTGGCTTAGAAGAATAATTATCTATATCTATAATAAGTTGGGAAGATTGTTGTGTCTTTTGTTCGAGTGGTTTGTGTTTGGTTTGCCTTCGATGCAGGAGTACAACTGAAGGCACTGTCAATGAGTTAGAAGAATAGTTATCTATATCTATAAGTTAGAAGAATAACTCTGATTCGTAATATCTAAATGGTTTGCAATGAAGTTATTGATACCGAGCAACTAGCTATGGATTTTTCAATAGAACAAGTGTGTGGTCATTTGGTTGCTGTATAACAGTATTCATTTTATGTGCCTCTTTATATCTTAATATCCTAATGTAATATAGGAATTCTAATGCTGCTGGAAAACTCCTAAATGGCCTTCTATAAACTAGTGCCAAATCATTGTTTTAGGGTTAAATGTTGTCCAAATCCATCATGTTTCAACTGTTTTAATTGTTAGTTAAGGCTAGATAATTTGGTTGAAGAAGAATGCAGAGTCTGTGTAATACAGTAACCGAAAATGCCAATGTTTTATACTGTCATAACAAACTTAAAAAGCAGCGTTGTACTGTACCAGAAGCAGAAAGGAAACAACTTCCAGTGCGTATTCACATTGTTCATGCACATCAGCATTTAATGCATCTCCCATTGTTCATGGCACAGTAAATATTATAAAAATTATTACTATCTTTATTATTTCATAGTAACTAATAAATATAGTAACCAATAAATGTTAATTAATTTGATTAATTCTATTGTCATTCAATTTTTTATTATTCACTATTTAAATTTATGGTTTGTACATTGATATTCTATATATGTTGATTGTATTTCAAGAAATTTTAATGTCTATTTAAATCCCAATTTTAAAATTTACTTTTTTTGAACTTGATTCTTTTTTTATATTTTAATTGTTTGATTTTGAAAAAAAACATATATTCTTTTTTGTTAAAGTTGTTTTAATAGAAATTAAATTACATGAAATTCATGAGATTATGGAATTAGATGCTTCAATTTTTTGTTTAATTAACTAATTGTGAACGTGGGTGATTTTTATTTAAATCTTTTATTTAATTATAATGGAACGTGGGGTGGGTTATTTTTGGGGATGAATTTTTTATTTCATTATAATTATTATATTCTGTAAGGAACTTTGTAAAATTTAGTTCTTAAAATTTGTTCAATTAATTTAATTAATTACTTAACAAAAAAAAAGTAAATCTAATAATTTTTTAAATATGAAAATCTTTTATGTTGATAATATTATTTATTAAATTAAAAAAATATTAATAACAAATTGATAAAAATTCTACACGAGTTTTGGTTTAACACATGTTCTGATTTATACATTTTATTTACAAAATCTTTATTTCATTTAAATATTTATTTTTATTAACTTATATATTTTTCTTATATTATTTTCTTTATATATTTCTATACAAAGAAAGAAATGAAATATGTCATTTGGAATTTTAGAAGTTAATTATATTTTCCATTTATATATCTCAAATTTATTTAACTATTTAATTTGTTATTATTCAATATTAATTAAAATACTCTATTTTATTATTGAAATTAATGTATTAAATGTTATCTTTAATATAATACCACAATAGGTGTGATCTATTTATAGACTCACAATAATAATTTTTAATATACAATTATGATGATATTGATATGGATTTAATTGGAATGTACTGACAGTGTAAAGTAGTTTTACACTGTAGTTAATCATAGTCGTTGGATGTTAGAACAATTTTGACTTTTAATTTAAAACAAATAAAATAATACAAACGGATGATGACAATGCATTGACAGTAGTGCATAGCAATTAAACTTTATTGATATATGATATTTTTAAAATTAGTAACACTGAATAATATTTTTTTTAATCAAGATATAAATATAAAGTATAGCCGTATAGGTATGTTTTTATTCCAACTAATAGAGTTTATATTTAATATATATCAAAATTAATATAAAAAAGTTTATCCAACCATCTTAAAAAAAAATAATTTAGACTAAAATAACATTATTTTTAAATTCTTTATTTTTTATTTAATACTTATTTATTTTTGGATTTATTTATTTAAATTATGTCTAACAGTGACTTGATTTTTATCCATGTTAATTATGTTAACTATATATTTCTATACAAAGAAAAAAATGAAATATGTCATTTGGAATTTTAGAAGTTAATTATATTTTCCATTTATATATCTCAAATTTATTTAACTATTTAATTTGTTATTATTCAATATTAATTAAAATACTCTAATTCTATTTTATTATTGAAATTAATGTATTAAATGTTATCTTTAATATAATACCACAATAGATGTAATCTATTTATAGACTCACAATAATAATTTTTAATATACAATTATGATGATATTGATATGAATTTAATTGGAATGTACTGACAGTGTAAAGTAGTTTTACACTGTAGTTAATCATAGTCGTTGGATATTGGAACAATTTTGACTTTTAATTTAAAAACAAATAAAATAATACAAACGGATGATGACAATGCATTGACATTAGTGCATAGCAATTAAACTTTATTGATATATGATATTTTTAAAATTAGTAACACTGAATAATATTTTTTTTAATCAAGATATAAATATAAAGTATAGCCGTATAGGTATGTTTTTATTCCAACTAATAGAGTTTATATTTAATATATATCAAAATTAATGTAAAAAAGTTTATCCAACCATCTTAAAAAAAAATAATTTAGACTAAAATAACATTATTTTTAAATTCTTTATTTTTTATTTAATACTTATTTATTTTTGGATTTATTTATTTAAATTATGTCTAACAGTGACTTGATTTTTATCCATGTTAATTATGTTAACTATATATTTCTATACAAAGAAAAAAATGAAATATGTCATTTGGAATTTTAGAAGTTAATTATATTTTCCATTTATATATCTCAAATTTATTTAACTATTTAATTTGTTATTATTCAATATTAATTAAAATACTCTAATTCTATTTTATTATTGAAATTAATGTATTAAATGTTATCTTTAATATAATACCACAATAGGTGTGATCTATTTATAGACTCACAATAATAATTTTTAATATACAATTATGATGATATTAATATGAATTTAATTGGAATGCACTGACAGTGTAAAGTAGTCTGTCAGTGAATCATAGTCGTTGGATGTTGGAACAATTTTGACTTTTAATTTAAAAACAAATAAAATAATGCAAACGGATGATGACAATGTATTGACAGTAGTGCATAACAATTAAACTCTATTGATATATGATATTTTTAAAATTAGTAACACTGAATAATATTTTTTTAATCAAGATATAAATATAAAGTATATGTATGTTTTTATTCCAACTAATAGAGTTTATATTTAATATATATCAAAATTAATGAAAAAAAGTTTATCCAACCATGCATCATAAAAAAAAAATTTAGACTAAAATAACATTATTTTTAAATTCTTTATTTTTTTATTTAAAACTTATTTATTTTTGGATTTATTTATTTAAATTATGTCTAACAGTCACTTGATTTTTATTCGTGTTAATTGTGTTAACTATATATTTCTATACAAAGAAAGAAATGAAATATGTCATTTAGAATTTTAGAATTTAATTATATTTTCCATTTATATATCTCAAATTTATTTAACTATTTAATTTGTTATTATTCTATATTAATTAAAATACTCTAATTCTATTTTATTATTGAAATTAATGTATTAAATGTTATCTTTAATATAATAATGATAAATATATTTTATTATCAATGCTAAAACAATTGGCATATTTATATTGAATTTAGATAAAATTGGAAGTAATATAATTTTTGTATTTATTTACGGGCAAAAATACATTGTGGATTCAAATATTTTTATACGAGAAAAATTACATTGTTCATTAATTTTTTTATATATACGAGAAAAAATATTATTATATTAAACGGGAATAATTTTAATTGATCCAAATATTGAACAATATTAATTTATCAACCATATTATGGTTTCAAATATTGAATGATATTAATTTTTCAATAATATTATTGTTCCAATTATTGAATAATATTTATATGGATAAATTTGATGTAATATAATTTGATTATTTACTTACGGGAAAAAATATATTATTGATTCAAATATTTTTATACGGGGAAAATACATTATTGATTAATTTATTTATATATACAGGGGGAAAATATTATTGTTATAAACGAGAACAATTTTAATTGTTCAAAATATTAAATAATATTAATTTATTAATCATATTATAAATCCAAATATTTAATAATATTAACCTAGATGAAATTTTATATAAAAATACATTGTTGATTCAAATATTTTTACACGGAAATAAATATATTATTGATTAATTTATTTATATATACCGGAAAAATATTATTCTTATAAATAAAATCAACTTTAATTGTTCCAAATATTGAATATTATTAATATTGATAAAATTTGATATAATAAAATTTGTGTATTTCCTAGCGGACAAAAATTAATCGTCGATTCAAATATTTTTATACGGTAAAGAATATAATGTTGATTAATATTTATTATTATGCTTTTTCTTTTTTCCAAATAGAAAGTTGTATAAAATTCTTTTTATGAAAATATTTTTATTTTGTATTTTATTTTTCTTAAATAAATAAAAGTTTATTTTTAAACAAATGCGCATAATCGATCGGGACCCGTGCGAAGCAAGTGTATCCCACTAGTTTAAAATGAAAAAAGAAGATATATTTGTAAAGAATTCATATTGAAGTGTATCCCACTGGTTTAAAATGAAAAAAGAAGATATATTTGTAAAGAATTCATATTGAAGAGTAAAATTCAATTGGACTGAAATGAAAGTGATGGGAGAAAATCTTGCAAACCCATGGCACAATATTGTCCACCAGCCTCCTCTTTTTGGGTTTGGACATTAGCAACACACAATCTACTTTTCTACAATAAATCCCACCTAAACAATCCTATCATTTCATTTTACTTTTATCTCTAAAAATCGGAACAAAGCATTAGGCATAACCATTAAACCATATCACTTCTAATCATTCACCTGTCACTGACCAAAACATTATCAAAAACAGAACAAACAAACAAAACAAAAGAACACAACGTTTTGTTCTTTGTTCAATCACAAAAAAGGACCAAATATGGCAGGAATGCTTCCTGGAGTTGAATCTGCTAGAAGGAGACGTGTCCATAAGGCCGGATGTTTTTCTGATTCACCATCTTTGTCTTCTAATAACAGACGCTCTTCTTTATGCTTGTATTCAAGTAACCTTGAATCTCGTCTTTCTTCATCTTCTTCAATGGTTTGTTCCTTTTTTTTTATCAATCATCAAATTTATCAATCATCAGATTTAATGGGTATGTTTGATTTTTATTTATAAAGCAAAGAAACATGGATGAGAATATGGTAGGAGCAGCAAGAGAAGCAAAGCAAAGATTGGATTACAAATTCAGATCACAAAGGGTATCAGAAAACACAAGGTATATTAAAACACATAACTCAGATCTGATTAATTAATTTTATTTCTTCATAATCAAAGACAATAGTTATTTGAATGAATCTAGAAGGAGAATGATTCTTAATCAGATGATGTTTTGTTATGAAATATAAGGAAAAAGAACATAAACTGTGTGGAGGGTAGAAAAGAAAGCATAGAAGAGTTACAAATTGAGGTGTATGGTTCAAAGAAAAGTGGTCCAAGGAAATTCAGTTGGAGCAAATTGAGCTGGAAAGCATCAGAACAAGAGGATTGTGCTGTGTGTTTGGAATCATTTAAGATTGGAGAGAAATTGATTCCTTTACCTTGTGCTCACAAGTTTCATTCTACATGCTTGAAACCTTGGTTGGAAAATAATTCACACTGTCCATGTTGTAGAACTACCATTCTTTCTCTCTAGATTTTTACTTTTCCTTAATTCTATATTTGTATTGGAATAATTTTTTTTACCTTCACTAGCGTTTTCTTAATGGATGGATTACAACTGAGAAATATTTGAGATGATGATTTATGAGGAGTTAAAAATGTTATTCTTCGTGATAAAATTTTATATATATATATATATATATATATATATATATATATATATATATATATATATATATATATATATATATATATATATATATATATATATATATATATTAAAATGTCGCTATAACAGTTATTACTTTTGCCAACATTTTTTTATATAACATGTGTAAATTATTACCTAAAAAGAACTGGCACGATTTTTATCTATTAAAATAATTTTCGTAACACCTCTTCCCTACAATATTTATTGGAACGACTTTTAAACAATTGTATTATTTCTAACAAAATGCTACATTTTTTTTAAATGTTATCTAAAATTTTCAATATAACATAAAAAATAAACAACTTTTCTTCAAAACATCATAAATTTCATTTAATTTAATAAAAAATATATAATGAATTTAATTTAGTAATAGAATTATATATTATTAAAACAAGGGTTAATAGTCATTTACCCCTACAATATAAGCGTGTTTTGATTTATCCATTTTAAAAAATAATAATTTTGGATTACCCCATATAATTTTAAAATTCTAAGTCTTTTGTCGCCCATGTGGAAAAATTAGAATTTTTTTTTAAAATAACAGAGTTTGTTAAATAATTTTCCAAAATAACATATATTTGAAAAAAATTACCAAACTAACATAGTTTGGTAATGCATTCGCCAATCCATATGAAGATCATGTGTTTTTCTGGTGCAATTCGCCAAATGGAATGAAGATCATGTATATTTTTGAATGTATTCGCCATACCATTTGGCGAATGAGTGTACTTTGATGTACCAATTCGCCAAATGGATTGTTGAATGTGTACATGTTGATTTTAGAATTTTTGGTTTTATGGTTTTTGATATTTTTGTGTTATATATATTTACTTATATATTTACTTATATATATATATATATATATATATATATATATATATATATATATATATATATATATATATATATATATATATATATATATATATATGTATAAGTGTATATATATATATATATATATATATATATATATATATATATATACTTATATATATATATATATATATATATATATATATATATATATATATATATATATATATAAGTATATATATATATATATGTATATATATATATATATATATATATATATATATATATACTTTTATATATATTTATATATATATATATATATATATATATATATATATATATATATATATATATATATATATATATATTACTTATATATATTTACTTATTTATATATATATATATAAATATATATATATATATATATATATATATATATATATATATACTTATATATATATACTTATACTTATATATATTTTATTTTCTTTTATAAATATATATATAAAGGAAAATTACAATATGAAATAAAATTATATCTAAAGAAAATTATTGATATAAAAGAAAATTAGAGAATATGAGAAAACGAAATATATATTAAAAGAAAATTCTTATTAATAATTCAAGAACGACATTACAAAAATTAATTTCCCGCCCGATCTAACTGCCCCCCAGTACCACATCCACGGGGATGACCCCGTCTTCGAACCCTACCACCAGGTTGTCGAGGTTCCGCTTGTATTTGTGTGTTTGGTGGAGGCGGTTGTTGTTGAGTCCATGATTCAGCCTGTCCCCAATTACGTGGAAGGTTGCTGCCAAAGGCGCTGCCGTAACTGAGTTGTGTGCCCATGTTTTCAAAGTTGGGTCGGATAGGTTGGGCTGGGTTGGATTGGGTTGGGTGAGGACGATAGGCTTGACCAAACGAGGATATTGCCTCGTTTTGAGAACGAAACAAAGGTGGGGGGCTATAGGTTGGTGTGGACATGAAGGGGTTGTCGGGGGTATAGTGGTGTTGGTAAGGCTCTTGATGTTGTGATTGGGTTTGTGGCATGAAGGGGTTATGTGTTTGGATGAATGGCCTATGGGTGTGTGAAGTCGATGGCTGGAATTGGGTGGGGCAGTCATGTTGTGGAGTTGGTGGTTGGGCGTATGCTGCGGCCTGGGCGCGGGGGTCGATCAAGTATGGGTTATCAGACACCCATTGTTGCATAGTAACTGACCTAAACCAAACTAAATATTCTCTAGTTGGTCTGACGTTTTGCAGCACTTGGTCAGTTAGGACATGTTGGCGTCGATCCCTCCATTGTTGACGTAACTCCCTTGCAAAGTCTCTCCAATCTTCCATGTTCCACATGTCACTTACTCTTTTCAAATGCCAATTTCCCAAACATGTAGGAGGGCTCGGAATATCCTGTTGCATTCCGAACTGCATTTTGACTCGATCTGTTTGGTGCATTTCAATTGTAGTGAAGCGGATGATTGGAGTTTTCGCCGTCCAAATTTCAGCATCTTCCGGGTTAGGCTCATGGTCGAGTGCTAAATATGGGCGCCAGATGAACTACGGAAAAAAAAAATTCGGTTAGTATAAAATTATTTTAGTTAATAAAATGCAATAAAACGGAAAAATATTTTTTATATGTGACAATACCTGATCGATCCCCACGTGGTCTAACAACTGGCGATATAGAACTATAGAACTTCTTGGGTTTCTACTATAATCCATCCCAAGATCGGACCAGCTAAGCACAACAAATTTAAACACATTTAGATACAATAACAATTTAAATATTTAAAATTTAATATGTTTGGAAATAAAAATTAAAAGTGGACTCACTGGTTTGCGTAGGGGAACGGGCATGGATTCATGTTGCGTGGGGCAAGCATCGGCAGTCTGGAATACCCCCAAGCTTGTAACAAAAATGCACACCCATAAAAGGTACAAGTATCCTTTGCGGCATTTTTGCAAAGGCTACTGTACAAGTGTGCCAAAACAGCTGAACCCCAACTGTATGTATTTACATTGTTGATGTTTCGCAACAATGGTAAATACATCATGTTTATTGTGTTCCCGGTACCGTCGGGAAATAAAAAATGACCAAATAAAAGCATAATATAACACCGAGTTTTTTGCATTATTTCTAACTCGGTAGAATCTTCAGTTAAAATAAAACTAGAATAGTGCTCTCTAAGGAGTCCTAGATTTATACCTGAACCCCGGCTACGAGTATTTGATGGCTGCTCCTCGTCAATTAGAGGGGCACCCAGCAAATCCGCAACTATAGAAACATCCTGGTTGACCTTACCGAAGACGGCTCTGCCGGATACACGTAACCCCAAGAGCATGTATACGTCTTCCAAGGTGACAGTGCATTCACCGAAGGGCAGGTGAAATGTGTGTGTCTCTGGCCTCCACCTCTCTTGGAGTGCCAAGATGAATTTTGAGTCTATTGAGTTGTTGTGAACCTTAATAACATCCCCAAACCCGCACAACTGTAGACACGGTTCAATGATCGGATCGAACTCAATGTAGTCGTGCACCCGACAGCGAAATCTTCTTACATTCTGTAAAAAAAATAATCGAAATAAGTACGCAATAATATATATATTTATGTGTAAAAATAAAAAGAAATAATATATATATATATATATATATATATATATATATATATATATATATATATATATATATCTATATGTAAAAATATATATATATATATATATATATGTAAATATATATATATATATATATGTAAATATATATATATATATATATATATATATATATATATATATATATATATATATGTAAAAAAAAAAATATATATATATATATATATATATATATATATATATATATATATATATATATATGTAAATATATATATATATATATATATATATATATATATATATATATATATATATATATATATATTTACGAACAAGATGGTGAGACTGTGTAGTTCATGTCGTCAGCCCGGGCACAATCGAAAAAAATGTCCCAACGTTGGACCAAGCTCAACATCGTAAATTAGGTCATTGTAACCGTATTTATTTTATATGGAAGCCTAGTTCCTTTGATTCATATCAGTAAAATCATACAACCACAAACACGAACATACATAAATAAAACAAGGAAATACATGATTCAGAAAATGACCGTACATAAATAAAACGGAAAAAAACATAAATTCAGACATGACCATACATAAATAGAACAACTGCAAGATTCAACAAATCTAGCCTATCAGAACCATCAGGACAACTTCACCTCCACCTAGCATCATCGACAAAACACCTGCATCATTGACAATTTTTCTCCATTTCGTCACACCAAACTCCACAACCCGCTTCTCAATTTTAATTATCTTTTCTTTGTGGCCGATCTCTCCCTCTAACCAGCGGGTTAGTTCTCTGTGCAAGTGTTCCAAAGTTTGGGGATTCCATAACAGCATCTTCAGAGGAGGCTTTGTGGCCGAGAAAAACACTAAAGCATTTTTCTTCAAGATATCAAATTTTGGAAGCGGTTCTTCTGATGTTGAGGAAGACGGTGCCGATGCATAATTAGATGGACGGGGAGAAGCCATATTGTGAGAGAGGGAGACTGAAAGGACTGAATGAGAGAGGGTTTGTAAGGATGGAGTGAGATGAATCTTATGTTTATGAGTGAGGCATATATATAGTAAAAAAATTTGCAAACCCTAGGTATATATATATATATATATGTATAAGTATATATATATACATATATATATATATATATATATATATATATATATACGTATATATATATATATATATAAATATATATATATATATATATATATTTATATATATATATATATATATATATATATATATATATATATACCTAGGGTTTGCAATTTTTTTTACTTATATATATATACATAAATATACATATATATATACATATTTATATATATATATATATATATATATATATATATATATATATATATATATATAAATATATATATATATATATATATATATATATATATACATATTTATATATATATATATATATATATATATATATATATATATATATACATATTTATATATATACATATATATATACATATATATATATATATATATATATATATATATATATATATATATATATATATATATATATATATATATATATATATGAATAACACAAAAATATAAAAAAACTTAAATCCAAAAATTAAAACAAAATCACATGCACATGCTTCAAACCATTTGGCGAATTGGTTAGGGCAAGTACACTCATTCGCCAAATGGTATGGCGAATTAGGCCAAATTTTTTAGGGCTAGCCAATCCATTTGGCGAATTGCTCCTAAAATCCATATGTTCTTCATTTCATTTGGCGAACATGTTACCAAACTATGTTAGTTTGGTAATTTTTTTCAAATATATGTTATTTTGGAAAATAATTTTATAAAGTGTGTTATATTAAAAAAAAATTCGAAAAATTATCCCCCTGTAAAATACATTTTTTTATTTATCCCCTGGTTTTTACACGTTTAGCCCAAAAAATTAGGGGGATAATCCAAAATTATTTTTTTAAAGGGGAGTAAATCAAAGCTCGCTTATATTGCAGGAGATAAATGACTATTAACCCTTAAAACAAATAGTCATTTTTGAGAGTGTCTTATTAATTTTAGATAATTCTCCTTGTTCTGTTTTTTTACACCATGTATTTGAATCTCTTCGAGAAGATAAGGTTGAAAAAGGGAAGTTGTGGCCCTATGAATAATCTGACCTACAAGCCTTCAATGACATTATAACTCGTCCTTGGGAATATATTAAGTTAATTGTCACATTGGGGGAAGGAAGGGATATCAAAACCATTGATTATTAATTACTGGTGTTTCTCTGTAGGAATGTCTGCAACTGCATCCTAGGTCGGTCCTTTGCAACAACCTTGGACATGGTATCTTCTTCGATCCACCTCAAGTTGTAGTACCACAACGTCAACGACAAGCCGATGACAATAAGCGCCGACTTATTTGAAGCAAATATGATCTACAAGGCTTTGCAGCAAGAACTAAAAGATGTTGGAAGCAAAGCCATGGAGATCAATGTGGCATCTACGATCAGACAATTGAGAGACATGGATACCCAACCTTCTACAAGTAAGGAAGATCTGTTGGGTGAGAATATAGAAACAACAGTTTCGATAGGGGGGTTGAATATGCCCAAAATCCTTTTAGACAATTTAAAAAAAAAACTTTTAGGTCCCATAAAACGAAATCAGAGATTTTAGAAAGCGCGAAAGCAATACACAAAGACAAGAACTTGGAAGCATCTCAATGAATCAAGTTCCAAGAAATGATACATAAGAGAACTTATAGAAATAATCATTTCTAGCACAAGTCATTTACATAACATACAAAGCCACTTACAAATGAAGTGATTTAAAAACACATTACTTAGATGATCTTAACAATGCATAATTAACTTCATGGTGATTCCTTAGAATTGATACACCATAGACACAAGCTTATACATTGAAATATTATAAACAAGATCTAGATTATATGGTACACAATCTATGAAAGTGAAAAAATGCAGTAGCAAATATGAGATGAATGAATGTTTGAAAAGTAAATGGATAGAGAAAGAGAAAGATACACAGAGATATATAGTGCTTCAACATTCGTTCTCTCTTTGCCTACATGCACTCTTCAATGGATGATGCCATCGAAACATAATCAAGGTATTCAACTATGATGAAAATATGACTACAACGCTTTGATTACAGGGAATTATCACACAATAATTCCATCTGATGAAGCAAACACTAAACTACTAACACAATACAAGATCACACAAGATCTTGATCCAATAAGCTTATTATCCACAATAACTTGCTCCAAGTATTTGTGTGCGGCAATCCACTTGATCCCATGGATTTTTTGTTTGAGTGATTGCCCTTAACTTAGCGTATATTGGAAAACTCCCAACTTTGTCTGCTAGTAATCTTTTTCCAACGCCACCAAATAAGGACAACTCCTTACGGACCGTTGATACTTGAGTATGCCAAAATCTTCCTTGAAGTATAATGGAAATTCTTATCTTGTTAGCTAAGTTTTCAATCCCAAATTGCACTCAAGAAAGGATACTTACACCTGTTACAAATAAAAAATCAGCTACACACAAACCCATTAGATACCCTAATATACCACTAGTTTCCCTTTCATTCAATCTTTAGAGAATGGTCCTTAAACAAGGAAAGAGACTAAGGATGAAGATGGTGAACAATGCTAGATAATCTCAACAACAATTGACATTACAAAAGATTAGTCAAGTAACTCAGTTTTGATGAAAGATGAACACACGCATAAGGTTCAAACAAGTTTCTAGATAAATGGGTCTTGATTCTTGAAATTCATCTAGAGCTTGATAAAATCCTCAATAGGATATGAACAACTCATTCTAAAAAATACACAAAATAGCAACCCAAATTGCACAATCAATATGCAACAAAACTGATAAAAGATTGACATGGGTTCAATATCAAAGATTGATGTTTGGTGAAGAAGAGAAAAGAATGGTGTAAAGATGACCATACTAAAGATAAGATGAAAAAAAATCATTATTTTTGTCTCTATGAAAAATCATAGATTTCCACACTTGTTATTGTGATAAAAAGAAACAATCATTTAAATGTGATGGATAATTGGGTTTTATGGTTTAATTCAAATCAAGAAGGAAAATCAATTCGAATCAATCTGGACAGAAGCAAAAAGAGTTTATTTTACAGCCACGTGATTTGAATCATGATTTGTAGTTGGTTCAAGTCAAATGGGATTCTGATACAAATCATGCTCAAAATTTTGTTTGAATCAAATGATCCATAATACAATCCCAATTTTCAACAGGTGAATGATTCAAATGAGATATTACACATGATCTAAATCAATTACCAAAAACATAAAAATTCAAATGTTTTAACTTATGATTAAAGCTACTCATGTGGAAATGACAAAGTAGTAACTTTCATAGGCTTAAAATAACAAGGATCAACTGTTTTAACATGGAATGCAAAGGGTTCTTAGTGGTATAGTTACATAACCAAACAATTACAACAATTGGAAAGAAAGATTAAAATCACATTGATGAATCGAAATAGCATACAAATTACAAATGCATTGTGAAACAATAATCAAATTTCCTTAGAACTATGCTTCTTAAAAGGATTGTCCACTGCTCTTTATAACTAAAAAGCTCTCCATATTATTTGAGGTTAAAATCCTCATTTAGGACTCTTAAAGATCTAATACCCAATTTGTAACGCCATATTTAATTAATTAATTAATTAAATATTATTGCGTATTTTTCACGATTATAGGTTGTTAAGTGTTGTTTTGTCGTTTGTTTCGTTAAGTCGTTTAAGTTGTTAAGTCAATTTTATGTTGCGAGTTAAGTTGCGTTTGAGTTGTTTAAGTTGAATAAGTCGGATTAATTAAGTCGAATAAATAAAATAATTATTATTAGTATAATGTTAAGTGGGCTAGTTAACGTGGTGAGAGTAGTAAAGTTGGGAGTGCAGTTTTAGGCCCGTTAGTAAATAGGTTGATTAGTGTAAATTAGTAGGATTAGACAAAAGAAACTTAATTAGATAGAATAATTGGAAATTGTAAGAAAAGGAAGAAAAAGTCTTAGAGGGAGATCAAGAAGAGGCTAGGTTGAAGATTTTCGCAGGAATTTTTGCGGTGAATTCGAGCTGCCTTCAATCTAAGGTAAGGGTGGGGTTCGAATTCCATAACCGGGACTAGATGATCGTATGTAGGTTGGGATTTTCATGTAATTTCATTGCTGTGTTTTGTGATATGATTATTGTTGTCGATTTTGTGTTGATATCTGATGAAGAAGCGTGTTGTTCTTGTTGTATTATTGATATAATTGTTGTTGTATTTGTCGTATATGATGTTGTTGGATTGTTATTGCAGAATTCGTGTAGAAGAAGTTAGGGCTCGTAAAATCGATCATATAATTTGACAGATAAATAGATACATAAGTTTTTTAGAGTAAAATCGATGTAGAAACCCAATTAAGATTGAACAGGATGATGAAAGTGTGAGAAATCGTAGCAGAATTGGGATTTGAGGCATTTTGGACATTTGTGTAACAGATCTAGTGTTCCACGTAACAGACGAGGCCATACGCATAACAAGACCCTATTATGCAGGCCATACGTGTAACATTCAAGGATAGTACGCGTATCAAGGTGGCTATACGCGTATGGACAAGGCATGTGCGGAAAAATGCATTTTTTTGCGATTCGTTCCATTTTCGCATCCGTTTCAAGTTAGATTGATCTTAGACTTAAAGTAAGGGTGAAATAAGTCAATTATAGTAGCTTGGAAAATTTAAAAATGATAACTTAGTAATCTAACCGATTAAGCCGTAATTTTATCGTTTTCGCGTTGAAGTCGTTATAAGTTGTGTTGTCCCAATTTTGGTAAAGATTAAAATGTTGTAGGTCCTATGACCAATGTTGATTCATGTTACGGAGTTGTTATGTTGTTAAGTTGTTGATTATGTCGTTGTTGTTGTATGACATTCATAGTTGTATACATGTGCATATTTCAAGTTGGAGCGTATGCTCGATTCAAGTTGGCCTGGATTGGAACATAAGTTGATGATGCCTCGCTAACCTGGCAATGTTTTAAGTTGGGAGTTTAATCCAAATGGTACCACATGCATATAAGTTGAGTCGCATCGAGTTGTATAATAAGTATGTCGTTTGTTGGTTGTAAGTTACAATGTTGATGTTGTTGTGTGAAGTGGTGTGATTATATTATTATCTTGTTTACATATTAATTATCGTATCATGTTTATGTTATTCGATATCTCACCCCTTATGTTTGAATGTTTCCCTCTATTGGTAACATGCAGGTAACGAATAGTCCAGTACTTAGTAGCTTCGAGTTGGTGTTTGCCGCTCTGATACGTAGCACTTTGGGGGGATGAACGTGTGTATTACCTTTGTGATTTCGTTTAAGTTTATGATTCGTGTTTTTGCTGATCTGGTGGATAGTTACAGAATCTTCGAGGAAGATAACAATTCCCATTACAAGATTGTTACTGATAGACATGGCAAGAATCAGCAGAACTGTGGCAAGCCTTATGATACTCCAGCTGGTAAGGGTAAGCAGAAAGTTGCTTCAGGTCAGAGGACTAGTGGGGGAGATGCTCCTGTTGGTATTGTTTGTTTTAAGTATGGACAATCTGGACACAAGATTAATGTATGCACTGCTGAGGTGAAGCGTTGTTTCCGTTGTGGAAAAGTTGGGCATGCGATATCTGATTGCACGCACAAAGAGATGATATGTTTTAACTGTGGTGGAGAAGGGCATATTGGTAGGTAGTTCCAAAAGCCAAAGAAAGCAAATTCTGGAGGGAAAGTGTTTGCTCTAGCTGGGACTCAGACAGCTAATGAGGACAAGCTCGTCAGAGGTACGTGTTTCATTAATAGTATTCCTTTAATTACTATTATTGACACGGGTGTTACCCATTATTTTGTTGTTGTTGATTGTATTAAGAGGTTGGTCTTAAGTTTACTGGGATGAAAGGAGAAATTGTCATAGAGATTTTGGCTAAGGGATTGGTGACTACTTCTCTAGTTTGTTGGAGTTGTCTGTTGTTTATCTTTGATAGATACTTTTATGTTGATTTGGTGTGTTTGTCATTGACTAGGATGGATGTAATCCTAGGTATGAACTGGTTAGAGTATAACTATGTTCATATTAATTGTTTTCGTAAGTCGGTGAGGTTTTCTACCCCAGAAAAGGAAGGAGTTGGATTGTTGTCATTTAGAGAGTGTAGAAGTTGATGAAAGAAGAAGCCCAGATGTTTACGTTGATGGCGTCATTATTTGTAGAAAGTAAATCTAAGATTGAAGAATTACAAATGGTGAATGAATTCCCTGAAGTTTTCCCTGATGAAATTCCTGATGTGTCTCCTGAAAGAGAAGTTGAGTTTGCGATTGATCTTGTACCTGGAACTAGACCTATTTCTTTGGCTCCGTACATGACGTCCGCATCTGAGTTGACTGAATTAAAGAAGCAGTTGGAAGAGTTGCTTGAGAAAAAGTTTGTGAGACCAAATGTATCGTCGTGGGGAGCTCTAGTGTTGCTAGTTAAGAAGAAATATGGAAGTTTGAGGCTTTGCGTGGAATACGTGAATCATATTTTTCATACTTATCTGGATCGTTTTGTGGTTGTGTTTATATATGATATTTTGGTTTATTCTAAGACAGAAGAAGAGCATGCAGAACATTTGAGAACATTGTTGGAGGTTTTAAAAGAGAAGAAGTTGTATGTGAAGCTATCTAACTATGAATTTTGGTTGAAGGAAGTTAATTTTCTTGGTCATGTGATTTCAGGTAGTGGTATTATTGTAGATCCTTCTAAGATAAATGTGGTGTTGCAGTGGGAAACTCCTAAATCGGCTATTGAGATTAGAAGTTTCTTGGGATTGGCTGGTTATTACCGAAGGTTCATTGAAGGAATTTCTAAGTTGGCTCTTCCATTAAATCGGTTGACTTGTAGGAGTAAAACATTTGTGTGGGATGTCCATTATGAAGAAAGTTTTGCAGAGTTTAAGAAGAGATTGACGTCGGCTCCGATGTTGACTTTACCGAATTTAGAAGAACTGTTTGTTGTATATTGTGATGCTTCATTGATGGGTTTATGAGGTGTCTTTATGCATAATGGTAAAGTGATTGCTTATGCCTCGAGACAATTGAAGGTTCATGAGAAGAACTATCCTATGCATGATTTGGAGCTTGCTGCAATTGTTTTTGTATTAAATATATGGAGGCATTATCTTTATGGTTATATATTTGAAATGTTTAGTAATCATAAGAGTTTGAAGTATTTGTTTGATCAGAAAGAGTTGAATATGAGGCAACGAAGATGGTTGGAACTGTTGAAGGACTATGATTTTGGTTTGAACTACCATATGGGTAAAGCAAATGTTATAGCAGATGCCTTGAGTCGGAAGACATTGCATATGTAAGAAATGATGGTTAAGGAGTTAGAGTTGATTGAGCAGTTTCGAGATATGAGTTTGGTTTGCGAGGTGACGTCGAAGAGTGTTATGTTGGGTATGCTGAAGATTAATAATGATTTTCTAGAAAATATCAGAGAAGCTCAGAAGTCGGATGTGAAACTAGTGGATATCATAGTTGATTATGGTGAAATGGAAAAGAATGGTTTTAAGTTGGATGCACCTGGTGTTTTGAGGTTTCATGATCGGATTTGTATTCCTTATGATGAAGACATGAAGAAGATGATTCTTGAGGAAAGTCATACAAGTAATTTGAGTATTCATCCAGGAGTGACTAAGATGTATCAGGATTTGAAGAAGCTGTTTTGGTGGCCTGGGATGAAGAATGATGTAGCATGTTTTGTGTATGCTTGTTTGGTTTGTCAGAAGTCAAAAGTTGAACATCAGAAACTTGCTGGTCTGATGCAACCGTTGGAAATTCCAGAATGGAAATGGGATAGCATTTTCTATGGACTTTGTAACGAGATTACCTAATACCCCAATAGGACATGATTCGATTTGGGTAATTGTTGATAGGCTTACCAATTCGGCTCATTTTATTCCTATTAACATCAGTTTTTCAGTATCGAAGTTGGCTGAGATTTATGTTAGAGTAATTATAAAGTTGCATGGTGTTCCTTTGTGTATTGGTGTCGCTCCCACCGAATGACACATCAGGGTCAAAAGGGGTACAGACGCGAACGGTCGGCGAAAAGAGGATGAGAACACACAGGAGTGAACTCAAAAAGACAAGAAGAGTCACCAGCTAGGCATTTTTATCCCGAAGGAAAGGTAATGCTACATAGACCTAGAAAGATATGGATAAGACGGTTGCGAACCAGAGAGACTGAGAAAGGGGGTTGGTTACAACCTGGGAAGGTATTAGCACCCAGATTGTCCGTCGTACTCGACGGGATCCACGCTTAAAAGATTTGTGTTTTAAAGGGGTAGTGTCAGTGCTAAAATGTGTATCAAAGCTGGAAAAGAATGCAAGTGTCAGTGTAAAAGAAGTGTAGTGTATAAGTGAAGTGTCAGTGTAAGAATAAGAGTGAAATGCTCAAGATCATGAGGCTAAAAGAATAAAACTGGAAAGAGGGGGAATATACAGAGACTTTTGTTCAATAACTGTTAAGTTATGCCTACGTATCCTCTCGTGCAATGAGGAAGTCAGAACACCGTAGTTCGACCCAAAGAGAATGAAAGATGAATTGACTTGTGAACTGCCTACTTGTCTATGCTCAAGTGTATGACCTGTCTGACTCAGGTGCAAACTGTCTTGCATTAGACGGAAGAAGCAAGTTCTCGTTTGTGAGTGAAGATGATGAGAAAAGAATCCCGGAGGAGACAATTATTGTTTGTTTTTGAGTTTTTTCAATCTTTTATTGCTTTTGGAGTTTTTCATAAGAAAATGAGCTTAAGCCTAAACCAATGGATTAGTAAACTCATCACATCCTCCCTCTGATTAGGGGTAATGAGAATACCTTAAGTGTGAAGTCAGTATCTCACACTTAATCACCATGATGTAGGATTAAGATCATTAACCTACTTGTGGTTATTTAGATGTTTTTGTTGTTTTTGTTTAGTGTTAAGTAATGAGATTAAGCCATAATCAGGGATTAAACAGACTCATTACACCATCCTAATAGAAGGATAATAGATGAGAATGTTTAAGCTGAGGAAGACTCCTCAACTTAATCCATGATTAGGGATTAACATCATGACAAAACAAAACCTTTATTAGATGGATTTTAGTTAATGATAAGGTGAAGAAATGGATTTTATGATTTGTAAGACAGCTTGAGGGGGACTTGTCCATTAACACTAGGGTTAGTCCTTCTTGACCAATTAAGGAAGAATTAGAACCCTAATGCAAGGCCCAAGTTACAAGCTTGATGTCTTGATGATTATTAAGTGAATTGATTAAAGGATTTAAACACATTAAGGGTTTAACACTTAGGATTAAAGTTATACACTCCATCCTAATAGAAGGATGCATGCATAAGCTTAATCACAAAGCCTTAAAACCTTTAGGGTTTAGTCCCTGATTATGAGATGAGAAGAGAAGACTCAAAGAGACACAAAGGTAAAAGCTAAGTGGGGGACTAATCAAACCCTAATTGTTATCATGCTTGGTCATTCCTAGGGTTTGTGGAGTTTAAGAAGAAAATCTTCAAGGAACCACCAAGGAGAGAAGCAGATGAGAGGAGCAAAGAGAAGCAAAACAACTTGCTTCACTTAAGAAGACAAGTTGCTTGAAGAAATAAAGTAAGATGAACAAGAATGAGCAAGCTCAATCCAATACACATACAAAGATGCAGCAAATGAATTATGAAAGAGATGAAAAGAGAATGTGAGAAGTGAAGGCAAATTCACTTCTCAAACAACTTACCACCTGAAAAGTTAGTAAAGAAATGAAATGTAATGCAAATGAGATGAATTGTGATGATGCAAACCAAAACCAGAAGCATGAGTATGATGTTAATGATACTAAGAGATGATGCAAACATGAGGCAAGGCATTAGAATGATCATACAAACATATGGATGCAAAGGAAACATGTTTTGAACCATGGATGTTCATGAAAAGTTATGGAATGCAAAAGACATATAACATGGCAAATGTGAGATGCAATGATCAAACATGATTCTAATATGTCTTAAGATGTATCATGAATCAAATGGACGCACAAAATGTCATGGCAAGTCATGGTATGCAAGCAAATGGAAGATGGATGCAAAGAAAGGCATGAATTAGGGTTTATGATCAACACACAAAGCAAAAACCAAAACCAGAAGCAAACATCATGATAAAAATTTGAAAATGCAATCAAAGGAACCTTAGACCTATACAAACTCACTGCCCAAAGGAGGGGATCCAACTCTTAACCTAGTGAGAGTTATGAATTTCCTAAGATTGTTAGGGTTTTAAGGTACCTTGACAAGAAAAATGCAAAACAAATTGAAAATGCAAGATCAATTCATGCCAATTTTATCCTATAAACTACATGCTATACAAGATGCAATGCAAAAAGAATCATTGTCCAACTCTCAAAGGTTAGGCAGAAATGGATTCTCAAAGATTGAACCAAAATATTACCTCAAAATGAATTTAATTCCATTGAAAATTATCAAAAGGTATCAAGAACAAAAAATAAATTTGGTTTGAGAGTTGGACAATGTTTCTAAATGTTTTTAAATGCTATATGAAATTTTTTTGTGATTTTTAAATACCTAAAAGTATTTTTAATTAATTAATTTTCATTAATTAATTAAAAAATAAACTTTTAAATGATTTAAAAATAATTTTTAATGCAAAAAATAAAAATAAAAATATTTTTGGTTTCTAAAAATTAATGAAATGCTTGACAAAAATTTTCAGAATTTTTCAATGTATTTTGCTATTTTAAATAAAATGAGGAAAATAAATGCAAAACAAATGAAAATAAAATGAATTTAAATAGAAAAATAGAAAGTCAGCCAATCTGATGGCTGAGATTCAAATTCAGGGACGCGGGAGTTGACTTGGCGCGCGAATGGACGGACCAAATTCAAACTTGCTTAATTATGATTAAGCCCTAATCAGAAACCCTAAACACTTTGAGATGACCGGAACAGTGTTCCGGTCATCTTCTCCGGCCAACCGAAAATCAAAATCACTCCCTAGGCCATTTCAAACGCTCTAACTCTCCAGAATTCATCCTCTACCCACCCTAAACACGAATCAAGCACAAAATCATGCTTATCTCTCAACACAAACACGAATCGAATCAAAGAAGTTTTTAGGTCAAACTTTCAGAGACATGGTTCAAGCTCAAAACTCAATCATTTTAAAAACTAAGAACACCAGAATGATCAGTGGAGCATAAGCAACAATTCTATAGCATAAAAAACAACTTCTGGAAAAAAAAGTTCTTGAGGTACCTGAGCTTGAGCTTTCTCAGTTTGCAACTTTCTGGCCAGCTCTTTGCCTCCAATCACTTCCAATGATCCTCCTGAGAAGTTTGCAAGGCTTGGTTGGAGTTTAAAATGGTTGGTTTGTGAGTTTGCAGAAGTTCTGTTCAGGGAGGGGTGAGGATCGTGTTTCTGATTGAGGAGGTTTCAGGGATGAATGAGGGTATGGAAATGATCAGAAGAGTGTGCTGAGATGTTTTGTGAAGTTTGTTTGTGTGTTTGATGTTTGTGCTGTGTGTTTCGAATGGTTTTGCATATGAGGCATAAACTTGGAACTATGGCTATGAGAGAGCTTCAGCATGAATTGTTGTGTGTTATGGCTTGCCTTTGGTCCACTTATCACTCATGGATGGTCTGTGGAGTTGGTGTGCCCTATTGTGATTGGTATGGGTCTTTTGCCAAAAAGTCAAGCTTTGTGTAAGAGAGGTATGGGCTCATGGCTAGCCAAGGAAAAGAGGGGTGTCCTGCGCAGCAAGAAGTGAGGAGAACCATAGGATCAATTCTGAAGTCAGCAAGCAAGTGGATTAGGGTTTGAGTGAGGTTTTGCAACTTTGATCAACTTTGGCCCTTTTGAAGTTTCTTGATCCACAAGTCATGAAAATGAGTGAACTTTTGATGCAATATGATCTTTAGGCCTTGATTTATGTTTGTGTGAAGTTTAGAAGTCCATTTGAAAGCTCAATTTGCCTTGGCAAGGGATTTTGCAACTTTGCCTCTTTGGTGGAAAACTTGAAATTATGTGATTTTGGCCAACTTTGACAAGCCATAACTTTTGATCCAAAATGAATTAGAATTAGTTCTTGTACTTTTTGAAAAGGGAATGATCCATTATACAACTTTCATGACCAAAGTTTTCTCATTTGAAGCATTTTTGAATCAAAAAGCAAGGGTTGAAAAAGTTTCCCAAAATGGCAAGTTTCCATTACAAGTCATTTTCCCAAAAAGTCAACTTTGCAAATGGCTTGAAATTCTTCAATTTTGTGAACTTCTAACATCTTATATGATCAAATAAAGATCATACACAATCAAAATGATGAAGAACACCCTTTGGTTGGGTCATTGAGGGCCTCAGATGCCCTGATTTTGCACTGACTTGCTCAAAAAGTCAACTCTTGATCAGATGACTTCCCCATGGAATTTCTTCATGAAAATTGATATGCATGATCCCCATACCATATAGATACCAATAGAAACAAGAATGACCAAAAAGTTTGGAGTTATAGCTTTTGAAACCAAAACCCTAATTCTAGGTCATCTGTGCAGTCAAACCTGGCTCTGCTTCCATGCCATTCCCAGTTCTTGTGATTTTTTGACATTCTTGACTTTGAGAGGATATAATATGATGCTTGAACATACATGGACCCCTTTGAAGTGATTGATGACCTTTGGAGTGGCTCAGAAAGCTCTTGGATTGCTCAGATCACAAACCCTAGATGTAGATGACTTTGAAACAATGCAGTGAATCAAAAATGTGGTATGAGATGCTATGGTTGAAATTATGCATATGAGAAGATCACAAGCCATGGTGTGAATGGGTGAGGGCAAATTTGGGGTGTTTACAGCTGCCCCTATTCAAACATGAGTTAGTTGTGTAGAATGTAAGCAACGGCTTAGCAGGCAAACAAGGTAACTTGTGGTTGAATACCAAAGACAGTCCAAAATTTGCACTCACAGAATGAAGAAGAAAAGGGATATAGATTGTAAAGGAAAATAAGGTATATTTATAAAGTGCGGGCGACGGAGGACGACCGTCGAGCAGAGGACGACTGCTGGGGAAGGGGCAATGACGGGGACGACCGACATGCTGGGGAAAAATGCGGGAAATAAAGCAAAGACGGGGACGACCGACTAGCTGGGGAAGATGCGGGAAATAAAGCGATGACGGGGACGGCCGACAAGCTGGGGATATAAGAGATTATGATGGGGACGGCCATCATGTAAAGCTATAAGATTCTCTGGGGATTATAGGTAAAAATAAATGATGAGGTACGGTCATCAGGTTCATAAAGTAATGTAAACAACGATGGGGACGACCATCGGGCTAAACTGATGAAGGACGATCATCAGGAAAAGGAAAAGGGACCACGACGGGGACGGCCATCGGGTTAAAGAATGAATGAAATAATGATGAGGGACGGTCATCAAAGGTGAAGGACAATCACCTAGCAGGGGACGGCTGCTCTGATGGGGATAAGATGAGGGACGGTCATCTAAGGTGAAGGACGATCACCTGGCAGGGTACGGCTGCCGAAAGTATCGCGACATAGGACGAATGCCGGATAAAAGGTCGACGATGGGGACGGCCATCGGATGAGCATGATGAAGGACGATCACCTAGCAGGGGACGGCTGCTCTCAAGGTTTATCATGACATAGGACGAATGTCAGATAACAAGATCAACGATGGGGACGGCCATCGGATAAAATGATGAAGGACGATCATCAAAAGGTGAAGGACGATCACCTAGCAGGGTACGGCTGCTAAAAATCACGACATAGGACAAATGCTGGATAAAAGGTCGGCGATAGGGACGGCCATCGGATGAGCATGATGAAGGACGATCATCAGGAGGTGAAGGACGATCACCTAGCAGAGGACGGCTGCTAAAAATATCACGACATAGGACGAATGTCGGATAGAAAAGGGGTTCTAATAAAATAGAGGCTCCGCTGGGGAAAGGATGAGGGACGGTCATCCAAAGGTGAAGGACGATCACCTGGCAGGGTACGGCTGCCGAAAGGTATCATGACATAGGACGAATGTCAGATAGAAAAAAGGTTGCTTTGATGGCGACCTACTGGGGAATAGTAAACACGGACGAGTGTTTACATCCAAGAAATAAAAGGTATAAGTGTTTTGATGTTGTGTATAGATTAAAGATGCGGACGAGCACCCCTAAGACCGTGATACGGACGAGTATTAGTAGAAACAAACGCCTGACGCATGTTCAGAGATGATGATACGGACGAGTATCAACTGGTTAACAAGGAACACGGACGAGTGTTGATTCTGTGGAGACTCTTATGGGGAATAGTAGACGCAGACGAGTGTCTAAATTCAAGAACACAAGTGTTTGACACGTGTATGGATTAAAAATGCGGACGAGCATCCTTAAGACTATGATACGGACGAGTATCAGGTAGAAACAAACGCTTGACGCATGTTCTAAGATGATGATACGGACGAGTACCAACGGGTTAACAAAGAACACGGACGAGTGTCGAATCTGAGGAGACTTGAGTGATATATACAAGATACGGACGGGTATCTGCATGAGTGAAATAAGTATGAGTGGTGTACAGGAGAGTGTTTAACCTGCTGGGGAGAGTGTGACACAGATGAGTGTCGGAGAAAGTATAATATAGACAAGTAAATGCTTTACAAAGTATTCAGGTAGTTATGTTGGGGAAGGTTGGTGTAAGCCCTAGAGGCCAATACTTTTTGGTACTTGTATCGGATTATTCGTTTAATAATAAAAGGCATTTCTTTATTATGTTTGTCTTTCAGAATAATAAAGTCCCTAGAATAGTTAGTCTGTTTAATGAAATGTTAAGTGTGACTTAATCATGAGATCCCATTAAACATAAAGACATTATTCTTAAAATATCCGTAGTCAAGCTTTATTGCAAAGTGGGATAACATTAAAGCATTGAGACTATTATGAAGATAGACTGATGATCACATCTCATGGATCATGGATAAAGGGTTATCAAGTCTTGACATAGGTATAAATATTAGGAGTAATATTTATACCGGATTGACCCGCTATGAGAATACTACATAGTATGTTATGCAAAGTGTCATAAGTTATTCTCATGGTGATAATGGTGTATTACCACCCTTCGACCTGAAACCACTATGGACCCTAGATGTAGAGTCGGGTGCTTTATTGTTGATCAAACATTATCCGTAACTGGATGATCATAAAGACAGTTGATGGGCACTCCACGAAGCATGCTGAGGGACATGAGTGTCCTAGATGGAATTTGCCAATCCTGCATAACAGGAGAAATGTCTAAGGGCCCAATATTGAACTGGACAAGGATGACACAGTGTATGCCTTGTGTTCAATATAGACATAGGGGCAAAAGGGTAATTGTACAAACATATATTATCACGAAAAAGGTTTTGTCAGATCACATGACATTTTCGTGACTTGGGTAGCAGTGATGTGTTGCTAGATACCGCTCACTGTTTATTATGTTAAATATATAATTTAATATAATTACCAACGTTACGAAATCCTACAGGGTCACACACATAAGGACAGTTTGATGAGAGATAGAGAAATCAAAGGAACACCGTAAGGTACGGTGCACTTAAGTGAAAAATAGAAATTCGGATAATATAATAATAATTATTGTTATTTTATAATGGTTATAAAATAATAATAAAATAAATATATTTATTATAATAATAGTTATTATAATAATATATAATATTATTATGGATCATGTGAATTGGGCTTTTAGCCCGCAGCCCACAAGAGAGTCTATAAAAGGAACCCTTGTGATGAAGCTTTTACTTGATGCAATTTCGTTTTTGATTCTCACTCAAATAATTCCGTTCGTAAGCAGCTAGCACTGTGACCGGAAGCTGTTCGTGTGGACTGAGTAGAGGCGTTGCACTTCATCAACGCTTGTGATCGCTGCATCAAAAATCTGAATCGCCACAAAGAGGTAACGATTCTATCACTGACCATGCTCATTCGTAAGGATCACTAAAGGAAAATTTTTGTTTTCCGCTGCGTTTAGATCGCAATTTTCCTTCAGTGGTATCAGAGCCTGGTACGAAACCATGGATCTGATAGCTGTTAAATTTCCGTTTTTTTTTCTGTATTTGATTCGATTAAAACACAGAACGAATTTAACAATAAACGATTAATTAAATTTGGCATCTGTTGTGTACGATTTGGATGATTGATGTTGATTATGCTTCGGAATCCGACATTAGTATGGTGAAGTTGTGCGATACATTGATCATCCATAGGTTACACAATTAGATCGATCACTTTTATATAAGATATAAGAAATTCTGATGCAAAGATGGTATATGGGATATACTGTTTTGATTTCATCCATTCAATCACATAAGGATTGTAATTCTTTTGAAAGATCATCATTTTCATTCGCTTCGGAATCCGACGTTAGTATGGTGAAGCAATGACATGTTGATCTATCATATTGAGTTATCAATCGAGTTGTGTTTGACGGCATGAAATTGTTGCATTAGGATTAATGGCAGTACAAGTGTTGTATTGCCGCAGACTTTTCCGGTTGGGGTTGTAAATGCACAAAAGTTGTGCAGGAAACGACGTGAAATACAATGAAGTGTTCATAAAATTTTTCGTCGGGGCACTGCCCCTGACAACCCCGCAAGGAGGCGCTGCCCCCGGCTAAGTCTGCAAAGTGTGATCAATCAGCCGAAATTTAATTTAGTTTATTTAATTATCGGAATTTTTAAACTAATAATAAAATTGTGTTTATTATTATTTATTTGTGGTGATCAGTTATGGCCTTAGTTTATCCTTTATTATTGTTTTGGGATTTTTAAATACGGCCTGCGAGTCGTGCCTCTCTCTCAATCTCTTTATGTAACTTCTTTTCTCATCTCACTCCCTCGTATGTAAAACGAGTATTCTTATATGTAATGTAATATTATGTTATGAAGAAAAAGGAAGTATTCAATATTAAAGGAGGATAATCTTGGAGATCATGCTTGGAGAAGCTTAGATCGTTATTAGGTTAGCTTAGGTTCTCTCATTGGCTTGAGAGAACAATTGCGTTAGGGGCCATAATTGTATCTTTTTATATGTATGTTGATGCATGTAATTGTATGTTGATGCATGTGAGAGACGTTTTGCATGTTAAGTCGGTGAGATCAAACTAATAACAAATTCCCTCAAAATTAAATATTAAGTTTATGCTTTCCAATTTTTAGCACTCATCAAGACTAGTATCGAGCATTGTAGGTTTCGCCTACGCGAGGTGCATGTTCTATATTAGTAAGGTGTGATGGGATAATTGTAATATCCAATTGCTAAAACAATGGGTCAAACTTAACTAAACAAATTATAATAAGATTATACATGTTTAGAAGCAAGAATTGGGAATGATTCATGTGATGGATCAGAATAAGGAGTTATTCACCCAATTGAAAATATTCGAGAGTTGTATGAGATACAATTGGAAGGAGTTCCTACCTAAATAACTTAGTTTTGTGTAATCAGCCTAACGCTGACTTAAAACAAAGTGAAACATGGATCTCGACCCACTAGAAAGTCTTCCAACGGGATTTTCCGAATCAAATGATGAGGGTCATTTGTTTTGAATAAAATAGTGGGAGCATATTTGATTAAAGGCCTAATTAAATATGTTGTTTTAATGATACTTATATTTTCATATTTCTCTTGTAGATTACCATGACAACAAACACATCGAACAATATTTTGCGATCCATCCTAGATAAGGAAAAATTGTCTGGGACAAATTTCCTGGATTGGCACCGTAATCTGAGGATTGTCCTCAAGCACGATAAGAAGCTGTATGTCTTGGAGACACCAGTTCCTGAGGAGGAACCTCCTAGTTCTGCATCAAAGGCAGAAAGAGATGCTTATAAGAAGCATTTCGATGATGCCAATGAAACCGCTTGCCTCATGCTTGCTACCATGAACTCTGAGTTGCAAAAGCAACACGAGAACATGTCTGCGTTCGATATGATCGGACATCTGAAAATGCTTTATCAAGAGCAAGCAAGAAATGAGAGGTTTCAGGTTTCAAAGTCCCTTTTTAACAGCAAGTTAGCTGAGGGAGCCCCTGTAAGTCCCCATGTACTCAAGATGATTGGGTATGTGGAGAACCTTGACAGATTAGGGTTTCCCCTTGGAAAAGAACTTGCGATTGATCTGATCTTGCAATCGTTGCCAGAGAGCTTCAGTCAGTTTGTCCTGAATTTCAATATGAATGACTTGGACAAAAGCCTTCCAGAACTGCTAGGCATGTTGAGAACTGCTGAGCAGAATATGAAGACAAAAGGGAAATCTATTCTGATGGTCAGTAATGGAAAGAAACAGAACAAGAGGCCCATCAAACAGGGTGGTAGAGGGAAAGGCAAGGAAGTTGCCAAACCCAAACCCACTCCTCCTGTTTTGAAGCCTAGTGGAGGAATAGCAAAGGAGGGCACTTGCTTCCATTGCGGTAAGACCGGACATTGGAAGAGAAATTGCCCAAAGTACCTGGAAGATAAGAAAAATGGAGTAGAGACTTCAAATTCAGGTATTTTTGTTATTGAAATTAATTTATCTACTTCTGCATCATGGGTATTAGATACTGGATGCGGTTCTCACATTTGTACTAATGTGCAGGGGCTAAAAAGGAGTAGAGATTTGGCAAAAGGTGAAGTTGACCTACGAGTTGGCAATGGAGCAAAGGTTGCTGCTTTAGCTGTAGGAACTTATGTTTTAACTTTACCTAGTGGTTTAATAATTCAGTTAGAGAACTGTTATTATGTACCTGCAATTAGCAGGAATATTATTTCCGTTTCTTGTTTGGACAAGTTTGGTTTTTCATTCATAATAAAGAACAATTGTTGCTCCATTTATTTGAATGATATATTCTATGCTACTGCAAAAATGAATAATGGACTATATGTCCTTGATCTTGAAATGCCAATTTATAACATTAATACTAAAAGGTTGAAACCTAATGAGTTGAATCCAACTTACCTTTGGCACTGTCGATTAGGCCACATAAATGAGAAACGCATTTCCAAACTCCATAAAGATGGACTCTTGGACTCTTTTGATTATGAATCATATGACACATGCAGATCTTGTTTAATTGGAAAGATGACAAAGTCCCCATTCACAGGAAAAGGTGAAAGGGCTAATGATCTTTTGGCACTCATACATACTGATGTATGTGGACCACTGAACATACCAGCCAGAGGAGGTTTTCAGTACTTCATCACTTTCACTGATGACTTCAGTAGATACGGATATGTGTATTTAATGAAACACAAATCTGAGTCCTTTGAAAAGTTCAAGGAATTCAAGAATGAAGTACAAAACCAACTAGGGAAGAATATTAAAGTTCTTCGATCAGATCGAGGCGGTGAATATTTAAGCCTAGAATTTGATGACCATCTAAAAGAGTATGGGATTCTATCCCAACTTACTCCTCCTGGAACACCACAATGGAATGGTGTATCTGAGAGAAGAAATCGAACCTTGTTAGACATGGTCCGATCCATGATGAGTCACGCCGATCTTCCAAACTCCTTTTGGGGACATGCATTATTAACAGCAGCTTACACACTTAACCGTGTTCCATCCAAAAAGGTTGATAAGACACCATATGAGATATGGAGTGGTAAGAAACCACATATGTCTTACATGAAGATTTGGGGTTGCGAAGTTTACGTCAAACGACAAATTTCAACCAAGCTTGAGCCCAAATCTGACAAATGCTTATTTGTGGGATATCCTAAAGAAACAAGAGGATATTACTTCTACAATCCTTCTGAGGGCAAAGTGTTTGTCGCTCGAACTGGAGTCTTTCTGGAAAGGGATTTTATTTCCAAAGGAAACAGTGGAAGGAAAATAGAGCTTGAAGAAATTCAAGAATCACAAAACATTGAAACACCTATGGAGGAACTAGAGCAGGAAACACAAGTAGTTGTGGAAGAGCAACCTGCTCAAGTAGAACAAGACCAGCGTAGGTCAAGCAGGACACGTCACCAACCTGAGAGATATGGATATCTCATAAGTGATCAGGGTGATGTATTACTCATGGATCAAGATGAGCCTGTGACCTACAAAGAGGCCATAACTGGTCCTGAGTCTGAGAAGTGGCTAGAAGCCATGAAATCTGAAATGGATTCCATGTACACAAACCAGGTTTGGACCTTGGTAGAACCTCCTATAGGAGTTAACCCTATAGGATGCAAGTGGGTCTTCAAGAAGAAGACTGACATGGATGGTAAGGTACATACCTATAAAGCAAGACTGGTTGCAAAAGGCTATAAACAAATTCATGGGGTTGACTATGATGAAACCTTTTCACCAGTTGCAATGCTTAAATCTGTTCGGATTTTACTTGCCATCGCTGCATATCATGATTATGAAATATGGCAGATGGATGTCAAAACTGCTTTCCTTAATGGGAATCTTCTTGAGGATGTGTACATGACACAACCTGAAGGATTTGACATACCACAAGATGCCCAAAAGATATGCAAGTTACAGCGATCAATCTATGGATTAAAGCAAGCTTCCAGAAGCTGGAATCTTCGTTTTGATGAAACCGTAAAACAATATGGATTCATCAAAAATGAAGATGAACCTTGTGTCTACAAGAAGGTTAGTGGGAGCATGATCGTGTTTCTGGTATTATATGTAGATGACATATTACTCATTGGAAACGATGTCCCTACCTTGCAACAAGTGAAGACTTGGTTAGGGAATTGTTTTTCTATGAAAGACCTAGGTGAAGCAGCCTATATATTAGGAATTAGGATCTATAGAGATAGATCACAAAAACTGCTTGGCCTAAGTCAGAGTACATACATAGATAAAGTGTTGAGACGCTTTAATATGCATGATTCCAAGAAAGGATTCATACCTATGCAACATGGTCTGTGTTTATCAAAAACACAATCCCCTTCAACTAAGGAAGAAAGGGATCGCATGAATAAGATTCCATATGCATCTGCAATAGGATCTATCATGTATGCCATGTTATGTACTCGACCAGATGTCTCGTATGCATTAAGTGCAACGAGTAGGTACCAATCTGATCCCGGTGATGCTCACTGGGTAGCTGTCAAGAATATCCTTAAGTACTTGAGAAGGACTAAGGATTCATTCTTGATATATGGAGGTCAGGAAGAGCTTGATGTAATTGGTTACACTGATGCTAGCTTCCAGACAGATAAGGATGATTTTAGATCACAATCTGGTTATGTGTTCTGTCTCAATGGTGGCGCTGTGAGCTGGAAAAGTTCAAAGCAGGAAACAGTTGCTGATTCTACAACTGAGGCCGAGTATATTGCTGCCTCAAATGCAGCAAAGGAAGCTGTTTGGATCAAGAAGTTCATTAGTGAACTTGGCATAGTCCCTAGCATTGTGGATCCCATTGGTTTATATTGTGATAACAATGGTGCTATCGCACAAGCTAAGGAGCCTAGATCTCACCAACGATCCAAACACATACTTAGGCGTTATCACCTCATTCGAGAGATAATCGATCGGGGAGATGTGAAGATATGCAGAGTACCTACACTTGACAATATCGCTGACCCATTAACAAAGCCTCTTGCGCAACAGAAGCATGATGGTCATACTAGATCTATGGGTATTAAGGGTATGCCTAATTGGCTCTAGTGCTAGTGGGAGATTGTTGGTGTAAGCCCTAGAGGCCAATACTTTTTGGTACTTGTATCGGATTATTCGTTTAATAATAAAAGGCATTTCTTTATTATGTTTGTCTTTCAGAATAATAAAGTCCCTAGAATAGTTAGTCTGTTTAATGAAATGTTAAGTGTGACTTAATCATGAGATCCCATTAAACATAAAGACATTATTCTTAAAATATCCGTAGTCAAGCTTTATTGCAAAGTGGGATAACATTAAAGCATTGAGACTATTATGAAGATAGACTGATGATCACATCTCATGGATCATGGATAAAGGGTTATCAAGTCTTGACATAGGTATAAATATTAGGAGTAATATTTATACCGGATTGACCCGCTATGAGAATACTACATAGTATGTTATGCAAAGTGTCATAAGTTATTCTCATGGTGATAATGGTGTATTACCACCCTTCGACCTGAAACCACTATGGACCCTAGATGTAGAGTCGGGTGCTTTATTGCTGATCAAACATTATCCGTAACTGGATGATCATAAAGACAGTTGATGGGCACTCCACGAAGCATGCTGAGGGACATGAGTGTCCTAGATGGAATTTGCCAATCCTGCATAACAGGAGAAATGTCTAAGGGCCCAATATTGAACTGGACAAGGATGACACAGTGTATGCCTTGTGTTCAATATAGACATAGGGGCAAAAGGGTAATTGTACAAACATATATTATCACGAAAAAGGTTTTGTCAGATCACATGACATTTTCGTGACTTGGGTAGCAGTGATGTGTTGCTAGATACCGCTCACTGTTTATTATGTTAAATATATAATTTAATATAATTACCAACGTTACGAAATCCTACAGGGTCACACACATAAGGACAGTTTGATGAGAGATAGAGAAATCAAAGGAACACCGTAAGGTACGGTGCACTTAAGTGAAAAATAGAAATTCGGATAATATAATAATAATTATTGTTATTTTATAATGGTTATAAAATAATAATAAAATAAATATATTTATTATAATAATAGTTATTATAATAATATATAATATTATTATGGATCATGTGAATTGGGCTTTTAGCCCGCAGCCCACAAGAGAGTCTATAAAAGGAACCCTTGTGATGAAGCTTTTACTTGATGCAATTTCGTTTTTGATTCTCACTCAAATAATTCCGTTCGTAAGCAGCTAGCACTGTGACCGGAAGCTGTTCGTGTGGACTGAGTAGAGGCGTTGCACTTCATCAACGCTTGTGATCGCTGCATCAAAGATCTGAATCGCCACAAAGAGGTAACGATTCTATCACTGACCATGCTCATTCGTAAGGATCACTAAAGGAAAATTTTTGTTTTCCGCTGCGTTTAGATCGCAATTTTCCTTCAGGTGACACGGACGGGTGTCAGGGAATCTGTATGGATATATGTATCTGCAAGTGCAAAGGGGACGCTTTGGCTTTTTGCTGGGGATATGACACAGACGGGTGTCAAGAGGTATCTATAATACATAAGTGTCTGTTTGTAAAGAAAACTCGGGTGACTTTACTGGGGAATGAATGACACGGACGAGTGCCAAAAGGAGTGTGTATCTGGTATTTACATGTGTAAGGCAAATGCCTTGGCTCTCTGTCGGGGAATTTGGAGAGTTTTCTGTATATCTGACGGATTGTTAGTATTTACAAGTGTTTGATTCAGACCATGGCTTATGATTATGCAATATGTTTGATTTTTGCCGTAATGCTCCGTATTAGACAGAATGCTACACTATGTGGGGAGAATATGATGCGAATGCTATGATTATGCAAAGATACAGATCCGGGATTCGGATCCCGTTGCTGTGAAGATCTCTGGCTGATCTGCTTGAAGTGGTATCCCAGCTGGGGATAGATCATTGGTGGATCTGACATATGGGATTCTGCTCGGGGATATAGGTCACTGATAGACCTATCTTTGGTAATGAGGGACCCAGCTGGGAGTTTGTAGAAGCTTTCTTCACTCTGTTGTGGGATCTTCAGACGTTGCTCTTCTGGATAGAGGCTGAAGCTCTGTGGGGAGATGATTCCCTAGCTTTTGTACTTGGCTGAGGAGGAAATAACAAATGGAAATTCAGCTGGGGAGAAAGCATCTCCGGTGCTAAGATTGAGTAGGTGGTGATCTGCCAGCTTGCTGGGGTGAAGTTTTCATGCCCCATGTTGTGCTTTGAACACCTGCAATCCCGAAAAGGCAGAGAGATGCACAAGTAATCCCGAGGTATCCCTTGCTGGATTCCATCATAGGAGTTCAGACACTCCCGGGAGTAAGTATATCTCCTACACGCACGTATTTTTTAGAAGAAAAGCATCTGTATTTATGCAATCAGTATCTTAAAGACATCGAACATTCTTGCAAATGAAAATAAAACGTACGAGACAAAATGTGACTGAAAATATGATTTTATTGATTCATGTGCCCTGAATTGGCAAATACAGTCAAGGAAACAAATCCCCTAGAATGAGGAGGTTGTTACAAATTTGAGAAATAAAAGATGTCGGCAATGTTGATGACGCTTCGAGGGGCTTCCCTCTGGCTATGACTTGTATGACATTTGACGTTCTTCTCGTCTTGCTTTCTGAAGAAGGTTGATTCTGAACGAAGCTTGAACCTTTCGAAGCTTACCAAGTCGTAAGTAATACAGATGAATCCAGAGTACAGTCATTCGCTTATTCCCTTATTTTGCATGGATCGCCCTTTCGGGTTTTCAATCCATCGGGAAACCCTTTTTTGCCTGAGTTGTCCAATGCGGCTTTTCAACTCAGCGGGTGTACACATTTTTTTATTTATTTCCCTTATTTTTGCCCGAGTCTTTTATTCTGTTTTTGACTCGCCGGGATGCCCTATTTTTGCCTGGACTTACATTCTGTTTTTATGTCCAGCGGGTCATTTTCATGCGAAGTATTTTTTAACTGCATCTGAATTCACGGGGGACGGGAAGTCTTCACCATCCATAGTACTGAGCATGAGTGCTCCACCGGAGAAAACTTTCTTTACCACGAATGGTCCTTCATAGTTTGGAGTCCATTTGCCCCTGTGGTCTGTATGGGGAGGGAGGAGTCTTTTGAGCACAAGATCTCCTACTTGGTATTCTCGGAGCCTGACTTTCTGGTCGAAGGCTTTCTTCATTCTTTTCTGATACAACTGTCCATGACAAATTGCAGCTAATCTCTTCTCTTCAATCAGACTCAGTTGTTCATATCGGGACCGGACCCATTCTGCTTCACTCAGCTTAACATCCATTAATACCCGTAGGGAGGGTAGTTCAACTTCAACAGGTAGGACTGCCTCCATACCATAAACAAGCTGATACGGTGTTGCCCCAGTGGATGTCCTGATTGACGTACGGCACCCATGCAAGGCAAATGGTATCATTTCATGCCAGTCCTTATAAGTGACTACCATCTTTTGCACAATCTTCTTGATATTCTTATTAGCTGCCTCAACAGCGCCATTCATCTTTGGCCTGTAAGGAGAAGAATTGTGGTGTTGGATCTTGAAGTCCCGGCACAGTTCTGCCATCATTTTGTTGTTTAAATTGGAACCATTATCAGTAATGATTCGCTCGGGAACTCCGTATCGACAGATGATATCTCTTTTCAGAAATCAGGCTACCACTTGCCTTGTAACATTTGCATAGGAAGCTGCTTCAACCCATTTGGTAAAATAGTCAATGGCAACCAGGATGAATCTATGGCCGTTTGAAGCAGTCGGTTCAATCTTGCCAATCATGTCAATGCCCCACATAGCAAAGGGCCAGGGTGAAGACATCACATTCAGAGGATTTGGAGGCACATGCACCTTATCAGCATAAATCTGGCATTTATGACATTTTCTGGCATAAGCACAACAGTCGGCATCCATTGTGATCCAGTAATAGCCTGATCTTAGCAACTTCTTGGCCATGGCATGCCCTCCGGCATGGGTACCAAAGGATCCTTCGTGCACCTCGTGCATCAACAAGTCTGCTTCTGTTTTATCAACGCATCTGAGGAGTATCATATCAAAGTTTCTCTTGTATAGGGAACCATCAGTATTCAGGAAGAAACTACCAGCTAGCCTTCTTAATGTCTTCTTATCATTGGAAGATGCCCCAGGTGGGTATGTCTGATCCTCCAAGAAGCACTTAATTTCATGGAACCAAGGCTTGTCATCTTTGGCAACATCCGCTGCAAATACATATGCTGGTCTGTCAAGTCTGGACACTGAAATCCGAGGTACAAAGTTGGCAGCTTGAACTTTGATCATGGATGAAATGGTAGCCAGAGCATCTGCAAACTGATTCTCGTCTCGAGGGATATACTCAAGCTTGATTGTTGTGAAGAAAGTCAATAACCTCCTTGTATAATCCCTATAAGGTATCAGATGATCCTGGTGGGTGTACCATTTGTCGTTGGTTTGATTAATTACCAGAGCTGAATCTCCGAATACAGTCAAAGTCTTGATCCTGAGGTCAATGGCTTCCTCAAGACCCATAATACAAGCTTCGTATTCAGCTTCGTTGTTAGTGCAGTTAAAAGTGAGTTTTGCCGAGAAAGGCATGTGAACTCCTTTAGGTGTAATGAGTACTGCACCAACACCACGACCATTCATGTCAACAGCCCCATCAAACATCATAGTCCATTCTTCCCCTGGGTCAGGCCCTTCAGTGTGAACAGGCTCTTCATGATCTTTTGCTTTTATGAACATGATGTCTTCATCAGGGAAGTCAAATCTCATAGGCTGGTAATCATCAATAGGTTGCTCAGCAAGATAATCAGACAGTACACTGCCCTTGATGGCTTTCTGAGATGTGTACTGAATGTCATATTCAGTGAGGATCATTTGCCATCTTGCAACCCGTCCGGTAAGTGCTAGCTTCTCAAATATGTACTTAACTGGGTCCATCTTTGAGATCAATAAGGTAGTGTGGGTCAACATATACTGCCTTAGTCGGCGAGCAGCCCACGCTAAAGCACAGCAAGTTTTCTCGAGCAGTGAATAACGTTGTTCACAGTCGGTAAACTTTTTGCTCAGGTAGTATATTGCATATTCTTTTCGACCAGACTCGTCATGCTGGCCCAGCACACACCCCATTGACTCTTCTAATACTGTCAAGTACATGATTAGAGGTCTTCCTTCAACCGGAGGTATAAGGATTTGAGGTTCTTGCAAGTACTCCTTGATTTTGTCAAAAGCCCTCTAGCAGTCTTCGTTCCACCTGACCGTTTGTTCCTTTCTTAGTAGCTTGAACAAGGGTTCACAGGTTGCAGTAAGGTAAGATATGAACTGTGAAATGTAGTTCAATCTACCTAAGAACCCTCGAACTTCTTTTTCTGACTTTGGTGCAGGCATTTCTTGAATGGCTTTGACTTTATCAGGGTCAACTTCAATCCCTTTTTCACTTACAATGAATCCCAGCAGCTTACCAGATCGCACCCCAAATGTGCATTTGTTGGGGTTCAACTTCAGTTGGTATTTCCTCAGACGCTTGAATAACTTCAACAGATTTACCAGGTGGTCTTCTTCTGTGAGGGACTTGGCAATCATGTCATCCACATAACATTCAATTTCTTTATGGATCATGTCGTGGAATAACGTTACCATAGCCCGTTGATAAGTTGCGCCAGCATTCTTCAGTCCGAATGGAATCACCTTGTAACAGAACGTGCCCCAGGGTGTGATGAAAGTTGTATTCTCCATGTCTTCAGGTGACATTTTGATCTGATTGTATCCTGAAAATCCATCCATGAAGGAGAACACTGAGAACTGAGCTGTATTATCCACCAATACATCAATGTGAGGTAAAGGGAAGTCATCTTTCGGGCTGGCTCTGTTCAGATCCCGGTAGTCCACACACATTCTCACTTTGCCATCTTTCTTAGGCACAGGTACAATATTAGCAACCCACGGCGGATAGCTAGTCACAGCAAGGAACCCGGCGTCCCACTGCTTTTGCACCTCTTCTTTGATCTTCATTGCCATATCTGGGCGAGTACGGCGCAGTTTCTGTTTAACTGGTGGGCAGTCTTCTTTTAAAGGCAGCTTGTGCATGACAATATCGGTGTCCAACCCTGGCATATCCTGATAAGACCAAGCAAAGACATCCACATATTCCCGAAGCATATCAATCAGTCGTTCCTTCACTGAGTCTTGTAAGCAGACCCCGATCTTAACCTCTTTTACATCTTCCTCCGTACCAAGATTAACCGTTTCGACCTCCTCCTGATGAGGAGTGATAACCTTCTCCTCTTGCCTTAACAACCTGGCTAGCTCTTCAGGAAGCTCATAATCTTCTTCAACCCCTTCATCAGCTTGATTGATTGGATTGTCAAAGTCATACGAAGTCATAGCTGTGTTGTTGTCGGTGCAGTCTGAAAGGCACTCTCTACAAGGGTTTAGATTGTTCATTTTAGTGATTGATTTTAATCTTTGTTTAGAAAAAGTGAAATAAAGTTATCATTTTGGAAAACATTGCCATTTTATTTTTGTACAAAAAGAAAAATGAAAAACAGTGAGCGGAAAAGAAAAAGACTCATTTGCAAAAGATGTCCGATATTGATTGATCTGTTTGCACAAAATTTACAAGATGGCCCGATTACAAAATGAGTCTTGACATCTTGGGCAAGATGCAAGACTTGATGCATGCTTAAAATATACAGGAAATAATAATTACTCTGCAGGAGTAACCCTTATAATTTCCTGGGAAGACCAGTTTGAGATACGGCTCCCCGGGATCCTTGGACGTATCCAGCTCTCCAGGTTGCGTTCATCTTCCAACTCATCTTCCAAGTTGTTCACTGCATCCGGGGTGAGCATCCCCCCGCTGACAAAATTGGGCTTCTTGGCAGCCTCTGATTGATCTTGTTGAGTTGGTTTGTAACCCAACCCAAATCTGTCCTCCTTCTTCTCCACAGGCAACAGCTTGCCCCATCCTTGGGCAGTCCCCTCTTCAACAACCTTCCTGGCTTGCTGATAAGATGTCATGGAGGTTCCCAGTACAGCAGATGCTTCATTTATGTTCAGGGCCTCACACCCCTGGCTCATAGTTTCATGGATTTCTCCATCCATCTCAATATACTTGTACGTAGCTAGATGGCTAACAAAGATATCTTCTTCACCACAGATGGTGATGATCTGGCCTTCCCACTCGAATTTCAGCTTCTGGTGAAGGGTAGACGTAATTGCGCCAGCGGCATGGATCCAAGGTCTACCCAACAAACAGCTATAGGCCGGCTGAATGTCCATCACATAGAAGGTAATTTTGAAGGTCTGCGGGCCAATCATCACAGGAAGATCAATCTCCCCTAGCACTGATCTTTTAGAGCCATCGAAAGCTCTCACCACCAAATTACTCGGACGTAATGTCAAGCCATCGTACTCCAGCTTCACTAAGGCTTTCTTTGGTAGAACATTGAGTGAAGACCCAGTGTCCACCAGTACATGAGATAGAACAGCACCCTTGCATTCCAAGGTGATATGTAAAGCCTTGTTATGGTTACGTCCCTCAGTTGTTAAGTCAGCATTGGTAAAGCCCAGTCCATGACTGGTGTTGACATTTGCTACCACGGTTTCTAGCTGATTAACAGTGATCTCCTCTGGCACGTATGCTGCGTGCAAGAATTTCAGTAATGCATTCCTGTGAGCTTCAGAACACATCAACAAGGATAATATAGAGATCTTTGAGGGAGTTTGGTGAAGCTGATCCACCACCTTGTAATCACTTCTCTTTATAATTATCATAAACTCGTCTACATCTTGTTCAAAAGACGTCTTCTGAGTTTCTTTGACAGTTGGCTCTTCAACTACCACACTCTTTCCTTTTGCTTTAGCAGCAGCTTCTGCTTCGGCGTTAGGTCTTTGCAATTGTGAGGCAAAAAGGCGTCCGCTTCTGGTGAAGCCTCCGCCTCCCCCAACATTATCAATTTGTGGAGAAGAGGTTGAAGAATCCAAAGTGATTTTCTTCCCGTTGCAGTAAAGGTCAGAGCCATAATGCCAAGGGATGGCATTACTGCTTTCATATGGAACTGGTCCAGGCACCGTGATGGTAACTGGACTGACTGCTGCAGAGGAGGGTACTGAAATGGTGTGCGGATCGTAGTAGATGGTGACTGGTGACCTGGCAGGAGATGCCACTGCTTGTTGTTGAAAGTTGTTGTTTGGAGGAACATATGATGGATCATAGTAAATGGTGACTGCTGAGATATCTTCATTAATTTCTGCTGGCGTTGTAGAAGATCCTGCTGAATAAATGGGTGTTGATGTTGTAGAAGGAATGGTTGATGACATCTGATGTGTTGAAGTGATGGACGGAGCCATTGTTGATGATATTGATGAATTGGTTGGAATGATTGTTGTTGCAGTTGTAGAAGAGTCAGGAATTGTTGTCAAAGGGATTGCTGGATTTGTAGGAGCTGATGTTGTGATCTGAAGTATACCACTTTTGATAAGACCATCTATGCCGCTTCTCAAATTATCACACTCGTTGATCGAAATGTTGCAATAATCACAACCGAGCTCACACCTGGGGAACATCTGGCATTCTAGGAGCTGAGCTTTAATTTCTACCAGAGGTGTCCGAATCTGTCCAACACTGGTTATCAAGAAAGATGGCTTGTCTTCCTCAATGGCATTAATTCTTGGTCCTCCATGATTGGGCATGGGATTCTTGTTGACATTTGGCGGGGGTGCAAAGTTGAGAGCTTTAGAATCCACCAGGTCTTGCACTTTCATTTGTAAAGCCCTGCATTTTTCCGTATTGTGGCATGGTGCATTAGAATGAAAAGCACACCACGCGTTGACATCATAATTTCTTGGAAGACTGGCAGGATCTGGAGGTGCCAATGTCCTTAACTCAACCAAGTTGAGCTTCAGGAGTTGTGGCAATAAAGCGGCATAAGGCATAGGGATATGGTCAATCACCCTATTTGCCTGTGATGGTCTTTGTTGAAAAGGTCTTTGTTGTTGATTGTTGTTGTTGTTGTTGTTGTAGTTTCTCTGTGGCGGATACTGAACTTGTTGTTGATAGTGTGGTTGTTGTGGTTGTTGATATGCTGGTTGCTGAGGAATCGGAGCTGGAATAGTGACAGCTGCTACTGATCTGTGGGCATACTGAGGTCTGCCCCTGCTGGCATGAATGGCTTTTGTCTCACCGGTTCTTCTAGGTCCCACAAAAGGCTTCCTGGGATTACTTGACGAACTTGCACCATTATCAGAGATCTTACCCATCTTCAGAAGGCTCTCAATTCTTTCTCCAGCTATAACTACGTCAGCGAAGCTGGTGGAAGAAAAGGCAGCTAGCCTGTCAATATATGTTCCTTGCAGGGTGTTCATGAACATGTCGGCCATTTCTCTTTCCGACATGGGTGGCTGGACAGCAGCAGCAAGCTGTCTCCACCTCTGGGCATATTCCCTGAAGCTTTCTCTGGAGGATTGAGACATTCCCATCAGAAGGGTTCTGTTAGGAGCCATGTCTAGATTGTATTGGTACTGTCTGATGAATGCCTCAGCTAAGTCCTTCCAGCATCTGATAGTAGCTCTGGTCAAGTGTGAGTACCACTCCCTTGAAGCCCCAGTCAAACTATCTTCAAAGTAAAACATCCACAGTTTTTCATCCATGGTGTATGCCTTAAGCCTTCCCAAAAAAGACTATAAGTGAGTTCGTGGATAGGAAGTTTCGCTGTACTTCTCGAAGCACGGGGGTTTAAACTTATGGGGAATTCTTACCCCATCCACTAACCCCATATCCATGACATCGAAACCCAAGGAATTTTGAGACTCCAGAGATCTCAACTTCTCAGTAATTTCATCAAGCCTCCTATCATAAACTTCATCCCCAGCTCCCATCACAGTGAACTGCTCTTCCTGGGGGTCTTCCTGTAAGACTCTTCCTCCAGTAGTATTTCCTTGCACAATACCCGGGATGTTGACTTCCGGATGTAGATGAGGCCCATATACTGGTGGGTTAATGTGAGGCTGACCCCTTTCATTGTTACTTGTTCCTCCAGTTCCCAGAGGAGGTTCTTCCGGGGTTTGCCTTTCCACCAATGCCCTCAACCTTTCTTGACTTTGAGTCAAGCCATTCATTACTTCCATGAACTGGGTCATTTGGTTCCTCATCTCCAGCCTTTCGTTAACCATCTGGGTCCTGACCTCTGTCAGCTCTTGCTGTACTTGATCCATCTGGATACCAGGAAGGTTGTTGCGAGTAGGATATCTGTGTGGACGGTTGAGAGGGAACACCCGACGGCGAGCAATAATTCCTGAACCACAACAGAGTTAGAAACAAAATAAAGTAAAGACACACCTACAAAACAAAACATCAGTCAGTATGCAATGCAGTATGCTTATTTATTTTCCAAGGTATCCGGCTTGGCTTTTGGTTTTGACCTTTCCAGACCCTGAGGAAGATGCCTTGATGTTGCTTGAGAGAGAGAGACTTAATGAAACAAACTGACAAATACATTACAAATGGTGGATCATACATAGTTTGTTTTTACAACACATGCCCCTGTGGGGTCAAAATACAACATAAATAGGAAAGTACATGGAATGGAAATAACAACAAGCAAAGAAATCAAACATCTAAGCCAAATTCATCCTCCTTAACCTCCTTCAAAAGTGCTTCAGTTACAGGACCAGCCGGATGCTCTGTAATGCTTCTGATAAGAAGGTTCCTGGTGGTAATAGCAGTGGTCAGCTTCTTGTTCCTGTCTTGGTCCTTTGACCTCTTCACACCAGCCCTAAGCTTCAATTCTGAAATTTCCTTCTGGGCTGCTAGCAGAGCCTCTTGTTGTTTCTTCTCAATGGCCTCTAACTGCTCAATCCTGGCCTGAGTTCTCTTATCCTCTTGAGTACGAGCTTCAGTGATCCTGACCCACCTAGCTTGACTTTCTTTCAGATAGAGATCAGTCCTAGCCTTCTGAAACTGGGCCTCTTTACAGGCATTCTTCAAAATCTGCTCTCCTGCTCTTGATTTCTTGATGTAGTCCTCTGATTTCTCAATCCTGGCTAGATGCTCCACTTTAAGCTTTTCTAACCTCTCAATGTCTAGACGATCATCACTCCTCTCCCAGAGGGTCTTCTTCAGAGCTTGAGACAGATTCTCATTTCTCTCCTTCAGCTTCTCAAATTCCTCCAGGCTGACAGTGGCTGGAGGTGGTGTCGTGGATGGTCCAGGTGCATCCTCAATAAAGGCATCCCAGAAATCTGAGCCCTAGCATGAGACCAATCATAATACTGAGCTGAAGCCACATTGTTGCATCTCCCAAGAATGGCCATCCCTTTGGTCTGGATGTTGCCCCAAGCTCAGGATGCTTGTATGACAACAGCTAGATTAGGCTTTATCTCACAATACAGAGTTTCAGCCAGGTCTTGTACTCTAGGAGGGTGAACCAAAGCATATCCCAATTGTCTCTTGAATAGCAAAGGATTGTAGTTGATGCAACCCTTCACTCCTACCAGAGGTACATTGGGGAACTGCCCACAGCTTGTAATTATGTCCCTGCCTTTGGTGCTCTGGGTGCACCATCTGATGTCATCTGAAGTTAAAGCAATAAGCCTCCTGGCCCAATTCTTCTGTTGGTGAGGGTTCAGGAAGGCATCAGTCTTGGGTAAGTGTTTAAGCAGCCAGGTGTGAAACAAAGGAGCACAGCATCTCACCAATCTCCCTCTCTGCTTCTCATTCCTTTGGTGAACAGAATAATAGAAATCTTCCAGCAAGGTGGGCACTGGGTTCCTCAAAAGGAAGAGATGAATAGCATTCTGGCTGATAAACTTGGGCTCATATGCAAAAAGTATAACCCCATATATACTGAGGGCTAACAATGCACAAACTGCCTTCCATTCTCCCAAGGAGGCCTTCAGGATGGCCTGAGAAGTTAGAAAGTCCAAGTGTAGGCCAGGAATTCAGCCTTTGATGACATGTTCTGCTCAACCAAAATAGGTTCCAAATACAGTGCCTTTGCCACTTCTTCATTGCTGGGAGAGGGCATCTCTGGGTTGAAGGGGATACCACCCCTGACAGGTACTCCAATCAAAGATGAGAACTCCTCCAGCAAAGGTCCCAACTGAAAATTCTGGAAAGTGAAGCATCTCAAAGGAGGATCATAGAATTGTAGGCAAGTGTAGATCAAACTCCTCTGAGAAGGGTCCAAGTTCATAACCATATCAAGGATGCCTCCATAATGTTCTCTGAATAAGGGGATGTGGTCTGGAGTAATAAGTGCCTGGACCTGCCTAATGCCAGCCAGCACAGACTCAAAGAAATGGTATGAAATGTTGCTCTTCTTGGGTGCCATGACTGCTGATGAAGATCTGAGAACAGATGCTGATGATGCAGACTGATACTGGAGATGAGCCACTGATAGGCTGAGGATGATGATGGAGGTAGCTGAAGCAGGCAACTGATGAAGAGTGCTGAAGCAGATAGCTGATGAACAGGGGTCTATGCAGATGAAAGGGGTCAAAACCAAGTCAGATGTAATATGGATACCCTGAAAAACAAATAAACAAATGTTAAATGATGCAAATGATGAGTATGCAAATGATATGCAGGGGTTTGTGATTAAGCTGGATCTGATTACTACCTTGATATAAAGTCCATGTATGTTTAAGAAGTCCAGATGGAGGTTCAAAAGTCCAGTAACCAAGGTGGGGGACTCAAATAAAGAGTCACATGTCCTGGGTTAAATCACAAGAACTGTCCAAAGTGAAGCATTCTTAAACACAATAAGAATCAGGGTATGATGTGGCCAAGGGTTCCTGCAAACCTGCAAACAGCCCAACCCCCTCACAGGTGATGTTCTAAAACAAGGATCTTCAGACTTGGATCAGTTATGAGAAGTGTAAACACTTCTAACCCGGAGGTACAGTGTTTACAATAACCATAAAAGATCCTCCTCTAATTCACCTCAGTTTCTGAAGGTCATAATAAAGGTCATCCAGACTTAGCAGGCTTCCCAGATAGCCCTAGCACTACAGGAAATCTGTAGCACAGAGTTCTCAAGAAGAAACCCACATCTGAACCGTGTTTCAAATTCCCGCACCAGACCGAAATGGAATGGGAAAGAACATGAACCACTCTATCCTAGGTGTCACTCAGGTCCCAGGTATAGGACCTCAAACTCTCAGTAGAACCCCACCCACCAAAGCAAAAACCAGATCCAGCCAGATGACAATATGACAGTATGATATATAAAGTTGTAAAGAAAGCAATAAATAACTGTACATAAAGCAGTAAATAAAGCAACTATATAAACACGATTAGCACATAACACCCCAGTAAACAGAAATCAATCAAGCGCTAGGAGGAACCCACAAAAAGAACCAGAAGCCCTGGTTACAGTATAAGACCTCCCCAGCAGAGTCGCCAAGCTGTCGCTCCGACCGAATGACACATCAGGGTCAGAAGGGGTACAGACGCGAACGGTCGGCGAAAAGAGGATGAGAACACACAGGAGTGAACTCAAAAAGACAAGAAGAGTCGCCAGCTAGGCATTTTTATCCCGAAGGAAAGGTAATGCTGCATAGACCTAGAAAGATATGGATAAGATGGTTGCGAACCAGAGAGACTGAGAAAGGGGGTTGGTTACAACCTGGGAAGGTATTAGCACCCAGATTGTCCGTCGTACTCGACGGGATCCACGCTTAAAAGATTTGTGTTTTAAAGGGGTAGTGTCAGTGCTAAAATGTGTATCAAAGCTGGAAAAGAATGCAAGTTTCAGTGTAAAAGAAGTGTAGTGTATAAGTGAAGTGTCAGTGTAAGAATAAGAGTGAAATGCTCAAGATCATGAGGCTAAAAGAATAAAACTGGAAAGAGGGGGAATATACAGAGACTTTTGTTCGATAACTGTTAAGTTATGCCTACGTATCCTCTCGTGCAATGAGGAAGTCAGAACACCGTAGTTCGACCCAAAGAGACTGAAAGATGAATTGACTTGTGAACTGCCTACTTGTCTATGCTCAAGTGTATGACCTGTCTGGCTCAGGTGCAAACTGTCTTGCATTAGACGGAAGAAGCAAGTTCTCATTTGTGAGTGAAGATGATGAGAAAAGAATCCTGGAGGAGACGATTATTGTTTGTTTTTGAGTTTTTTCAATCTTTTATTGCTTTTGGAGTTTGTCATAAGAAAATGAGCTTAAACCTAAACCAATGGATTAGTAAACTCATCACATCCTCCCTCTGATTAGGGGTAATGAGAATACCTTAAGTGTGAAGTCAGTATCTCACACTTAATCACCATGATGTATGATTAAGATCATTAACCTACTTGTGATTATTTAGATGTTTTTGTTGTTTTTGTTTAGTGTTAAGTAATGAGATTAAGCCATAATCAGGGATTAAACAGACTCATTACACCATCCTAATAGAAGGATGATAGATGAGAATGTTTAAGCTGAGGAAGACTCATCAACTTAATCCATGATTAGGGATTAACATCATGACAAAACAAAGCCTTTATTAGATGGATTTTAGTTAATGATAAGGTGAAGAAATGGATTTTATGATTTGTAAGACAGCTTGAGGGGGACTTGTCCATTAACACTAGGGTTAGTCCTTCTTGACCAATTAAGGAAGAATTAGAACCCTAATGCAAGGCCCAAGTTACAAGCTTGATGTCTTGATGATTATTAAGTGAATTGATTAAAGGATTTAAACACATTAAGGGTTTAACACTTAGGATTAAAGTTATACACTCCATCCTAATAGAAGGATGCAGGCATAAGCTTAATCACAAAGCCTTAAAACCTTTAGGGTTTAGTCCCTGATTATGAGATGAGAAGAGAAGACTCAAAGAGACACAAAGGTAAAAGCTAAGTGGGGGACTAATCAAACCCTAATTGTTATCATGCTTGGTCATTCCTAGGGTTTGTGGAGTTTAAGAAGGAAATCTTCAAGGAACCACCAAGGAGAGAAGCAGATGAGAGGAGCAAAGAGAAGCAAAACAACTTGCTTCACTTAAGAAGACAAGTTGCTTGAAGAAATAAAGTAAGATGAACAAGAATGAGCAAGCTCAATCCAATACACATACAAAGATGCAGCAAATGAATTATGAAAGAGATGAAAAGAGAATGTGAGAAGTGAAGGCAGATTCACTTCTCAAACAACTTACCACCTGAAAAGTTAGTAAAGAAATGAAATGTAATGCAAATGAGATGAATTATGATGATGCAAACCAAAACCAGAAGCATGAGTATGATGTTAATGATACTAAGAGATAATGCAAACATGAGGCAAGGCATTAGAATGATCATACAAACATATGGATGCAAAGGAAACATGTTTTGAACCATGGATGTTCATGAAAAGTTATGGAATGCAAAAGACATATAACATGGCAAATGTGAGATGCAATGATCAAACATGATTCTAATATGTCTTAAGATGTATCATGAATCAAATGGATGCACAAAATGTCATGGCAAGTCATGGTATGCAAGCAAATGGAAGATGGATGCAAAGAAAGGCATGAATTAGGGTTTATGATCAACACACAAAGCAAAAACCAAAACCAGAAGCAAACATCATGATAAAAATTTGAAAATGCAATCAAAGGAACCTTAGACCTATACAAATAAAGATCATACACAATCAAAATGATGAAGGAAACCCTTTGGTTGGGTCATTGAGGGCCTCAGATGCCCTGATTTTGCACTGACTTGCTCAAAAAGTCAACTCTTGATCAGATGACTTCCCCATGGAATTTCTTCATGAAAATTGATATTCATGATCCCCATACCATATAGAGACCAATAGAAACAAGAATGACCAAAAAGTTTGGAGTTATAGCTTTTGAAACCAAAACCCTAATTCTAGGTCATCTGTGCAGTCAAACCTGGCTCTGCTTCCATGCCATTCCCAGTTCTTGTGATTTTTTGACATTCTTGACTTTGAGAGGATATAATATGATGCTTGAACATACATGTACCCCTTTGAAGTGATTGATGACCTTTGGAGTGGCTCAGAAAGCTCTTGGATTGCTCAGATCACAAACCCTAGATGCAGATGACTTTGAAACAATGCAGTGAATAAAAAATGTGGTATGAGATGCTATGGTTGAAATTATGCATATGAGAAGATCACAAGCCATGGTGTGAATGGGTGAGGGAAAATTTGGGGTGTTTACAATTGGGTCGGATAGAAATCTGAGATTTACGTTGGAATTTTGGAAGAGTTTGCAGGAAGCGTTGGGTTCTAAGTTGAGACTAAGTTCAGTGTATCATCCTCAGATAGATGGTCAAACGAAGAGGACGATTTAGTCGTTGGAGGATTTGTTGAGAGCTTGTGTACTTGAGCAGGGAGGTTGTGGGATACTTATCTTCCATTGATCGAGTTCACGTATAATAACAGTTATCATTCTAGTATCGAAATGGCACATTTTGAGGCATTGTATGGTCGGAGATGTAGGACTCCGATGTGTTAGTATGAGTTTGGAGAGAGTGTAATGTTTGGACCATAGATATTTCGAGAGACTACCGAGAAGGTGAAATTGATTCGAGAGAATATGAAGGCTTCTCAAAGTCGTCAGAAAAGTTATCATGATAAGTGAAGGAAAGATTTAGAATTTCAATTTGGTGATCATATATTTTTTAGAGTTACGCATGTGACGGGTGTTGGGCGAGCATTGAAATCTAAGAAGATTACTCCTTATTTTATTGGTCCATATCAGATTTCAGATAGAGTTTGAAATGTTGCTTATATAGTGGTTTTACCGCCAAACTTGTCATGTTTGCATGATGTGTTCCATGTGTCGCAACTCCGGAAGTATATTTCAGATCCTTCTCATGTGATTAGTATGGATGATGTGAAAATACAGGATAATCTCACGGTGGAGACTATGCCGGTACGAATTGAGGGTCGTGAAATGAAGACTTTAAGGGGCAAAGAGATTGCTTTAGTCAAAGTTGTTTGGTTGGGCGCTGCCGGAGAAAGTATAACTTAGGAGTTGGAAAGCAAGATGCAAGAATCATATCCTGAGTTGTTTGAGCGAGGTAAGATTTTCAAGGACGAAAATGTTCTGAATGGGGGAGAGTTGTCACGTCGTATTTAATTAATTAATTAAATTAAATATTATTGCTTATTTTCCCGATTATAGGTTGTTAAGTCTTGTTTTGTCGTTTGTGTCGTTAAGTCGTTTAAGCCATTAAGTCAATTTGATGTTGCGAGTTAAGTTGTGTTTGGGTTGCTTAAGTCAAATAAGTCGGATTAATTAAGTCGAATAAATAAAATAAGTATTGTTAGTATAATGTTAAGTGGGCTAGTTAACGTGGCGAGAGTAGTAAAATTGGGGGTGTTGTTTTAGTCCCATTAGTAATTAGGTTGATTAGTGTAAATTAGTAGCATTAGACAAAAGAAACCTAATTAGACAGAATAATCAGAAATTGTAAGAAGAGGAAGAACAAGTCTTAGAGGGAGATCAAGAAGAGGCTAGGTTGAAGATTTTCGCAGGAATTTTTGCGGTGAATTCGAGCTTCCTTCAATCCAAGGTAAGGGTGGGGTTCGAATTCCATAACCGGGACTAGATGATCGTATGTAGGTTGGGATTTTCGTGTAATTTCATTGATGTGTTTTATGATATTATTATTGTTGTCGATTTCGTGTTGATATTTGATGAAGAAGCATGTTGTTCTTGTTGTATTGTTGATATAATTGTTGTTGTATTTGTCGTATATGATGTTGTTAGATTATTGTTGCAGAATTCGTGTAGAAGAAGTTAGGGATCGTAAAATCGATCATATAATTTGATAGATAAATAGATACATAAGTTTTTTAGAGTAAAATCGATATAGAAACCCAATTAAGATTGAACAGGATGATGAAAGTGTGAGAAATCGTGGCAGAATTGGGATTTGAGGCATTCTTGACATTTGTGTAACAGATCTGGTGTTACACGTAACAGACGAGGCCATACGCATAACAAGACCCTATTATGCAGGCCATACGCATAACATTCAAGGATAGTATGCGTATCAAGGTGGCTATACGCGTATGGACAAGGCATGTGCGGAAAAATGCAATTTTTGGCGATTCGTTCCGTTTTCACATCCGTTTCAAGTTGGATTGATCTTAGACTTAAAGTATGGATGAAATAAGTCAATTATAGTAGCTTGGAAGATTTAAAAATGATAACTTAGTAATCTAACCGATTAAGCCGTAATTTTTTCGTTTTCGCGTTGAAGTCGTTATAAGCCGTGTTGTCCTGATTTTGGGAAAGATTAAAATGTTGTAGGTCTTATGACCAATGTTGATTCATGTTGCGGAGTTGTTCAAGTTTTATGTTGTTAAGTTCTTGATTATGTCGTTGTTGTTGTTGTATGTCATTCATAGTCGCATACATGTGCATATTTCAAGTTGAAGCATATGCTCGATTCAAGTTGGTCTGAATTGGAAAATAAGTTGATGATGCCTCGATAACCTGGCAATGTTTTAAGTTGGGAGTTTACTCCAAATGGTACCACATGCATATAAGTTGAGTCGCCTCGAGTTGCATAGTAAGTATGTCGTTTGTTGGTTGTAAGTTGCAATGTTGATGTTGTTGTTGTGTGAAGTGGTGTGATTATATGATTATCTTGTTTACATATTGATTATCGTATCCTGTTTATGTTATTCGATATCTCACCCCTTATGTTTAAATGTTGCCCTCTGTTGGTAACGTGCAGGTTACGAAGAGTCCAGTATTTAATAGCTTCGAGTCGGTGTTTGTCGCTCTGATACGTAGCACTTTGGGGGGATGAACGTGTGTTTTACCTTTGTGATTTCGTTTAAGTTAATGAACTAGTTTCAAGTTGTTTTATGTTGAAGAATCAAGTTGAAGTATTTTTATGATGATTTATTTGGATTTGAATTAAAGTTGAAACTTGTTGATCCGCTGTGTTGTTTTTCAAAGTTATTATATTAATGAAGTTGTTATTTGGTTTTAAAGTTGGAAAAAAATGTGATATCCCCCTTCAATAGTAGGTTTGCAACATGTTTTCCATGAAATTGTAACAAGTTTCCTAGAGCTTATGTCACCACTCAACTCAAAGTTTCTATTCCATATTTTAATTTCCTTTAGTAGGGATGAGGGCCAAGAGTACACAAGAATGCGATGATTAAGCATGCTATGGATGACAGTCTTGACCAAGATTAATCTTCTAGCTATGGATAAAAGATAGGCTCTCCAAGAATACATGTTTGATTTAATTTTATCAACCAGGAAATGGATGTGGCAAGATTTACGCTTACCTCTAAACATAGGCACTCCAAGATAAAGAAAATGAAGAGAATCAACGGAGAAATCAAGCTTGTTAGAAATTTCCACATGTCTTTGGTGAGTAACAGACCCTGCATAGATAATAGGTTTAACAAGATTTATATGTTGACGAGAACAGTCAAAATATCTCTTCAAAGTGTTTTGGATAAGTTATGGTTTTGTGATCTCCCTTGTTGAATACTATAATTTCATTTGCATACAAAATATGAGAAGGGACATTAACAAGCATTGTACCTTGATGAGATTCATAGGTTAATTTTAACCAAATTGGAAATGGCCCTGCTAAGCACATCTTCAGTAAAACAAAAGAGAAGAGGTGATAGGGATCCCCCTGCCTAACCTTTATTTGACAATTTAAAAACACTTTTTGTTGGCCATTGAAGGAGACTGAAAGCTTGGATGACTAAAGGATGATTATGATCCATTTGTAGAAAGTTTCAGAGAAACCAAAAGCCCTAAGTACTTTGATAAGGAAAGGCCAGCTGATGGTCTCAAAGGATTTTTAAATGTCAATTTTCAACGCTAGATTTCCTCTAAGAACTTTGTTATTGAGAATTTTTACTACCTCAAAATTCAAGCTCACGCAGTCTTTAAGTTATTTCCCTGAATAAAAGCTCTTTGTTCTTGAGAGTCAATGTTAAGGAGGGTGAGAGCTAGTCAGTTATCTATGATTTTGGTTATGATCTCGTGTTTGAAGTTTTCTACATAAATGTGCCTATAGTGATTGGGGATCTGAGAAATGCGTACTAAAGAGTTAAAGTTGAAATTAGGGAGTATCCTCCCATCAGTAAAAAATGAACCACAACTTTGGACACATCATACTTGATAATATCCTGATAATTGTGGTAGAAAAAAGCACCAAATCCATTTGGGCCAGGTGCACATCCTTATTGAGACTTAGGACAACATAATGCATTTCATCAAGTGAATGTATCATAGTAAGCATGAAGTCACTTTGGGAACTCACCAAATTTGGAATGGTCTCCTCAATAAGACCGTTATCAATTTCCAATGTAATGTTGTTGAAAAGATCATAGAAATGATAAACCACCATTAAGGCCAAAAGGTTTGGATACTGAATATTAATGTTGTCCTTCTTGAGGCTAGTAATGAGCGTAGAAGAATTTTTTATTTTTGTCATTATATGAAAATAGCTTGTGTTTCTATCACCTTTTGCTTGCCAATGGATTCTAGCCTTCTACTTCCAAAAAACTTCCTTAATATTAAGAGCATTATCTAAGGCCACTTGAGATTCCTTTTCTTGCAGGTCAAGAGAGTCAAAGTATCCTTCCAAGTTGATTTTTTTCCTGGATGAGATTGAGGTTATCTTCATCCTTTTTAACATTATCTTAGACATTACCAAACGAGAGTTTGTTCTATATTTTGAGCCTTTCATTAAGATGCTTTCTAGACATGACAAACATAGGACAACCAATTACCGGTGTGTTCCAGATGCTACTAATCACCACTTTACAATCTGGATGCTTGGATCACATTTGCATAAATCTAAATTGAGAAGCTCTTCTGAAATTATGGTAAGTGAAGTCAAAGAGTAATGGAAAGTGTCCTAATTTATTTCTAACCAGAGTCGACACTAATAAAGAAGTACAAAGGTTAATCCAGTTTTGATTGCAAATAACCTGATCCAGCCTGTGTTGAGAACTTTGTCTTCCATTTGACCAGGTATAAAAGCCAAATGAGGTTGGTAAGTGGATCAGATGATTCCTTCCAGTCTTGTTATAGAACTCATTCTTAGGTGCTTTAGCAGGTTAGAAGGAGTATTTATATTCATGAGCACCCAAAATAGTATTAAAGTCTCCAATATAGCTCCAAGGAAGATTGAACTGGTTTGGAATGTGTTGAAGGCAATTCCACAAAGATCTTATATAATTTTGTTAGTAGATGCATAGATAGTAGACAAATCAAAATGTAAGTTATTACCTTTAATCAAGAAAGAGACTTGTTGCTCATCACAACCAACCACCTTAGGATCCAGGTCCATTAAACATAAACACCAGAGGTTAGGAACAAGAGAACCTCTATTGTTCACATCAAAAAGTTTTAACTTGCACCTAGTTATCCAAGTTTGAAAGAAGTCCTCAAAGGTCACCCATGGTTCAGACACCAAAACATGGCCAGGTTTATGAAGTAAAATCAATCTTTCTAGAGCCAATTTTGAATGAGAGTTTGTTATACCTCTCACATTCCAAAAGAGGTATCTCGTGAGGAAGGATTAGTAATACCGGATTTGGCTTTGGTTGAGTATATGCTCCTAGGAGATTTGTTCTTTTGTGCTTTCTTTCTTGATCTTGAAGTCACCAGTTGGAAACCATCATTGTTGGGATCGTCTGCCCTTAGTAAATCTTCAATTTGGTCTTCTTTCATATTCACCATAGCAATCCAAGAATTACTTTAAAAAGTTGTATCTTTTTGGATGTTTTTAGGAACCTGTTTATTTGGAGCCCCATAAACAAGTGATACAATCACTGGTTGAGGAGTAGGTTCAGGCACCACAAGAGCCACCTTAAGACTCCCATCCTCCAACGGAGTAGCATCAACAAACTCATAATTAGATGTTGATTCTGATTTCTTCGAGTTGGATTGGACTGGTGTATTCCAAGTCAACAAAGGTTGCCTCCTTCCTTACTCCATTAGTTTTACCAACCAGAATGTTCTATTTTTTTCCTTTCATTAAATTCTTATCAACAACTTGGACAAAAGTTTGTTTGGGTTTGTGGACTTTCTTATATCCATTGTCCCCTCCCTCATGGTACTGATAAGGTCATAATTCACAACTTTTTTGCAAACCTTTACTGAGTATCCAACGGTTTTACAATGGTTGCAAAACGATGGAAGGTTTTTATATTCCAAATATGCAAAGAACAAAAATCCTTTTCTTTCAACTAGGATTTGGTACATGAGCTCCTCTTTAACTTCCATGTCCACCAAAACCCTAACATAATGCCCAAAAGGACGATCAAAGCTTGGTTTATTTGTGGCCGAATCTGTGCAAAGATGAGTTCCAATATTGCTAGCAATAGCAAAAAGGATTTAAGGGAGCCAATACTCTTGTGATAATCCATATATCCTTACCCAAACCTAAACAGAGGATTGTTTCATGTTATTAGGATTGAAGTCGGTAATCTAAGGGAACAATTTTAGAAAACCTGGATCAAGATTCCAATAGTTCACTAATCTAACCCGTCTAAGATCTTCTAGCGAAGAAAAGGAGAATTCGAAGAATCCCTTACCAATGGAGGTGAGGCCCCATTTTCTGATAGCCTTCCATAGTGTTGATAACTTGTTTCTCAAGGCAATTACAATAAGGAGAGAAGACCCTTTTGGCCAAATAATTCTACCATGTAGATGATGCTTGCATGAATCAACTCCAAGCTGATACTCATCTTTGGGAATCACAATTGCTGACCTAGCCCCTTTTACACATGATTCAGGGAGTTGACTAAATGGAATATTACAAACATTATTGACGACGGCGGCAAAAAATTTAGGAAACTTTGATGCCTCAAAATTATCCTTGTCTTTGGATGATTGTTTATCAATGTTATTTTTATCAAGACACTTCCAAAATATATAAACTCAGCCATGAAAACAAGATGGTGAAATTTAAAAATGAAGAAAATCTCAATATCCCCAATGGTGAAATTAAAAAATAAGAAAAATCAATATCGTGTAACTACTCTGTCTAAACATTCTGTCTCATTCCAATATTTAATAAGTAGTAAATATTAAATACAATTAAATTATATTTAAAATTTTAAAAAATTGAAAACATACATTTCAAAAAAATATTTCTATAAATAAGTTATTAACATGTGCCCATTTCCCATATCAACTACCTACCAATTAATAGAATGTGCCACCAAAGTTACTAATGCACCATTTTCATAAATTCAAAACATGTCTAAGCAAAGGATAATAAAGTAAATCACAAAATAAGCATTCCTAAAGCTCTAATATCACTTCTTTCTGCCACATGTCATTATGTCATTGGTCTTCTTTGATTCATTTTCTTTCCCCCATTGTCGTACCTCGAAAAATACGATCCTCGCGAAAGACGCGGAAAAACAGACAAATAGAGTCGCCACCTAATTTTAATCTAATCATAATAAAGGAAAATAGAAATATAGATAAACCCTATAAAAGAATGAACTTGGTCATTGAAACCAGATTCGGAGTTCGGGAGTCGGTTACGCAAGAGGAATGTATTAGCACCTCTTACGTCCGTTGTATTCAACGGGAACCTCTTAGTCTAATCTGCGATCGAATACTAACTTATATTAATGTCTTCTTAATGATAAACGATATGTTAAGGAAAATGGGTGATTTTAGTCTTAGGGTGCTCGGCAAGGATCGAGATCCGTGTGCCTACGTATTCCCTTATGCAATGGGAAAGTCAGAGCCTCGTAGTTCGTGGTGCTAAGTTTGATTGTTGTTTACGAACGATTTTTCGAATCACATTCTAATTGCTAAGCGTTGGATTGTCTGCTCGCGATTGGAGGCTGAAGCGCTAGCTTGTTTTGCAAGTATAGAAAGGATTTGAACAGTTCTTGTTTCAAAAATAATGTTTAAGTTGATTAGGGTTTTTTAAGAATGAAAGGGTGAATAAACTGCGTCCTGTGGGGCGGGCCTCAGGAGAGTTTATGCGAGAATTCGAGGAATGCTGGACTCCAGAATTCAATTCTTTCATTATTTGATATGTTGAATTAAGTATTTTAATCGCGAAAGATCGAATGAACTGCGTCCTAGGAGCGAGCCTCAGGAGAGTTTATTCAGGAATTCGAGGAATGCTAGACTCCAGAATTCCATTCTTTCGATATTTAATTTAGAAATTATTTTGGTAAAAATTGTATTTGTTTTAGGGTTTTAAAAATTGAATTTTGGTATTGAAATAAATGCGTTACCTTGATTTAATCTTATGATTTTGAAAAAATTTAGGAAGACGAGAATTGTGTAGATGGCGATCGGATCATGATCGACTTACGTGTGTGTATGTGTAAGTATATAAATTTATATTACGTTAAATCAAAGATTTCGTTTTTTTTTAAAACATAAGTTTTAGTGTAACCACATCCAATTTTAATTTGACAATCCATAGTCATAAAGTAAGAATAACATATAAATTTATATAAGTCATAAACCGTCGTCACAATTAAACATTAGTATAAGAATATGATTAATTATAAAATAAATTAATTTATTAATTAATTTTAACAAATAATTAATTTTAATTAATTATCCAAATTATCTTATATTAACTTGTTTAATAGTTAAGATAACCAAATTTATTAATATAATTTTATTTTAATATTGCTTATAAACTAATCCATGCTATTCTTATTAAAACACAGCAATAAACTGGTAACAGGCCTTTAATACAGAGTGGGGCGCAGGCCCAGTTGCTACAATCCATTTTAATGGATTCGGGTCAACAATGACCCAGACTGTACATAATCCATTAATCCCCAGAAAATAATAAAAAAAACTTAAAAGTAAATAAATGACCTAGCCGTTTGAAGGCATCATCGGTCAAACCAAGCAAGCATATGGAGAAACGCCATAATTATTAGACAGATGAACAGTCTTGGGCAGTGTGCTGTGTCAGTAATATTCAAAGCATACAATAAATAACATAATAAAAGAAAAAAACGCAAACAGCATATGAAACATTCTTCTATCAGTAAACTCATTTCCATTTTGAAAAGAAAAAAAACATATTTCCCAAATCAAGAAAACCTAGCATCAACAATCCCGTATACTCATTTCATATTCTGAAAAGAAGAACATATTCCCAAATTGAAAAAACCCTAGCATCTATAATGAGCAATTCGGAAATCAACACAGCAATACGAACCGAACATCAATTGCAGGAAAACGACCTCATGGTAACTTAAATCAAAATTGTTTCCAACAAAAACTCAGTTTAGACATGGCCGTAGAAAGAAAAGAAGAATCAAGCTTCGGATTTCGAATGTTACCTCTCGAAAGTCCTTTAGGGAGATTTTAAATGGTGAGTTTCGTGACGTTTTCCTCAATTTCGCTTTTCCGAATTGTTCTTCTCCTTCTCCTTCTTTGTACGCATCTGTTGGTCTTTCGTGTGGTTCGAATTAGTGAGGTCTAGCTCAACTACCCTAGAATCTCAATGTAAGATTCTAGGGAGTTTTTGATTTTTCGAGCTTTAGAGGAATTAGGGTTTTTGAGGGTTCTTGCAGAGTTTCGGTGTATATTTTTCTGTGCCTTTTTGCAAATGATTGGTTAACTATATATAGAGGGATTGGGATTGGTACGTGTGGGGAAGAATGAGATTCGTGTGAGCATCCTGAGTTGGATTTTTAATCCATTAGAAAGATCTTTTGCGTAGGATTTTGTGTGTTGGTTTGAAGAATCCGCGAGAGACGAGCCTGAGCTGGATGTTTTTTGAATACGTTAGGATACGTTTTCCTCTGAGTGAGATAGTGTGGGGACCACGGGATTGCTTGCAATTTTTGTCTGTAGTGTGAGCTGGTGTTTTAGAAAGGATGTGGCCCCATGTGAATTTTGTTTCTAACAACTGACTTTGTGTTAACTTGTAGAATCTTTGAAATATCAAACCTCTCGTTTTTTGACTCCTCTCTGTTACTTAATTTTTGAATTTCCCTGGTTTTGGTTTGCAAATGTGAATGACTGTATTATTTTGTTTCGAAATTTGCATCATGATGACTTTTGCAATTATTGTGATCAAGGCCTCTTCTTCTATGCTTGCTAAAATAGTGACCTATTTTATTTAATCCTTTGTTTGCATTTAGTCATATTGGTGCATACTAACAAGCTTCTTTTTCTCAATCTGGTTCATTCATCTTGGCAGGTTATGATATTGTTGAAGAAACATGAAGGTTGTACTTGAGTGATAGCTTCTAAATGATAGTCGGATAACACTTGCTTCCATCTATCTTACTGCCCTGCTCCCAGTCTGCATTGTAGCCTCTTTGTTAACTTTCTCATTTGCTTTCATGTATGCTCATGAAGAGGAGGACATTTGGAGAGGATTGGAGGAGTATTTGTGACTTCAAAGGTCTAAACACTAACCTTTAATTTGCAAATTCCATAGGTCTTTTATATGTATCTTCAATGTGCTAATCTTTTGACTGGGTTTGATGATGCAGGTTGCTCCCCTGCTGGAGTCAGAAGTTGCAGGTTGATCCCCTGCTGGAGTCACAACTGAGGTCTGCTCCCCTGCTGAAGTCAGAATTGAAGTCTGCTCCCCTGCTCAGTTTGGAGTTGAGTCCCTCTTGACACGGGGTTGGGATTCCTTGAAAGACTTGCCGCAGGAAGATTCAGCAGTATCTGACTAATTTTTCCAGGCATTTGCGGTACGAAAAGATAATCTTCCTTTTTAACAATTATGTACTACTTACGTGATGTTGCTCCTTTTGCATGGGTGCAGTACAAGCGTTTATGATCTTCATGTGTATTAGAGGTGGCTTGGACTCACTTTGTGAATAGGTTTCTAACTTCCCTTTTTTTCATGTACGCTGGTGATTAGAAGACCTAAAGGTCAGGGCATCCAATTTTAAATTTGTGAAGTCTTATAAGTGAAGAAACTAGGGAATATAGCAAGAGGCTTGGAAATGAAGGCATGGTACATGAAGAAACGTTGGGTGAGGCTCATGTACTTCTTTTTAAACATTCACTCCTTTGGTCTGAATTACCGCAAACAGTTTTTTTTTAAGCATTGTCCTGCAAACGTTATCTTGGTTGCTCATATTCTCTCAATCCTGTATTAGTTTGATTAACATTTTCATTTGTGGGAGTTGATGCTTTGTGGATGAAGGTTTTAGATGTATTATTTTGAGTTTATACTTTTATTTGTCAAACTTATACGAACTCAAACTTCAGGCTACTTGTTTTGGTGTGTGACCCACGTTGTCTTCTTTGCTTCTAATCACACATGCCTTGTTCTTTTCATGTACAATTCTTTTGGAGCACTTGATATCGCATTGGAAATTGGCTCATGAAGGCTTGGCACGAGGGATTTTGTAAGGAGGATCTTGTTTTCCATTTATTATGTATATTGCATTTGATCTCGCTTAAACTTTCGTTGGAGTTAGATGACCTGTTATTGCTGTAGTGGTAGGGAACTCAATTGCTTCTGATGTTAAATTTAATACTTTGTTGCAGCAAAACAAACTCTCCGAGAACATAGGATGATCCGTCGGAGGAAAGCACGTCTGAAGATCATGAAGCAAGAGAGGATTTCCTTCCATCATTCAATCTGGTTTGCTTTAATCGATGAGTGCAGTATTTCTGGAATATCACGAACCATGCCTATATTCTCTAATCCAGATGCCATGGAGGAGTCAGCCTGAAATCCTGCATTTGGACGAACCCTTTGAAGATTATATGAGACAATTGAGCTTCCAACACGTGCCGGATGCTGAAGGAATGAGGCCTGCATTTTTGGTTCTTCGCGGTTGAATTGATTGGCTGTAATGGAAGTCTAATCGGTAAACTCACCAAAGTTGGGGATACACAGAAAAAGTATTAAAGTATTATGCCTTGTTCCAGACTGTACCAAAATGGTTGCTTATTTGTTATAATGAATTAAAAATGTAATCCATTCTTGTAGCAGAACTTTGGGACATGAATTAAATAGACAATTGATGTAATGCAAGACAATTGACGTCATCCATCTTTGTAGCAATACTTTGGACATGACTTACTTAATCCTTATTCTGCTTCCTTTGAATTTCGCAAACTTATGCAAGAAGATTTTACCCCGCACCCCCCAGTTATACCTGTACCCCCACATTTTTTTAAAAATGCCCATTTTAACCTTAGATTATTTTATTATATTATTTTTTTTTATTTTTTTTTTTACCATTTGTGTCAGACCGTCAGATAAAAGTAAAAATTTGTCAAAAATTACACGTTCCGGAAGACTTTGGGAATGAGTTCCGGTACGTAAATTTACATACCGGAAGACTTTATGTAAGTCTTCCGGTATTATGATGTTTGTACACCGGAAGACTTAATGAAAGTGTTCCGGTACGGAAGACTTTTATTAACTCTTCCGGTAGGAATGAATATGTGTACCGGAAGACTTTATGTAAGTGTTCCGGTATTGTAAGAGTACAATACCGGAAGACTTGCATAAAGTCTTCCGGTTTGAATTTTTTTTTTTGTTATTTAATTTTTTTTAATTCATTTTTTAAAAAAATATTTTTATTTTGTAGGTGCAGTACCTTTACACGAAAAAGAACCGATATGTGTGAATACATGAGATGTATTTACAACGACAGAGATATTTGGTACACGAGAAGAGGTGATAAGATGGGTCAAAGACACCGGATTACGAAATAAAGTGACGGTCGTCATCACTCGTTCAGATACACAAACAGGCAAGAGAGGAAGAAAGAACAAAATAATATTTGGTTGCGATAAAGGTGGGAAATACAAGGATATTCGTAGTGGAATAGAAAGTGCGACGAAGAAATGTGGATGTCCATTTAAGATCAGGTCGATTCCGACAAAAGATGGATCTGGATGGAAGATTGATGTAAAATGCGGCGTTCATAACCATGATTTACCCGATAGATTAGAAGGTCACTCATTTGTTGGTAGGTTGACAGCGGATCAGAAGCAACATGTTGCTGATTTAACAAAGAGAAAGGTTGCACCCAGAAATATATTGCATTCCTTGTACGAGATTGATCCAGATTGTGTCACTCGTATCACACAAATATACAAGCAAAAGAGTATGATGGAAAAAGAGATAAGAGGTCCTAGAAGTGAGATACAACATTTGTTTAAGCTTATCGAGGCTGCAGGTTATGTTTATTGGAGTAGAAAAAGAGATGACTCTGAAGTTATTAAAGATATATTTTGGGCACATCCAGATTCAGTTAAGTTGTTGAATATGTTTCCTATTGTGTTAGTTATGGATAGCACTTATAAGACAAACAAATACAGACAACCTTTGTTTGAAATTGTTGGAATGACATCTACCGAGTTGACTTTTGCTGCGCGTCTACAACATTGGCAACAACTTACGCCTATATTACAAACTCATTATAAATTATAAACTATGTTATTCATTTTTATTCATGAATTATATTATATATTTTAATTTCATTATGTTTTTCATTTTTATTTTCACTTAAATAACATATAACATAAATTGGATTCAGGTAATCGAAAAACTATAAATAACATATAACATAAATATCAGTTCAAATGTCAATATATTAACAAACAAAGTCTAAGAAATAATATGACATAAACATAACTATACATCACTGTGAACGAGCAATACGTAAAGCTGCAAACAGATCAGCAAAATGTGGATCATCCTCTTCAGCTGCATTCTGCTGAAGGTAGCGATGAATCAAGGTGGACACAGAACCCCATGCAGGATCAGATGGTCCCGCATCGTACTCAGGAATAGATGCAACTGGCGGCTCATCATAGGGCTCATCATAGGTAGGAGGTACCAATCGAGGATGCGAAACACGATAATACCACTCTAGGTATCCATCCTCTACCTCAAATGGGATAGTCGCCCGTGTAGCAGAACGAATCACCTGGCCAGCGCTCTGGGTGTAACTAATCCACTCAACATCAATGTCACCAGCCATCCTAGGATCAATGGGTGTAGGTGGAATGGACTGACGGTATCCAAACTGTCGAAGACACCTGTCAGGCATGTATGGAACAATAGTATCTCCCCACCTCAAACAACCCCTGAATAGAGAAATCTCATCAAAACGACGATGAACTCTATGATCCTCGAACGGCCTCCATATGACATCAGTCGGTGTCAGCTCATCCATAATGGGTCGCAACTCATCCACCTTTAACGCCCCCTGTTTGTACGTCCACCTCATCGCTCGCGGGAGTCCACAGTTCTGAGCAGGTATCCAATTCTCTCCTTTTTTCCCAAGTGTAGGAAAATACTCGTGAATCCAGCACTGTTAAAAAAACAATAACATAATAATTAAATAGAACAGAATGAACATAATAAAATTAAAATTAGAATTAAAAGAAAATCAATAAACTAAATTTAATATATAACTTTAACATAATAAACTGAATTTAAATATATACCTGTAGGAGAGTCGGATAACCACCAAGCTGTTTGCAGCTAAACATAGACGCATCTCCAAGAAACCTATACAGTGTCACCAATGCAGCTGATGCCCAACTATAGGTGGACAACGCATCCAGGTCCCTAAATAATGTCAAGTATCGCGCCTCCACGAGTGTAAATGACTTATCCGCAAAGATGGTGCAGCCCACTAAAACCATCAAATAACATCGGGTCGCAAATGCCCAACGTGAAGCTGCTCGATGCTCTATGAATCGATCATATAACCACTCTATCTTGAAGTACGATCCTCTGCACTCACGAACCTGGAAAAGTGCCACTCTCGATGTCACACCAAGATAGTCAACAGCTCACTCAATGGCTAACTCCTCACTGATGGGTTGAGGGTTCCAGAATACCCCCCCTAATAGGCAAATGAAGCAGACATGCCACATCATCGAGAGTAATCGTCATTTCACCGAACGGCAGGTGAAATGAAGATGTCTCTATATGCCATCTCTCCACAAATGCAGAAACCAAGTTTGCATCAATCTTCTTCAAACTCGATCTCTGTAAGGAAGCTAAACCGGATCTCGATATGATACCATCAATCTCCGGTGGAAGCTGCTGTGGAACCATCTGGGTCAACTTCAACCCATGTCCCGCCACCTTCAGTTCCTTCTTCGCCCCCCTCTCCTGAAATCAAATAAAATTAAACAAATTAGATAAACAAATTATATAATTTCGGTTATTTATTCAAAACTAAATAATTATAATTTCATTACCTCGCCAAACCATACACGTCTCGCCACGTGATGCTCGTACGAAACCAAAAGCCTGGTATCGTACGGACCACCAGGATACCCCACAGGGTCAGCTGCAGCTGCAGATGTACCAGCATCATCTGCGCGTGATCTACTCGTCTCGCCCCGTCCCATCGATCGCACTGGAATCCTCCCATCTCTGCCGCGTGATCGAACCACTGAAAAAAAACAGAAAAACAATTATTTAATAAAAAAAAAATAAAAAAATTAAATTTCCGGAAGACTTTCTTCAAGTCTTCCGGTACACACGAAAGCATTCCGGATGACTTCAACAAAGTCTTTCGGTAGGCATTTTTTTAAAAACATTCCGGAAGACTTTGATGAAGTGTTCCGGTAGTCATCCAAACCATACCGGAAGACATTCATAAAGTCTTCCGGTACCGGAAGACTTTCACAAACTCTTCCGGTACATAATTTTTCATTCCGGAAGACTTACTTGTAGTCTTCCGGTAAACACGTGCGAAAATCAAAAATTTTTTTCTCTCTGTAACTTTTGGACGGACGGTAAAAATGGAAAGTGAATTTGAATTAGTAACTATTTATATGAGGGCATTTTGGTCAAAAAAAATTTTTTGGGGGGGTACAGGTATAATTGGGGGGGTGCGGGGTAAACTCTTCCTTATGCAAGCATAAAAACCGTAATACTTGGATTTTAAAAAAATATTACTTCCGCACAAGAGTCCAATTCATAATGTCCTTCTATAGTCAGAACTTAGAAATTGAGACACAACATAGAGCACAAAACATGGCTACTGTGGGTCGCTCCTGGACGATCTTACACCATGACATAAACTTGGAGCATACTTTGAAAGAAAAATATATCAAGAATCCTCAAACAACATTGCAACTAAACTTGAGAAAACATGGACCAAATGAATCCAAAATCAAAGTGGCTTAATGTCTACCGTATAAATCTTGAAATTTTTAGAAACACCCTCACCTTGAGCAATCCTCACAAAAACATCGTGACAAAAACTTTTAATCATGTCTAGCAAACAAACTTGATTTGAAAAATGATATGAATTCATATGATAAACAACTCTTTGATCCCAAACTAATTATACCATAAGTCTTGATTCAAAAGCAACCCTTAGTTGTGTAACCAATTCAAATTTGGATCCCCTATTTGATATGAAAACAAAAATTCAAGTTGTGGCCTTAAGGATAAGAATTTATCCTTCCTTACCCTCCACCTAATTTTTACACTTGCAACAATCCACAATCATAAACAAAAACACAACCAACTTCTCCAAAGTTTGCAAGTTAGAATATCATGGCCAGAGGCCAGATGATCACTTAGAGTGTAGTCACCAAAAAAAACACTAATAGAATACCATGAGAAATGATCAAGGTGGGACAAATTTAGGGTATGACACCCATTCTCATCAATACTTGACAAAACACTCCCATTACACTTTGTATAACAGCCTACATTCTGCACAAGCTGAAGCATTTTCATTTCCTCTCCCGCACGATTTTTTGCCATAGAAAAACACTCTCATTTCTTCTTCATTCAAGCTGCGATTCCAGGTTATCACTTTAACCGAATATATACGCATCGTCTTCCTTAGTCATACATATCTTCTTCGTTGCTTTTTCATTTCATCGGGTTTGTTGGTTCGATTTTTTTTCATTATCTTCCTCGGGTTTGTTGGTTCATTTCATTTCATTAGGTTATCACTATAAAGTTTGTGTCTTTGACTATAGCAGATGTTTTGGTTTTAAAGTTTTCGTTTTACTAATCCCTTGTTTAAAGCATATATGGTTTAACAGCTCATATATTTAGCTTTATGGTCACATTGTTTGACATGGTTTAAGATGGTTTAAGATGTCTTAAGTTGATATTATGTTGTTTGAAAACTTGGTTTAAGATATTGACATATTTCGCCCTACAAACATGTTTCATTTATGTTGTTGATTTGTTTTAGAAAACATATTTGAAATTTTGTGTCTTTGACTATAGCAGAGGTTTTGGTTTGAACGTTTTCATTTTTACTAATCCCCTTCTTAAAGTTTGTGTTTTTACTATAACAGCTCATATATTTTGTAATGACACAGTTTAAAGTTTGTGTTTTTATTCAACTTAGGTGTGCAAACATGGTTTAACAACTCATATAGTCAGCCTTATGGTCACATTGTTGGACATGGTTTTAGATGGTTTAAGATGTCTTAAGTTGGTATTATGTTGTTTGAAAACATGGTTTAAGATATTGACATATTTCTCCCTGCAAACATGTTTCATTTATGTGGTTCATTTGTTTTAGAAAACATGTTTGAATTTCATTTGGTTCATTTTGTTATGAATGAATGTTTGCATTTGTTCATTTGTTATATTGCTTTGAAAACATGTTTCATATACTTCAGAAGATCAAAAGTGCAGTGTTTGGACATACACCTTAAATGTCTCATAGTATAGGTTCTGATTGTTGTTTTTCAGTTTCAGACGATGTCTCGAGCACCGATTTTGATTTCTGATTTGAAGGTAGGAAGCAATATTTTCAAACTATCCATTCGTGCCATTGATTTGTGGATCGTCACCGAGCGCAATGGACAACAGAGGTTCGAATGTATTATCCAAGAAATCAAGGTATGCATTACCATTGTTAATTTTCAAATTACCTATCAAACAATTTCAAATATGTCCTAACAATTTTTGAATGAATAGGGCGATAAGATACACGTTATCACCCGCAACAGAGATTTTGAGACATGGAATCAAAAGTTACAAGAACATCGTACATATATGGTCTATAATGGTAACTCGTTAAACAATGATCTGCCTTTGAAGACATGTGACAATACATTGAAGCTTTTCTTCAATGGAGGGACCATATCAATTCCAGTTCAAAGCTATTGTCAATATCTTGAGCGGTGATTTTCAACCGAACCACTTATATGGTACTGCTAGTATCCTTCAAGAATTTTTGTTTCAAGTAATGTTTATCAATACACATCGACTAACCATATGTACCTTCAATCAAACAGATTTCATTGGTGTGCTCAACCAAGTTGTCAAGTCGCAAGTTGCAGGAGGCAGGAAAAATAATTACGTCAACATTATATTATCCGATGAAAGGTATATATCACATAATGCATCAAATATCTCTTTTCAATCTATGGTTTTGATGTATACTAACAACACCTAATATCTATTGATGCTAAGTGGGAATGAAATTGATTGTACACTTTGGGATGCATATGTCAAGCAAATCATGACATACTCTACTGAATATGCTTCATAAGGCCAAACTGTTCTCATTATAACTCATGTCATGTTCCAAAAATCTTCAGGTATTCAAATACTTGTGTAACACTATCAAATTGTATACAAAATTGTTTCAAATCTCACTGTTGAGTACATCTCTTTTTGTATCAACTGGTAAATTGTATGTTTCAAATACTTGGAATGGTACCAAGCTACTTATTGATTATGTTCATTCGGAGGTTAATGCATTCAAATCTAAGTAAGTAAAACTTATTGTATTCAAGCATTTCACTTATTGTACTAATAACATTTATCATGTCTTTTTTGAAAATCATTTTCATTAGTCTAGCTTGCAAAGTCACTAAGCACATGAGTGTTATGTTTTAGGGTGGGAAACAATGTCAATAAGCAGGTTCTTTCTCAGCCCCTCTCCCAACCTTCTGCCTCGCAAGGATCGTTCTTAGACCTGTCTTTCTCCTACACGAATGATGTCAGTACCTTTTCGATTCAAGGTTCTTCGGAGAATGCCAAAGCAGTATTTCGATCAAATGATATTCCCTAATCCAAGCAAAGCAGTACCTTAACAATAAAGGCTCTTTAGGGATACTTAGAGCAGTATCTCGAATAAACGGGGTAAGATTTTCCATATCATGTGAAGCAGTTCCTTTCATTCAAGGCTCTTCCGTGATACTAGAACAATATCTTTACCGTAACATGAGATTCTTCGGGTCTGGTGAAGCAGTACCTTCTCGATCAAGGTTCTTCGGAGAATGCCAAAGCAATATCTTGATCAAATGATATCTATTTGGGGAGCAACAAAGTGAATATATTGGGGGTCATCATTATCAAACATAAGGTTGAAGAATGACTTACTGGGGGGAAATAAATTTCGCGAGTAGATGCGGTGGTATTAGGTCTTTTCAGAGGAATACTACCGACTTTGAAAGAGGATGGTCTGAGATGCATGTCCTGGATCCTGCTATACTATGTTTGATATGATGTCGTGCATTGCATGATGCACAATGATCCATATGAAAATGCAATTGTTAGGAATTTTGATGCAAATGATTTTCATGCTGATGATTAGTTCGATTGTGTTTGATGACATTCCTGTTTTCGGACGAGAATGTTATGCATGCCATGCTTGTGACAATGCGAATGATTGCATATGCTGGAGACAAGTTTTTGATAATTTCCAGGGATATTGGACTTTGGGAGATGTGCCAAACATGGTTGGGCTTTGAGTCTTTTGATGGTAGCCAACATAGTGGACTTTTGAAAAGGTGTGCCAAACATGGTTGGGCTTTTGACTTTCTGGTAGTTGCCACCATAGTGGACTTTTGGGAATCATGAGGGTGCCAATGAAATTAGACCTTTGCTTTCTTAGTAGTTGCCAATAAAATTGGACTTTAGGTTTTATGAGAGATGCCAACGTGGTGGACTTCCAGCTTTTTGGTGGTTGCCAATGGATATTGGACTTTGAGAGGTGGTGAAGGGTATTAGAGTTTCCAACACTTGGTACATGAGACCTTGATAAAGTTGTGAGCAAAAAGAAGAGAGACATGAGTGCCTCTGGCAAAATTTCGAATGAAGTTTAACATTTGTCAATGGGATATGTTGTCTATGCGGAAACAATCACGATGTCTGGCAATGATATTAGTTAACGGGAAAACTGTCACGTTCCTCTCATCAACCAAAAAGATAATCGTACTACTTTTCAAACATTGTTTATTATTTTTACCAAAATTTCAAAACAGAGTTTATCATTAATAAAAAACATTTTGCAAACAGACAGATAAAGTAAAAACGATTGAGCACAATTTTGATGAGAAATTTCTCTTTTTATTGCCAAAACCCGTAAAGGGTGAGAATGTACATACATATGCAATTCCTTAATGAGGTAATTGCTGTGCAAGAAAAGTACAATGACAATGACAATTAATGAAGTTCTATTGAATTTTGACACTGCTATGGTCCATATATCTCTGAAAATCTCATCAGTTAAACTTTGTAGGAAGACGATTGGATGGATCCTTCTCTTTCATAGCTCCCCATAATCAAATGAATGTACAAAATATAATATTTTGCTTTGGAATTAGTCCCTAACTTTTTCCTGGATCGCCCTTTCGGGTTTTCAACTCAGCGGGCTATTTTTATTTTTATCCCTAATTTTTGCCTGGACCGCCCTTTCGGGTTTTCAGTCCACCGGGATAGCCTATTTTTGCCTAAGTTGCCCTTTCGGGTTTTCGACTTAGCGGCCTTTATTCCAATATTTTAGGCATAATATCTTTTAACTGCATCCGCATTCACGGGGGTAGAAAGTTCTTCACCGTCCATTCTTGCAAGAATCAAGGCCCCTCCATAGAAAGCTCTCACCACCACAAACGGTCCTTCATAATTAGGCGCCCATTTGCCCTTGGGCTCTCTGTGCATGGTAGTGATTCGTTTAAGCACCAAATCACCTTCCTGGTAAGTCTAAAGACGCACTTTCTTGTCAAAAGCTTTCTTCATACGTCTCTGGTAAAGTTGTCCATGACATAGCGCCGTCATACGCTTTTCTTCAATAAGATTGAGCTCATCAAACCTTGTTCGGACCCATTCTGCTTCGTCTAATTTAGCTTCCATCATGACTCTCATCGAAGGAATTTCAACTTCTATCGGGAGAACAGCTTCCATGCCATATACCAAAGAAAAAGGGGTTGCCCCTGTCGAAGTACGTACTGAAGTACGGTAACCATGCAGTGCGAAAGGTAACATCTCATGCCAATATTTATACGTGATCACCATTTTCTGAATGATCTTCTTGATATTCATGTTCGCAGCTTCGACAGCTCCATTCATCTTGGGTCTGTATGGTGTTGAATTATGATGCTCAATTTTGAAATCAACACATAATTCTTCAATTGTCTTGTTATTGAGATTTGACCCGTTGTCAGTAATGATCCAGTGAGGAACTCCATATCTACATATGATGTTATTCTTCAGGAAGCGAGCAACCACTTGCTTGGTAACATTAGCGTAAGAAGCAGCTTTGACCCATTTAGTGAAGTAGTCTATGGCAACAAGTATAAACCTATGCCCATTTGAGGCCTTTGGTTCAATCATCCTGATCATATCTATTCCCCACATGGAGAAAGGCCATGGTGAAGTCAAGACGTTCAACGGAGTGGGAGGTACGTGTACCCTGTCAGCATAAATTTGGCATTTGTGGCACGTTCGGACATGAGAGTAACAATCAGCCTCCATTGTTAGCCAGTAGTATCCTGCTCTAAGGATTTTCTTTTCCATTGTATGCCCACTCATGTGGGTACCAAACAGTCTTTCACGTATCTCTTTTATGATTCGCTCTGCCTCCTGTTCGTCTACGCATCAGAGTAGGATCATATCATGATTTCTTTTGTACAAGACTTCCCCATTCAGAAAGAAATGTGAGGCCAATCTTCTCAGTGTTCTTTTATCCATACTCAAAGCACCTTCTGGGTATTCTTTCTTCTCCAAGCAGCGCTTAATATCATAGAACTAAGGCTTGGCACTTGATTCTTCTTCGGCACTCAAACAATGAGCAGGTTCTTCAAAATGCTTGAGATCAATGGAAGGCTGATGACTAGGCCAAATCAGCTGATACATAGATGCCAGAGCGTCAGCCATTTGGTTTGCACTACGAGGCACATGGGTGAAAGTAATATCATCAAATCTGGGGAGTAACTTCAACACATAATCCCGATATGGAATCAGATGATCACATCGTACTTCCCAATCTACTGTAGTCTGATATATCATCAGAGCTGAGTCACCATATACATCGAGTGTTTTAATCCTCAGATTAATGGCTTCTTCTAGTCCCATAATGCATGCTTCATATTCAACCACATTGTTCGTACACGGAAAATAAAGCTTAGCTGTAAAAGGTACATGAAAATCCTTAGGAGATGTCAATACTTCCCCAATTCCACAACCTCGATCATTGGCAGCACCATCGAACATGAGAGTCCATCGCTCCCCTGGTTCAGGCCCTTCGTCAGGTCCAGGCTCTTCATAGTCTTTAATCAACATGATATCCTCGTCTAGAAAGTCGAACTTCAACGGTTGGTAGTCCTCCACAGGCTGATGGGCGAGATGATCTGCTAATATGCTGCCTTTGATAGCCTTTTGAGTGACATATTGAATATCGTACTCTGACAAAAGCATTTGCCATCGGGCAATCCTACCAGTGAGAGCTGGTTTCTCAAATATATATTTAAGAGGATCCATCTTGGAAATCAAATATGTTGTATGGGTCAACATATATTGTCGGAGACGTTTGGCAGCCCATGCAAGAGCACAACAAGTCTTCTCAAGTGCTGAATACCTTGTTTCACAATCGTTGAACTTCTTGCTCAAGTAGTAGATAGCATGCTCCTTCTTGCTAGTCTCATCTTGTTGCCCCAGCACACAGCCCATGGATTTGTCAAGAACTGTCATGTACATTATTAAAGGCCTTCCAGGAACGAGAGGCACCAAGATTGGTGGTTCTTGCAAATATTCCTTAATTCTATCGAAGGCTATTTGGCATTCATTGTCCCATTCAATTGCTTGATCCTTTCTTAAGAGCTTGAAGATCGGTTTACAGGTAGCAGTGAGATGCGAAATAAATCTGGCAATGTAGTTCAACCTTCCAAGGAAACCTTTGACTTCCTTTTCAGTTCTTGGCGCAGGCATGCTCTGAATGGCCCTGACTTTGTCAGGATCAACCTCAATCCCCTTCTGACTTACAATGAATCCTAGCAACTTTCCGGATCAAACCCCAAATGTGCACTTATTCGGATTAAGTCTGAGCTTGAAATCTCTTAATCGTACAAACAATTTTTGCAGATTATCAATGTGTTCCTCCTCTGTTTGGGATTTAGCAATCATATCATCAACGTATACTTCAATCTCTTTATGAATCATATCATGAAAGAGAGTCAACATGCCACGTTGATATGTCGCTCCAGCATTTTTGAGTCCGAATGGCATCACTTTGTAGCAAAAAGTTCCCCACGGCGTAATGAACGTGATCTTCTCCATGTCTTCTGGATCCATTTTGATTTGGTTATATCCGGAAAAGCCGTCCATAAAGGAGAACACTGAAAATTGAGCTGTATTATCCACCAATACATCGATATGAGGTAATGGGAAATCATCTTTGGGACTAGCTCTGTTCAAGTCTCTGTAGTCGACACACATGCGGACCTTTCCATCTTTCTTTGGAACTGGTACGATGTTGGCGATCCACTGTGGGTATTTAGCTACTGCTAGAAATTCGTCGTCAAATTGCTTTCTTACTTCTTCCCGAATCTTGAGGGCCATATCTGGACGAGTCCTTCTCAATTTCTGCTTGACCGCTGGACATTCTTCTTTGAGTGGCAACTTGTGCACGACAATATCAGTATTTAGCCCAGGCATATCCTGATATGACCATGCGAACACGTCGGCGTACTCGTGGAGGAGTTCTATCAATTTTGCCTTCACTTCGGCTTGCAAAGAAGCACCTATATTCACTTCTCGTTTATCCTCCTCTGATCCCAGGTTGATGACTTCAATGTCCTCTTGGTGAGGCTGGATGACCTTCTCTTCTTGCTTGAGTAGTCGGGCTAACTCTTCAGGAAGTTCACAATCTTCCTCGCCTTCTTCCTCCACTTGGTTGATCAGACAATCGAAGTTATACAGGACCATAGCAGCGTCGTCATCAAGGACCTCAGTGGTGTCTCTGCATGTTTATGATTTATGCATTTATTTTAGAAAGTGATGTGCACTAAAACATTGCCATTTTATTATAAAAGAAAAGAAAAATGAAAGAAAGAGAACAAATATTGAATGCAAATTGTTGATTTATTATATTGATAATCAAAGTTTTAAAACATTGGTGGCCCGACAACATCCCAATATGCCTTGGGCAGCGCATATGGTTTTGAAAAAGAAGTAGAATTACTTTTTAGGGTAAATAAACTGAGGAATCTCGACAGTTCTCCAATTCTCTAATTCCTCCCCTGGATTGGCTTGACGAATCCAATTACAAGTCACTTCATGGTAGTCTTCGTCTGAGATCATTGCAGCGTGATCCTCAAAGATATATCCAGCGCTTGTAAATGTATCACTCTCCCGAGGAAATTGACCATGTTCTTCATATGCGGAGATCGTTGTTGCACTGGGAGATGGCTGGTAGCCAATGCCATACATGTCTCTTTTGTCTTGCATCTCGACAACTTTGCCTCAGCCCTGTGTGTTCCCAATCTCCAAGACAATCAAAGCTTCCTTCAGTGATGCCATTGACATTGATGGTTGTGGGCGCTCAGATTCTCGTTGTACTGCCAGCATACTCACTATTTCAAAAGATTGAAACGGTGTCTCGACAGTCTCGCCTTCCACATCAATATATCAGAAAGAGGTCAAATGACTCACCAGGATATCTTCTTCACCTCCAATCACCACTATTCGGGTCTGCATAGGGAACTTTAGTTTCTGATGAAGAGTGGACGTAACGGCCCCTGCGTTATGAATCCATGGTCTTCCCAAGAGACAGTTGTACCCAGGATGGATATCCATTACTTGGAAAGTAATGGTGAAAAAGGAAGGTCCTATCTTGATCGGGAGATCCACCTCTCCTATAACCGCACGCCTGGAACCATCAAAAGCTTTTACTATCAATGCACTTGGTTTCATCACTACTCCTTGCACGGGCATTCTTTCCAACGTCATTTTCAGCATCACATTTAAGGAGGAACCAGTACCCACAAACACCCTCGACAACAACGTATCTTCACATCTTATGGAGATGTGCAAAGCCTTATTATGATTTTTCTTATCAGCAGTGAGCTCTTCATCATTAAAACCGAGGAAGTTACCAGTGGTAACGCTGGCTATGACGTCATCGAATTGGGCTACAGTGATATCTTTGGTAATGTGGGCCGCACTTAGCACTTTCAGCAAAGAAGATCTATGTGCTTCAGAACTAAGTAATAAAGCTAGCATAGATATTTTGGCGGGAGTCTGATTCAGCTGATCGACCACCTTGTAGTCGCTTTTCTTGATAATCCTTAAGAACTCTTTCGCTTCTTTCTGAGTGAATGCAGCTTTGGGCGATGACGGTTCTTCTGGTGACCCCTAAGGAATAGGAGTGACAACTGGTGTAGCAGTTGTCTTTTGCTTTTGATTGGATGACGACTCTACTGGTCTTGGTGTAAATAATCGTCCACTGCGAGTCATCCCACCTTGTCCGAAAATGGATGTGACAACGGGAAATTCAATATTAATAGGCTGCCTTCTCCGGCCTTGTCTAGCGTTCACTGGTTCATAACTCCACGGTACAACTTGGTTTTATTCCCCAGTGTAGGGGGCTGGGTACTCTATAACTATAGGAGTAACATTGTTTGGAGTCTGAGGTGCATCATAATACATCTCTATTGCAGCCACCATTCTTTTCTTCTTCCTTCGTCTTTCGATCTGTATCAAACCTTGATTGAGGAGTCTTTGCAAGCACTCCCTGATATTTTCCTCGAAATGATCAACCCCTTCATCCTTTACCAGCATCAAGCCTGATTTCTCCAACTGTTCCCCAATCATAGCCAATGGAGTCTGAACGTCTTCTGCCTTTAGAATTAACTCACACTCGTCTTCTTCCTCCACGGCATTAACAGCCGCTCCTCCATGAGGTGGCAATGGGTTGTTTTTGACATTCGGGCCTCTTGGAGTAAAAGTTAGATCCTTCGACTCCACCAAATCCTGCACGTGATTTTGAAATGCATAACATTTGTCTATAGTGTGTCCCGGCGCACCTTTGTGGAATTCGCAAGTGGCATTAGCATCGTAATTTGGAGGATATGGGAAAGTGGTTGGCCTTAGATCCCTTAGAGTTAGTTGTCCGCATTGGTTCAGCTGATTAAAGATATCTCTATAAGGCATAGGGACTGGATCAATGTGCCTTCTTAGCCTAGGCTGCCTTTGCACTGGACCACTTCGTCTGTACTGTTGATTGGGCTGCTGTGCAGGAGCCTGCTGATATTGTTGGTGTTGTGGAGCCTGTGGTTGATATGGAGCTGGCACAACATTAGCTACATGCCCATAAGACATGTTATACGGCAAACTAGCTCTTCCTCTCATAATGGCATTGGTCTCTCCTTCTCTCTTCTTTTGGAAATTAGGATAAGGTTTCTTGCCAACATTTGCAGAAGTGGCTGCTCCTTTGCCCTTTTTCAACTGGCTCTCAATTCTTTCTCCTACGGACATGATTTCAGAGAAGCTAGGAAAACTAGCTCCCATCATCCGGTCAATATATTTGTCCTCCAGTGTATTTAGAAACATGTCTGTTAACTCTTTAGGAAGCAACGGCGGCTGAACCCGTGCAGCGAGTTCTCTCCACCTTTGTGCGTATTCTTTGAACGACTCGTTGTTACGTTGCGCCATGTCTTGCAGTTGAGTACGGTTAGGTGCAAGATCAACATTATACTGATAATGTTCAAGAAATGCTCGGGATAGGTCATTCCATGTTTTGATTCGGCCTCTTTCCAACTGGACGTACCACTCCAATGATGCCCCGGACAGGCTATCCTGGAAACAATGAATTAGGAGCTGGTCGTTCCTAGCATACAAAGCCATCTTTCTGCAGTAAGCCCGAAGATGAGTGTGAGGACAACTATTCCCTTTATATTTATCAGGAAAATCCGGAACCTTGAACTTATGCGGGATTACCAATCCTGGCACAAGACACATCTCCTCAGTATCTAGACCCAGAATGGTGTTAATATCCATTGCCTTAAGCTTTTCCTCCATTGAGCGCAACCTTTCTGCTACTGGTTCAAGAAGAGTTTCAGCACGGTGAACTGGTGGTTCCGCATAAAAGACATCAGACTGCTCATCCATGTCCTTAAATGACCCATGGTGAACTGCTAAAGATGGTAAGTTGGGTGGATTCACCCCAGCAAGATTGAAGTTCTCTTTGGCAGTCCCCGAAGTGCCGGCTTGTCTGGCGAGTTTCTCAGCTTCCTCTTCCCTCTTAGCTATAGTGATGACCTCGAGGATTTGGTCCAGCTTTCCCTTGAGTGAATCAATATCTGACCTCATGGCGTTCTGCTCCTCTTGGATTTGCTCCAAAGTCATTTTGTAAATCTTTCTGGTCTCGTACCTCCGTCGGAAAATCCGGAAAGTCAGCTTTTCTGGAGAGGGAAGGTAAAGTGTATGAGTTTGTGTTTTTATGCAAATGGGACGTATGCATATGCTAAGATGATATGTTTTATTGCTTTTATTTTCAGGGGAATATTCACAAGCATAAAATAATTTATAGCATTCAAAATATTATGAAGACAAAATAAAAGGAAACTCAAGGTCTCATTCATTTAATTCAATAAAGTACCGAAGTACAACCATTACACCAAGTTCTTTTCAAAATGTAAACAACATAAAACAAATACAATAATTAAACTGCTGGCTTCCGTGTTTCACACTCTTTCACTTTCTCCTTGAATGCCTTCAACATGGCCTGATACATCTCAAGAAAGTATCCCACATTTGGAGTGTGACCGTCGTTGTCTTCAAATTCTTCCATCGCCATTGAGAGCATGAAGGGTAGATCTTTAGCTTGCTGGTTGCACCATTCAATGAGCCTATTAAGCTTGCCATGGTACATATCCCTCTCTTCAGTTCGAACATTCACAGCACGCTCATATCCTTCAAAGAAATCCTTCACTTTCTTCCTTGCGGCTTCCCAGATCTTGCGGTCTTTGAGAAGACTTTCATATTGGTCCTTCCAGTGTTGAGCGCTTCTTATGGCATTGTCAGCCTCTTGGCATTTCAAATTCCAATCCTTCACTGAAAGCTTAGAGACCTTCATTGCTTCAACTTTAAGATCATATTCCCGCCTGCAACTTGCTACTGCTTGATTGAGGGACTCAGTTAGTCTTTTGATTTCTTCCCCAAGCTCATCTTTTACCATTTTCACCTCTTGGTGAGCGCGGAAGAACCATTCTTCATTATCTGCACTTCGCTTATAATCTTTGTTCAAATCCTTCTTTAGGTGACTCACTTGATAGAGGTCTGATCTAAACAACCTTTGACATTAAACTTCTTTCGTTGTTCATCCTCAGCCTTTCCTTGAACAGCTTCAAGTTGAGCAGTCGTGTGAGTAAGATCAAATTTCAAACCATTCTTCTCATATGTCACTCGCTGCAGCTGTGAAGTAAGTTCCTCATTCTCTTTCCCAAGGCTTGCTATCTTTGCCCTAAGCTCTTCAACTTCCTCATATGACACTGGTGCCGGCTCAGGAGTAGGAGGCCTAGAAGGAGCCTCCAAGGAGAAAGGGAGTTTGATAATTTTAACCCTTTCTATGACCCACTCTCGGTACGGCATTCTAGTCACACCATCCCTCTTTCTTAGCTCAGTACCCTTGGTATGGATCTTTTACCAAGACTTAACAATCCTATGGAGTAAAGATGGGTCCCTGGTTCCCATGTCATGCAGTATCATCTCTTCCAAGTCTCTATCATCTGGCTTTCCCAATATAGGGTACTCAAATTGTCGTATCACTAAAACAGGATTATAGTTAATACAACCTTTGGTCCCTATCAATGGCACATTACAAAAACTCCCACAATCCATGATTATCTCTTCAGCATTCAACTTATTAGGATACCAAGTGATGTTTCTATCAGTAAGAGACACCAATTTCTGATCCCATTCTTTGCCCGTCATATCCGACACAAGTGAGTTGCGCTTGAATATGTGAGATGTAAGCCATTTGTAAAGTAAAGGGAAGCAAAAGGTCAAGACAGTACCTTTCTTTTCATGACGGAGATGAAGGTTATAAAAAACATCAGCCAAGAGTGGAACAACAGGACTCTGACCTTGCTTCCAAATAGCCCAAAACACACTGACAGCAGTTGCATCAATGAAGTCATCAAAAGTTGGAAAAAGCACTAACCCATATATGAGAAGATCTAGTACATTCACCAAAGCATCCTAGCATTTACCCTTAAACAAATTCGTAGCTTCTTTCTCCAAATAAAGTCTTCGGAAACAAAACAAACCTTTCTTTTCCTTCCAATTGTTCTTAGCTGTTGGCACATCAATCTCAAGTGCTTCAGCTAATTCCTCCACCTTAGGCCATCTTCCAATCATAGTATAGGGTGCCCTACCCTTTGCAGTGAGACCCATGAACCCTTCGAACTCTTCCAAAGTAGGAGTCAACTGAAAGTCTTGAAATAAGAAACTTCGCATCTGTGGATCATAAAATTGTGCCAAGGCAGTGATAGCTGACATTTGTACCTTAACAGCAAGGAGGTCAACAATTCGGCCGAATCTCACATTCATTATTCCTTTGTAAGTAGTAGGCATACCCTCTAGACATGCTCTAACAACAGTGGTATTTTGTACAAAGGTCTTCAGTTGCAGTGGTTTTCTTTTCTCTGAATTCATTGTTACTTTGAATGCAAAATAAACTGCTGATAAATAATTCCCTGAAAATAAAATTATTCGTAAGTCATGATGCTTTTATGCAAATGATTATGAATGCATAGCAACTGGATCCAGGATGACACAAGTAACTTTCAAACCCTCCTAAGATGGTAGGTCACAATAATTTAGTTCTAGATTTTTTACCCATAAACCCGCTCACAAGATAGCTTCTATGGTAACAACATCAAGGTACCCAAGGTCACAGACACTAATCATATTACTGTCCTGCCACAGACTAGCTGTATTATGACGATAATAATGATAAGGTTTACCTCAAGTGGAGTTTTCATGTTAGGCGTACGAAGGGGCGAGCCTTCGGAGACTAACACTACATAACTACCAACATTGAAACTGGTTCTATAAGTGGGTCCCAGAGTCACAGCCCTTTCATGAATCAAGTCGTGTAACAGGCTAGCTGCGTTACGACGAGATTTATGAATAGGTCTACACTCTGGAGGAGCTTTCGTGTTAGGCTTGCAAGGAGCGAGTCCCTGAAGACTAACACTAATAACTACCAAATCTAACTTAGATGTTCTCTCTTCTTTTTCCAAAGTTCGGTCAAAGAACTTTACTTGTGATGTCAACCCAGGATCCAATAAACAAATATAATAACATGATAAAGAAGAAAGCGATAAATAAGCATAAATAGTAATAAACAAAGAAGACAAGCAAACAAGTTAGCAAACAAACACAAGAACAACCAAGTTAGGCTCGACTCTCTTATGCACAAGGCTAGTCCCCAGCAGAGTCGCCATCTGTCGTACCTCGAAAAATACGATCCTCGCGAAAGACGCGGAAAAACAGACAAATAGAGTCGCCACCTAATTTTAATCTATTCCTAATAAAGGAAAAGGGAAATATAGATAAACCCTATAAAATAATGAACTTGGTCATTGAAAACAGATTCGGAGTTCGGGAGTCGGTTACGCAAGAGGAAGGTATTAGCACATCTTACGTCCGTTGTATTCAACGGGAACCTCTTAGTCTAATATGCGATTGAATACTAACTTATATTAATGTCTTCTTAATGATAAACGATATGTTAAGGAAAATGGGTGATTTTAGTCTTAGGGTGCTCGGCAAGGATCGAGATCCGTGTGCCTACGTATTCCCTTGTGCAATGGGAAAGTCAGAGCCTCGTAGTTCGTGGTGCTAAGTTTGATTGTTGTTTACGAACGATTTTTTGAATCGCATTCTAATTGTTAAGTGCTGGCTTGTCTGCTCGCGATTGGAGGCTGAAGCGCTAGCTTGTTTTGCAAGTATAGAAAGGATTTGAACAGTTCTTGTTTCAAAAATAATGTTTAAGTTGATTAGGGTTTTTTAAGAATGAAAGGGTGAATAAACTGCGTCCTGTGGGGCGGGCCTCAGGAGAGTTTATGCGAGAATTCGAGGAATACTGGACTCCAGAATTCAATTCTTTCATTATTTGATATGTTGAATTAAGTATTTTAATCGCGAAAGATCGAATGAACTGCGTCCTATGGAGCAAGCCTCAGGAGAGTTTATTCAGGAATTCAAGGAATGCTAGACTCCAGAATTCCATTCTTTCGATATTTAATTTAGAAATTATTTTGGTAAAAATTGTATTTGTTTTAGGGTTTTAAAAATTGGATTTTGGTATTGAAATAAATGCGTTACCTTGATTTAATCTTATGATTTTGAAAAAATTTAGGAAGACGAGAATTGTGTAGATGGCGATCGGATCATGATCGATTTACGTATGTGTATGTGTAAGTATATAAATTTATATGACGTTAAATCAAAGATTTCGTTTTCTTTAAAACATAAGTTTAAGTGTAACCACATCCAATTTTAATTTGACAATCCATAGTCATAAAGTAAGAATAACATATAAATTTATATAAGTCATAAACCATCGTCACAATTAAACATTAGTATAAGAATATGATTAATTATAAAATAAATTAATTTATTAATTAATTTTAACAAATAATTAATTTTAATTAATTACCCAAATTATCTTATATTAACTTGTTTAATAGTTAAGATAACCAATTTATTAATATAATTTTATTTTAATATTGCTTATAAACTAATCCGTGCTATTCTTATTAAAACACAGCAAATAAACTGGTAACAGGCCTTTAATACAGAGTGGGGCGTAGGCCCAGTTGCTACAATCCATTTTAATGGATTCGGGTCAACAATGACCCAGACTGTACATAATCCCCAGAAAATAATAAAAAAAACTTAAAATTAAATAAATGACCTAGCCGTTTGAAGGCATCATCGGTCAAACCAAGCAAGCATATGGAGAAACGCCATAATTATTAGACAGATGAACAGTCTTGGGCAGTGTGCTGTGTCGGTAATATTCAAAGCATACAATAAATAACATAATAAAAGAAAAAAATTGCAAACAACATATGAAACATTCTTCTATCAGTAAACTCATTTCCATTTTGAAAAGAAAAAAAACATATTTCCCAAATCAAGAAAACCTAGCATCAACAATCCCGTATACTCATTTCATATTCTGAAAAGAAGAACATATTCCCAAATTGAAAAAACCCTAGCATCTACAATGAGTAATTCGGAAATCAACACAGCAATACGAACCGAACATCAATTGCAGGAAAACGACCTCGTGGTAACGTAAATCAAAATTGTTTCCAACAAAAACTCAGTTTAGACATGGCCGTAGAAAGAAGAGAAGAATCAAGCTTCGGATTTCGAATGTTACCTCTCGAAAGTCCTTTAGGGAGATTTTAAATGGTGAGTTTCGTGACGTTTTCCTCAATTTCGCTTTTCCGAATTGTTCTTCTCCTTCTCCTTCTTTGTACGCGTCTGTTGGTCTTTCGTGTGGTTCGAATTAGTGAGGTCTTGCTCAACTACCCTAGAATCTCAATGTAAGATTCTAGGGAGTTTTTGATTTTTCGAGCTTTAGAGGAATTAGGGTTTTTGAGGGTTCTTGCAGAGTTTCGGTGTATATTTTTCTGTGCCTTTTTGCAAATGATTGGTTAACTATATATAGAGGGATTGGGATTGGTACGTGTGGGGAAGAATGAGAATCATGTGAGCATCCTGAGTTGGATTTTTAATCCGTTAGAAAGATCTTTTGAGTAGGATTTTGTGTGTTGGTTTGAAGAATCCGCGAGAGACGAGCCTGAGCTGGATTTTTTTTTTGAATACGTTAGGATACGTTTTCCTCTGAGTGAGATAGTGTGGGTACCACGGGATTGCTTGCAATTTTTGTCTGTAGTGTGAGCTGGTGTTTTAGAAAGGATGTGGCCCCATGTGAATTTTGTTTCTAACAACTGACTTTGTGTTAACTTGTAGAAACTTTGAAATATCAAACCTCTCGTTTTTTGACTCCTCTCTGTTACTTAATTTTTGAATTTCCCTGGTTTTGGTTTGCAAATGTGAATGACTGTATTATTTTGTTTCGAAATTTGCATCATGATGACTTTTGCAATTATTGTGATCAAGGCATCTTCTTTTATGCTTGCTAAAATAGTGACCTATTTTATTTAATCCTTTGTTTGCATTTAGTCATATTGGTGCATACTAACAAGCTTCTTTTTCTCAATCTGGTTCATTCATCTTGGCAGGTTATGATATTGTTGAAGAAACATGAAGGTTGTACTTGAGTGATAGCTTCTAAATGATAGTCGGATAACACTTGCTTCCATCTATCTTACTGCCCTGCTCCCAGTCTGCATTGTAGCCTCTTTGTTAACTTTCTCATTTGCTTTCATGTATGCTCATGGCGAGGAGGACATTTGGAGAGGATTGGAGGAGTATTTGTGACTTCAAAGGTCTAAACACTAACCTTTAATTCGCACATTCCATAGGTCTTTTATTTGTATCTTCAATGTGCTAATCTTTTGACTGGGTTTGATGATGCAGGCTGCTCTCCTGCTGGAGTCAGAAGTTGCAGGTTGATCCCTTGCTGGAGTCACAACTGAGGTCTGCTCCCCTGCTGAAGTCAGAATTGAAGTCTGCTCCCCTGCTCAGTTTGGAGTTGAGTCCCTCTTGACACGGGGTTGGGATTCCTTGAAAGACTTGCCGCAGGAAGATTCAGCAGTATCTGACTAATTTTTCCAGGCATTTGCGGTACGAAAAGATAATCTTCCTTTTTAACAATTCTGTACTACTGACGTGATGTTGCTCCTTTTGCAGGGGTGCAGTACAAGCGTTTATGATCTTCATGTGTATTAGAGGTGGCTTGGACTCACTTTGTGAATAGGTTTCTAACTTCCCTTTTTTTCATGTACGCTGGTGATTAGAAGACCTAAAGGTCAGGGCATCCAATTTTAAATTTGTGAAGTCTTATAAGTGAAGAAACTAGGGAATATAGCAAGAGGCTTGGAAATGAAGGCATGGTACATGAAGAAACGTTGGGTGAGGCTCATATACTTCTTTTTAAACATTCACTCCTTTGGTATGAATTACCGCAAACAGTTTTTTTAAGCATTGTCCTGCAAACGTTATCTTGGTTGCTCATATTCTCTCAATCCTGTATTAGTTTGATTAACATTTTCATTTGTGGGAGTTGATGCTTTGTGGATGAAGGTTTTAGATGTATTATTTTGAGTTTATACATTTATTTGTCAAACTAATACGAACTCAAACTTCAGGCTACTTGTTTTGGTGTGTGACCCACGTTGTCTTCTTTGCTTCTAATCACACATGCCTTGTTCTTTTCATGTACAATTCTTTTGGAGCACTTGATATCGCATTGAAAATTGGCTCATGAAGGCTTGGCACGAGATTTTGTAAGGAGGATCTTGTTTTCCATTTGTTATGTATACTGCATTTGATCTCGCTTAAACTTTCGTTGGAGTTAGATGACCTGTTATTGCTGTAGTGGCAGGGAACTCAATTGCTTCTGATGTTAAATTTAATACTTTGTTGCAGCAAAACAAACTCTCCGAGAACATAGGATGATCCGTCGGAGGAAAGCACGTCTGAAGTCCATGAAGCAAGAGAGGATTTCCTTCCATCATTCAATCTTGTTTGCTTTAATCGATGAGTGCAGTATTTCTGAAATATCACGAACCATGCCTATATTCTCTAATCCAGATGCCATGGAGGAGTCAGCCTGAAATCCTGCATTTGGACGAACCCTTTGAAGATTATATGAGACAATTGAGCTTCCAACACGTGCCGGATGCTGAAGGAATGAGGCCTGCATTTTTGGTTCTTCGCGGTTGAATTGATTAGCTGTAATGGAAGTCTAATCGGTAAACTCACCAAAGTTGGGGATACACAGAAAAAGTATTAAAGTATTATGCCTTGTTCCAGACTGTACCAAAATGGTTGCTTATTTGTTATAATGAATTAAAAATGTAATCCATTCTTGTAGCAGAACTTTGTGACATGAATTAAATAGACAATTGATGTAATGCAAGACAATTGACGTCATCCATCTTTGTAGCAATACTTTGGACATGACTTACTTAATCCTCATTCTGCTTGCTTTGAATTTCGCAAACTTATGCAAGCATAAAAACCGTAATACTTGGATTTAAAAAAAATATTACTTCCGCACAAGAGTCCAATTCATAATGTCCTTCTATAGTTAGAACTTAGAAATTGAGACACAACATAGAGCACAAAACATGGCTACTGTGGGTCGCTCCTGGACGATCTTACACCATGACATAAACTTGGAGCATACTTTGAAAGAAAAATATATCAAGAATCCTCAAACAACATTGCAACTAAACATGAGAAAACATGGACCAAATGCAGCCAAAATCAAAGTGGCTTAATGTCTACCGTATAAATCTTGAAATTTTTAGAAACACCCTCACCTTGAGCAATCCTCACAAAAACTTCGTGACAAAAACTTTTAATCATATCTAGCAAATAAACTTGATTTGAAAAATGATATGAATTCATATGATAAACAACTCTTTGATCCCAAACTAATTATACCATAAGTCTTGATTCAAAAGCAACCCTTAGTTGTGTAACCAATTCAAATTTGGATCCCCTATTTGATATGAAAACAAAAATTCAAGTTGTGGCCTTAAGGATAAGAATTTATCCTTCCTTACCCTCCACCTAATTTTTACACTTGTAACAATCCACAATCATAAACAAAAACATAACCACCTTCTCCAAAGTTTGCAAGTTAGAATATCATGGCCAGAGGCCAGATGATCACTTAGAGTGTAGTCACAAAAAAAACACTAATCGAATACCATGAGAAATGATCAAGGTGGGACAAATTTAGGGTATGACACCCATTCTCATCAATACTTGACAAAACACTCCCATTACACTTTGTATAACAGCCTACATTCTGCACAAGCTGAAGCATTTTCATTTCCTCTCCCGCACGATTTTTTGCCATAGAAAAACACTCTCATTTCTTCTTCATTCAAGCTGCGATTCCAGGTTATCACTTTAACCGAATATATACGCATCGTCTTCCTTAGTCATACATATCTTCTTCATTTCTTTTTCATTTCACCGGGTTTGTTGGTTCAATATTTTTTCATTATCTTCCTCGGGTTTGTTGGTTCATTTCATTTCATTAGGTTATCACTATAAAGTTTGTGTCTTTGACTATAGCAGATGTTTTGGTTTTAAAGTTTTCGTTTTACTAATCCCTTGTTTAAAGCATATATGGTTTAACAGCTCATATATTTAGCTTTATGGTCACATTGTTTGACATGGTTTAAAATGGTTTAAGATGTCTTAAGTTGATATTATGTTGTTTGAAAACTTGGTTTAAGATATTGACATATTTCGCCCTACAAACATGTTTCATTTATGTTGTTGATTTGTTTTAGAAAACATATTTGAAAGTTTGTGTCTTTGACTATAGCAGAGGTTTTGGTTTGAACGTTTTCATTTTTACTAATCCCCTTCTTAAAGTTTGTGTTTTTACTATAACAGCTCATATATTTTGTAATGACATAGTTTAAAGTTTGTGTTTTTATTCAACTTAGGTGTGCAAACATGGTTTAACAACTCATATAGTCAGCCTTATGGTCACATTGTTGGACATGGTTTTAGATGGTTTAAGATGTCTTAAGTTGGTATTATGTTGTTTGAAAACATGGTTTAAGATATTGACATATTTCTCCCTGCAAACATGTTTCATTTATGTGGTTCATTTGTTTTAGAAAACATGTTTGAATTTCATTTGGTTCATTTTGTTATGAATGAATGTTTGCATTTGTTCATTTGTTATATTGCTTTGGAAACATGTTTCATATACTTCAGAAGATCAAAAGTGCAGTGTTTGGACATACACCCTAAATGTCTCATAGTATAGGTTCTGATTGTTGTTTTTCAGTTTCAGACGATGTCTCGAGCACCGATTTTGATTTCTGATTTGAAGGTAGGAAGCAATATTTTCAAACTATCCATTCGTGCCATTGATTTGTGGATCGTCACCGAGCGCAATGGACAACAGAGGTTCGAATGTATTATCCAAGATATCAAGGTATGCATTACCATTGTTAATTTTCAAATTAACTATCAAACAATTTCAAATATGTCCTAACAATTTTTGAATGAATAGGGCGATAAGATACACGTTATCACCCGCAACAGAGATTTTGAGACATAGAAGCAGAAGTTACAAGAACATCGCACATATATGATCTATAATGGTAACTCGTTAAACAATGATCTGCCTTTGAAGACATGTGACAATACATTGAAGCTTTTCTTCAATGGAGGGACCATATCAATTCCAGTTCAAAGCTATTGTCGATATCTTGAGCGGTGATTTTCAACCGAACCACTTATATGGTACTGCATGTATCCTTCAAGAATTTTTGTTTCAAGTAATGTTTATCAATACACATAGACTAACCATATGTACCTTCAATCAAACAGATTTCATTGGTGTGCTCAACCAAGTTGTCAAGTCGCAAGTTGCAGGAGGCGGGAAAAATAATTACGTCAACATTATATTATCCGATGAAAGGTATATATCACATAATGCATCAAATATCTCTTTTCAATCTATGGTTTTGATGTATACTAACACCTAATATCTATTGATGCTAAGTGGGAATGAAATTGATTGTACACTTTGGGATGCATATGTCAAGCAAATCATGACATACTCTACTGAATATGCTTCATAAGGCCAAATTGTTCTCATTATAACTCATGCCATGTTCCAAAAATCTTCAGGTATTCAAATACTTGTGTAACACTATCAAATTGTATAAAAAATTGTTTCAAATCTCACTGTTGAGTACATCTCTTTTTGTATCAACTGGTAAATTGTATGTTTCAAATACTTGGAATGGTACCAAGCTACTTATTGATTATGTTCATTCGGAGGTCAATGCATTCAAATCTAAGTAAGTAAAACTTATTGTATTCAAGCATTTCACTTATTGTACTAATAACATTTATCATGTCTTTTTTGAAAATCATTTTCATTAGTCTAGCTTGCAAAGTCACTAAGCTCATGAGTGTTATGTTTTAGGGTGGCAAACAATGTCAATAAGCAGGTTCTTTATCAGCCCCTCTCCCAACCCTCTGCCTCGCAAGGATCGTTCTTAGACCTGTCTTTCTCCTACACGAATGATGTCAAAACCATAGGAGACATGATTCTTCTTCAAGAAGTAAGGCTCTTGGTTTCTTTGCTAGCAATGTTTGAGTCATTTTTTCAGGCTTGAAACATAATCTAACTACCTGTATTCATTGGATATTTAAAGCAAACCTTTTGCAACATGTTTGGAACGACACTTAGGTTTAAGTCATCCAGGTTTGGCTGGTATTATGAACAATGTCTTGGATGTAACAAAACTAATAAAAATTCCAGGCAACCATTCATATGTAATTGTTCTGAAAATAAACCTCCACCGCTCACCAAGTAAGTAGCTTATATGTATTAGTTACTATATAGTCATTAATGTGTAATTCAATAATACCACTATATAATCATTTGATTCAATCTTGGACATTAGGTATAAATTGAAATGGAGGTTGAAAGTGATGGAAAGATCAGTTGTTTTGTTTTTTGGGACAAGGAGTGCATATAGTATGTTGGAATGCCAACACATGATTTACGAGAGATCATGAAAAAGGTATGTGAATGGATCATCTCTATACACAATTAATTTTTCTAATGCGTGTTACATTACTATAGAAGAGGTTCAAACATGGAATTTTCTATATACCGAATGTAATTCTGTAACAATGATTCATGAGGCTGATAATTTTTTGTTTTGAAGTTTCAAATCTAGAATGGTCTATATACTTTCTGTAATTTTGGGAGTGATTTTAAATATCATACTTTCTGTAATTCTGGTATGGAAAATATACTTTCTGTAATAATTTATATGGTCACATATAATTTCTTGTGGTTTGATCTATTGTTATTCATTGATTGGGTTTGATCTAATTGTTGTTGGTTTGATTTATTGGTTTGATCTATTGGTAGGTAGTTTATTCTGGTATGGTCTATATGTTGTTAGTTGGTCTACTGGTTCGATCTATTGGTAGGTAGTAGATTCTGGTATGATCTATTGCTATGCATCTGTATGTAGTCGAATGAAGATCACCCACAAATTTATCCTGAAGATTTGGACAAACTGATTAGGAAGGAGTTTGCGTTTCGCGTGAAGTTTCAGACGAACTATAAGCAGGCATCTGTTGTGAAGCTTACAGAGGACTAAGATGTAATCCAAATGTTCAAGGATGAATCAAATGAGGTTTGTAAGGTAATTCTTAATCAAATTCATCTTAGTGAGTTAGTATAAGACATGTAAGTTGACCATATAGTTCATTCATTTGTAGCTTACTTCTACAAACACCATGAATGCCCCGACTACGAAAGGAAAAGAAAACTTATTATGGAGGACATACCCGACAATGACAATGGGACTCCTAATTCCCTCAATACAGTAAGTTTTGTTTGAATTTTGAATGTTCAATTTAGCTGTAGTATTCTCATTATGGTGTTTCATTTGCAGCCAACCATGTCTGCTTCTCAAAACTGGAGTGACGAAGCGTATTCGAGCAATACTCCTTCGAAGAGGTTATCCCAAGATCAAACAATTTATGAATTAGGAACTCCAAGTATCTTGTCACCCAAGATGTTAGCTACCAAGAGTGCTAAACAGCCAAAGAATGTTTAAGGAGAACTTTCTTCATAATACTTAAAATTGGTACACTTTGTTGTTTGATTGATTGGAGATCCTTATGATTATTCTAATGAGTTGGATATCCATCTTTGATTGTAATAGTTTCCTTCAGAAAAAAAAACAATTTGTTTAATGTCTTAGTTGTTCGTGAAACTAATTTTGTTAACTTTGTTTTGTAAGCTGATTTTAGACAGCACCAATATATAATTCTTATGCAGTACTAAATTGATTATGAATCTATGTTATTAATTATATCATGCTTGATTAATGTTATATCATTATGAATTTGATTTAGCACACTCATTTAGATGTTACTTGTGCCTTCATTAATATACCACATATTCAACACATTCATGAGGCTTTCATTCTAAATGGCAAGGATTTTGTGCACACTTATTTAGGACAAACATTAGGAAACCAGAAACTATAAACCACATTTTATGCACACTCGTTTATTAGGAAACCAAATCCAGAAACTAAATGACATGGATTTTGTGCACACTCATTTTGTGCACACTCATTCTAAATGGCATACTCCACTGAACAAAAAGTTTTAGCAAAGTTGCACAAAAAAATATACTCATGGCATATATTAATGAACCTAATATCAATAAGTAGTGTGAAAATAGTCCTCATGGGATGACTGGTCTATATCTTAATGTAGTTGAACATAGGTCAAACCTATTTGATTGAACATGAGACAAACCTGGTATATGAAAATGGTAACAAATGCTGAAAAAAATTCTGGTACCATTGAAAGCCTTTCTCTTTTATATAACAAATTTGAATTTCTTCTTGATACAAACACAAAGGTAAACCATAGTTAATTATATTTACTCTAACTATTCATTAAAATTAGTCATTTTTGTGACAATCCCAAGGTTATGTGATTACTTTTTCTACTCTATACACTAAATTGTGAAAGTTGTTTTTTCTGTATTTTTGTTGCATACCCGAATTGTTTGGCAACCTATAGCATGTGCTTTATGTATTATTATTATTTCTTCTTAATTTTTGTCAAAAAATAGTACAGTTTTTGAAAACCACCTAGGAACATAGTGGCTGGAAGTGAATGTACCAAAATATAGTGGTTGTATCAATATTCTTTATGGTCGGCTGAGTATTCTTTATGGCCAAACATTTACCGCTATAGAAATTCTTATTATGAGGAGTCATTTCCTAATTAAGCTATGAGACAAAAACAATGACCCTGCAAGAAAACTAGCACAAAACTTATTTCCATGTTTCATCACCCTACAATGATGAGGGATACTAACGTATCCAATTAGTTAGTAACAAATAGTTAGTCACTTATAGTTGGTTTTAAACTAATCTGGTTTGCCATTGTGAAGACTTTTTTTGGGAAAACTCGAAAAATAATGAAGTCCTTGAACATTTTATTTTTCTTTTCTTATTGCACCAAAGTCAACTATGATTTGAATGAGGGAGGGAAAATGGAGTTGGGTAACCAAGAAAAGTCTTGAATCTGGAATCATCATTTGAGGATTTTTAACCTATAAGGTAAGTGAATCAAGTCCCTTAAAGCTTTCCAAGCATGATGTGTTATTATTCATTTTTACTTTGGATTCTATAGTATGAAATAAAAAAGACATGTTGTTATTTGTTCTTTATGGAATCATAATCAAGGCATTCATCCTCATTGAGTTCCAACAAAATATGTTCATGCTAAGAAATGTCTTTGGCTCTTTCATTTTTGCTATGTCATTTTTGGATTAACACAATACTTGTAATATCAGCCATATATTGTATTAGGTTTGATTAAGAACAACACTATTTTTAGATAACTTCAAGCAGGTTATGATTCTAGCATATCAGGTTTGCTATGTCATTGTATTGATTTGTCCTATGTCTTGAGCATGTGTAACCATTCTATGCCTTACTTCATATGTTTTTATATCAAATCCATTTGGCCTTAGGTTAGTACTTTGAACATAAAATCTGCATTGTCAATGTGTGTTTTCCTGGTTAAATTATGCATTGATTGGAATGGATTTAACAGATGTGGAAGGAATAATCAGATTGGTCAAAACCATTTTTTGTCAAGTCCATTTTATATCAGATTTGGTTAAAGTATGCATTGATTGGTTAAAGTCTTCATTTATTGATTGGTCAGATTTATTAAAGTATGCATAGAAGGAAATTCCATATATGACGTGTATTAAAGTTATGTAGCAATTTGTTATAATATTGCTTGGCATATGCATCCCAAAGTGTATAATCAATTTCACATCAGATTTGTTATAATATAGGGAGCTATTTCTATAATATAGTGTGTTATGAAGTTATGTTGCTATTTGTTATAATATAGGGACAAAATGATGGATAAGTCTCATTACAAACCTCTTCAAGCAAGGTATAGTCGGTTCTTTCATGATTCTTTTAATGTCAAATGTGATAATACATCCCCATATTTTGATTGAATCCTCTTCTTTTTTAGGCATGTGACACAAAACTTAATGACTAATGATGATCATGGTATGACTATGCGTAAGATTTCCGCCAAGAGAGCAAGAATGAGGAGATACCATCTACTTAAGGCCAAACAATCTAAACGAATCAGATTGTTCAAAGATCATCCTCAATGCAGACTTATTAATCAAATTCATACTCCTACTTTAACCAACCTAACAACCCCAATCATAAGAGCACCACTTTCAGATGTTACTGCATCCGCTTTGAACAATAGACTTATCGATCAAATCATCAGAGATGGTAAGATAATTGATTCTATATTGCAAGGAACTATGCCAACACCGTTAATGCATACATGTGGTACACCACCAAAAGTATTTAATGTTCATAACTTGGGGACAAACCTTATGTCGCGGGTCGGGAACCAAATTTCCATGTCGCAAAAGGAGAATGTCTTTGTTGTAGAAGATCATGTCGGTCACAACCCGAATGACACTTTGATGTAAGTATTTAATTATTTCAGATTTAATACTAATATCCTTATTGACTAATCAATCAAACACTGTACAACAACGACACCCATTCCACAATGCAACAAGTGAAATGCAGTCGAGGACGTCCAAAAAAGTCCTTGGGACCCCATCTTTAGTGACAAATCTTAATCATGGTGAACTACATGAGACAAACCATAATCATACATTTACACATGAGTAAGCTTTTTTACTATATATACAATTGTTTTAGCTAATCTTATCCAAGTCATGAGGTAATGAACTAGAGAAAGCATATTATGAGTTTCTGGTTTAACAAGTACTGGCCAACTAATTTTGTTACAACAATTATATATTGTTACTATCCATGATTTTCTAGCCAATTTATAAAGATTTGTATTGTTACATCAAGCTATGGTTGACCAAAAGTTACAGTTCACAAACAAGTGGCACTGTCTTAACACCAAGGAGTAACGTGATAACGACTCCGTCTTTTCCATACACGTGAGTGTTTCCACTATAGATTTATATATACTATGAGTGCATGTATTACTTTTGGATATACCATACTTCTATAAACTATTATAAACTTATGTAAACAACAGCCAAAGGAATGGAACAAGACCTATACCAGTTCCAGAGATCAAAACAGAGCCCGAGACAATGAAATCTGCTATAAATGTTAGTCCCTCGATATTTACACCGGCTGCTAATGTTGATTTTGACAGTGATGACGACGGAGATGATTCCGACTATGATCCATTCACTAGTAGCTGTTTTATTTATATTAAACTGTATACTAAGCATAACTTATTTTTCTGTGAATGTACAATACAATATGATCTTCATTAGTTTTAATTAGGTTGAATGCCATGGTAATGAGGATGTATTTTTTTAGTTGATACTTGTCATTCAATGAGGATGCAATATGAACCTTTTGGTACATAATGTAGTAAGAAAAAAATGTACTCACTATAAGAATATCTAGAGAAAGTCCCTTGTGCTATTACCTTGGGGTGAACAAAATTTACTTGAATGATGGTTTTTACCATTTGGTTTCTTATCATCAGTATAATATTGGTCCTAGAAGTGATACCTTAGTCTTGAGATCAAAATGAGAATGTCTTTGATCTTAAGGCAGCCATATAAAATATTGATGGTTTTTACCATTTGGTTTCTTAGTGTTAAGGTTTTAGCACTTTTGTCATGACTTTGGTGTAAGGAAATGCTACTTTGGTAATCCAGTTCACCACCTTTTTATGTTTTCAAGTTGAGAAATTTTCACGAGTTTTTATAATATATGTACAACAGATAGACAATCTGATGATGATGAATACCTTGGTGAAAAATTCCATTTACCACCGTTTTCAACGGCTAACCAACTAGACATTAATAATGAAGGTAACCATAACAAATTGGATACTACATACAACTTTTTGTTCTTTTAATACTAAGTTAATTCGTGATTCAATACAAAAATTATTGTATGATACAGAGTACTTCGATTTGGGAGACTCTTTGATTTCTTGTCGATATTGTAAGGCTATGATGTGGTATCAAGAAAGGATGCACAAACACAAACATTCAGCAAATCCCAAGTTTCATTTGTGTTATGGAAATGGTAAAGTCGAACTTCCATTTTTAAAAGATCCACCACAAACGTTGAGACATCTTCTGTTTGATCGCAATTCCATGGATAGTAAGAACTTCCAATCACAAATAAGATTATACAACATGATGGTTGCTTTCACTTCACCAGGAGCTAAGTTGGACAACAGATTCAATAATGGTCGTGGTCCACCTACTATTATAATCCAAGGAAAAGCTTGCCACCGAATTGGTAGTTTATTACCACCGGAAGGAAAACCACCAAAATTTGCGCAACATTACATATATGACACGGAAAATAAAGTTACGAATATAATCGACAGTCTCAGGTAACCAAACAATTTTTGGTTTTATCTCTATTTTATTGAAGGAATACTATTTACTAATAGTTGTTCAACTTTGTTGTAGAAACACAAACAACATCTTGCCAGAGACTGTTCAAAAGTTATCAGATATGTTGTACACACATAATATACATTCCAAGAGTTTCTTAATGGCTAGACACTGGCTCAATCAAAGCAATGTTCATAATTTGAAACTAAAGTTTATTTCAATGAGGTCTACTGATGGAAGATTGTACAGTCAACCAACGGTTTCTGAAGTGGCAACTTTGATTGTGGGTGACATTGACACTGCTAAGGAAAGAGACATTATTGTGTAGGCCAAGGAGGGGAGGGGGACTTCAACGCATTGATGAGTTTCATCCAGCATATTTGGCTTACCAATACCCATTGATTTTTCCTTATGGAGAGGATGGGTACATATACAACATTACACACATGGATATTCCTATTTTTAATGACAACCTAAGGAACCGACTAACTATTTGAGAATGTTTGGCATTCAGAATACAAAGTAGGTGTAATGAGGTCAAGACATTGTTATCATCCATGATATTGTTCCAACAGTTTTTGGTGGATGGTTACACAATGCTTGAAGGAGAGATATTGAATTGGATCAGAAAAAACCAATCCAAATTGAGAGTTTCAAAGTATACAAGTCTACATGTTGAGGAAGATCAAACACAAGGAGCAAGCATAGGAAAAAGAGTCGTGTTACCATCGTCTTATGTTGGTAGTCGGAGATTTATGGATCAGTTGTATTATGATGGCATGGCAATTTGTAGTAAGGTTGGATTTCTGAATCTTTTCATTACTTTCACATGTAATCCAAATTGGCCTGAAATTCAAAGATTGCTTGGTCCTCTAAATTTGAAACCACGAGATAAACCTGATATCATTGCTAGAATATTCAAAATGAAGTTTGATAACCTCTTGGCGGACGTGACAAAGAAAGGTGTTTTAGACAAGGTTCTCGCATGTAAGTATACAATTTCTTTTATCTTTTTATTACCTTTTTACTTTAAGTAGGTTATAATTATATATAAATGCATGCACTATATGAGTAGGGGAAATACGTAATTGAATTATGACGTTAACCGGTTGCACTCTCATTTTACTTAAAATTTCATGTCAATTACAGATATGTACACAATTGAGTTCCAAAATAGGGGTCTCCCACATGCACATATTCTGATTTTCTTGCATCCATCAAACAAATACCCCGCTCCTGAAGACATTGATAAAATCATTTCTGCGGAAGTTCGCGATCCATTGAAAGATCCAAAACTGTATAGTCTGGTGAAAACACACATGGCACATGGACCTTGTGGGGTAGAAAATCCTAAATGCCCATGCATGAAGGATGGAAAGCATTCAAAGTACTATCTTAAGAAGTTGCAAGAGGTCATAATTGTTGATCAAGAAGGATATCCAATTTATAGAAGGAGATCAAGGTAATACAATTAAGAAGGGTGAAGTCACACTTCATAGTGGTCATGTTGTACCCCATAACCCAAGTTTGTTGATGAAATATGACGCACATATAAATATGGAGTGGTGTAATCAAAGTACATTAATCAAGTATCTTTTCAAATACATCAACAAAGGTTCTGATAGGATCTTAGTTGTTATTGTTCCTAATAATAATTGTCAAGATGGAAATATTGATGAAATCAAACAATACCTTGATCGTCGTTATGTCTCACCAAGTGAAGCTTGCTGGAGAATATTTTCTTATTCAATTCATGGTAGAAAACCAGTTGTTGGAAGATTTTTTTTTCACATGGAAGGAGAGAATTCAGTGTACTACAAAGATTTTTAACAAATAGGTACTCTCCTACTTAAGCCAAGTGTCACTGAATCAATGTTTACTTCTTGGTTTCGAGCAAATGATCAATATGAAGAAGCAATGTCTTTAACATATGGACAATTTGCGTCAAAATTTGAATATGGCAAGAGGAAAAGGTGTTGGAAACCACGTAAAAGAGGTTACACAATTGGTCGACTAATTTGGGTTCCACCAACAACTGGAGAATTGTATTATATGAGGATGTTATTGAATGTAAAGAAAGGGCCAAGGTCTTATGATGAATTAAAGACAGTTGAAGGGTTCAAGCAAAATATTTTTAGAGAAGCATGTTTTGCAATGGGCTTCCTACAAGATGACAGAGAGTTCATTGAAGCAATAAAAGAGGCTTATAATTGGGGTTCTGGAGTTTTTTTTGCACAAACGTTTTGTTACAATGTTATTATCTGCTTCAATGAATCGTCCAGAGCATGTTTGGCTTAACACTTGGTGCTACTTATTAGATGGGATTCTTCATGAACAAAGAATTTTTTCACAAAATCCAGGTTACATTATTACATATTGCAAAATATATATGACACATTAAGGATTATGCTTTCTCCTCTATTAAATTGTTTACAACATAAGATTAACAACACTTTGTTGACCTTTATTTTGTTTTTGTAGATTTGACATTATCAGACGAGGATATTTAACAACTCACTCTGATGGAAATTGTGAAGCATCTACAAAAAATAGAAGAAGTTTGAAAGAATTTAAGTCAATTCCATATCCAAATGATTATGTCCTTGACTTTCTTGGAAATAGATTGATATATGATGAAAGACAATACGACATCAAGGCTCAAAAAGAGATTTACAACAATCTATTTCAAAAGTTGACAGATATTGTTCTTATAATGATTACAATATAATTTCTCTATTATATATTAAGCATGTTATAATTGTTGTTCATCTTTATTGTCACGAACTTAAACACATTCAGGGTACTTATGATATATTGTTCATGGATTAGATTGTAGGAATTATATATTCAACACATTCATGAAATGGAATAGTTACGATTTTTCTTTCATTAGCTTTTGTTATTATTAAGTTATTAAATTTATTCGTGTAGTATATGTTTAGGAATCAGTTGAGCAACTTTTATAGTGTGTTATTTGTTATTGTAGATGAACAACTTGACATCTTCAGAGAAGTTATGCAAGCAGTCAATAATCAAAATGGAGGAGTATTTTTCTTATATGGTTTTGGTGGGACTGGAAAGACTTTCATGTGGAACACACTATCTGCTGCTTTACGTTGTCAAGGAGATATTGTGTTGAATGTAGTATCTAGCGGAATAGCAATTTTGTTGTTACCAGGAGGTAGAACAACACATTCAAAATTCAAAATTCCAGTTCCATGTTTGGAATCTTCCATCTGTAACATTGAGAAAAAAATCAGATCTTGTTAATCTCTTGAAGGTAACAAAAATCATTATATGGGATGAAGCTCCTATGACTAATAAGTTTTGTTTTGAAGCTCTTGACAAGTCTTTGAAGGATATAATGAGTGATGATTACTTTGAATGTCAACAAATATTTGGAGGCAAAGTTGTAATTTTTGGTGGAGATTTCAGACAAATTCTACCTGTTGTGCCAATGGGTACTAGGTCGGATATTGTCCATGCAACAATAAATGCATCATATATTTGGGACCATTGTAAATTGTTGAATCTAACAAAAAAATATGAGGTTGCAGAGTGGTTCTAATATAGCCAAATTAGAAGAAATTAGGCTATTCTCATATTGGATTTTACAAGTTGGCAATGGAAAAGTATCAGAACCCAATGATGGCTATGTTGAAATAGATATTCCTGAAGAGTTACTCATTAGAGATTTTGTGGACCCAATTCAGTCAATCGTTGCAAGTACCTATCCAAATCTAATTCAAAATTACACAAATCCAGATTTTCTACAGTGTCGAGTTATTCTAGCATCAACTGTTGAAATTGTTGATGACATCAATGACTACATCACTAATCTTCTTCCAGGTATATTTTTATCTCTATTATTATTATTATTATTATTATTATTATTATTATTTTGGGTAAATAGATTAATTTCATAGTTGATGTAGAACATAGAGAAGTTCAATTCATGTTTACTCTCTTCTTTATCAGTGTCTATTTAGATAATTTTAAATATCTTAACTTTAATATCTGTTATTTTTTATGAAGGTGAGTTTAAAGAATATATGAGTTGTGATTCCATTGATAGATCAAAAGCAAATGATAATAATGCTTTTGAGCATTTGATACCAGAATTTATGAGTTGTCTTAGAACTTCTAGTTTGCCTAACCATTCTTTGAAGTTGAAATTTGGCACAACAATCATGTTGATACGGAATTTGGATCAATCAGAGGGGCTTTGCAATGGTACACGGTTGACAGTTACTAGGTTAGAAAACCATGCAATAGAAGCAAAGATAATTTCTGGTACAAATATTGGTAATACTATTTACGTACCAAGAATGTCTTTGTCTCCTTCTCAATCTCCATGGCCATTCAAACTGATCAGAAGACAATTTTTAGTTATAGTGTCATTTGTTATGACTATCAACAAATCTCAAGGTCAATCATTGGATTATGTTGGTTTATACTTGCCCAAGAATGGTTTTAGTCACGGACAACTTTACGTTGATATTTCAAGAGTCAAGAGTAAAGCTGGATTGAATATTTTAATACACGACAAAGACAATAACTCCTTGGCTCAAACAACAAATGTTGTCTTCAAAGAAGTTTTTCACAATGTCATATATGTACATTTTTAATATTTATTATTTGTCTGATACATTTATTAATATATATTCTTTTTTTTATTACTATATTACCCAACATATCTAATTCTTTATTAACATGTTGCATGGACAATATCCGATCTAACATTAAATGATGTTAGATGATATCTTATTAAATTTGGCCAAGTTTAATATAACATTAAATGATGCTACATGATATCTTATTAAATTTGACCAAGTTTAATATTGACATGCAAGATATTTGTTGATTGGATCTTCAAATAATTGATATTTATAGAGTTTGCAAAATATTTTTATTAACATTATAAATTTCTCATGTTAGGTGTTTTGGATGGTTGCTCAAACTGAGAGATTATGGACCAGTTAGGTGTTTTGGATGGTTGCTCAAACTGGGAGATTATGAACCAATTAGCTTTTGTAGGACTCATTATTGGAGTTTCTTGTCGTTGTATAGTTTGTTGTTACAAAATTCATATCTTTCACATATATACAATTATTTGACATTTGGATTTTGATAGTGCTGCTATTCATTGATAGTGCAAACTTGAAACCCTAATTATCCAGCATTGATAAAAATGTAATAACCAGCCTTTGATTAAAATGAACCAAATCTTGATAAAATCAATAAAATGACGAACAAAACAACAATTAGTTAGAATGAATTCTCTTTTATTCTAACAGTGAATTTTAAAGGAGATGAATATTACGAGATACAATATTATTATATTATGTCATTTTGATTTTGTTATTTCGATTTCACAAAATCACATATATTATAAATTGAAAATGATACAAGATTAACATGAAAATTGTTAAACTATTTTTTATATTTTAGAAATAGTGCGAGGCATGGTCTTCCACTAGTTTTATTCAAAGAAAGAGTAGAGTCCAAAATCTCACGCGCTGACAATATACTTGAAGATAAAATTGGAATTAAGCCTTAAATTTCCATTTGCGTTTTCTAGAAATCGCCGAGCCCGATCCGGACACAAACCGGTTTCCGACGCAAACCCGTTTAAATTTTTACTCTCAATCCTCTCTTTCTCTCACCATTCTGCCACTGCAAACCAAAACCCCCTTTTGTTTTTCATATGCAGAAGCTTCTTCTTTATTACTCATAAATAAAAAAACCACAAATATAAGATTTGGTGCCAACAATCTTGTAAGTCAGTTCAATTTCAATTTTGTATCCATCTTTTACATTCTTCAGATCTTAGATTGTAATATAATAAGAATTTTTTAAGGAAAAAATTGATCTTTGTTCACTGTGCTAGATTAGGTTAAGTAATAAGATTCAATGGCATACTTGAATCCTGATGAGTAATCATGCAATCAAATTCCAAGAGTTTGAGCCTAGCTCCAGCTTTGAATCTCTTTCCAAATCTGAAACCTCCTCACAAAACCCTACTATTCCACCAAATTTGTGTTCTTTTTATCACATTTCTTGCATATGCTTCATTTCATGCTTCTAGGAAGCCTCCCAGTATTGTTAAGAGTGTTTTGGGACCCACAGCTCCAACCAATTTAACTCAATTTCAGGTTTTGGATTCCAGTATTGATTTAGGTTGGCCCCCTTTCAATGGAACTCAGGGAACTCACCGGCTCGGCGAGGTTGATCTCGCATTCCTCACTGCTTACTCTGTTGGCATGTATTTGGCAGGGCATGTTGGAGATAGGATTGATTTGAGGTTGTTTCTTGTGTTTGGGATGATGGGTAGTGGGGTTTTTACAATACTTTTTGGGTTAGGTTACTGGTTGGATGTTCATGTGTTGGGATTTTTCGTCGGTGTTCAGATTTTTTGTGGAGTGTTTCAGTCGATTGGGTGGCCTTGTGTTGTTGCAGTTGTGGGGAATTGGGTTGGGGAATCAAAGAGGGGATTGATAATGGGGGTATGGAATTCAAATACCTCGGTGGGGAATATAATTGGTTCGGTTATTGCTTCGGGAGTCTTGGAATTTGGATGGGGTTGGTCATTTGTGGTGCCTGGATTTGTTATCATTTTGGTTGGGGTTTTGGTGTTTTTGTTTCTTGTTGTGAATCCGGAGGATATAGGGTTCACGCATCCTGGAATGGACGTTGAAATGACTGTTGAGGTAGACGGTGCGGAGGATCCGCCAAAAGTTGATTCAGAGGAAGCAAAGCTTATTCATCCTGATAATTCAGTTACAGATTCTTCATCTGCTATTGGATTTTTAGAGGCGTGGAAGATACCTGGAGTCGCTCCGTTTGCATTTTGTCTCTTTTTCTCAAAATTTGTTGCTTACACTTTCTTGTATTGGTTACCCTTCTACATCAGGCACACAGGTAATTGTTCTTTGATATAAAAATATAGATATCAGATAGAGTTATTAATTTGTTTCAATAATCATATCCATTTAGTTTATTTCGGGGGGGCTATACCTCTCTAATACAGTGTCTTGGAGGTTTGGTTCTTGGAAATTGCAGTTTTGAGTAAATTAATTACGATTTATATTAATTCATGTAAATGTACATTGTTTTCTTCATGAGTCACAATGTTCTTTCCTGACTTTGTTATTTGGTGTTCGTTGCAGCGGTGGCTGGTGTTAATCTATCTCACAAAACTGCTGGGTTACTTTCAACAATATTTGACATTGGAGGAGTCCTAGGAGGAATAACAGCCGGTTTCATATCTGATATGATTGAAGCGCGTGCTGTTACTTCAATTCTATTTTTGTTTCTATCAATTCCAGCCCTTCTTTTGTATCGCTTTTTTGGGAGCATCTCTATGTTTACCAACATCACTTTGATGTTTCTTTCTGGATTTTTGGTGAATGGTCCATACTCGCTAATCACAACTGCTGTGGCTGCCGATCTCGGTACGCAGGGCCTTAGTGGTGGGAATTCTCGAGCACTAGCTACTGTTACTGCAATCATTGATGGTACTGGTTCTGTTGGAGCTGCTCTTGGACCACTTCTAGCAGGTTATGTTTCAACGAGGGGATGGAACAGTGTATTTTTCATGCTCGTTTTGTCTATTTTCTTTGCTGGTCTATTCTTGATTCGAGTCGCAAGAACTGAAATACAAGAGAAACTTTCAGGAAAGTGATTTTAAATATTTCAGAAATACAGATTCTATTTTAGTATAGGTGTTCTTTATTGATAATACATTACACACATTTTTCACAGTATATAACTATTAGCTATTTGAAAAGAAAATATTTTTGGAATGCGTCATTAACATTTGTAACTTTGTATAATGTTTTCATTCTTTATTTGCTGATTGTAAACTCGGAAGTAGAAGAATGTCTAGGTGAATTCTGTCTTACTGTTCATGCAGTCATTTTGTTGCTATATTTTGTTGATTATTCACAATTGTTTCTATGATTTTCACATTAGATGATTTATGGGTTGGTTCTGTTTTTGTCAACCTTAGAGCTGGTTTGTGTAATGGACAAGTTGTTTCTTGTGCCTTCTCTTGTTCATAGAGTTTTATCACAATGGAGAACTTGATAATTGGTTTCTGGATGTAATTTTCAGCCAGAACAAGTAAGAATATGTTAAAAATTGGCATGAGTAGAAGATTCTGAAGTCCTTCCACATATATGCTTCTACTTACTCGTATTCTTTCCACATCCAGAGGTGGTGGTGGGTTGTATTAATGGAATCGGAAAAATACTTCCGGACACACCTGATTCACACATTTCGTCTTAGGGTTTGTGTTCCTTTGTCATTCGGGGCTTGTGGTCCCATAGTGTTTTAAGGTTTGTAAAGAATACCTTGTGGTCCTGTTGTTTGTATGTCTCATTCTGACTTGTATTAATTATCTGTTCCAAGCCATCCCAGTCTCAAAATATTAGGTTTAGAATACTAACTTGTATTAATTATCTATTCCAAGCCATCCCAGTCTCAAAAAATTAGGTTTAGAATTCATCAGAGGCTACTTTGTGGTCGTGGACAACCCTGTGAAATTGTATGTTGGACTAATTTACAGGTTTGTCATGACCAATAATCACAACAATTACAAACTTACAAACTGGTATGACCAACTTACAAACTATCTGGTATGACCAACTTACAAATTGTCATGACCAACAATCACCACAATTACATAACATTGCCCTCAAATTAAATTTACTGGTCTAATTCACTTTGCACTCAAATTACAGGTCAGACATAAAAATCTTCATTCAACTTATGAAAGTCAATTACATTGCATTACAACATTAACATTAACAGTACATTACATTGCACAACCAAGCACAAATAAACCCAACACACACCACCTAACTGAATCAACTAATTTATTATATTTGATAAAACCAATCCAGATAACAACACTAATGTCATTTCTATGGTATACTTATTCATCATCTTCAAAGAACTTGACATTCTTTGTTTAATTTTTGGTGGATTGAAGATATTACTTACTTGGCTCGTTGATACATTTCTTCATCGTACCAAACGAAATGACTATATCTCTTGTATTCCTGATTCTAGAAATAGACAAGAAAAATTAGGGATTTTATGGACATCACAAAATAAAATTGTTCATTGATTTTGCACATGAAACAAACCTGGTACATCTCACAGTAAAAAAAACGACGACCTGGTTCAAATTCATCCATATCATCATCAATGGAGAAGGAAAACCATGTTTGCATTTGACGTGATTAGAGCGAGACACACTGCGATTACTTTATGTTGAATATTGAGACATGGTCGCTGAGGCTTAGATCGTGAAGATTGATACGAATTTTATGATTTTCTAGAGAAAAATAAGAAGTTCACATTTCTAGAGTTTACTAAGTGTAAATGGGGAAGAATACAAACCAATCTCAGCTTCAATACTTGTTTTATAATATTTTTCATTGAAAATGTTTAATAAAAAATGTTTTTTATTTAAAATATTTTTAAATGACATGACACTTTTATTTTAGCTTGGATCAAACATTTCATTTGTCATCATTATTGAACAAGTCACATAGACAAATCTGAATAGGAGACCATAACAATCCCAAACAAATACAAACTAAGGAACTTAAAAACCTAATTTTTTTTCCATAAAACCTGATATTTATTGAGAAGGGTTAAAAAAATTAAAGGAAAGAAACTAAAAAACCTGATTTTTTTCCCTTAAAATCTGATATTTTTTAAGAAGGGTTAAAAATATAAAGGAAGGGAGATCAAAACTACATTTAAGTCAAAATAAAATTAAAAATGAGAAGCCATCAGAATCATATTGAATATTCTCATCAAATAAAATATTGATTTCTGATCTTACCTAATCAGGAGGACCTTCCAGCAATTTGGTGTAACGGCCAAAGAATGGGAGAAAGGGGGATGTACCTGCAAGGCACTCCGATGCTTAAGTGAGTATATGTACAATGAAGTAGGTAAGTTATAGAGTGAATCAGAATACCTGACCCTTTAGTGAAAAAGGGTATTTATAGTGAGCCCCCAGCGCTGGGCCAAGGTCCTTATTTGGGCTGGATCAGCTAGGCCAAGGGAGAACTGCCAAGGAACGCATGAGAAGCGTGAAGACCTAGCTAAGAGGCCTGGTCCTTGGTCCAACTGCCCCTATCTTTCAGGATACAATAAGGGACAGTTGGGTGACGTGGCAAGTGACCTGACAGACTTGTTCTTTGCTCGTCCTGAGTACATGCCCGTCGTATGAGAAACTTGCCCGACTGTGAGGTGCTCCTGCCCGTCTGCTAGGCATCTCTGCCCGAGTATATGGGTCTCTGCTCGACCTGTTGGGCCGTAGCCTACTATAGTCTTGAGGCCCAGTCCGGAACAGGAGCCCCCCAAGTCGAGTCTCCGAGTCGGAGTGACGAATTGTAATATAGCCGAGCGTATGTGCGTTGGATAAAGCAGCGGGCGCATAGTTAAGTTGAGGACATTTCATGTAGTCGGGAAGATATACAATCGCCCGACGTCGTTCAGAATTCTTGTGGATTGACGTGTCTCAGCATTAATGGTGCGTCGCTTCGTTTTCTGTGCAAACGGCGGTGTAGGCACTAGGCAATGATGACTGGCGCGTCCATCAACGCGCTTATGACTATATAAAGGGGATACACCACTTCATTTGGACTTTTTCGCTCTGACGTTGACCGGAAGCTCTGAAGAAAAATATTTCTCCACCCGTCTTCGCCGTCTACACCGCCGTCTCTGCTCGTGCGCCACCGCTTTTTCCTCCACTTCAAATATGTCAGGTACCACTCCAGATTCCCTGTTTTCTGTGCTTTTCCGTTTAGTAGCTAGAAATTTGCATGATTTATTTGCATAAAGTAGGTAGAATTGGTCTGGAGATAGTTTTTTAGGTTTTAGGTATGAAATTTTATGGTAGGGTTAGAATGTCCCGGGCAAAAAATTCATATACATTTGAATAAACCGGACGTGTTAAGCATGTCACGGGCGAAAAATTCATGCGTGTATGAATGTCCCGGGCTTAAAATTCATACGCACATAAACGTCACGGGCAGGTTTAGCGTGCTTCGGGCGTGAAATTCATGTGTGCATGAATACTCTTAGGTAAGGCCAGTATGCTGCGGGCGTAGAGTCTACATTAGCGTGACTTCGTGGGTCGGGACTTCACGTGCTCATACGCTCGCGAAGGTCGCCCCTTCGTCGGTCTAGGCCAGTAGTCAGGCTTTAGGGCGTGTGTTTTAGTTCTACGCCCTTTCACTTGACTTGCGATGGAAGAGTGGATTTGATGCGATGTAGAATTCACTTTTTCTGTCTGCGTTTCAGGTACGACCGGGCATCTGCAGGTCGGGGGAGGAGATGCCGAATCGCGACCCATAGATGAAGAGGAGGTCGTACGTCTAAATGTCGAGGATGGAAATGTCGGGGAGGACACCGAGCACGTCTCCTCGTCCGGACAAAACGACCTATCCTGGGTTGGGGACGAACCCTTGGAAGAAGAATCCTATTTTTGTGATAAGACGACCCACGCCTACATCGTGGTGGAAGACCTTAGTCCCGAGGAGCCTGGGAATTGGCAGTGTCACGCTCCTCAAGAGGCGGACCGAATATGTCATCGCTTCCCGGGGAATCAATTTGCCATGTACGAGTTCGCCTTTCGAGAGGCGAGGGTCAGGTTGCCCTTCAACTCGTTCCAGATGTCGGTTTTCAAGTGGCTTCGGCTGGCGCCGTCGCAACTGCACCCTAACGCCATTGCTTTTATGCGGGCGTTCAAATTAGTTTGCCGTTTCCTCGGCGTTGGGTGCACTCTGCCCCTCTTTTTCCACATCTTCCACCTGCAAAGGTCCGGTGTCCGAGGGCGGCACAACTGGGTGTCCTTTAAGCAGCCAGTGAGGCTATTTAAGATGTATGTGGATTCCGCCCGACACTTTAAAGGGCGATGGTACACGGTGAAGCCGATCACCAGTTTCGCCCTGCACTCCCTCTATTATTACAAGCGAAATGCAGTCGGGGAGGAGAAGCTTATGTCGAGGATACCCTTGAGGTGGCAGCCCGACCTCTTCAAGCTTTCAACCAGTCATTACCGGGTGAGGTTCTCGAGCCTGGGTGTCGAGGACAGGCTGGCTTACAAGAAGTTGGTAGAATATGTGCAGAGTTTCAACCTGACAGTTTGGGTCGACCGAAAAGGTGCTCCCTATGTCGATGAGGCTGGGATGCCGATCTACGAACCCCGTTTTATAAACACGAAGACTCTGCTCGAGTGTGATACAGATGAGGAGGCTATGGAACTATTCCGTAGGTGTTCTTTTACTCTTATTTTCCTTGGTCGTGTCTTGCCTACTGACGTTTTTGTTGTTTTTGTTTTGCAGGTGCTATGCCCTCTGTTCGCGACCGTGTTCTGTAGCTGGCCAACCAAGCCGGAGCCCCGGACAGGGTTCCCAAGAAAAAGAAGAAAGCGGCTTCCCGAGTTCAGGAGGTGGCCGGTGATCCTGAGGTAGGTACTTCGAATACTGCTAGCCCGATGTCTACTTCCCCTCCGCCCGCTCAACGATCCTCCCCGATCCAGATACAAGACAACCCTCCTTCTTCTACCTCCCCTCTTCTCAAACAGAAGCGCTTGGACGGGACTCTTGCTCGGTCTGTCGCAGCAGGGGGCAGCAGTCCGGGTGGCCCTGGGAGCTATCTACTGCCTCCCTGCTATCTAGAGCAGGAATTTTTCAAGGCTGAAGGTGTTGTCGTGGTGGCGGCGCCCGAGGCGAAGGCCATCTTGAGTCAGGATGCGGATGTCCGGCGAAGGGAGGTGGCGAGGGATCTGGCCGCAGTTATCAGGGTGATGGAGACGACAATGGTTCCTTCCGACACCTCTGTTTCCACGACTTCCTTGGAGGATGCCCTTATGAAGGCTCGTTCTGAGAAGGATAGGTTGTCAAAGGACCTGTCTGACTACAAGGAGGAGCATCAGCTGCAGGAGGGGCTGGAGAAGGAGCTGGAGGAGATGAAGCTCGAGCGGGACACGCTGAAGGCGGAGAAGGAGAGTCTGGAAGAGCAAGCTGCTGGGCATAAAAAGGTGGCCGAGGAAAATGCACAACTCCGTGCCCGGATGGCTCTGCTCGAGGGTACAATCTGCCCCCTGGCAGATGAGAATGAAGAGGAGCTTGCCCTCCGTACCCGGGGTGAGTTGGTTGGACACATCCGTGCTCTCAACAAGGATATGGTGGCCATGTTCAAGGAAGGGTTCGACAATGTCGTCGATCAGCTGAGAATATTGAATCCCAGATTGGTGACGGAGGGGTCGGCTCATAATTACTGTGTTGCCGACGGGGAGATTGTGTGCCCCTTCAAAGCTGATGGGGAGCTGGAAGATGAAGAGTAACTCCGGGCAGAGTCTTTGAATTTTGTTTTGTTTACTTTTGTATGGCCTGCATGCCTGTATATGACGGCCTCTATGCCTGTATGAATATTGGCCTTCGGGCTCACTTTGTATCTTCTTTGGCTGCAGCTGTGTTGAATGAATATTTTAAATTTGCTTTAGCTATCTACATGCTCGATTCTGCTTATATTTTTGTATTTGCTACGTTTTTGAATTGTTTGTGCTCGACTATGTTGGTCTCATTGGTTTTGGGAACCGATGAGGTAGCGGGCGTTGTGCTCGCCTAAAATCGAGGTCGAGTTTGCGATTGGAGAACTCCGACCTCGGGGCTTGGGTTTTCCCATTGCGAGCTGGGTGCCCTGCCAATCGTGGTACTGTGACATTGGGGCACGTTTGAGGTGCCTAGTGTCGGGGAGGGTTGTGTTTGCTGGAAGGGTTGTGTTCGCCCCTGGGTAGCGTAGATCCTCCCTGTAGTTTTCGTGGTGAAGAGCGTGGTCGTACCTCCCATGTCTCCCTGGGTCATATTTAGCTATAATATTGTCTAAGTTTCTCTGCTTTCCATGGTCGAGCGAGTTCTTCACCTTGTAGATTTTCCAGGTAGTAGGCCTCGTTGCTCGTCTTGTCGTGGACGCGGTAGGGGCCTTCCCAGTTGGCGGCCAGTTTACCCTCTCTTGGGTTTTTTTGGTTTCTTCTGAGGACCAGGCTGCCCACCTGGAACTCTCTTTTTATGACCTTTCCGTCGTGGTGTAAGGCTATTTTTTGTTTGAGGGATATTTCCCTAAGGGCTGCTTCAGAGCGGATCTCGTCGACGAGATCCAGCTCGGCTCGAAGTGCCTCGTCGTTCAACTCCTCGTCGAGGGGCTCCTCTATGCGTCTCGTTGGTTCTCGTATTTCCACCGGGATGACTGCTTCGGTGCCGTACGTTAGTCTGAACGGGGTTTCCCCGGTCGTGGAATGTGGTGTCGTGCGGTATGCCCATAGGACGTTGTGTAGCTCCTCGACCCATGCCCTTTTTGCCTCGCCGAGTCTGCGCTTCAGTCCGCGCAGGATTACCCTGTTGGCTGCCTCTGCTTGTCCGTTGGTTTGAGGGTGCTCGACGGATGTGAAGTGTTTTTTAGTGCCTAAGCTAGCCACGAAGTCTTGAAATCCTCCGTTCGTGAATTGCGTTCCGTTATCCGTGATGAGGACCTGAGGTATGTTGAATCGAGCGAGGATATTTCGTTTGAAAATTCAGAGGATGTTCTGCGCCGTTATTTTGGCCAATGCTTCTGCTTCGATCTATTTGGTGAAATAGTCTACCCCTACAATGAGGTATTTGTTTTGGTACGATCCAGTTACGAATGGGCCGAGGATGTCCATGCCCCACCATGCGAATGGCCAAGGAGAGGAGAGCGTTTTTAGTTCGTTTGGGGGTGCGAGGTGCATGTCGGCGTTTCGTTGACATTTGTCGCATTTTTTGACGTGCTCCTTGGAGTCGTGTTGCATAGTCGGCCAATAGTAGCCCGCTCGAAGAGCTTTACGTGCGAGTGATCGTCCACCAAGATGTTGGGCATTGATTCCTCGGTGCGTTTCCCCCAATATGTCGGGAACTTTCTCTTCCTCGACACATTTGAGTAACGGGATGGAGAGTCCTCTACGGTAGAGTTTCCCTTAGAGGAGCACGTACGAGCACGCCCTTCTTTTAGTAGTGGCCGCCTCTTTAGGGTCTGCGGGGAGTTCGCCTTTTGTGAGGTAGTTATAGATGGGTGTCATCCAGCAATGAGTGTCCCCGATCACGTTAACTTCGAGCAGAGGAGGTGGCCTCTCAGTGCTCGGCCGAGGAAGGATTTCTTGGATTACTGATTTGTTTCCGCCTTTCCTCCTCGTGCTAGCAAGCTTTGATAGGATGTCCGCTCGTGTGTTATGTTCGCGGGGCACGTGTTGGACCTCCCATTCTCGAAGTTTTCGAGTCTTTCTTTGATCAAAGCTAAATATTCGATGAGGCTGTCATTCTTGGCTTGGTACTCTCCCCGCACTTATGATGCCACGAGCTGGGAGTCTGTTGATATTTTTACTTCCTTTGCTCCTAGGTCTTCGGCCAATCTCATACCGGCGATGAAAGCCTCATATTCGGCTTGGTTGTTGGAAGTTGGGAAGGCTAATGCCAGTGAGACCTCAATTAGGATTCCGTCCTCGTTTTCGAGGATGATCCCGGCCCCGCTGCCTGTCGAGCTGGAGGCGCCATCAACAAAGATCGTCCATTTGTGGGCGCCGTCCGCTGGCTTTGGGTTGTGAGTCATTTCTGCGACGAAGTCGGCCAGGGATTGGGCTTTCAAAGCTTTCCTGTTCTCGTATTGTATGTCGAATTCAGAAAGCTCCAACGACCATTTTAACATTCTGCCGGCCATGTCTGGTCGACCAAGGAGTTGTTTTATTGGTTTATCGGTTCTTACCTTGATCGTGTGAGCGAGGAAGAAATGATGTAATCTTCTCGCGGTGTTTATGAGAGCTAATGCAACTTTTTCAATTTGTTGGTATCTGAGCTCGGGACCTTGGAGTGCTTTACTCGTGAAGTAGATGGGTTTTTGTCCCTCGTCGGTTTCTCTAATAAGAGCGGCGCTGACGGCCTCGGTTTCTACGGACAGATACAGGTATAAGGTCTCCCTCTCCAATGGTCGTGACAGGACCGGGGGTTCAGAGTGTGCCTTTTTCAGATAGAGCAGTGCCCGTTCGCATTCGTCGGTCCATTCGAAGGTGGCCTCCTTTCGGAGGAGTTTAAAGAAAGGTAGCACGTGCTGGGCGGATTTGGCGATGAAACGGGAGAGCGAGGCGAGCACTCTATTGAAAGATTGAATGGATTTTTTAGATTTCGGCGTCGGGAACTCTGAGAATGCTCGACATTTGTCGGGATTGGATTTAATTCCCCTCTCGGTGAGGTAGAAACCTAGAAATTTTCCCGCCCGGACGCCGAACGTGCATTTCTCAGGGTTAAACCTCATTTTGCATTGCCTCGCCTGCTCGAAAACTTTGCGGAGGTGTTGAGCGTGGTCAGTCTCCTCGTGTGATTTGACGATCATGTCATCCATTTATACCTCGAGCATATCCCCGATTTCTCCTCGGAAGACTTAGTTCATCATGCGCTGGTACGTGGCCCCTACATTCTTGAGTCCAAAAGGCATTACGTTGTAATAGTAATTTCTGGTCGGGATCATGAATGCCGTGTGTCTCTTGTCCATGTCCGACATAGGGATTTGATTATATCCGCTGTATGCGTCTATGAAGGACAAGAGTTTGAAACCTGCAGAATTGTCGACGAGTTTATCTATGTTAGGGAGAGGAAAAGTATCTTTGGGGCAAGCCCTATTAAGATCAGTATAATCAACACACATGCGCCATTTTCCATTATTTTTCTTAACGAGGACTACATTTGAGAGCCAGGTTGTATACTGGGCTTCAGAAATAAAATTTTCCTCTAGGAGGTCTTTTACAGCTCGCTCGACAACCTCCGCTTTCTCGGGGGACTGCTTGCGCCTATGCCGTGCTACGAGCTTGATTGCCCGGTCTAAATCTAATTGGTGGCATGCGACCGCAGGGTCTAGGCCGGGCATTTCCGCGGTGTTCCATGCGAAGAGGTCAGAGTTCTCCCTGAGGCATATCGCGAGCTGCTTCCTCGTTTCTTCGGGCAACCCCTTACATATCTTTACCGTCCTTTCGGGGTCATCGCCTAGTGGGACGAGCTCGAACTCTCCGTCCGGGACTGGGTGGATTAGGTGAGTGGGAGTCTGTTCCTCGGTGGGACTCTGTTCTTCAGCTTCGTCTTGGCCGATGCGACAATCGAGGTCGACGACATTGATTCCCTGGGGGGGAGGCTCCTCGGCCCTAGGCTTTTTGTTATTTTTTGTGTTGATTGTGGCTTGTCCCTTTACTGCGGCATTGTAACACCTTCGGGCGGCTTCGATGTCCCCGTGGATTGTGACCACGCGGCCCAGTTTGGTGTAATATTTCATCTTCAGGTGGACGGTGGATGGGACCGCCGTTAGCTCAGCCAGAGTCGGGCGACCGAGGATGCAGTTGTAAAGAGAGGGGCATTCTATGACCAGAAACTGGACCTTGATTTCTCTGGCTGTCTCTTGCTCTCCGAAGGTGACGAGGAGCTCGACGTAGCCCCACGGCTTTGTCGTGGCCCCATTGAACCCTTGGAGGTTGGATCTGACGTAGGGCGATAGGTTGGTTTTGTCCAACTTTATGGTTTTGAAAAGGTGGACGTACATGATGTCCACTGAACTGCCTTGGTCGAACAGAATGCGTCGGACGTCGAAGTGAGCCATCTTGGCTCTGATCAGCAGCGGGATGCCTGAGTTGGGGGAACTACCCGGAAGCTCCTCTAGAAAGAAGGATATTGGATTGGACTTGCCTCGGTATTTTGTCAGCGTTACCTTTTGCTTAGGTGCGGTGAGAAGGAGTTCATCGAATTTGCGCTTTACCGAAAGGGCGGTGGTTTCACCGTTCATCCCTCCACCTGATATGACAAGGGAGGTTGGAAAGTCTTCCCAGGGGATGAGAGCAGCGATCCGCCCTTCTGGTGGTGAATTGGGGAAGATGAAGTCTTCTGGTCGTGATACGCATAGGGCCACCTGATAGGAAGAGTCGTCGGGGGGAGTGTCCTCCCGGGGTCTCTTCTTTTCTTGCTCTTCGTGTTTGGAGGCTTCGTTCTTCCTAGTGTATTTCTTGTGATGTCCCTCTTGGATCAAGATTTCTATTGCATCTTTCAAGTGAACACAGTCTTCAGTCACATGCCCATGGCTCCTATGGAACCTGCAGTATTTGGACTTGTCGGTGTGGGGCTTGGGTGCAGAAGGTTTTGGGAACCTCACCCTGCCCTGCTTGAACTCGGAGTTGATGCATTCGTCGAGGGTACGCTCGTGGGGAACTGTCAGCAATGTATATTCGCTGTATCGTCCCGCAGACCCTCTTCCTTCACGGGGTTCGCGGGGTTTTTCTTCCCTTCGCCTGTCCCCGTTGCGACGGGGAACGTTCGGATCCTCGCGCTTGGGATGGTCGGTTTCCCCGGCGTTACGACTGCTGCGAGCGTTGTGGGCAACCTGATTTTCCTCGTATCTAATGTAAGCCTGGGCTTTATGCAGGAGGTCATTCAAAGTGCGGGGAGGTTCTATCCCAACTGCTCGGCTAAGTTCGCTTCCGGGCAAGAGTCCCCTCTCGAGGAGGTATTTCTTCATGTGTTCCGTGGTGTCCACCTCGACATCCTCTTGGTTGAATCGCTCGATATATGAGCGCAATGTCTCACTTTTCCTTTGCACTATAGCTTCGAGGGTCGCTTCTAACTTGGGATGGCGTCGGGAGGTTGTAAAATGCCTCGTGAACATGGATCTCATAACTCTACAAGATGTGATGGACTCTGGGGCTAAGCTTTTGTACCAGGCCATGGCTCCTTTCCTGAGGGTTGTCGAGAACAGCCTGCACTTGAGGTGCCCGGTGATGTCGTTGCGGTAGTCGAGCATCACGTTGACATTGTCGACGTGATCGTCGGGGTCGATGGTACCGTCGTAGATGGCCAAGTTTGGGGGCTTCTCCATGCCTTTGGGGAGTGGAGCCTCCATTATTGCCCGTGAGAGGGGGCAATGTGGGTCTTCCTCGTCGCTCCTCGGTAGGGAGAGCTCATTATTATCAAGGCTCCGATTGCGCTTTGGCGAGGTTCCTGACCGGCCTAAATCCTGGCGGGCGCGCGCCCTACTCTTGTTGGGTTCTGGGGAGCGTCGTCCCCGTTTCTTCGTCGCTTCTGGACGTTGTTGCGTCCTTCTTTCTTGCTGAGGTCGGCCCTCCTGTCGGTCAGTCTCTAGGGCCATGATCCTCTCGTGCTGCTGGTAGAGCATGGAGCTGGCATGGTTGAGGGCGTTCACCATAAAAATCATGGTGGCGTCCCCTTCGACGGGAACGGGGATGGGTTAGAACGTGTCAGTCGCCTGGTCTTGAACTTGAGGTGGGTTCCCATTGTTCTCGGGTTCAGGAGACGGGGTGGCTGGGCGCCCATCTCGGGCGTCAGATTCATGGTATTGTAGATTGTCCTCCATCGTGTAGTCGACGAGGGGACGGTTGCGCTCATTGAGCTGTTCTCTGGACATGCTGAAAGGATGGTGTTTGAGCTTTGATCCTCTGCTATGGAAGAAGGGGAAGCTAGGTTCCCACAGACGGCGCCACTGATCTTACCTGATCAGGAGGACCTTCCAGCAATTTGGTGTAACGGCCAAAGAATGGGAGAAAAGGGGATGTACCTGCAAGGCATTCCGATGCTTAAGTGAGTATAGGTACAATGAAGTAGGTAAGTTATAGAGTGAATCAGAATACCTGACCCTTTAGTGAAAAAGGGTATTTATAGTGAGCCCCCAGCGCTGGGCCAAGGTCCTTCTTTGGGCTGGATCAGCTAGGCCCAAGGGAGAACTGCCAAGGAACGCGTGAGAAGCGTGAAGACCTAGCTAAGAGGCCTGGTCCTTGGTCCAACTGCCCCTATCTTTCAGGAGACAATAAGGGACAGTTGGGTGACGTGGCAAGTGACCTGGCAGTCTTGTTCTTTGCCCGTCCTGAGTACATGCCAGTCGTATGAGAAACTTGCCCGACTGTGAGGTGCCCCTACCCGTCTGCTAGGTGTCTCTGCTCGAGTATATGGGCCTCTGCTCGACCTATTGGGCCGTAGCCTACTACAGTCTTGAGGCCCAGTCCGGAACAATTTCTATCCCCTTAAAATAATTGGACCATGATGTCTAGATCCAACAACTTCATGAGAAAACTGTGTGCTTAAAATTCACAATTGTACTCAAATTGCAAAAGCATAAACATTATAAAATCCATTTAAATGGTAATTAATTTTATTCTAATAAATCAAAACATAAAAAGATATTATGTACTAACTTAAATAACAAAGGTAAGATTGTCGGTCAAAATCGTCGCCTTGGAAATTTAATAATTTTTTCTCGAATGACTTTTGGGATGTTCACATTAGTTTAGAGAAAATTGTTGGAACAAAAACCAGTAAGGAACACAAATAATACCATTGCAAGGAACACCAATCATCAAACTAACCATTTGGGCAATACAAGTAGTAATAAACACAAATAAGAAAGGTTGAAAGATGTGTTACAAATGGATGCTACTAAATTCTGTTACTTGTAATGGTTACTAACCTTTAACCAAAATACTAAAAATATATTGAAATTCGTCAGGGTTGTCAAAGGCAAGACAGTATGGCTATTTATATGAAAGTTTGAAATAATCTTGGTCAAATTACTAAACGATTGTTTCAACTACAAATATATGTGCTAGTGGTTTATTTCTTAGACAGTGCATGTCAAAAGTCAACTTGTCTTGTGTGAAAGTCGTCAAAATATCAAGCAATGATTAATGAGTAGTTTGGTTCAAAAATCAAGGTTGTTAAGTTGTGTTAAATTCAAGTGTTTCATGATTGAAGATTATCAAAGATTCAAATCATTTCCAACTAGGGTTTTATGCAATTTGTTGAGTTTAATGTTTCAAGTCATAATTATTATCCTCAAGGCATGCTCATAATGAAGATTTTGGGTTCAACATGGATAAAATGGCTACAAGTACAAGGTTGTTCGAGATTTTAATGTATTAAAATGTCCAAGATCAATTCATATTTGGCTCTGTTTTCATACGAACAACATGTACGTACCCTCCTCCCTCCTCTCCAAAAAACCCAGAAAGGAGATGAAAAGAAACTGAATCGAACATCAGAAACGAGTTTGAATGTGAAACACAGAGAACCAAAATAGATCCGTGAGAGCGTGATAATGAGAAATCGAAAACCGTCTGAGAGAAGATCTGGGATGAAGCCTGAGCACCGCAAAAGAGGAGCACGACAATGATTCAATGCAAGCGATTTGGGAAGAAAGAAGAAGACGGTGCTTGTTTGAACGGTGAAGACATTGTTCTTTTCGGCGAGATGCTTATGAAGAGTGAGGAACAGTAGCCCCGGTCAAAGAAGAGGAAAATATGTGTTTTGGTGTGAACCTTTTCTCTTGCCCCTATCACTCGTTAATAATATAAAACCTAATATAATGGTTTTATTTATTTTATTTTATGAACTTTTCATTCTTGTTTGGGTTGTGGTTTAAGCCCATAAGTTGTTATCACACACTACTGATAAATTTCAAACTCTATCTCGTGTTTCTTTAGTTTTTGTTGCAGTTGCTGATTGGGCTCTTAGACCCATGGAATCATGTGCACATCTTGTCTAACGGTGCCACCCATCTATTGATTTGCTTACCATTTGTTTCTTTTAAGATTTTTAACTTTTGACTATCATGCTTTCTTTAAATTCTTTCTTAGAGATCATGTTACAAACAAAAAATGATTCTTATTTATATTTTCATTTTCTTTTTTATGATTGATTGGATCATTCTTTCTTTTAGTTTTATTTCGGGCCGATGTTATACTAAAACATTTTGAGTTGTTGATTTCATTAAATCGGAGAAACTCGATCAATATGAGACCAATTTAGTTTAGTTTGTTTATTTATCCTTTTATTTTTTTATTTATGGTCGATAAACATCTAGATCTTGAGATTCGTCGCAAGCCGACTTGAAATCTCGATTAAATGATGAGACCATTTGTAACACGGTGGGAGAACTGACTTTTAGTCATGTTGCGGATAGCAAGAGTCGCCACCGACTTTTATTTTATCCAAGTGGAAAGTGTTAGAACAATTATGGTTCTAAACCTCTAAGAGTTTTGATGATAACAATTATTATGCAAGAATAGAAGTTCTAATGACTCTCTTTGTTATATGTGTAGAAGAGGAAGTTATTTAAAGAAGACGTGCTTTATTAGAAGATACATTGAGCCGTATATAGAAGATACACTTATTGAAGAATCCATCATTTAAAGACATGGTTTAATAGCTGCGTATCAAGAATTTATTCTCTCTGATTTATGTCTAGAAGATGATGATTCTCATAATAAAGGCATTAATTAAAGAATATATTAATTAATGGTGAAGACAAGTATCTCTTGTTATGGAAGGAGTTTATGGTATTAACTTATATCCAAAATTAGCTCAAGATGTCTCCAACGGCTACAATATTCAAGAAGTATATAAAGGAATAAAATTGAAGATTTGAGACACAACTTCCACGAGAAAAGACTTATTCATTTGTGCTAAAAACTCCTGTAACACTCACTTAGTGATTATAGCTTTATTAGAAGCAAAATAGTTACTATATTATTATTATTGTAAAAGTTAAGTTAAATCCCTTGAGTGACTAGTTTCAGTCAGAAGACTCAAGAGGACATTGACTGTAGGTCAGTGTGTGTATTCAATTATTGAATAGTGGATTAAGACCCCAGTGATAAAGGCAAAATCACCTTGGCGGGTGGACTGGACGTAGTTTGAGTTCAAACGAACCAGGATAAATCAACTTGTCATAGAAGTTAATTTTAAGTTGTTAAGAAAACCCAATTCCAACCCCCCTTCCTTGTGTTTTACGCACCTTCAATTGGCATCAGAGCACTAGGTTCTGAGAAATACACTTAACCGTGTCAGTAAAAGATCCAGAAGTTAAAACACATGGCAGACGCTGGCAATAACAACAATGACTACCAAAATGACAAGATCAACGCAAAACCTCCAGTGTTCAATGGTGACAACTTTGACTACTGGAAGGATGTTCTGGAAAGTTTCTTTCTAGCTCTGGATGGAGATCTTTGGGACATGGTGACAGATGGATACACTCATCCTGTTGGAGCAGATGGTCAGAAGATTGAAAGAAAAAATATGACAGCTCAACAGAAGAAGGAATTCATAAATCATCACAAAGCTAGAACTATACTTCTGAGTGCTATCTCATATACAGAATATGAGAAAATTACAAACAGAGACTCAGCCAAACGCATGTTTGATTCCCTGAGGATGACACATGAAGGCAACACTCAAGTCAAGGAGACTAAAGCTCTGGCCCTCATCCAGAAGTATGAAGCATTCAAAATGGAAGAAGATGAGACAATTGAAAAAATGTTCTCAAGGTTCCAAATTCTGGTAGCTGGACTGAAAGTTCTGGACAAAGGCTACTCAATAGCAGATCATGTAAAGAAGATCATCAGAAGCTTGCCAAAGGCTTGGAGGCCCATGATCACTGCTCTAAAGCTATCAAAAAATCTGAATGAAATATCTTTAGAAGAACTGATCAGCTCCCTGAGAAGTCATGAGATAGAACTAGAAGAAGATGAACCCCAGAAGAAAGGTAAGTCTGTAGTTCTTAAATCTAACAAATTTGTTTCTAAAGCTTTACAGGTAGAAGAAGAAGAAAGTTCTGGATGCTCATCAGAAGAAGATGAATTATCTCTTCTATCCAGAAGAGTCCAACAACTCTGGAAGCATCGTCAGAAGAAGTTCAGAAATACCAGAAGAACAAGCAATCACTCTGAAGCAACATCTGGTCACAAGAAACCCAGAAGCAAAGAAGTAGTGTGCTATGAATGCAAAGAACCAGGACATTACAAGAGTGAATGTCCAAAACTCCAGAAAGAGAAACCCAGAAACAAATTCAACAGAGAAAAGAAAAAGAGTCTCATGGCAACATGGGATGATTCTGAATCATCTGAAGCAGAGTCAGATTCAGAAGATGAACATGCTAACATTGCATTAATGGCAAAAATACCAGAAGATGATCACTCATCAGAATCAGAATCAGACTCAGATACAGAAGAGGTATTCTCTAAACTTTCTAGATCTCAATTAGAAGCTAGCCTCTCAGAAATTCTTGAAAAATATCAGAAGCTTCAATTCAAATACAAAGACATGAAACAAAGTCTGGTATCTGAATTAGAAGAAGTTAGAAAACTAAAAACAGAAAACTCTGAGCTGAAAGAAAATATTTTTGAATGCAAAAACTCTCTTGAAAAACTTAAAGCTCAGAAGGAATCTGAATTAGAAGATCTAATCAATTCTGATAGTATCATAAAACAATATGACTATGGTTTTCAAAAATTTCTAGCTAAAAGCATAGATAGAAGCAAAATTTCATCTATGATCTATGGAGTTAGCAGAAATGATAGAAGAGGCATATGCTATGTGAAAACTAAAGAAACTCTGAAGTTCAAAAAGATTGATGACGTTGTCATAAAAACTAATACTCCTCTAAGTTCTCATTTTACTTATGGTCATAACCATGACTTAATATATACTAGTGAGTCATCTTGTTCCACAAGTTCTGATTTGAAACCTAAAATAAATCAAAAGTTTGTGAGAACTAACAAACAAGGACCCAGAAAAATATGGGTACCCAAAGATAAAATTGTGTATGTTGCAGATGTCTTTAATAGCAAAACTGAAACACCAATCATGGTACCTGGACTCTGGATGCTCACGACACATGACGGGAAGAAAGCATATGTTCCAAAGTCTTGAATTAAAAGATGGAGGCCACGTAGGTTTTGGAGGCAACCAAAAAGGAAAAATAATTGGCTCTGGAACTATTGGCACAAAAGTGTTATATGTTAGGATACTCTGAACGTTCAAAGGGATACAGAGTATACAACACAGAAACACGTATAGTCATAGAGTCTATTTATGTCAGATTTGATGATAAGCTTGGTTCTGAAAAACCAAAGCAGAATGAATCTCTTGCAGATATAGAAGTTGAAATTTCCACAAATAGAACATCTGAAGAACAATCACCTACAGAACAAAACAAGACAACCACTCCAACACGCTCTGAAGAACCCACTCAGAAGAAACTATCCAGAAGCAAGTTGAATCATCCAGAAGAAAAAATCATAGGAAAGAAGGATGAACCAATCAGAACAAGATCATCATTCAGAAACTCTGAAGAATCTCTAATGGGACTAGTCTCCCTGATTGAACCAACTTCTGTAGAAGAAGCTCTCTCAGAAAATGATTGGATTCTAGCTATGCAAGATGAACTTAATCAATTCACCAGAAATGATGTATGGGATCTAGTTCCTAGGCCCAGAGGATTCAACATCATTGGCACCAAGTGGGTATTCAGAAACAAGCTAAATGAGCAAGGAGAAGTTGTCAGAAACAAAGCAAGACTGGTTGCACAAGGTTATAGTCAACAGGAAGGAATTGACTACACAGAAACCTATGCTCCAGTCGCCAGGTTAGAATCTATTAGACTTCTAATTTCATTTGCTGTAAACCATGATATCATTCTATATCAAATGGATGTCAAGAGTGCATTTTTAAATGGTTATATTGATGAAGAAGTGTATGTACACCAACCCCCTGGTTTTTAAAATACAAAATTTCCAGAACATGTTTTCAAACTCAAAAAATCTTTATATGGTCTGAAGCAAGCTCCCAGAGCTTGGTATGAAAGACTAAGCACTTTTCTTCTGGAAAATGATTTCATCAGAGAGAAAGTGGATACAACACTCTTCAGTAAAAACATTAAAAATGACATTCTGATATGCCAAATTTATGTAGACGATATAATATTTGGTTCTACTAAAAGTGCCTTGGGAAAGGAATTTGCTAAGTCTATGCAGGAAAAATTTGAAATGAGCATGATGGGAGAATTAAAGTTCTTTCTGGGAATCCAAATAAATCAAATATCAGAAGGAACATATATCTATCAAAGCAAATATGTCAAAGAACTTCTGAAGAAATTTGATTTATCAGAAAGTACCATCTCTAAAACTCCTATGCATCCTACATGTATGTCACTCCCACCAAATGAAACCTGGTCAAGAGGGGTACAGACGCGAACGGTCGGCGAAAGGAGAGAACACACAAGGGGTGAACTGAAAGGAAAGAGTCACCATCTAGGCATTTTAATCCCGAAGGAAAGGTAATGCTGCATAAACCTAGAAAGATATGGATAAGACGGTTGCGAACCAGAGAAACTGAGAAAGGGGGTTGGTTACAACCTGGGAAGGTATTAGCACCCAGATTGTCCGCCGTACTCGACGGGATCCACGCTTGAAAGATTTATGTTTAAAGGGGTAGTGTCAGTGCTATTTTGTGTGCAACAGCTGGAAAAGAATGCAAGTGTCAGTGCTAAAGAAGTGTGGAGTGAATAAAAGAGTGTCAGTGTAAAGAAAGAATGTGAAGCTCAAGACTATGAGGCTTAAAGAATGATGCAGGAAGGAGGGGGAATATACAAAAACTTTTGTTCGATAACTGTTAAGTTATGCATACGTATCCTCTCGTGCAATGAGGAAGTCAGAACACCGTAGTTCGACTCAAAGAGACTGAAAGATAAATTGACTTGTGAACTGCTTACTTGTTTGTGCTCAAGTGTATGACCTGTCTGGCTCAGGTGCAAACTGTCTTGCATTAGACGGAAGAAGCAAGTTCTCGTTTGTGAGTGAATGAGGTGAGAAAAGAATCGCGGAGGAGACGATTATTGTTTGTTTTTGTGTTTTCAATCTTTTATTGCCTTTTGTGGTTTGTCATAAGTTAATGAGCTTAAGCCTAAACCAAGGGTTAGTAAACTCATCACATCCTCCCTCTGATTAGGGGTAATGAGAATACCTTAAGTATGAAGTAAGCACCTCACACTTAATCACCATGATGTAGGATTAAGATCATTAACCTACTTGCATTTATTTAGATGTTTTTGTTGTTTTTGTTTAGTGATAAGTAATGAGTTTAAGCCATAATCAAGGATTTAATGGACTCATTACACCATCCTAATAGAAGGATAATAGATGAGAACATTTAAGCTGAGGAAGGCTCCTCAACTTAATCCATGATTAGGGATTAACCTCATGACAAAACAAAGCCTTTATTAGAGTGGATTTTAGTTAATGATAAGATTAAGAAGTGGATTTTATGGTTTGTAAGACAACTTGAGGGGGACTTGTCCATTAACACTAGGGTTAGTCCTTCTTAACCAATTAAGGAAGAATTAGAACCCTAATGCAAGGTCCAAGTTACAAGCTTGATGTCTTAGTGATTTTATTAAGTGAATTGATTAAAGGAATTAAACACATTAAGGGTTTAACACTTAGGATTAAAGTTATACACTCCATCCTAATATAAGGATGCAAGCATAACCCTAATCACAAAGCCTTAAAACCTTTAGGGTTTAGTCCTTGATAAAGAGATGAGTATAGAAGACTCAAAGATGACACAAAGGTAAAACTAATGGGGGACTAATCAAACCCTAATTGTGATCATGCATGGGTATTCCTAGGGTTTATGAGGCTTGCAAAAGATCTTCAAGAGAAAAGCCACCAAGGAAGAAGCAGGATGGAAGGAGGAGAAGCAGAAAGAAGCAAGACAACTTACTTTACTTAAGAAGATAAGTTGCTTGAAGAAATAAAGAGGGGAGGTAACATGAATGAGAAAGCTCACTCTAATACAAAAGTAAAATTCAGCAATGAATGCATAAAAGAGATGAGAAAAGATTATGAGAAGTGAAGGAAAATTCACTTCTCAAACACTTACCACCTGAAAAGTTAGCAAAAGGAAGTGAAATGAAATGGAAATGGGATGAATGCAATGATGCAAACCAAAACCAGAAGCATGTTTATTATGATAATGATGCAAAGATATGACATAAATGTATGTCAAGAGATGAAGATGATCATACAAAGGATGAGAATGCAAATGAAGCATACAAGAGGCATGAAAGTCCATGAAAACTTATGAAATGCAATGGACACAAAACATGGCAAATGGATGATGAAATGATCAAACATGATTCCAATGTGTCCTAAGATGTCTTAGAAGTTATGTGAATTCACAAAATACCATGGCAAGTTCATATATGCAAGCATATGAGAGATGAATGCAAATGAAGGCAAAAATTAGGGTTCATACATAACATGCAATACAAAATCCAAAACCAGAAGCAAATGACATGATAAAAAATTGAAAATAGGATCAAAGGAACCCTAACCTAACACAAGTTCACTGCCCAAAGGAGGAGACCTAAATCTTAACCTAGTGGAAGTTATGATTTTCTCAAGTTGACTTGGGTTTTAAGGCACTTCAAAAGGAAAAATGCACAACAAATTGAAAATGAAATATAAATTCAAACCAATTTTATCCTAGAAACTACATGATATGAGGAATGCAATGCAAAAAGAACCATCATCAAACTCCTCTAAGTTAGGGAAAAAATATTGACTTTTAAGAACCCTAATTCCAAAGAAAAATGTCAAAATAGGTCAAGAACCAAAAAGAAATTTGTATGAAGAGTTTGATAATGTTTCTAAATGTATCAAGATGCAATGTGATTTTTTTGGTGATTTTTAGAAACTTAAATGGTATTTTAATTAATTAATTCTCATTAATTAATTAAAATAAACATTTAAATATTTTAAAAATACGAATTTTATGCAAAAAATAAAATAAAAATTATTTTCAGAATGAGAAAAATATTTTAAGTCATGGTGCAAAAAATAAAATTTTTTAGAAGTCTTTTATTATTTTAAATAAAATGTAGAAAGAAATGTAATAAAAATGAAATTAAAATGAATTAAAATGAAAGTCAGCAGATCTAAAGGCCCAGATTCAAATAAAAAGGCAGGGAATTGACCAGCGCGCGCAAATGGACGGCCCACATTCAAACTACGCTAATTATGTCATTAAGCCCTAATCTGAACCCTAATTACTTTCAGGTGACCGGAACAGTGTTCCGGTCATCTTCTCCGGCTAGCCCCTCACTCAATCTCCCTCAATACGCAACCCCAAGACCCCTAAAGCTCCAGAAATGATCCTCTCCTCAACCCCAACAAGAATCAACCACCAAAAATCATTTGTTCATCATCAAAAGCACGAATCAAAGCAAAACGGAAAACATGGCAAAAATTTCAGAAGCTTATGAAATGCTTATTTCTCAACTATTCTCAAAAGTAAAGACATCATGGTGATCAGTGAAACATGCAGAATCATTCTATAACATAAAATAAGGGTTCTAGAAAAATAAATGCCATGGCTACCTGAGCTTGAGCTTTCGAAACAGGAGCTTTTTGGCCAGTTCTTTGCTTCAAATCCACTCCAATGATTCCCCCCAAGAGCTTGTGATGCTTGGTTGGAGTTTAATTGGCCTCAAAAGAAAGTTGGCAGAAGTTCTGTTTATGAAATGTCAAAATCGTGTTTTTGATTCTGAAGGTTTTAGGGCAAAATGAAGGGTGGGAAATGATCAGGGATGTTTATGGAGTTGAATGGTGGAAAAAGTTTGAAGGTTTGATGGTTGAGTTAAGAGATTCGAAGGCTTTTGCAAATTTGGGGGTTTTTGAGTGTGCTGTGTATTCTCAAGTGCCAGGCTGCAATGTTATGTGCTTTTGCTTGGTTTTGATCCACATAATGAAATGTGATAGGTCAGAGAGTGGGTGCTGGCCTATGTTGATTGGTATGGGCAAGTTGCCAAAATGTCAAAAGTTGGTGTACTTGAGGTATGGGCACATGGCAGGCCAAGGAAAATGGGGTGTCCTGCACAGCTGACTTTAGGGAGGTCCATGGGATCTGTTTTGAGGCAAGGCAGCAAGTTGAATGAAGTTTGTGGGTGATTTTGCAAATCATGAAATTCTTGGCCCCTTTGAGAAATCTTAATGATCAAGGCATGAAACTTGATAAATCTTTGGGAAATTCTGAATTTTATGTCATGTATGATGTTTGTGTAATGCTTAGACATCAATTAGAAGTCACAAATTTCCTTGGTACAAGAATTTGCAAGTTTCCCTCTTTGGCACATAAGTGAATTTTTTGTGATTTTTCCCAACTTTGCAAGGCCATAACTTTAGTTCTAGAATGAATTAGATCAAGTTCTTGTACTTTTTTGAAAATGGGAGGATCCAATCTACAACTTTCATGACCAAGAATTTTTCATTTGAAGCATTTTTGAATCAAAAAGAGGAGGTTGAAAAACTTTCCCAAAATGGCAAGTTTACATTATAGGTCACTTTCCCAAAATGGCAATTTTGCAAATGGCTTGAAATTCTTCAATTTTGTGAACTTCCAAACTCTTATAAGACCAAATAAAGATCATATACACTCAAAATGATGGAGAAGACCCTTTGGTTGGGTAATTGGGGGCCTCAGATGCCCTGATTTTGCACTGACTTGCTCAAGAAGTCATCTTTTGATCAGATGTCTTCCCCATTGAATTTCTTCATGAAAATTGGTATGCATGATCTTTATATCATATAGAGGCCAATAGAAACAAGAATGACCAAGAAAATTGGAGTTATGGCCTCTGAAACCAAAACCCTAATTTTAGGTCATTTGTGCAATTAAGCTTGGCTCTGCTTCCATGCCTTTCTCAGTTCTTGTGATTCTTTGACTTCCTTGATCTTGGGAGGATATAATATGATGCTTGACCATACATGGACCCTCTTGAGATGATTGAAGACCTTTGGAGTGGCTCAAATGGCTCAGGGATGACTCAGATCACAAACCCTAGATGCAGATGACTTTGAACCAATGCAGTGAAGCAAAAATGCAATATGAGATGATATGATTGAACTTATGCAATATGAAAAGAATCACAAGCCATGGTGAAATGAGTGAGGGCAAATTTGGGGTGTTTAAAGCTGCCCCTATTCAAACATGAGTTAGCTGTGTAGGATGTAAGCGCCTGGCTTAACAGACAAACAAGATAACTTGTGGCTGAATACCAAAGACAGTCCAAAATTTGCACTCACTAGATGAAGAAGAAAAGGGATATAGATTGTAAAAGGAAGAAAAAGTATGATTATAAAGTGTGGGCGACGGAGGACGACCGTCGAGCAGAGGACGACTGCTGGAAATGGAGCAATGACGGGGATGACCGACATGCTGGGGAAATAGAGGGATCATGATGGGGACGGCCACCAGGCAAGGAAATAAGACTTTCTGGGGGGATGATGAAGGCAATGATGGGGACGGCCATCAGGTTGAAGAAATAAATGATGAGGGACGGTCATCAGAGGTGAAGGACGATCACCTTGCAGGGGACGACTGCTCTGTTGGGGTAAGACGAGGGACAATCATCTACTGGTGAAGGACGATCACCTGGCAAGGTACGGTTGCCGAAAGTATCACGACATAGGACGAATGCCGGATAGAGAAGATTCGACGATGGGGACGACCATCGGATAAAATGATGAAGGACGATTATCAAGAGGTGAAGGACGATCACCTAGCAGGGTACGACTGCTCTCGGGGTTCATCACGACATAGGACGAATGTCAGATAACAAGATCAATGATGGGGACAACCATCGGATAAAAATGATGAAGGACGATCATCAACAGGGTGAAGGACGATCACCTAGTAGGGGACAACTGCTAAAAAATATCACGACATAGGACGAATTCCGGATAGAAGAGGGTTCTAATAGATAGAGACTCCGCTGGGGACGATGAAGGACGATCATCAAAAAGGTGAAGGACGATCACTTGGAAGGGTACAACTGCCGGAAATATCATGACATAGGACGAATGTCAGATAGAAAGGAGATAATTTATCGGGATTTGTCGGGAACTCTTCTGGGGAATGGTAGACACAAACAAGTGTCTAATTTCAAGAAGATATAAGTGTTTGACACGGTGTATAGATTAAAGATGCGGACGAGCATCCTTAAGACCATGATACAGATGAGTATCAATAGAAGCAAATGCTAACGCATGTCCAGAGATGGTGGACGAGTATCAACTGGTTAACAAAGAACACGGACGAGTGTCAACTCTGAGGGAAAAAAGGTGTGTATGCAAGATACGGACGAGTATCTGTTATGAGTGAAAAGTGTGAGACACATACGAGTGTTCAACTTGCTGGGGGAGAATATGAAACAGACGAGTATCATAAGAGAAAGTGTATAAATTATGAACTTATAAATGTGAGAGATATTCCGACAATCTGCAGGGATAGGATGACACGGACGGGTGTCGGGAAATATAATAAGCAAGGTTTTAAGCAACTATGCTGGGGATATGACACAGACAAGTGTCGAGAAGTATCTGTTATGTGGAAGTATCTATTTGTATAAAAGGTTCTGGCGACTTTACTGGGGAAAATGACACGGACGAGTGTCGAGTGAGTATATATACTTGTGTTAGAGAGTGCAAAGGGGACGCTTTGGCTTTCTGTCGGGGAATTTGAGAGGTATTTTGTGTATTGTTGATGGAATGTTGGTGTATACAGGTGTTTAATTCAAAACATGGCTTATGACTATGCAATATGTTTGATTTTTACCGTAATGCTCCGTTTTAGACGGAATGCTACGCTCTGGGGGGAAATATGATGCGAATGCTATGATTGTGCAAAGATACCGATCCAGGATTCAGATCCCGTTGCTGTGAAGATCCCTGGCTGATCTTCTTGAAGGATATTCCCAGCTGGGGATGAGATCATTGGTAGATCTGATATATATGACTCTGTTTGGGGGAATAAGTCACTGATAGGCCTATTCTTGGTGATGAGGAGCCTAACTGGGGCCTGTGGAAGCCTTCGTCACTTTGTTGTGAGATCTTCAGACATTGCTCTCCTGGACAGAGGTTGGAACTCTTGCGGGGAGATGGTTCCCTGTCCAACACTTGGCTGGGGAGGAAAAGATCATTGAACGATCTTCCTAAAGTCCTGTAGGGATTCTGCTGGGGAGAAGCATCTCTGGTGCTATTTGGAAGATGTGATGAGTAAGTACTGATTTGGCAGCTTGCTGGGGAGAAGCTTTCATACCCCATGTTGTGCTTTGAACACCTGCAATCCTGTTATGACAAAGAAACGTACAAGTATCCCAGGGTATCCCTTACTGGATTCCATCATAGGAGTTTAGAAACTCCCGGGAGCAAATCTATTTCCTGTAAGCAAGTAATTTTAGAAAAGACACATTTGTATTTATGCAACCATTATATTAAGGACATCGGACATTTTTGCAAATGAAAATAAAATGTACGAGACGAAATGTGACTGAAAATTTGATTTTATTAATTTGGGGCGCCCTGAATTGGCGAGTACAGTCAAAGAAACAAATCCCCTGAAATGAGGAGATTGTTACAAAATGAGAAAATAAAAAGATGATGGCAATGTTGATGACGCTTCAGTGCTTCCCTTTTGCTATGACTTGTATGACATTGACGTTCTTCTCATCTTGCTTTTTGAAGAAGGCTGATTCTGACCGATGCTTTAACCTTTCGAAGCTTGTCGTGTTGTAAGTGATACAGAAGAATTCAAAATGCAGTTGTTCGCTTATTCCCTGATTTTGCGTGGATCGCCCTTTCGGGTTTTCAATCCACCGGGATACCCTTTTTTGTCTGAGCTGTCCAATGCTGCTTTTCAGCTCAGCGGGTGTACACATTTTTTTATTATTTTCCCTTATTTTTGCCCGAGTCTTTTATTCTGTTTTTGACTCGCCGGGATGCCCTATTTTTGCCTGGACTTACATTCTGTTTTTATGTCCAGCGGGTCATTTTATGCGAAGTATTTTTTAACTGCATCTGAATTCACAGGGGACAGGAAGTCTTCACCATCCATAGTACTGAGCATCAGTGCTCCACCAGAGAGAACTTTCGTTACTATGAATGGACCATCGTAATTCGAAGTCCACTTGCCCCTGTGGTTTGTATGAGGAGGAAGGAGTCTTTTCAGCACAAGATCTCCTACTTGGTACTCTCGAAGCTTGACTTTCTGATCGAAAGCTTTCTTCATTCTTTTCTGATAAAGCTGCCCATGACAAATTGTAGCTAATCTCTTCTCTTCGATCAGACTCAGTTGTTCGTACCGGGATCAGACCCATTCTGCTTCGTTCAGCTTAACATCCATCAATACCCGTAAAGAGGGCAATTCAACTTCAACAGGTAGGATTGCCTCCATACCATAAATAAGCTGATACGGTGTTTCCCCAGTGGATGTTCTGATTGACTTACGGTACCCATGTAAGGAAAATGGTAGCATTTCATGCCAGTCTTTGTAGGTGACCACCATCTTCTGCACAATCTTCTTAATATTCTTGTTAGCTGCCTCCACAACGCCATTCATCTTTGGCCTGTAAGGAGAAGAATTGTGGTGTTGGATCTTGAAGTCCCGGCACAGTTCTGCCATCATTTTATTGTTCAAGTTGGAACCATTATCAGTAATGATTCGCTCGGGCACTCCATACCGACAAATGATGCCTCTCTTCAAAAATCGGGCTACCACCTGCCTGGTGACATTTGCATACGAAGCTGCTTCGACCCACTTGGTAAAATAGTCAATGGCTACCAGGATGAATCTGTGGCCATTCGAAGCAGTCGGTTCAATCTTGCCAATCATATCAATGCCCCACATGGCAAAGGGCCAGGGTGAAGACATCACATTCAAAGGATTTGGAGGCACATGCACTTTATCTGTATAAATCCGACATTTATGGCATTTTCTGGCATAAGCACAACAGTCCGCATCCATTGTGATCCAGTAATAACCCGATCTTAGCAACTTTTTAGCCATAACATACCCTCCCGCATGGGTACCAAAAGATCCCTCGTGCACCTCGTGCATCAACAAGTCTGCTTCCGCCTTATCAACATATCTGAGGAGTACCATATCAAAGTTTCTCTTGTACAAGGAACCGTCAGCATTCAGAAAGAAACTACCAGCAAGCCTTCTTAATGTCTTCTTGTTATTGGAAGATGCCCCAGGTGGGTATGTTTGATCCTCCAAGAAGCACTTGATGTCATGGAACCAATGCTTATCATCTTTAGCAAGGTCTGCAGAGAATACATATGCTGGTCTATCAAGTCTGGATACTGAAATCCGAGGCACAAAGTTGGCAGCTTGAACTTTGATCATGGATGAAATGGTAGCCAGAGCATCTGCAAACTGATTTTCATCTCGAGGGATATACTCAAGTTTGACAGTTGTAAAGAATGTGAGTAATCTCCTTGTATAATCCCGATAAGGTATCAGATGCTCCTGGTGAGTATACCATTTGCCGTTGGTTTGATTGATTACCAGAGCTGAATCTCCGAATACAGTCAAAGTCTTGATCCCGAGGTCAATGGCTTCTTCAAGACCCATGATACAAGCTTCGTATTCAGCTTCGTTGTTAGTGAAGTTAAAGGTGAGCTTTGCCGAGAAAGGCATGTGAACTCCCTTAGGTGTAATGAGTACTGCACCAACACCACGACCATTCATATTAACAACCCCATCAAACATCATAGTCCATTCTTCTTCTGGGTCAGGCCCTTCAGTGTGAATAGGCTCTTCATGATCTTTTGCTTTGATGAATCATGATGTCCTCATCAGGGAAGTCAAATCTCATAGGCTGGTAATCATCAATGGGTTGCTCAGCAAGATAATCAGACAACACACTGCCCTTGATGGCTTTCTGGGATGTGTATTGAATGTCATATTCTGTGAGAATCATTTGCCATCTTGCGACCCATCCGGTAAGTGCTGGCTTCTCAAAAATGTACTTAACTGGGTCCATTTTGGAGATCAATAAAGTGGTGTGGGTCAACATATATTGTCTTAGCCGGTGAGCAGCCCACGCTAAAGCACAACAAGTTTTCTCGAGCAGTGAATAACGTTGTTCACAGTCGGTAAACTTTTTGCTTAGGTAGTAAATTGCATACTCTTTTCGACCAGACTCGTCATGCTGGCCCAACACACACCCCATTGACTCTTCTAATACTGTCAAGTACATGATTAGAGGTCTTCCTTCAACTGGGGGCATAAGAATTGGAGGCTCCTGTAAGTATTCCTTGATTTTATCAAAAGCTCTCTGGCAGTCTTCGTTCCACCTGACCGTTTGTTCTTTTCTTAACAACTTGAACAAGGGTTCACAGGTTGCTGTAAGGTGAGATATGAACCTTGAAATGTAGTTCAATCTACCTAGAAACCCCCAAACTTCTTTTTCAGTTTTTGGTGCAGGCATTTCTTGAATGGCTTTGACTTTGTCTGGGTCAACATCAATCCCTTTCTCACTTACGATAAATCCCAGCAGCTTACCGGATCGCACCCCGAATGTGCATTTGTTGGGGTTCAACTTCAATCGGTACTTCCTCAGATGCTTGAATAGCTTCAACAGATTCACTAGGTGGTCTTCTTCTGTGAGGGACTTGGCAATCATGTCATCCACATCACATTCGATTTCTTTGTGGATCATGTCATGGAATAATGTTACCATAGCCCGCTGATAAGTGGCACCAACATTCTTCAATCCGAATGGCATCATCTTATAACAGAACGTGCCCCAAGGTGTGATGAAAGTTGTCTTCTCCATGTCTTCAGGTGACATCTTAATCTGATTATATCCTGAAAATCCATCCATGAAGGAGAATGAAATTCTGTGATCAGGTATGAGATGTCCTAAGAGATGTCCCAACACTTGACAGATTTAACCAAAACTTAAAGAGCAAGAAAAGTAAACAACACAAAAGTTTGTTAACCCAGTTCAGTGTATAACCACACTTACATCTGGAGGCTACCAAGCCAGGAGGAAATCCACTATAAGTAATATTAATTCTAGACTTAAACCACCCTGTTTAATCTATCACTTAATAACTACCCAATGCAATTTCTACCTAAGACACAACTTAGATAAGAGTACCCTACTCACTCCCCCTCAATCACACAGTGATTTTGTTTACAAGTTTAATGAAATTGAAGTCATACTTCAAACAAACAGCTTGATCTTACTTCACAGTTTCAATCAAGTCACAAATGCACTTTTGCTTAAAAGCTCATAAAGTTGTACAATTAAACAACCTGCTATTAAAACACTAGACACCCTATTTTGTCTTCTGAAATTCGTACTCAATTCTATGAGTTTCTGTTGATTAAATAGGTATCTGTAATTTGGGCTTTCTGTAGAATGATCCAGCCCTAATGCGCATGCAGCTTCCACCTTGAATTTAGGGTTTGTTACTTCCTAGATTCTAGGTGATTTAGGTCTTCTGTTTTAATCTGAATCTTCAATATAAAACTCCCTACAGATGCGCCTTGTTCTGTTTTTATCCATCATTAATTAATTCCAGATAACTCTCCTTAAATATCTCTGATCAGTTAGTCAATAATTAATTCTGGTAGCAGGTTTAAGATGTCTCAACATCTGTTGGGACATCCTGAAAAACTGAACTTAAGTCATTTACACAATGTCCCAACATCTGGTGAGACATCCTGAAATAAGTTCATATACTCTGTTTGATAATGTCCCAACATTTGATAGGACATTCTGAACTGAATTCAATATTTCTTGTTGGTCAAAAATTCTGCCAATTCAAGACATCTACAAACTCCCCCTTTGGCTAATTTTTGGCTAACATCTTTTCTGGTTTTCAGAGTGCAGCAGAAGTTCTTTTTATCAGAGTATAGCATTACTTTTCTGTTGATTCATATTTGAGATTACTCCCCCTCAAACATATATGTATCCAGTCTTATTGCAACAAAAATATTTATCAAAACACACTGATTCAGTTCATACATAAACAAACAGATTTTTCATTCATAATTAAACAGCAATACATTTTTGTTGTTGTTCTCCCCCTTGTTAGACACAAATTATGGGGCCAAAGACACTAATCCAGAAATACAATGCAGTGCTGTCATTACAATTTGCCTCACATACAATGATCACTCAGACTCCTCACTTTCAGTTTCTTCATCAGAGGCAGTTTCTTCATCAGATGCAGCTTTCTGATCTCCTTCACTCTCCAGCCTTTGAATGATTTCCTCAAGTTTCTGCTTTCTAGCTTCAAGCTCTTTGCAAGTGCTCTTGAGTTCAGCAATTAATGCCTTCTTGGAGATTGGAGTCTTAGCAGTTGAAGGACCTGCAGATGTCCCAGAAGGTGCTTCAACATCTGCTGCATGATGACTGAGGAACAGTTTGTAGTGAAATGCCAGGGGGCTTTCTCTCTTGCAGACTGTGTCCTTCTCAGTGAGAATCCCAGGGTATTGACTTAGAACTATACCACATAACAAAGAGGGAAAAGCTATTGGCAGCTTTGTTGCAGAAGAACTGGCATGCTTCAAGGTCTGATCAAAAATGTAAGCACCATAATCCAGCTTAGTCTGAGTTCCCACAGCATAGATAAACCTGGCCAGACCAGTGGATATTGAAGATGTGTGGTTGGTAGGCACCCAGTTTTCTGTACCAATACTGTTCAGCATGGCATATTTTCTTGTTAACATGCTCACTGAGAGCTTTCCTTTAACAGGCCATGCCTTGACCTGGTTTGCAGTGATAACCTTGCAGACTTGGTTATCTGTTTTACCTAGCTCATTTGGTCCATCTGTTTCTCTTCCTAGGTATTGGTTGATGATTTGAGGAGAGAACTCTACACACCTACCTCTAACAAAGACTTTTCTAAATTCAGAGGACTTACCATTGGCACAATCCTCCTGAAGATTAACAATAAATTCTTTGACAAGAAGTTCATAGCAGGGAGAGAGATCTGAGACTGTTTTGAAGAGGCCTGCAGCAGAGATGAGATCAATCAGTTCAGTGCACTCAAGTGCATTAATGCTCAGTTCTCTTTCAAGGGCAACCCTTCTTTGGTACACAAACTTCCATCTGTTAACACTAGAGACATGATCGAATGAGATGTTGTCCAAGGGAGCTTCTGGAACAGCAGTTGAAGCCCTAGATGGTGCTGGTTTCTTCTTGGGAGGAGATATTGGGACATCTGATTCAACATCTGAGTCTGATGGGGTAACAGCTTTCCTCTTCTGGGTTTGGACTTTACTCCATTGTTTTGTTGGACCAAAGGCAGCTTTAGCTTTGCCTTTCTTTGGTGTAGCTTTCTTCTTCTCAGGAATTTCAGGTTCAGCTTGCATCTTTCCTTTCCTGGACCTGAGCCTTTTAGCTATGCTAGGTCTAACAGAGGCTATGATCTCTGTATCAGAGTCCTGTTCCAGGTTCACCACTGGAGGAGATTGAGCAGTCTCCTCTTCAGCTGGTTGATCAGCAGAGATTTGATCTTCATTTGAGGCTTTGGTCTGATCCTCAGAGACTTCTTCATCACTTTCATTTGAGGCCTTTTTCTGGTCCTCAGTTTGTTCAATATCAGCATCAGATGAGTTCTTTTTCTCATCTTCAGATGTTCCAACATCTATTGGGACATCCTGTTGAGCAGGAGTGTCCTCTACAGCTTGAGCTTGTTCTTCTTGAGGTGCAGGCATGGTGTTCAGAGGAATAGAAATCCCACTAACCACTCTCTGTTCAAAAAGAATCTTGTTGACTATCTCCTTGATGGAAGCATCCACATAGTCAGAAGATTTTGGAGGCATGTTTGCTGGAGAAGGAATGCCTCCTTTGGATTTGCTGCAGACTTGATCTTTAGCTCTTTTAGGGGTTCTTGGCTTTTTAGCATGAGAAGCACTTCCTCTGAGTTCGTCCAATGGGGTTGATTTCATTGGCACCACAGAGATGGGAGTTGCATGAACTACGTCTTCTTTGTTGAGAACTTCTTCAGGAGTGTTAGGGTTTTGAGACATTGTTAAGGAAGATGGATGAAGAGCTTTAGGGTTGATGATTTCTGAAGTACAGCTAGTTAATGTGATTCGCTTGTGATAGTATGATGAGAATCTTGATAGCTGATTATAAGCAGTTACTAAATAAGTAGCCGTTACATTGCAAATTATTAGGAATGGAATTCCCAAGGTTCTTGTCCAGACTGGTTTTGCCATCTGGAACTTATGCCATACAATGTCATATGACATGTTGGCACATCTCATTAACTGCTAAATATCACATAAACAGATTCCCAGTTTGCCCCTTAAGTTCTCAAATTGTGTAGCATCCAATGCTTTGGTAAAGATATCAGCTAACTGCAGATTTGTAGCTACATGTTCCAATGAAATCACCTTTTCTTCTACAAGATCTCTGATGAAATGATGTCTGATATCAATATGCTTGGTCCTGCTATGTTGGATAGGATTCTTTGATATGTTGATTGCACTTAAGTTGTCACAATACAATGTCATGACATCCTGTGGGACATTGTACTCAGTGAGCATTTGCTTCATCCAAACCAACTGAGAACAACTGCTTCCAGCTGCTATATATTCAGCTTCAGCTGTAGATAAGGATACACAATTTTGTTTCTTACTGAACCAAGAAATCAAATTGTTTCCTAGAAAGAAGCATCCTCCTGAAGTGCTTTTTCTGTCATCAGCACTTCCAGCCCAATCAGCATCACAAAAGCCAGTGAGAATTGGTTTACATCCATGAAAGTACATAATGCCATAGTCACAAGTACCATTAACATATTTAAGAATTCTCTTGACTTGATTGAGATGACTGACTTTTGGATCATCTTGATATCTTGCACATACACCTACTGCAAATGCTATTTCAGGTCTGCTAGCAGTCAAGTATAACAAGCTTCCAATCATGCTTCTGTATAAGCTTTGATCTACATTCTCACCCTTTTCATCTTTAGTCAGCTTTAAATGTGTGGGGGCAGGAGTTCTCTTATGAGTGGCATTTTCCATTCCAAATTTCTTGACTATGTTCTTGGTATACTTGCTTTGGGAAATGAACATTGAGTCTTCCATTTGCTTTATTTGCAGACCAAGAAAGTAGGTTAACTCTACTACTAGGCTCATTTCAAATTCAGATTCCATCTGCTTGACAAAATGTTTGACCATCCTGTCAGACATCCCACCAAAGACAATATCATCAACATATATTTGAGCAATCATGACATTTCCTTCTTCATCTTTAACAAACAGGGTTTTATCAATTCCACCTTTTCTGTACCCTTGCTTGATAAGAAATGTGGTCAGTCTTTCATACCATGCCCTTGGAGCTTGCTTCAAACCATAAAGTGCCTTCTTTAGTTTGTATACATGATTTGGACAGCTTGGATCAACAAATCCTTTAGGCTGTTCTACATATACCTCTTCATTAAGATAAGCATTTAAAAAGGCACTTTTCACATCCATTTGAAATAGCTTGAACTTTAAGATACAAGCAATTCCCAAAAGTAGTCTGATTGATTCAAGCCTTGCTACTGGTGCAAAGGTTTCATCAAAGTCTACTCCTTCAATTTGAGTGTATCCTTGAGCTACAAGTCTAGCTTTGTTCTTTGTAACAACTCCTTGTTCATTTGACTTGTTCTTATGCACCCATTTTGTTCCAATCACATTTATGTCATCAGGTCTAGGAACAAGATTCCACACTTCATTCCTTGTGAATTGACTTAATTCCTCTTGCATAGCACAAATCCAGTATTCATCAGTAAGAGCTTCCTTGATGTTTTTAGGTTCTATTTTGGAAACAAAACAAGAACCTGAAATCACTTCTCTTGATCTAGTGCTTACACCTCTGTTGGGATCACCAATTATCAAATCTTTGGGATGATCCTTCTGTATTCTGATGGAGGGAGGTTTGCTGGATTCTTCTGTCCTTGTATCAGTTTGAGTGAAGTTATAATGATCATTCTTTTCTTCAGCTTCAATCTTGATATCAGCAGATGTTCCAACATCTTCTGGGACATCTGTAGGAGCATCATCAATTATCACATTTATGGACTCCATGATAACCTTGGTTCTAGAATTAAATACTCTATATGCTCTGCTGTTTATGGAGTATCCAAGGAAAATCCCTTCATCACTTTTAGGATCCATTTTTCTTCTTTGCTCCCTATCTGCCAGAATATAACAGTTACTTCCAAATACATGGAAGTACTTAACTGTGGGTTTTCTGCCCTTCCAGACTTCATATATTATGGACAAAGTTCCTTTCCTTAAAGTAACTCTGTTATGGATGTAACAAGCAGTGTTCATAGCTTCAGCCCAGAAGTACAGAGGTAACTTTTTAGCATGGATCATAGCTCTTGCTGATCCTTGAATAGTTCTATTCTTCCTTTCAACAATTCCATTCAGTTGAGGAGTGATTGGGGAAGAATATTCATGATTGATTCCTTCTGAAGAGCAGAAATCTAAGAACTTTTGGTTCTCAAATTCTTTTCCATGATCACTTCTTATTCTGATCACACAGCTGGATTTTTCCCTTTGTAATCTTTGACATAATTCTTTGAATACATCAAATACATCAGACTTTTCTTTGATGAAATTTATCCATGTATATCTTGAAAAGTCATCAACCACAACATAGGCATACCTCTTACCACCAAGGCTTTCAACCTGCATAGGTCCCATCAGATCCATATGCAAAAGTTCCAAAACTTTGGAAGTTGTCAGATGTTGCAGCTTTGGATGGGACATCTTGGTTTGCTTGCCTATTTGACATTCACCACATATTTTGCCATCATCAATCTTCAGTTTAGGAATACCTCTTACAGCATCCATAGATATTATTTTCTTTATGCCTCTGAAATGAAGATGACCTAGTCTTTGGTGCCATAGTTTCACTTCTTCTTCTTTAGCTAAAGAACAAGTTGAAGTGAGACTGAGGTTTTGGGATTCCCACATGTAACAGTTGTCTTTAGATCTGGCTCCTCTCATGACCACCTCTTGTTCTTTGTTAGTCACTATGCATTCAGTTTTGGTACAGTTTACACTGTACCCTTGATCACATAATTGACTTATGCTGATCAGGTTAGCAGTTAAACCTTTAACTAGCAGCACATCATCTAGTCTTGGAACATCTTGACAATCCAAGGTCCCAACTCCCTTGATTTCTCCTTTAGCTCCATCTCCAAAGGTTACATACCTGGATGAATGTGACTTTAAGTTTACTAGCAGATTCTTCAATCCAGTCATGTGTCTTGAACATCCACTGTCAAAGTACCAGTCTTCTTTAGCTGATACTCTTAGTGATGTATGTGCTATATATGCAGTACTTTTCTTTGACCATTTGAGTAGAGATTTCTTTTGATGCCTCTGCCCCGTGTGTTGTTTATCAGCTGATCTCCAAGCTTGATTGTTGATCTTGTTTTTGTAGCTTTGATCAGCCTCAGTGCTAGCTTTTGGTCTCCATACCTTCTTGATGACTTCTGTCTTTTGCTTAGGAGGTTGCTGATTTCTTTGATGTTTATGCAGCACTTTATTGGTAACTTCTATTTTCTTCTTGGAAGGTTGCTGATACATCTGATTTGGATATCCATGCAGCTTATAACAATGAGGTTTGATATGTCCAAATCTTCCACAGTGATGGCATCTCCATCTTTGATACTTCTTCTTCATTTTGTTCTTTCCAGAATGTTGAGACATCTGTTGGAACATTATGTTTGACTTTGTGTTCTTTTCCTGATGTTGAAGCATCTGTTGGGACATCTTATTTGACTGTATGGATTTTGAAGTTGTTTTGCTAGAGCTAGCTTCATCTTTATGTACTCTGTTAAATCCCAGTCCACTTTTATCCCCTGAGTGCTTATTGTTGTTGAGAATAACATCCAGTGTATTTGAGCTGCTGTTCAACATTCTAACAGATTTGGACATATGTTCCAACTTGGAGTTGAGAAGACTTACTTCACTTTTCAAGGTGTCAATGATCTCTTGATCACTTGCTTTTTCATCTTCTAATGCCTTATTCTGCTTCTTTAGCTTTATAACCTCACTGCATATTTCAGAGCTTCTTTTGTATAGATCTTTGAATGCTTGCTCAAGTTCTTCATAAGTAAGTTCTCCATCACTGGATTCACTTTCAGACTCACATAATCCAGCTAAAGCAGTGATATGCTTAGCTGATTCTTCTTCTGAATCACCTCCTGAGTCTTCATCAGACCAGGTCACAGAGAGTCCTTTCTTTTGCCTTTTTAAGTAGGTAGGACATTCATTCCTGATGTGTCCATATCCTTCACATCCATGGCATTTGACTCCTTTTTCTTGACTGGTCTTTTCAGCATAGTTTGACCTTTTGTTAGCATCATAAGGTCTCCTGTTCTCAGAAGAGTTTGTGTATCTTCCACTGGGTTTGGATTTGCCTTCCATTCCTCTGAGAATCTGTTTGAATTGTCTTCCAAGCATAACAAGGTTGTCTGATAAGCTTTTATCATTTTCTGATTCATCATCTTCTTCTTCATCAGTATTTGACACCAAGGCTATGCTTTTGTTCTTTTTAACATTTGTGTCATTCATTCCCATCTCAAAAGTTTGAAGGGAACCAATGAGTTCTTCAACTTTCATAGAGCATATGTCTTGAGCTTCTTCTATTGCTGTGACTTTCATGTCAAATCTTTTTGGCAAAGATCTGAGGATTTTTCTTACAAGCTTTTCATCAGTCATCTTTTCTCCCAAAGCTCCAGAAGTATTAGCTACTTCTAAAATGTTCATGTAGAATTCATGAACTGTCTCATCTTCCTTCATTCTCAAGTTTTCAAACTTGGTGGTGAGAAGTTGAAGTCTTGACATCTTTACTTTTGATGTTCCTTCATGAGTTGTTTTGAGAGTATCCCACACATCTTTGGCTAGCTCACAATGATGTACAAGTCTGAAGATGTTCCTATCAATGCCATTGAATAAAGCATTTAAGGCCTTTGAGTTGCCTAGTGCTGAATCTTCTTCTTCCTTACTCCATTCTTCTTCAGGTTTCAGCACTTTTGATCCATCTTTGGTATCTTGGACAGGATAATCCCATCCAATGTTGACTGCTCTCCATGCCCTGTTGTCAAGTGATCTTAAGAATGCAATCATTCTTGGCTTCCAGTAGTCATAATTAGATCCATCCAGAATAGGTGGTCTATTTACTGACCCTATATCTCTGTCCATGTTACACAATTTGTATTCCCTAGATCTCACCCATTATAAACAGGCAGGGTGCCTGCTCTGATGCCAATTGAAATTTTGTGATCAGGTATGAGATGTCCTAAGAGATGTCCCAACACTTGACAGATTTAACCAAAACTTAAAGAGCAAGAAAAGTAAACAACACAGAAGTTTGTTAACCCAGTTCAGTGTATAACCACACTTACATCTGGAGGCTACCAAGCCAGGAGGAAATCCACTATAAGTAATATTAATTCTAGACTTAAACCACCCTGTTTAATCTATCACTTAATAACTACCCAATGCAATTTCTACCTAAGACACAACTTAGATAAGAGTACCCTACTCACTCCCCCTCAATCACACAGTGATTTTGTTTACAAGTTTAATGAAATTGAAGTCATACTTCAAACAAAACAGCTTGATCTTACTTCACAGTTTCAATCAAGTCACAAATGCACTTTTGCTTAAAAGCTCATAAAGTGGTACAATTAAACAACCTGCTATTAAAACACTAGACACCCTATTTTGTCTTCTGAAATTCGTACTCAATTCTATGAGTTTCTGTTGATTAAATAGGTATCTGTAATTTGGGCTTTCTGTAGAATGATCCTGCCCTAATGCGCATGCTGCTTCCACCTTGAATTTAGGGTTTGTTACTTCCTAGATTCTAGGTGATTTAGGTCTTCTGTTTTAATCTGAATCTTCAATATAAAACTCCCTACAGATGCGCCTTGTTCTGTTTTTATCCATCATTAATTAATTCCAGATAACTCTCCTTAAATATCTCTGATCAGTTAGTCAATAATTAATTCTGGTAGCAGGTTTAAGATGTCTCAACATCTGTTGGGACATCCTGAAAAACTGAACTTAAGTCATTTACACAATGTCCCAACATCTGGTGAGACATCCTGAAATAAGTTCATATACTCTGTTTGATAATGTCCCAACATTTGATAGGACATTCTGAACTGAATTCAATATTTCTTGTTGGTCAAAAATTCTGCCAATTCAAGACATCTACAGAGAACACCGAAAACTGAGCAATATTATCAACCAATACATCAATGTGAGGTAAAGGAAAGTCATCTTTCGGGCTGGCTCTATTCAAGTCCCGGTAATCCACACACATCCTCACCTTTCCATCCTGTTTAGGCACAGGTACAATGTTAGCGACCCACGGTGGGTAACTAGTTACAGCAAGGAAACCGGCGTCCCACTATTTTTGTACCTCTTCTTTTATCTTCATTGCCATATCTGGGCGAGTACGGCGCAGCTTCTGTTTTACTGGCGGGCAGTCTTCTTTTAAAGGCAGTTTGTGCATAACAATGTCGGTGTCCAACCTTGGCATATCCTGATAAGACCAAGCAAAAACATCCACATACTCCCGAAGCATGTCAATCAGTTGCTCTTTTACTGAATCTTGTAGGCAGGCCCCGATCTTAACTTCCTTCAAGTCTTCTTCTGTACCAAGATTAACCGTTTCGACCTCCTCCTGATGAGGAGTGATAACCTTCTCCTCTTGTCTCAACAACCTGGATAGCTCTTCGGGTAGCTCATAAACTTCTTCAACCGCTTCATCAGCTTGATTACTCGGATTGTCAAAGTCATATGGAGTCATAGCAGTGTTGTTATCGGTGCAGTCTGGAGGGCACTCTCTGCAAGGGTTTAGATTTTTTCATTTTAGTGATCAGTTTTATCTTGCTTAGAAAAAGTGAAAATGAAGTTATTTATTTTGGAAAACATTGCCATTTTATTTTTGTACAAAAAAAGAAAAATTAAAAATAGTGAGCGGAAAAGAAAAGACTCATTTGCAAAAGATGTCCTGATATTCATTAATTGATCTTTGCACAAAATACAAGATGACCCGATTAAAAAATGAGTCCTGACATCTTGGGCAAGATGAAGGACTTGATGCATGCTTCAAAAACAACAGGAAATAATAATTACTCTGCAGGAGTAACCCTTATAATTTCCTGGGAAGACCAGTTTGAGACACGGCTCACCAGGATCCTTGGACGTATCCAGCTTTCCAGGTTGCGCTCGTCTTCTGACTCATCTTCCAAGCTATTCAAAGCATCTGGGGTGAGCATCCCCCCGCTAACAAACTCGGGCTCCTTTGCAGCCTCTGGTTGATCTTGTCGAGTTGGTCTGTAACCCAACCCGAATCGGTCCTCCTTCTTCTCTACGGGCAGCAGCTTGCCCCAGCCTTGGGCGGTACCTTCCTCAACAACCTTCTGGGCTTGTTGATATGATGGGATGGAAGTTCCTAGCACAACAGATGTTTCATTGATATTGAGGGCTTCAAACCCTTGGCTCATGGTTTCATGGATCTCCCCATCCATTTCAATGTATTTGAAGGTAGCCAGCTGGCTAACAAAAATATCCTCCTCCCCACAAATAGTAATGATTTGTCCTTCCCACTCGAATTTTAACTTCTGGTGAAGGGTTGACGTCACGGCGCCAGCGGCGTGTATCCATGGTCTACCCAATAGACAGCTGTAGGCAGGCTGTATATCCATCACAAAGAAGGTCGTTTTGAAAACTTATGGGCCAATCATTATTGGTAATTCTATCTCTCCCAGAACTGATCTCTTAGAACCGTCAAAGGCCCTTACTACCAAGTTACTTAGGCGTAGTGCCAATCCATCATACTCCAGTTTCACAAGGGCTTTCTTGGGCAGGACATTGAGGGATGTCCCTGTGTCTACCAATACGTGAGAAAGAACTACACCCTTACACTCCAAGGTAATGTGCAAAACCTTGTTGTGATTGCGACCTTCCGTTGTCAGATCAGTGTTGGTAAATCCTAGTTCATTACTAGCGTTGACATTTCCAACCACAACCTCTAACTGATTGACAGTAATCTCCTCCGGCACATAAGCTTCGTGCAGGACTTTTAATAGTGCGTTCCGATGAGCCTCGTAGCACATTAGCAATGATAGTATGGAGATTTTGGAAGGCGTTTGGTGAAGCTGGTCTACCACCTTGTAATCACTTTTCTTTATGATTCTCATGAATTCATCAACCTCTTGATCAAAAGGAGTCTTCAAAGCTTCTTTGGCAACTGGTTCTTCTTGCACCAGGCTCTTCCCTTTTGCCTTGGCAGCAGCTTTTGCTTCGGCAACGGGTCTTGGAATTTGCGAGGCAAAGAGACGTCCGCTTCTAGTGAAGCCTCCGCCTCCCCCCACATTGTATATATGAGGTGAAGAAGTTGATGATTCCAAAGTGATTTTCTGCCGATTGCAATACAGATCTGAGCCATAATGCCAAGGGATGGCATTATTGCTTTCGTAAGGAACTGGCCCAGGTACTGTGATAGTGACCGGACTGATAACAACTGCCGAGGGGACTACAATGGTGTGTGGATCATAGTATATGGTAACTGGTGCTCTGACAGGAGTAGCATTTTGTTGTGAGTTGTTGGCAGGAACATTTGCGGGATCGTAGTATATTGTAACCGTTGAGACACTTTCATTAATTGCTGCTGATGTTGTAGAAGGCACTGTTGACTGGACGGGTGTTAAGTTGTAGCAGGAATGGTGACTGAACTTGTATCCATTGAAATGATTGATTGAGCAGTTGTTGGAGTTGTAGTAGAATCCGTAGGAACAATGGTTGCTGACGTTGTAGGAGTATCTGGGATTGTTGATGAAGGGATTGTTGGAGTTGTAGGCATTGTTGTCGTAATCTGAAGGATACCATCCTCAATAAGACCATCTATGCCGTCTCTCAGCCTTTCACACCCATTGACTGCAATATTGCAATACCCACAGCCCAACTCACATCCGGGGAACACTTGGCATTCTAACAGCTGAGCTTTGATTTCAACCAAGGGTGTTCGGATTTGTGCAACACTGGTGATTAGGGTGGATGGTCTGCCTTCCTCAATAGCATTAATCCTAGGCCCGTTGTGACTAGGCATTGGATTTCTTGTGACATTTGGAGGAGGTGCAAAGTTGAGAGCTTTTGAGTCCACCAGATCTTGGACTTTCATCTGTAGGGCCCTGCATTTTTCAGTACTATGCCCCGGTGCGTTTGAGTGGAATGCACACCTGGCATTTTCATCATAGTTCTTTGGCATATTGGCGGGATCCAGAGGTGCCAATGTCCTTAACTCAACTAGGTTGAGCTTCAGGAGTTATGGCAAGAGTGCAACATATGGCATTGGGATTGGGTCAATCACCCTGTTTGCCTGTGATGGCCTTTGTTGGAAAGGACGCTGTTGTTGGTTGTTATTGCTGTTGTTGTAGGTTCTCTGTTGCGGATAATGAACTTGTTGTTGATACTGTGGTTGTTGTTGTTGAGGATATGTTGATTGTTGAGGAATTGGAGTTGGAATGGTAATTGCTGCTACTGACCGGTGTACATACTGAGGCTTGCCCCTGCTAGCATGAATGGAATTTGTCTCACCTGCCCTTCGGGGTCCCACAAAAGGCTTTCTGGGATTGCTGGATGAACTTGCACCACTGTCGGAAATTTTGCCCATCTTTAAAAGGCTTTCAATCCTCTCACCGGCTATAACCACATCAGCAAAACTGGTAGAGGAGAAGGCAGCCAATCTATCAATATAGGTCCCTTGCAAAGTATTCATGAACATGTTAGCCATTTCCCTCTCTGACATGGGTGGTTGGACAACAGCAGCGAGCTGTCTCCACCTTTGGGCATATTCCCTGAAGCTCTCTCTAGAAGATTGAGACATTCCCATTAGGAGGGTCCTGTTGGGAGCCATGTCCAGGTTGTATTGATATTGTCTGATGAAAGCTTCAGCCAAATCTTTCCAGCATCTAATGGTGGCCCTAGAAAAATGTGAATACCACTCTCTCGAAGCCCCAGTCAGACTATCTTCAAAGTAGAACATCCACAACTTTTCATCCATGGTATACGCTTTGAGTCTTCCCAGGAAAGACTGCAGGTGAGTTCGTGGACAGGAGGTACAATTGTACTTCTAAAAGCATGGGGGTTTGAATTTGTGGGGAATTCTCACCCTATCCAATAGCCCCATGTCCATCACATCGAAGCCCAAAGAATTCTGAGACTCCAAAGATCTTAACTTCTCAACAATTTCGTCCAATCTCCTGTCATATACTTCATCTCCAGCTCCCATAACAGTAAACTGTTCTTCTTGGGGATCCTCCTGCAAGATTCTCCCCCAGCAGTATTACCTTGTACATTTCTCAGGATATTAGCTTCTGGATCCAGATGGGGTCCAAATACTGGTGGATCAATACGAGGCTGGCCCCGCTCATTATTGCTAGTTCCTCCTGTTCGAAGATGAGGTTCCTCAGGAGTTTGTCTTTCCACCAACTCTCTTAACCTTTCCTGACTCTGGGCTAAGCCAGTCATCACTGCCATGAATTGAGACATCTGGTTTCTCATCTCTACTCTCTCATTAGCCATCTGATTTCTGACCTCAGTCAGATCCTGCTGTACTTGTTCCATTTGAATACCGGGAAGGTTGTTACGATTCGGGTACCGGTGCGTGCGGTTGACAGGGAACACTCGGCGAAGAGCAATGTTTCCTGAAGTCACAACAAAGTTAGAAACAAATAATAACAAAACCTACAAAACAAAACAACGGTTAGTATGCAATGCAATATGCTTATTTGTTTTCCAAGGTATCTGGTTTGGTTCTTGGTTTTGAACTTTCCAGACCTCGAGGAAGATGCTTGATGTTGTTGAGAGAAGGCCCGAATAAAAAAACAAACCAAAATATATTACAAATGATGGAGCAATACATAGTCTGTTTTACAATACATGCCCATGGAGGGTCAAAATACAACAAAAGAGAAAAGTACATCAAATGGAAACAAACAACAAGCAAGGAAATCAAACATCCAGTCCAAACTCATCCTCTCTGACCTCCTTTAGGAGTGCCTCAGTCACCGGACCAGCTGGGTGCTCTGTGATGGTCCTAATGAGGAGGTTCCTAGTAGCAATGGCAGTGGTCAGCTTCTTATACCTGTCCTGGTGTAACACCCCAAATTTTCCCTCTTCATTTTAAGCATCATATCATATTCATCATACTCATATCATTTCCTCAGCATCATATCATGGAAATATGAATCATAACATCCCTCATGTCCTAGCATCGAGTATATGGTCATCTGTGGGGTTCCTTGAAGCGTTTCAAGCCTTGACAAGGGTCCCATTGAGTTTGTACAAGTTCTAAGGCGAGTCTACGCTCCATTTACAAGATCAAGTCCCTTGGCAAAGGTTCGAAGGATTGCATGATCGTAGGAGATCTCAGGACAAGCTCCTATGCAAAGCACCCGAATGAGGGTTTTGAGATGCAAGTGTTATAACCTCACAACTTTGGCCATTTAATTTGGGCGAAGTTTTCTATATGTCAAGAGGATCCTAGGTGTTGATTTCTGTGAGAAAATTCCGTGTTAGGATCAGAGAATCCTTCAGTTGCTTGAAGGTGAAGCAAGAAAGTCAACTGCATAGTCAGAAAAGTCAACATGACAATTTCAGAAGTTTTGGTCAGGATTATCTTTTCTTTGAGGTCATATTATGGCAGGGAGTATTTCATTTGAGCTTAAATGTTAAAAGTCGGAAGCATGCGAAAGGTTAGCAAATTTGGAAATTTCTATTTTTTAGAAATTTTTCGATCCTAAACTTCAGGCTATTATTTCATGTGCGAAAGAAGCTCCGAATGATTTTCCGGTGAACACGAAAGTTGTAGAGCACGATTTTCCCTTTCCGAAAAATCGTAGAACACCCTCATAGCATGCGTAGAATTCAAGATATGAATTTTGGAAGTTTGGGTGTATTTTAGAGTTTTGTGTGACGCTTGTCAAAATATCATTGGTTCACCTTTACTTCATGTTTGTGTCACACCCCATTTATTTTTTGTGACCAGGTTTTATCATGTTATTTTTTCTATACATTTGTTAGTAAGTTTTTTTTCCTTTTTTTACGTTCCCAAAGAGATGCATATGCCATATTACTTTGTTTCTTAATTTAGTGGACTTTTTAGAGAAATATATGGTACAAGGGAGGCACATGGGCATGTGGTACATGAGAGAGAGTGGGCAAATGGTATAACACGCCTCTTATTATCAGCAAAACATCACACTTTTCATCATTCACCCTCACACTTTTTGCACCAAGAAAGAGAATCTATCACATGAATTGTGAGGTACCATGCAACCTTTTTTCATCATGCAAAACTCAGCTTGATCCCATCATCATTTCCATCACCTAATATCACAACAACAACATAACAAGCTCCACCATAATGCCATGCTCCTACACCACACTTGAATAGTTTTTTTGAAAGGCACAAATCATGAACAAAATGGCAAGAGAAAGAAAAAATAAGGGGAGAGCGCTGCATTTTTAGAGGAGAGTTTTTCCACACAAAAAAATCAACAAGAAAAGAGTTTCTCATTTTACACTACTCTCTTCATTTCTCTCATTCTAAAAAATTTCCAGATCTAAAAATCCTCACTACCACTCTCATTACACAAGCATTACAACATTCTCATTGATATCATCTTGCTCATTATATCATTTCCAAGGATTTTGATTGAAGAACAACATAATAAAGAGTGAAGATCAAGCCATTTTTGGATTACTCTTCCTTGCATCAACATCAAGCCTCTCAACCTTTATTTGGTCAAAACACAAGCTAGGAAGAATCAAAGACATTTGGATTTCTTTAAAACTTCAAGAGAAACTTCATTTCAGGTTTTACATCACACTTACTCTGTTTCGGATTTGCCATGATTTTGCTTGTTTTGATCTGTTTTAGCTTCATATAAACTCGGGAATGTGTGTAGAGTATGTTAGATGCATAGATCTTAAATTTTTGGTTTAATATATGATTCTTCTTGGCTTCGGTTCTCTCACTATAAGCTTTGTTTGCAAACACTAATAGCATGGTTGTGATCCTCTCATTCCGTACTTCAATTTTGATCTTTACACTTTGCATTTTCATTAAGAATTGAGGAAGTTAGGTTAAGGTGAAGTTATGATATTCATGAAGGTTTGGGTGGTCTCCATGGTTATTGCTACTGGTTTCACGTTTTTATTTCATGAACATGGGGAAGAAGAAGGTGACGTGTCATTGCGTGAGTGGTCGGAGTTGGTTTTTGGCTTTTAGTGACTTAAGTGGGCTGTGACCGATTGATATATGTATGTAGTATCACAAGTTCTTTTGTTCCTTTTATATTAATTTTATTTTAGTTTTAAAAAATCTGATATTATGCCATTGGGTTTGGTATTCGGCTGGGCTTAGAGCCATGTCCTATTCGCACCCTCAAATCTCTGGCCCAATTCCAGTTTCAATGTACAGCACTTACTTATCACACCACCTCTCATTTTCACTTTAATTTCTTTTTCCCTTAATTTCCTTCTTAATCCAATTTCATTTAAATTCGTATAAAATAGTTTTAGTCACATAAAAATTCCCAAAAAAATCCTGAACATTCTTTTATGTCTCTATTATTTTATCATATTTTTATTTTATTTTTTTCATTGATCCACGTGCCAGAATTAAATCTCCATTGCTCATAGCTTCTTTTTAAGTCTTTCTTGACCAGTCTGCCTTGTTCATTTTCCATAGCCTTCAATATTTTGAGTTTTTATCCCATTCTTTTTGATTTGTGTTCCTAATTCATTTTAATTTTCATGTGATTTTTCTCTGAATTTTTAGAAACTTATTTCTTGAGTCTTGGTCTGGAAACTTGTGATGTAAGTTTTCTGTCTTAGCTTGTGTTCTTGCCTCCATTTGACTTAGTTCCTTTCTGAATTTTTGCAAATCCTTTTGGTTAGTTGATATAACATGTTTGAAGACCATTTGGTTTCATTTGTGGAATTTTTAGATGGCTGTTTGATTATTTGTGGATTTTATCTTGAACCTTGTCCCGTTTTGCTTCCTTTGAACCTTTAAGCCTCTCATAAGCCTAAAAAACCACTTGTGCCCATTTCTTCTTCTCATTTGGGGTTACTTTGGGGTATGGGTACCTTCCTGGTCCTAGGATAGGTCTTGTGTCTTCTGAATTTTTGATTTTCTTCTTCTTTAAGTCATTTGATTCTTTAAGTGTTTTAACTTCATCTTTTGGTTTCTCTTGCTCCCATTTGGCATTGTTTGGCCTTGTATCTTGGTTCCCTTCATCTTGCTGGCTTCCTAATCCATTCTTCATCTCATTTTGGTTCTGATCTTGAGCTTTGTGCTTTTATTTTGTGCATTTTGCATTACATATTTCATAAGTGTGTGTTTGTTTTCATATGTATTCATGTTGCATCCTTTTAAGTCATAAGTCTCTTATCTTTATTTCTTTGAGTTGAATTTGCATTGTGTATTTGTTCATATCATGTCACTTCTGATTGTTTGATGTTAGCATGTTATCTTACTCATTTATTTCATTTGTATGCATACTAACCTTGCAGGGGCTATGGTAAGTGTGAGATGTGGAAATTGAGTTCCGCATCTCCAATTCTCATTTCTTCCTCTTATGTTTATGTGAATTAACCCTTTGTTGTTGGGCTTAGGCCTTTCTCATCTCTTCCTCCATCTTCTTCTTTTCTTCTTCTCTTCTTCATTAGGATAGAAACCTCACTAACCCTTAGGGCATCCATGCATGTTAACACTTAGGATTATTTTAGTCCCCCTTTAGAATTTTTCCTTTGAGATCCTTTGGTGCTCTCTCTTCTCATCTTCAAACTTAATTCTAATTCATTTAATAAAGGTTGAGTACTTTCATGTGACATGAGACTTTGCTATGAGACGCTCACATGCGTTCCATTTCGGGGCGAGGTGTGAGTCATCACTCGTGGTGGATAGGTCTTAACATGAGTACCTCACAAAGAAAAGCTAAAAAACACTTCTTAACCAAAAAACCACAAAAACACTTAATAATGGTAATAGGCCAGTGTGCTTGAGCCTTCACTCGTGGGACTAGCTTTGGGGATTTCCTCCATAGATAGGTGTGCCTCTTGCGCATTCCATTTCGGGATGATGTGAGATGTACACATCCCATTGAGTAAGACTTAGGTACACTTACCTATGCAAACCTTCACAAATAAAAGCTTCATAAAAATCTCAAACAAATAATAAGCGTCTTTCCTTCGGGAATTCTTTTCTCACCTCATTCGCTCCGTACGCGAACTTGCTCCTACTTGTCACTTTGCAAGACGGTTACGCACTCGTCGTCCGAGTCTGCAACACCTGAGCAATGGCATAGGCAGTTCAAGCCTTTAATTCACAAGCAATTTCCTTGTTACCCCTAGTTAGGGGAACTACGGCGTCTCTGATCCTCATTATCCTGATGAGGTACGTAGGCAGCGGGGTAGGGCCCGTTCGAGCGCATTCTTTATTTTCCCTACATTTCCCCTTTTATTCTCATTTTCTTATCTCAGTTCATTTCTCATTTTCCATTCCTTCTAGTTCCAGTTAGCGGTTTTATTCAGCAGCATTCGTATTTTCTCACCCTTTGAAACAAACAAGCAAGCGTGGATCCCGTCGGGTACGACGAACGATCTGGGGTGCTAATACCTTCCCAGGTCGTAACCGACTCCCGAACTCAGATCTTTGGTTCGCAAGGCCTTGTCCTTTCCTTCTTCCTCAGGTTTGTGCAACATTACCTTTCCCATTCTTTCGGGATAAAAATGTCTGGCTGGCGACTCTACCTTTCCGCGCCACTTTCGCGTTTGTACTAGGATGAAAATCCCAAGAGCGACAGCTGGCGACTCTGCTGGGGACTGCAGACCAGATGATCTCTGGTTCCCTTGTGAGTCTCTCCTAGCGCTTGTTTGTTTCTGTTTCTTTGGGTGATGTTTGTTTGTTGTGGCTTGTTATATCGTATTGTTGTTTGTTTACCGCTTTTGTTTACAGCTTTATTTACAGTTTTCAGTATTTATTTTCTGCATCATGTATATCATACTGGACTGTCTGGACTGGTTTTCTGTTTGGTGGGTTCGGGTGATATTGTTTCTGAGAGATAAGCCAAGTACCCGGCTTGAGTGCACCCTAGGATTAGAGTGGACATATTGTACTCGCATGTGACATGATGAGTGGCGATGTGTTTCACGCCCAGATTGCGACTGTCTTGGAAATATCTTGTGTGGGGATTTCCTCCACTTTGGGATAGGACCTTGATAGTTATGTGCATCTGGGGACCGATCATTGAGAACCTTTGTGGAAACAACCCTCTCCAGTGGTGACAGTGGCAGACCACATTTTGTGGCAAACCCATTCGCACCCGAGGGTCCACTGGGGACTCGCATAGGATGGCCTGGTTCTCTTATAGGAACTCAGTCAAAGCATCTGGTCGTATGACATTAGTACTGTATCCTACGGGCTGAATGTACTATTGTTTCTCGATTTCAGCGCTTGAAGCTGGGAACCTATAAGGGATGCTTGTTTTTCCCGGACTCAGCTGAGGCCTCCCTGCGTAGTACATAATGCCTAACTGATTCCCTGATTTGGTCATGAGCCATTTCTCGGAAATGGTGAAAGTATTATTGATATTCGGCTTTGAGAGTCCGTGATGTTTGACCCGGAGCACACCTGTGAGATTGGGGATGGGTTTACAGGTTTGCAGGAACCCTTGACCTCATCATACCCTTGTTATCAGTGCAGTTCATGTTATGATACAGTTACTTTGGTTCCGGAGTTCTGGTTTTTTGGTTCTGGTATTCTTGATACTGTGGTCCAGAGATTTTCTTCAGAGGGTTGTGGTTATCAGAGAGTGTGACTCAGTGGACTTTTGGTTTGCCAATTATTCAGAGGGACCTTGTTAGTGGCCAGACTCCAGACAGTCTCAGATGACCATATGTCCTTGCATTTGCATCTGCATCGCATCATTGCATCATTAATCATTGTTTTTTGTTTTCATTCACAGGTTCATATCTCTGCTTCCGGTTCCGGTATTCTCTTCAAAGATGGAAGATCCTCGCAAGCAGAATATTCATTTCAAGTTCTTTGATATCAAGGTTGGTTTGTTGAAAAAGATGGTAAAGCTGATTACACCCAACCAGGTAGAGAGATTCAGAAAAGCTTACGGGAGTATTCTTGATGTGGTGATAGAGTTAGATTCTTTAGAGAGGAGTGCCATTCATACATTGCTTCAGTATTATGATCCTCAGCTCCGTTGCTTCACCTTTCCTGATTTCCAGTTGGGCCCTATGCTGGAGGAGTATGCTTTGATCCTGGGTGTGCCGGTTCGAGATCAGGTTCCTTTCAGTTCTGAGATGAGTAGACCTGCACCTGAGGCTATTGCTGAGGCTCTTTATTTGAGCCCTTCTACTGTGAAGTCTTTGACCATTATTAAAGGAGGTGTGTCTGGGTTTTCTTTGGAGGTTCTGGTAAAGAAGGCGGAAGAATTGGCTGTTGAAGAGGAATGGGATGTTGTCTGTGCTATCTTGGCTCTTTCTATCTATGGCATCATTTTGTTTGCTGATATGGAGAAGTTCGTAGATATAAACGCCATACATCTCTTTTTGCTGAAGAATCCTGTGCCTACCTTACTCGGGGATTTGTACTACTCGGTTTATTACAAGACTGAGAAGAAGAGGGGAGGTTTGGTCCGTTGCTGTGCTCCGTTATTTCATATGTGGTTCATGAGGCATTTGCCCAGATCGGGAGTGTTTAGTGACCATAGTCTGATATGGGCTCAGAAGCTGGAAAAGTTGTTGGCCAAGGATGTTAGATGGTTCACTCAAAGGCTGCAAGGTGCACTTTTCATCACCAGCTGCGGGAGTTATCATAGTGTGCCTTTGTTGGGAATAACTGGAGGGATTAATTACAATCCAATCTTGTTAAGAAAACAATTAGGATACGCTCTGAGAGATGTGCCTGAAGATTTGAAGCTGACCCCTATTTTCTATTTCTCAGTGAAAGATAATATGCCCTTAGTGAGGAAGGTTGCGGGAGCTTGGAAGAGCATCAAAGGAGAAGGAATAGCTAGTTTCGGGAAGTGCAACAATCAGACATTCCCAGAGTACGAAGCTTGGTTGAAGGACAGAGCCAGAAGAGTTTTGTTACCATTTTCAGCACCAGTTCCCCCAGTTGCTGAGTCCATTGATACTGTGCCTCTAGAGGAATTCAAGAAGTTGGAAGCCCAGCTACATGCATTTAGAGTTGAAAATACCGAGATGGTAAGCTTGTATCACCAAGCCAATAGGGCCAAGAATGAAGCTGAGGAGAAGTTGCTGAAGATACAGACAACTTTGGAGGCTAAGGAGAAGGACTTTGCAGGAAGAGAAGCACATTTCCGCAGGTTGGGGATGATGGAAGCCCAAAGAGAAGTTGAGCGCAAGAAGAAGTCAAAGACCCTCCGAGATGCTCGTCAGTCTATTGTCTGGTTGAAGGGACAAAGAGAGCAAGAGTTGAAGCAATATAAAGAAAAAGAAGAGTTCTTTGAATTTCAGATGGCTTACAAAAAAGAAGAGGTGGAGCAGGCCCACAGGATTCACAGAGAGAAGACCCAACAGCTCGCAGACAGTCAACAAGCCCTCGAAGCAGCACTTCAGGAGATTGAAGACCTCAAGTTGATGGCGGGAGTCAAGAAGGTCAGATCTGATGAGGGAGTTTCAGGATCCTCAGGCGGTGGTTGTGCTTCTTTGTTTGTTTTCTTTGTATCTGGATTACCTACAGGCATGTTGTAGGAGTCCTAGCTGTTTATTTCTCCTCTGTAAGGACTCGTACCCTATGAGGAATTCTGTTTTATTGTGCCTAATGGGCTGATCTATGTTATGATGTTTCTCACCATTTCTTGGTTTGCTCGCTATTATGGTTTGAATGTGGTTTCCCGCAAAGGTTTCTGAAAGTCGAGGATCAGTGCCCATCTGGTTTTCTTTGCTAAATACCGGAACCGGGGCATAAATGACCTGTGATTGGAAACATAAACAACTGCATGGCATCCATATAACCTGTTTGTTGTTTTGCAGGTAGTGTCTCAGTTACTAACGTGTTTTGTGTTACAGGCACTATAGCTCCTCGTAAAGTTCGAGAACAACCAGCAGTGCACAGATACCCAACCAAGACTAACAGAGAGCGAGCTATGGATCAGATGCAGGCAGATTTGGCAGATCTAAGGCAGAGAATGGATAACTTCATGACGTTAATGGCCGGCATGGGGCAGAATCAAGAGCGTCTGCGAGAGATGGTTGAGAATCAGAACAGAAATGCTGCTGCTGCTGCTAATGCTGATAATCATACCGGTGCGGGCGCACGTCAGGGTGGAACTCCAGTCATACAACCAGGAGTGACAATAGTCAACGACGGGTTGCATAACATTCAGATGGACAACCATGATGATCAATTCACTCTACTTGATGAAGCCGAAGGTCAAGGGGTAGAAATGAACAAGAGGTTTGAAGAGATGGCTGAGCAAATCAAGGCTATTCAGTCCCAGAGTTCTTTGGGATTCGACATAACAGACTTGGGCTTGGTTCCGGGAGTCAGGATTCCGTATAAGTTCAAAGTTCCTACCTTCGAGAAGTACAACGGCACTGCTTGCCCAAAGACCCATCTGCAGTCATTTGTTGGGAGAATTGCCGCTCATACAGACGATGAAAAACTGTGGATGTATTACTTTCAGGACAGTTTGGTGGGAGCTTCCCTTGAGTGGTACATGAAGCTCAGCAGGGTCAATGTCAAGAGCTGGAAGGATCTCGCTGAAGCCTTTGTGAGGCAGTACCAATATAACATGGACATGGCTCCAAATCGCACACAGTTGCAGCATATGGCACAGACAGCAAAAGAAGGCTTCAAAGAGTATGCCCAGAGGTGGCGCCAGCTAGCTGCCAGGGTGCAACCACCTTTGTTAGAGAATGAAATGGCCGACATGTTTATGGGTACCCTCCAGGGGGTATTTCTTGAGAGATTGGCGTCGAGTTCTGCTACTAAGTTCAACGATATTGTCATTGCAGGAGAAAGGGTTGAAACGCTGTTGAAAATGGGGAAGATACAAGACCCCAGTGCTAGTAGCTCAATTGGAGCGAGGAAAGCTTTTAGCGGACCTCCGAGAAGGAGAGAAGGCGAGACCAATGCTGTATTCGGCCGAAGCCAGGGTCGTGGTTACAGAAGACCTTATGAGCATATGGCTGCTATCACCATTCCCGCAGCTCCCGTACAACAGATGCTACCTCCACCACAACAACACCAGCAACATCAACAACCTCGAACCAACTACCAGCAGAGACCATATCAGCCGAGGCAGACTCGCCCGGCCAACCGGGTGATTGAAGCTATTCCGATGACGTATGCTGCTTTGTTACCGAGACTACTAGATTTGAACCTTATTCAATTGAGGACTTTGGCACCACCACCTCCTGGAGAGCTTCCAGCTGGTTATGATGTTAACGCGCGATGCGCCTTTCACTCAGGAGCACCCGGGCACTCAACCGAGAAGTGCAGGGCGCTGCATCATAAAGTTCAAGATCTTGTAGATTCAAAGGCAATCAACTTTGCGCCACCACCGAATATCAACTCGAACCCTATACCTAATCATGGCGGGGCAAGAGTTAATGCTGTTGAGGGAGATGACAAGTTGAGTTTGGTGCTGAGTATTGATGAAGTCAAGACACCTTTGAGAGCGGTGAAAGAGAGACTGTTGAAGGGTCAAGTATTTCCTGGTTGTTGTCTCGATTGCGAAGACTGTATAAGTGCTGTGAATGGCTGTGGGAAATTAAAGATGGGTTTGCAAGGGTTGATCGATGATGGGTCTTTGCAATTCAGTAAGGTTAGTAATGAAGAGGCTGATGATGTGGCAACCATTACTATATTCTACGATGAAGCTGACATGCCCGTCAGACAAGAGCCGGTAACCATTTACGCTCCTCAGATAAGTCCCGTGACTATAACTGTACCTGGGCCAGTGCCGTACACCAATGATAGGGCCATTCTGTGGCATTATGGTTCCGATGTCTATGTGGCGGGACAGAAGATGGAGAGTAGACCTGTTGCTGACCTGACCATTGAAAATGTGGGAGGTGTTGGGGGCTTTACCCGAAGTGGCCGTTTATTTGCTCCCCCTGCACTGAGAAAGGATCCTGAGGCCGAGGCTTCGTCCAAAGACAAGGGAAAGCAGACTGCGATTGACGAGTCAACTACTCCTGTGGCTAGGCAGGGGACGTTTGAAAAGGAGGTAGAGGAGTTCATGAGGATCATCAAAAGGAGTGACTACAAGGTGGTTGATCAACTGAATCAGACACCTTCAAAGATTTCTATCTTGTCACTGCTAATGTGCTCTCCCGCACACCGAGAAGCCTTGCTGAAAGTACTTCAAATGGCCTACGTTCCTCAGGAGATCACGGTCAACCAACTCGAGGCTGTTGTTGGAAGTGTTAATGCTAGCCATGGCTTAGGCTTCACTGACCGAGACCTCACTTCGGAGGGAAGGAATCATAATAAAGCACTGCATATCACGATGGAATGCAAGGGCGCTGTGTTGTCTCATGTTCTTGTGGACACAGGCTCTTCTTTGAATGTGCTTCCGAAAAAGGCGTTGATGAAGCTTAACATTGATGGGATTGTTCTGACGCCGAGTGATCTGGTGGTTAAAGCTTTTGATGGTTCAAGAAGATCAGTTTTCGGAGAGGTTGAGTTACCTGTCAAGATAGGCTCTCAAGTCTTCAAGAGTGTCTTCTATGTCATGGACATCCAGCCTGCATATAGTTGCTTGTTGGGCAGACCATGGATACATGCAGCTGGAGCTGTCACTTCAACCTTGCATCAGAAGCTTAAATACGTGGTAGACGGCCAGGTCATCACAGTTTGTGGGGAAGAAGATATATTCGTCAGTCATCTGTCAACGTTTAAATATGTAGAAATGGACGGAGAAATACACGAGACCTTGTGCCAAGCTTTTGAGGCAGATGTCAGTATCTTGACTCCGGTGAAGAAAAACAACGAAGGCACGTCCATTCATTCCTACCAGGAAGCAAAGGAGGTCGTCCAATCAGGCAATGCTCAGGGCTGGGGCAAGCTGTTGGAGATGGAAAAGAAGGATGATAAATTCGGCTTAGGATATCAACCTGGAGGGTCTACTCAGAGTGGTAAAGCTATCTCATTCACAAGCGCTGGGTTGCTCGACCGCGATCAAATCTGTACGGCAAGCCAAGACGGGGATAGTGACAAAGACTGGGACAACAATTGGATCCGCCCGTGTGCACCCGGCGAGGAGCTAGGAAACTGGTCTGCTGAAGACATTGTTCAAGTCACCTGGCTCTCAAAGTAATTGTTTTGTTTCCTTTTATTAGCATACTGCATTGTCAAATCCAGCATTATGCCCAAGATGCTTGGATCCATTGTATTGGGCCACCATGTTTTGTATCGCATCGTTATTTTGCTATGGAATAAAAGGACATTTTCAGACAAACTGTGTTCCCTGTCTTTGTTTTTAAACTTTTTCACAAAAAATATATAAAAATGGCAATGTGTTTTCCTTTTTGTTTTGTGTTAGCGTCTCTTTTTCAAAATAAGCAGATTCTGAATAAGCACATCATTTGTGCAGTGTTGATCATCCGGATTCCACGGATAACGTTCCTGCTATGACTATGCATGACTTTGATAATCCAGTCTACCAAGCTGATGAAGGGGTTGAGGAAGACTGTGACCTCCCTGAAGAATTGGTCAGATTGTTGAAACAAGAGGAACGAGTTATTCAGCCTCATCAAGAAGAGATTGAGACCATCAACATTGGCAGTGAAGATGCAAAGAAAGAAATCAAGATAGGGGCCAATCTGCAGGCCGACGTCAAACAAGAGCTGATCAGTATGCTGAAAGAGTATGTGGATATCTTTGCTTGGTCATATCAAGATATGCCGGGTTTAGACACCGACATCATGATGCATAAGCTACCTCTGAGAGAAGACTGTCCTCCTGTAAAGCAAAAATTGAGAAGAACTCGCCCGGATATGGCGATGAAGATTAAAGAGGAGGTTCAGAAGCAGTGGGATGCCGGGTTCCTTGCCGTGACTAGTTACCCACCTTGGGTAGCTAACATCGTACCAGTACCTAAGAAGGACGGCAAGGTCCGGATGTGTGTTGACTATCGAGATTTGAACAGAGCAATCCCAAAGGACGATTTTCCGTTGCCACACATTGACGTGTTGGTCGACAGTACTGCTCAATTCTCGGTGTTCTCCTTCATGGATGGATTCTCCGGTTATAATCAGATAAAAATGGCGCCGGAAGACATGGAGAAGACAACGTTCATTACCCCATGGGGAACATTCTGCTATAAGGTCATGCCCTTCGGTTTGAAGAACGCCGGGGCAACTTATCAACGGGCGATGGTCACATTGTTCCATGACATGATCCACAAGGAGATCGAATGTTATGTGGATGATATGATTGCAAAGTCCAAAGACGAAGAGGAGCATTTGGTTAACCTAAAGAAGCTATTTGATAGATTGATCAAGTACAAGTTGAGGTTGAATTCGAACAAGTGCACTTTCGGAGTGCGTTCCGGAAAATTGCTGGGTTTCATTGTAAGTCAAAGAGGAATTGAGGTAGATCCTGCTAAAGTGAAAGCTATTCAAGAGATGCCTGCACCGAGAACAGAAAAGGAAGTGCGCGGGTTCTTAGGTAGATTGAACTACATTTCTCGGTTCATATCTCATCTAACTGCCACGTGCGAACCAATATTCAAACTGCTAAGAAAAGAGCAAACGGTCAGGTGGAACGATGATTGCCAAAGATCTTTCGACAAAATAAAGGAATATTTGCAGGAGCCTCCAATTCTGATGCCTCCAGTGGAGGGGAGACCATTAATCATGTACTTGACCGTGCTAGAAGGGTCGATGGGGTGTGTGCTTGGCCAACATGACGAGTCTGGTCGAAAAGAGTACGCCATTTATTACCTTAGCAAAAAGTTTACCGACTGTGAATCCCGATACTCACTGCTCGAGAAAACTTGCTGCGCTTTGGTATGGGCTGCTCGCCGACTGAGGCAGTATATGTTGACTCATACCACACTTCTCATTTCCAAGATGGATCCTGTCAAGTACATCTTTGAGAAACCAGCATTGACCGGAAGGGTTGCTAGATGGCAGATGATTTTAACTGAATACGACATCCAGTACACTTCTCAGAAAGCCATCAAAGGAAGTGTATTGTCGGAATACCTTGCTCAGCAACCTCTTGAGGATGACTATCAGCCGATGAAATTTGATTTCCCTGATGAGGACATCATGTACCTCAAGACAAATGATTATGAGGAACCACTTCCGGAGGAGGGGCCTGACCCTGAATCCAAATGGAAGTTGATGTTTGATGGGGCCGTCAATATCAATGGTCGTGGAGTTGGTGCCGTACTCATTAATCCTGAAGGTGTCCACTTACCCTTCGCTGCCAGAATTACTTTTGGCTGCACCAACAATGAAGCGGAATACGAGGCGTGTATAATGGGAATAGAGGAGGCAATTAATCTTCGGATTAAGAACCTCGACATATTCGGAGATTCAACCCTCGTCATTAACCAAATTACCGGCAAGTGGTATACGCATTAAGAGCATCTAGTTCCGTACAGGGATTATGCTAGAAAACTGTTGACATTCTTCACGACAGTTGAGCTCAAATACATACCACGTGACGAAAATCAGTTTGCCGATGCTTTGGCCACTCTCTCTTCGTCGATCAAAGTCCTGCGTTGGAATTTTGTGCCCAGAATTGACATCTCCAGGCTTGACTCTCCAGCTTATGCTTTCTCTGTAGACGCCGTGTCTGACGAGAAACCTTGGTATTTTGATATCAAGTTATTCCTGGAGAAGCAAGAATACCCAACAGGGGCATCTTCCAAGGACAAAAAGACCTTGAGACGACTTGCCGCTAGTTTCTTCTTGAACACAGACGGGGTTTTGTACAAGAGGAACTTCGACATGGTTTTGCTCAGATGCGTGGATAGACACGAAGCAAGCCTGTTAATGCAGGAAGTCCACGAAGGATCTTTTGGTACCCATGCAGGAGGGCATGCTATGGCAAAGAAACTGCTGAGATCAGGGTATTACTGGATAACAATGGATGCAGACTGTTGTTCATTCGCTCGTAAATGCCACAAGTGCCAAATATATGCTGATAAAGTGCATGTTCCTCCTAACCCGCTCAACGTCATGTCATCTCCTTGGCCTTTCTCTATGTGGGGCATTGACATGATCGGGAAGATTGAGCCAACTGCTTCGAACGGTCATCGCTTCATCCTGGTCGCGATTGATTACTTTACCAAGTGGGTAGAAGCAACGTCTTATGCCAATGTCACTCGTCAAGTGGTGGCAAGATTTCTGAAAAGAGATATCATATGCAGATATGGAGTGCCCGAAAGGATCATTACTGATAATGGTTCTAATCTCAACAACAAGATGATGGCAGACTTATGTCGGGACTTCAAAATACAACATCACAATTCTTCTCCTTACCGACCAAAGATGAATGGTGCGGTAGAGGCAGCTAACAAGAATATCAAGAAGATTGTGCAGAAAATGGTTGTCACCTACAAAGATTGGCATGAGATGTTACCGTTTGCCTTGCATGGGTACCGAACGTCAGTCAGGACGTCAACAGGGGCAACTCCCTTCTCTCTGGTGTATGGCATGGAAGCAGTCCTGCCGGTTGAAGTAGAGATTCCTTCACTGCGCGTGATGATGGATGTCAAGCTGGATGAGGCTGAATGGGTGCGTGCTCGTTACAATCAGCTATGTCTAATTGAGGAAAAGAGATTAGCGGCTATCTGTCATGGTCAGCTTTATCAGAGGAGAATGAAGCGGGCATTCGACCAACGAGTACGTACTCGAGAGTATCAAGTGGGAGAGCTTGTATTGAAGAGGATCGTTCCTCCAGGTTCAGATAACAGGGGCAAGTGGACCCCAAACTACGAAGGACCATTCATAGTGAAGAAAGTATTCTCAGGAGGAGCGCTGATGCTCACCACTATGGAGGGAGAGGACTTCCCATCCCCTGTTAACTCGGACGTAGTTAAAAAATACTTCACATAAAGAGACCCGCTGGACACAAAAACAGAATGTAAGTCCAGGCAAGAAAGGGCATCCCGGCGAGCTAAAAACAGAATAAAAAGCTCGGGCAAAAATTAGGGAAATAAATATAAAAAAAATGTACACCCGCTGAGTTGAAAAGCCACATTGGACAGCTCAGGCAAAAAAGGGTATCCCGGTGGATTGAAAACCCGAGAGGGCGATCCACGCAAAATAAGGGAATAAGCGAACAACTGTGATCCAAGTTATCTGAACTGCGTCATTGTTTCGTACAGCTCGACAAGGTCGGAAGGATAGGAAACAGTTCCCTCGTCCTCTCAGAAAGCCAAAGCAGAAGGGAAAGTTTTGAAGACATGCAAGTCATAGCAGAAATGGAACTCCTTGGAATGCCGTGTACATTGCCATTAGGATAGTTTCTTTTCTCAATTTTTATAGTGGCTACCTCTTTCCAGGTGGTTGCTTCCTGATGTAAATCTTTGCCTATTCAGAGGCCATCCAATAAACATAATATTCAGTCAAAAAGCTGTGTGTGTTTATTTTTGTTTGCAAAATGTCCTGAATTTTTGGCAAAAATAGCATTGCATCTAAACATGGTAATAATTTTGAAAAGAAAACTGACATGCAGGGAAACTGTAATCCTCTTTGAGTGTCGGGTGACGATGGATGAACGATCATTCCATGCAAATCCCCGAGACACACGTGTGTTTTCTGTTGTTGCAAGTTGCAGGATGGCGTCACATTCTCTCAAGCAATTCACTCTTCCCCAGTAGAGTATCTCCCCAAGCAGAGATTTCTTCTCCCAGCAGGTATCTGAAAGCCTGACTTGTCTAAGTAGAGATTTTCCTCCAACCAAGCCTTGGCAGCAGCCCAAGCAGGTTCTTCTTCCCCAGTGAAGCAGCAGTCCAGTTTTCCCCAGCAAGAGTCCTTGCCTAGCAGGTACCTGAAAGCCTGATATCCCCTCAGAGTCTTGAATCATCAGATGCTCTCCCCAGCCAGAGTATTTGCCCAAGAAGCTTCCCCAGCCAGGGCTGAAGATGATCCGGTCCCCACAGAGTTCATATTTGATTTTCACCTCCGTCCGTGAAATATTTCTCAGCCAAGTTGCCATATTGTTGGTCATGTGATGATATAGTCAGGTATTCATCACCTCAGTCAGAGTGGGTGTCCAGACCTCTTGACTTGTCTTCCCCTGTAGAGTTGTATCTCTTGTTGCCGATCAGGCATTCGTTCGTTGCTCGTCTGCAATCTTCAACACTCGTATGTGTTATCCCTAAGCAAGTTTTCCCCAGCAGGGACATATCACTGCTTTATTGCTGCTCGTTTGCATCTTTCTACACTCGTCCGTGTTAGCCTTTTGGTATTGCTCATTTGCTTTCTCCAGCAGTGGTTCTTGATTACTTCGATTTAGCTTGTCTGCAATTTCAAACACTCGTCTGTGTTTGATTATATCAGTTGTTGATTGCTCGTCTGCAAATTCCAGCACTCGTCTGTGCTTTGAGATGTATTATTTTGCTGTTGATTCTCAACACTCGTCTGTGTTAAGATACCTCTGTTATTGCTCATCTGCAATTTCCAGCACTCGTCTGTGTTTGGTTATGATAGTTGTTTGTCCGCAACTCCTCAACACTCGTCTGTTGTTCTGATATGATATTTGCTGTTGCTCGTCTGCAACCTTCCAACACTCGTCTGTGTTTGGTATTGGATCCTTCGCTGCACTCGTCTGTGCCTTGATATATGTTCTCTGCTGTTGCTCGTCTGCAACTGTCTAGCACTCATCTGTTGTTGTTTGAAGCTCGTCTGCTTTTATTCCCCAGAAGTCGTTTGTGTTCTGAAGCTCGTTTTCTTCGCTTGGATACTCGTCTGTATCATCCCCAGCACCCGTCTGTGCTAGCTTACATCTGAATTTGAGGATTTGCTGTTTACCCTGGTATTTCTGTATTGCTACTTCAAATGCTCGTCTGTGCTTGAATTTCTGGTATTCGTCTATACCAGTGGCTGATACTCGTCTGTATCATTGCCTGAAGCGCTCGTCTGTGTTTCTCAGATCATCGTCTGATACTCGTCTGTATCATTGACTTAGGGCACTCGTCTGTGTTATCTTGATGATCATCCAATACTCGTCTGTATTGAAGAGGTTTCGAATCCTGACAGTGGGAATTAAATGTCAAAATGGTTACCGGTCCTGGCGTAACAGGTAAATCCGAAGGAGGCTCGTCTGTCTCAGGCATCAATTATTGTTGTTGCTGCACCTGGCGTAACAGGTTTGCTCAGAAGACTCGTCTGTCTTATACCATATATCCGCGGATAATATATGAAGAAGGTTCGTCTACCTTGATTGCATGTCTATCCCACAGACTTAAGTGCATTACCGGTCCTGGCGTAACAGGTAAATCCGAAGGAGACTCGTCTGTCTCATGCTATATGCATTGTTGAGGACTCGTATGTCCAGCTCCTGGCGTCACAGGATTGTTTGAAGACTCGTCTGTCTCAGTTATTGTTATTGAAGTGTGTTGAGGACTCGTATGTCCAGCTCCTGGCGTCACAAGATTGTTTGAAGACTCGTTTGTCAACTTGTTCTTATTCCAGATATCAGTTCAACTTGGAAGAAGCTCGTCTGCTTTGTCTTCCCTTCCGTCACCAAAGCATCATTTGGTCGGATTTATTTCCCGGTGTTCCATTCTTCGTCAGAGTGCAAATTTCTGGTCTTCTTGGTATTCAATCACAGTTTATTTTGAATGGTCGATAGCTCGTACTATCGTCCTTTTCAGATTAACTGGTGATTGAATAGGGGCAGCTGTAACACCCCAAATTTGCCCTCTTCATTTTAAGCATCATATCACATCATATTCATCATACTCATATCATTTCCTCAGCATCATATCATGGAAATATGAATCATAACATCCCTCATGTCCTAGCATCGAGTATATGGTCATCTGTGGGGTTCCTTGAAGCGTTTCAAGCCTTGACAAGGGTCCCATTGAGTTTGTACAAGTTCTAAGGCGAGTCTACGCTCCATTTACAAGATCAAGTCCCTTGGCAAAGGTTCGAAGGATTGCATGATCGTAGGAGATCTCAGGACAAGCTCCTATGCAAAGCACCCGAATGAGGGTTTTGAGATGCAAGTGTTATAACCTCACAACTTTGGCCATTTAATATGGGTGAAGTTTTCTATATGTCAAGAGGATCCTAGGTGTTGATTTCTATGAGAAAATTCCGTGTTAGGATAAGAGAATCCTTCAGTTGCTTGAAGGTGAAACAAGAAAGTCAACTGCACAGTCAGAAAAGTCAACATGACAATTTCAGAAGTTTTGGTCAGGATTATCTTTTCTTTGAGGTCATATTATGGCAGGGAGTATTTCATTTGAGCTTAAATGTTAAAAGTCGGAAGCATGCGAAAGGTTAGCAAATTTGGAAATTTCTATTTTTTAGAAATTTTTCGATCCTAAACTTCAGGCTATTATTTCATGTGCGAAAGAAGCTCCGAATGATTTTCCGGTGAACACGAAAGTTGTAGAGCACGATTTTCCCTTTCCGAAAAATCGTAGAACACCCTCATAGCATGCGTAGAATTCAAGATATGAATTTTGGAAGTTTGGGTGTATTTTAGAGTTTTGTGTGACGCTTGTCAAAATATCATTGGTTCACCTTTACTTCATGTTTGTGTCACACCCCATTTATTTTTTGTGACCAGGTTTTATCATGTTATTTTTTCTATACATTTGTTAGTAAGTTTTTTTTTCCTTTTTTTACGTTCCCAAAGAGATGCATATGCCATATTACTTTGTTTCTTAATTTAGTGGACTTTTTAGAGAAATATATGGTACAAGGGAGGCACATGGGCATGTGGTACATGAGAGAGAGTGGGCAAATGGTATAACACGCCTCTTATTATCAGCAAAACATCACACTTTTCATCATTCACCCTCACACTTTTTGCACCAAGAAAGAGAATCTATCACATGAATTGTGAGGTACCATGCAACCTTTTTTCATCATGCAAAACTCAGCTTGATCCCATCATCATTTCCATCACCTAATATCACAACAACAACATAACAAGCTCCACCATAATGCCATGCTCCTACACCACACTTGAATAGTTTTTTGAAAGGCACAAATCATGAACAAAATGGCAAGAGAAAGAAAAAATAAGGGGAGAGCGCTGCATTTTTAGAGGAGAGTTTTTCCACAAAAAAATCAACAAGAAAAGAGTTTCTCATTTTACACTACTCTCTTCATTTCTCTCATTCTAAAAAATTTCCAGATCTAAAAATCCTCACTACCACTCTCATTACACAAGCATTACAACATTCTCATTGATATCATCTTGCTCATTATATCATTTCCAAGGATTTTGATTGAAGAACAACATAATAAAGAGTGAAGATCAAGCCATTTTTGGATTACTCTTCCTTGCATCAACATCAAGCCTCTCAACCTTTATTTGGTCAAAACACAAGCTAGGAAGAATCAAAGACATTTGGATTTCTTTAAAACTTCAAGAGAAACTTCATTTCAGGTTTTACATCACACTTACTCTGTTTCGGATTTGCCATGATTTTGCTTGTTTTGATCTGTTTTGGCTTCATATAAACTCGGGAATGTGTGTAGAGTATGTTAGATGCATAGATCTTAAATTTTTGGTTTAATATATGATTCTTCTTGGCTTCGGTTCTCTCACTATAAGCTTTGTTTTCAAACACTAATAGCATGGTTGTGATCCTCTCATTCCGTACTTCAATTTTGATCTTTACACTTTGCATTTTCATTAAGAATTGTGGAAGTTAGGTTAAGGTGAAGTTATGATATTCATGAAGGTTTGGGTGGTCTCCATGGTTATTGCTACTGGTTTCACGTTTTTATTTCATGAACATGGGGAAGAAGAAGGTGACGTGTCATTGCGTGAGTGGTCGGAGTTGGTTTTTGGCTTTTAGTGACTTAAGTGGGCTGTGATCGATTGATATATGTATGTAGTATCACAAGTTCTTTTGTTCCTTTTATATTAATTTTATTTTAGTTTTAAAAAATCTGATATTATGCCATTGGGTTTGGTATTCGGCTGGGCTTAGAGCCATGTCCTATTCGCACCCTCAAATCTCTGGCCCAATTCCAGTTTCAATGTACAGCACTTACTTATCACACCACCTCTCATTTTCACTTTAATTTCTTTTTCCCTTAATTTCCTTCTTAATCCAATTTCATTTAAATTCGTATAAAATAGTTTTAGTCACATAAAAATTCCCAAAAAAATCCTGAATATTCTTTTATGTCTCTATTATTTTATCATATTTTTATTTTATTTTTTTCATTGATCCACGTGCCAGAATTAAATCTCCATTGCTCATAGCTTCTTTTTAAGTCTTTCTTGACCAGTCTGCCTTGTTCATTTTCCATAGCCTTCAATATTTTTAGTTTTTATCCCATTCTTTTTGATTTGTGTTCCTAATTCATTTTAATTTTCATGTGATTTTTCTCTGAATTTTTAGAAACTTATTTCTTGAGTCTTGGTCTGGAAACTTGTGATGTAAGTTTTCTGTCTTAGCTTGTGTTCTTGCCTCCATTTGACTTAGTTCCTTTCTGAATTTTTGCAAATCCTTTTGGTTAGTTGATATAACATGTTTGAAGACCATTTGGTTTCATTTGTGGAATTTTTAGATGGCTGTTTGATTATTTGTGGATTTTATCTTGAACCTTGTCCCGTTTTGCTTCCTTTGAACCTTTAAGCCTCTCATAAGCCTAAAAAACAACTTGTGCCCATTTCTTCTTCTCATTTGGGGTTACTTTGGGGTATGGGTACCTTCCTGGTCCTAGGATAGGTCTTGTGTCTTCTGAATTTTTGATTTTCTTCTTCTTTAAGTCATTTGATTCTTTAAGTGTTTTAACTTCATCTTTTGGTTTCTCTTGCTCCCATTTGGCATTGTTTGGCCTTGTATCTTGGTTCCCTTCATCTTGCTGGCTTCCTAATCCATTCTTCATCTCATTTTGGTTCTGGTCTTGAGCTTTGTGCTTTTATTTTGTGCATTTTGCATTACAATTTCATAAGTGTGTGTTTGTTTTCATATGTATTCATGTTGCATCCTTTTAAGTCATAAGTCTCTTATCTTCATTTCTTTGAGTTGAATTTGCATTGTGTATTTGTTCATATCATGTCACTTCTGATTGTTTGATGTTAGCATGTTATCTTACTCATTTATTTCATTTGTATGCATACTAACCTTGCAGGGGCTATGGTAAGTGTGAGATGTGGAAATTGAGTTCCGCATCTCCAATTCTCATTTCTTCCTCTTATGTTTATGTGAATTAACCCTTTGTTGTTGGGCTTAGGCCTTTCTCATCTCTTCCTCCATCTTCTTCTTTTCTTCTTCTCTTCTTCATTAGGATAGAAACCTCACTAACCCTTAGGGCATCCATGCATGTTAACACTTAGGATTATTTTAGTCCCCCTTTAGAATTTTTCCTTTGAGATCCTTTGGTGCTCTCTCTTCTCATCTTCAAACTTAATTCTAATTCATTTAATAAAGGTTGAGTACTTTCATGTGACATGAGACTTTGCTATGAGACGCTCACAAGCGTTCCATTTCGGGGCGAGGTGTGAGTCATCACTCGTGGTGGATAGGTCTTAACATGAGTACCTCACAAAGAAAAGCTAAAAAACACTTCTTAACCAAAAAACCACAAAAACACTTAATAATGGTAATAGGCCAGTGTGCTTGAGCCTTCACTCATGGGACTAGCTTTGGGGATTTCCTCCATAGATAGGTGTGCCTCTTGCGCATTCCATTTCGGGATGATGTGAGATGTACACATCCCATTGAGTAAGACTTAGGTACACTTACCTATGCAAACCTTCACAAATAAAAGCTTCATAAAAATCTCAAACAAATAATAAGCGTCTTTCCTTCGGGAATTCTTTTCTCACCTCATTCGCTCCGTACGTGAACTTGCTCCTACTTGTCACTTTGCAAGACGGTTACGCACTCGTCGTCCGAGTCTGCAACACCTGAGCAATGGCATAGGCAGTTCAAGCCTTTAATTCACAAGCAATTTCCTTGTTACCCCTAGTTAGGGGAACTACGGCGTCTCTGATCCTCATTATCCTGATGAGGTACGTAGGCAGCGGGGTAGGGCCCGTTCGAGCGCATTCTTTATTTTCCCTACATTTCCCCTTTTATTCTCATTTTCTTATCTCAGTTCATTTCTCATTTTCCATTCCTTCCAGTTCCAGTTAGCGGTTTTATTCAGCAGCATTCGTATTTTCTCACCCTTTGAAACAAACAAGCAAGCGTGGATCCCGTCGGGTACGACGGACGATCTGGGGTGCTAATACCTTCCCAGGTCGTAACCGACTCCCGAACTCAGATCTTTGGTTCGCAAGGCCTTGTCCTTTCCTTCTTCCTCAGGTTTGTGCAACATTACCTTTCCCATTCTTTCGGGATAAAAATGTCTGGCTAGCGACTCTACCTTTCCGTGCCACTTTCGCGTTTGTACTAGGATGAAAATCCCAGGAGCGACACCTGGTCCTTTGATCTCTTCAATCCTGCTCTGAGCTTAAACTCTGAAATCTCCTTCTGGGCTGCCAACAAAGCTTCCCACTGCTTCTTCTCATTAGCCTCTAGCTGTTCAATTTTGGCTTGAGTCTTTTGGTCTTCTTGTGTACGGGCTTCAGTGATCCTGACCCACCTAGCCTGACTCTCTTGCAGATAGAGCTCAGTCCTAGCCTTCTGAATTTTGGCCTCTTTACAGGCATTCTTCAATATTTGTTCCCTAGCTCTTGCTTTCCTGATGTAATCCTCTATCTTCTCAATTTTGGCAAGATGCTCCACCCTAAGCTTCTCCAATCTCTCAATATCCAGACGACCATCACTTTTTTCCCAAAGAGTCTTCTTCAAGGCCTGAGATAAGTTCTCATTCCTTTCCTTCAGCTTCTCAAATTCTTCCAGGATGACAGTTGCTGCCGGCTGTACTGTAGATGGTCCAGGCATGTCTTCTAAGATAAAAGGCATTCCAGTAATTTGGGCTCTAGTACGAGACCAGTCATAGTATTAAGCTGAAGAAACATTATTACACCTTCCAAGAATAGCCATCCCTTTTGTCTAGATGTTGTCCCAAGCCCAGGATGCTTTCCTGACAACAGCTGAATTAGGTTTCACTTCACAATACAAGGTCTCAGCTAAGTCTTGTCCTCTGGGAGGGTGGACCAAGGCATAACCCAGCTGTCCCTTAAACAGTAAAGGATTGTAGTTGATGCAACCATTTACTCCTATCAGAGGCACATTTGGGTATTGTCCACAGCTAGTAATGATATCTTTGCCCTTGGTGCTCTGGGTGCACCATCTGATGTCATCTGAAGTCAAGGCAATGAGCCTCTTGGCCCAATTCTTCTGTTGGTGGGGATTTAGGAAGTCATCTGACTTAGGCAGGTGTCTGAGTAGCCAGGTGTAAAACAAAGGAGCACAACATCTTACCAACTTCCCCCTTTGTTTCTCATTCCTCTGATGAATGGAGTAATAGAAATCTCCTAGCAATGTAGGTACTGGGTTCTTCAGAAGAAACAAATGGATGGCATTTTTGCTGACAAATTTGGGCTCATCTGCAAACAGTATAGCCCCATATATGCTGAGGGCTAACAGTGCACAGACTGCCCTCCATTCTCCCAATGAGGCCTTCAGGATGGCCTGAGAAACCAAGAAATCCAAATGCAAACCAGGAATCCCAACCTTTGTTGTCATGCTTTGCTCAATCAGGGCAGGCTCCAAGTACATTGCTTTTGCTATCTCTTCATTTCTGGGAGCAGTCATCTCTGGGTTGAAAGGGACTCCACCTCTGATAGGTACTCCAATCAATGAGGAAAACTCTTTCAGCAGAGGCCCAAGCTGAAAGTCTGGGAATGTGAAACATCTCAAAGGAGGGTCATAAAACTGCAAGCATGTGTGGATCATGCTCCTCTGAGAAGGGTCAAGGTCCATAACCACATCCAAGATACCTCCATAATGCTCTCTAAACAAAGGGATATAATCAGGTGTGATGAGTGACTGGACCTACCTGATACCAGTCAACACAGGCTCACAGAAATGGTAGGATATGTTGCTCTTCCTGGGAGTAGTCATGAGTGCTGTTGAAGAAACTGAGGACAAATGCTGGTGAAGATCACAAGCTGATGCTGGAGATGAGCCACTAACAGGCTGATGCGTGTGAGGATGGAGATAGCTGAAGCAGATAACTGATGAAGACAGTTGAAGAAGAGGTCTATGCAGAAGAAGGGGTCAAAACCAAAACCAAGATATAATGAGATGGATACCCTGAAAAACAAATAAACAAATGTTAGATGATGCAATGATGACATATGCAAATGATATGCAAGGGTTTGTGATCAAGCTGAATCTGATTATCTGTCTTGATATAAGTCCATGTATGTTCAAAGGTCCAGATGAGGGCTCAGAAATCCAGTAACCAGGGTGGGGGACTCAAATAAAGAGTCACATGTCCAGGGTTTAATCACAAGAACTGTCCAAAATGAGGTACTCTTAAATAATACAGTAACATGGTATGATGTGGCTAAGGGTTCCTGCAAACCTGTAAACAGCCCAACCCCCTCATAGGTAGTGATCTAGAACAAGGATCCTCAGACTTGGATCAGTTATGAGAAGTGTAAACGCTTCTAACCCGGAGGTACAGTGTTTACAATAACCATAAAAGATCCTCCTCTAATTCACCTCAGTTTCTGAAGGTCATAATAAAGGTCATCCAGACTTAGCAGGCTTCCCAGATAGCCCTAGCACTACAGGAAATCCGTAGCACAGAGTTCTCAAGAAGAAACCCACATCTGAACCGTGTTTCATATTCCCGCACCAGACCGAAATGGAATGGGAAAGAACATGAACCACTCTAGCCTAGGTGTCACTCAGGTCCCAGGTATAGGACCTTAAACTCTCAATGGAACCCCACCCACCAAAACAGAAACCAGATCCAGCAATGATAATGACAGTATGAAATATGAAAAACCTTAAAAGAAAGCAATAAATAAAGCTGTACACAAAGCAATAAATAAAGCAAATAAATAAACACAATTAGCACATAACACCCCAGTAAACACAAATCAAACAAACGCTAGGAGGAACCCACAAAAAGAACCAGAAGCCCTGGTTACAATATAAGGGTCCCCAGCAGAGTCGCCAAGTTGTCGCTCCCACCAAATGACACCTGGTCAAGAGGGGTACAGACGCGAACGGTCGGCGAAAGGAGAGAACACACAAGGGGTGAACTGAAAGGAAAGAGTCGCCAACTAGGCATTTTTATCCCGAAGGAAAGGTAATGCTGCATAAAACTAGAAAGATATGGATAAGACGGTTGCGAACCAGAGAAACTGAGAAAGGGGGTTGGTTACAACCTGGGAAGATATTAGCACCCAGATTGTCCGCCGTACTCGACGGGATCCACGCTTGAAAGATTTGTGTTTAAAGGGGTAGTGTCAGTGCTATTTTGTGTGCAATAGCTGGAAAAGAATGCAAGTGTCAGTGCTAAAGAAGTGTAGAGTGAATAAAAGAGTGTCAGTGTAAAGAAATAATGTGAAGCTCAAGACTATGAGGCTTAAAGAATGATGCTGGAAGGAGGGGGAATATACAAAAAAATTTGTTCGATAACTGTTAAGTATTGCCTACGTATCCTCTCGTGCAATGAGGAAGTCAGAACACCGTAGTTCGACTCAAAGAGACTGAAAGATAAATTGACTTGTGAACTGCTTACTTGTTTGTGCTCAAGTGTATGACCTGTCTGGCTCAGGTGCAAACTGTCTTGCATTTGACAGAAGAAGCAAGTTCTCGTTTGTGAGTGAATGAGGTGAGAAAAGAATCCCGGAGGAGACGATTATTGTTTGTTTTTGTGTTTTCAATCTTTTGTTGCCTTTTGTGGTTTGTCATAAGTTAATGAGCTTAAGCCTAAACCAAGGGTTAGTAAACTCATCACATCCTCCCTCTGATTAGGGGTAATGAGAATACCTTAAGTATGAAGTAAGCACCTCACACTTAATCACCATGATGTAGGATTAAGATCATTAACCTACTTGCATTTATTTAGATGTTTTTGTTGTTTTTGTTTAGTGCTAAGTAATGAGTTTAAGCCATAATCAAGGATTTAATGGACTCATTACACCATCCTAATAGAAGGATAATAGATGAGAACATTTAAGCTGAGGAAGGCTCCTCAACTTAATCCATGATTAGGGATTAACCTCATGACAAAACAAAGCCTTTATTAGAGTGGATTTTAGTTAATGATAAGATTAAGAATGGATTTCATGGCTTGTAAGACAACTTGAGAGGGACTTGTCCATTAACACTAGGGTTAGTCCTTCTTAACCAATTAAGGAAGAATTAGAACCCTAATGCAAGGCCCAAGTTACAAGCTTGATGTCTTAGTGATTTTATTAAGTGAATTGATTAAAGGAATTAAACACATTAAGGGTTTAACACTTAGGATTAAAGTTATACACTCCATACTAATAGAAGGATGCAGGCATAACCCTAATCACAAAGCCTTAAAACCTTTAGGGTTTAGTCCTTGATAAAGAAATGAGAATAGACGACTCAAAGATGAAACAAAGGTAAAACTAATGGGGGACTAATCAAACCCTAATTGTGATCATGCATGGGTATTCCTAGGGTTTATGAGGCTTGCAAAAGATCTTCAAGAGAAAAGCCACCAAGGAAGAAACAGGATGGAAGGAGGAGAAGCAGAAAGAAGCAAGACAACTTACTTTACTTAAGAAGATAAGTTGCTTGAAGAAAGAAAGAGGGGAGGTAACATGAATGAGCAAGCTCACTCTAATACAAAAGTAAAATGCAGCAATGAATGCATAAAAGAGATGAGAAAAGATTATGAGAAGTGAAGGCAAATTCACTTCTCAAACACTTACCACCTGAAAAGTTAGCAAAAGGAAGTGAAATGAAATGGAAATGGGATGAATGCAATGATGCAAACCAAAACCAGAAGCATGTTTATTATGATAATGATGCAAAGATATGACATAAATGTATGTCAAGAGATGAAGATGATCATACAAAGGATGGGAATGCAAATGAAGCATACAAGAGGCATGAAAGTCCATGAAAACTTATGAAATGCAATGGATACAAAACATGGAAAATGGATGATGAAATGATCAAACATGATTCCAATGTGTCCTAAGATGTCTTAGAAGTTATGTGAATGCACAAAATACCATGGCAAGTTCATATATGCAAGCATATGAGAGATGAATGCAAATGAAGGCAAAAATTAGGGTTCATACATAACATGCAATACAAAATCCAAAACCAGAAGCAAATGACATGATAAAAAATTGAAAATAGGATCAAAGGAACCCTAACCCTACACAAGTTCATTGCCCAAAGGAGGAGATCTAAATCTTAACCTAGTGGAAGTTATGATTTTCTCAAGTTGACTTGGGTTTTAAGGCACTTCAAAAGGAAAAACTCACAACAAATTGAAAATGAAAGATACATTCAAACCAATTTTATCCTAGAAACTAAATGATATGAGAAATGCAATGCAAAAAGAACCATCATCAAACTCCTCATGGTTAGGCAGAAGGGATTTTTCTAAGTTAGGGCAAAAATATTGACTTTTAAGAACCCTAATTCCAAAGAAAAATGTCAAAATAGGTCAAGAACCAAAAAGAAATTTGTATGAAGAGTTTGATAATGTTTCTAAATGTATCAAGATGCAATGTGATTTTTTTGGTGATTTTTAGAAACTTAAATGGTATTTTAATTAATTAATTCTCATTAATTAATTAAAATAAACATTTAAATATTTTAAAAATACGAATTTTATGCAAAAAATAAAATAAAAATTATTTTCAGAATGAGAAAAATATTTTAAGTCATGGTGCAAAAAATAAATTTTTTTAGAAGTGTTTTAGTATTTTAAATAAAATGTAGAAAGAAATGTAATAAAAATGAAATTAAAATGAATTAAAATGAAAGTCAGCAGATCTAAAGGCCCAGATTCAAATAAAAAGGGAGGGAATTGACCAGCACGCGCAAATGGATGACCCACATTCAAACTATGCTAATTATGTCATTAAGCCCTAATTTGAACCCTAATTACTTTCAAGTGACCGGAACAGTGTTCCGGTCATCTTCTCCGGCTAGCCCCTCACTCAATCTCCCTCAATACGCAACCCCAAGACCCCTAAAGCTCCAGAAATGATCCTCTCCTCAACCCCAACAAGAATCAACCACCAAAAATCATTTGTTCATCATCAAAAGCACGAATCAAAGCAAAACGGAAAACATGGCAAAAATTTCAGAAGCTTATGAAATGCTTATTTCTCAACTATTCTCAAAAGTAAAGACATCATGGTGATCAGTGAAACATGTAGAATCATTCTATAACATAAAATAAGGGTTCTGGAAAAATAAATGCCATGACTACCTAAGCTTGAGCTTTCGAAACAGGAGCTTTTTGGCCAGTTCTTTGCTTCAAATCCACTCCAATGATTCCCCCCAAGAGCTTGTGATGCTTGGTTGAAGTTTAAATGGCCTCAAAAGGAAGTTGGCAGAAGTTTAGTTTATGAAATGTCAAAATCGTGTTTTTGATTCTGAAGGTTTTAGGGCAAAATGAAGGGTGGGAAATGATCAGGGATGTTTATGGAGTTGAATGGTGGAAAAAGTTTGAAGGTTTGATGGTTGAGTTAAGAGATTCAAAGGCTTTTGCAAATTTGGGGTTTTTTGAGTGTGCTGTGTATTCTCAAGTGTCAGGCTGCAATGTTATGTGCTTTTGCTTGGTTTTGATCCACATAATGAAATGTGATAGGTCAGAGAGTGGGTGCTAGCCTATGTTGATTGGTATGGGCAAGTTGCCAAAATGTCAAAAGTTGGTGTACTTGAGGTATGGGCACATGGCAGGCCAAGGACAATGGGGTGTCCTGCGCAGCTGACTTTAGGCAGGTCCATGGGATCAGTTTTGAGGCAAGGCAGCAAGTTGAATGAAGTTTGTGGGTGATTTTGTAAATCATGAAGTTCTTGGCCCCTTTGAGAAATCTTAATGATCAAGGCATGAAACTTGAGAAATCTTTGGGCAATTCTGAATTTTATGTCATGTATGATGTTTGTGTAATGCTTAGACATCAATTATAAGTCACAAATTGCCTTGGTACAAGAATTTGCAAGTTTCCCTCTTTGGCACATAAGTGAATTTTTTGTGATTTTTCCCAACTTTGCAAGGCCATAACTTTAGTTCTAGAATGAATTAGATCAAGTTCTTGTACTTTTTTGAAAATGGGAGGATCCAATCTACAACTTTCATGACCAAGAATTTTTCATTTGAAGCATTTTTGAATCAAAAAGAGGAGGTTGAAAAACTTTCCCAAAATGGCAAGTTTACATTACAGGTCACTTTCCCAAAATGGCAATTTTGCAAATGGCTTGAAATTATTCAATTTTGTGAACTTCCAAACTCTTATAAGACCAAATAAAGATCATATACACTCAAAATGATGGAGAAGACCCTTTGGTTGGGTAATTGGGGGCCTCAGATGCCCTGATTTTGCACTGACTTGCTCAAGAAGTCATCTTTTGATCAGATGTCTTCCCCATTGAATTTCTTCATGAAAATTGGTATGCATGATATTTATATCATATAGAGGCCAATAGAAACAAGAATGACCAAGAAAATTGGAGTTGTGGCCTCTGAAACCAAAACCCTAATTTTAGGTCATCTGTGCAATTAAGCTTGGCTCTGCTTCCATGCCTTTCTCAGTTCTTGTGATTCTTTGACTTCCTTGATCTTGGGAGGATATAATATGATGCTTGACCATACATGGACCCTCTTGAGATGATTGAAGACCTTGGGAGTGGCTCAAATGGCTCAGGGATGGCTCAGATCACAAACCCTAGATGCAGATGACTTTGAACCAATGTAGTGAAGCAAAAATGGAATATGAGATGATATGATTGAACTTATGCAATATGAAAAGAATCACAAGCCATGGTGAAATGAGTGAGGAAAAATTTGGGGTGTTTACAATATATTCTGGAGAAAGAAGAGGTAAGTAAGAAAGTAGATCAGAAAATCTACAGAGGTATGATTGGCTCTCTCCTCTATCTAACTGCTTCTAGACCAGATATTCTATACACTGTATGTTTATGTGCTAGATTCCAATCAGATCCTAGAGAAACTCACTTAACAGCAGTTAAGAGAATTTTTAGGTATCTGAAAGGTACCACTAATCTTGGTTTATACTACAGAAGATCCAAAGATTACAAACTTGTAGGATACTGTGATGCTGATTTTGCTGGAGACAGAACAGAAAGAAAAAGTACTTCTGGAAGTTGTCAATTTCTGGGAGATAATCTAATTTCTTGGTCTAGCAAAAGGCAGTCAACCATAGCATTATCAACTGCAGAAGCTGAATACATTGCAGCAGCTGGATGCAATACTCAGATGCTCTGGATGAAAAATCAGCTTGAGGATTTCAACATTTATGAGAGTAACATTCCCATCCTCTGTGATAATACTTCTACTATTTGTCTCTCTAAAAATCCAATTTTACATTCTAGAGCTAAACACATAGAAGTTAAACATCATTTCATTAGGGACTATACTCAGAAGGGAATTTTAATGTTAAAATTCATAGACACAAATCACCAATGGGCTAATATTTTTACAAAACCCCTTCCTGAAGATAGATTTAATTTCATTCTAACCAACCTTAGTATGAAATTATGTCCAACATGAAAATGCTTTAATTGTATGTTTTTATCTCTCAGAAGTTCTGAACTTAATCCTCTGTTTTATTCTTTCAGAAGATATTATTTTCTAACTGTTTAATTCTGAGAACTTCTGTTCAAAAGAATAACATGCAGATCTTCACATCAACACGTGTCAACAAGGTTCTAAGGAATCCTATCAGAATCAGAACAAGTGTCAAAATTCTGAAGAGTGACAGAACATGCAATTGGACAACTGTCCTCTATAGAAGGACATTTGTTAAAATTCTGGGAAACTGAAACGGCTGACTTGACACAATAAAGGCAAATATCTTTTTGGTAATTGTTCCAAGATCTTTACGCCTTCCCCTATGTCTGCTGCATTCATTACATTCCATCATTATGTTTTTAAATTAATTTTTTTCCCACAAATTTCTCGTATTATTCAATGAATTTTTTTTCTATATAAACACCTTTTTTTTACTTTCACTTTTCTCTTTTACCTTCATTGTCTTTTTACTGTCAAACTTTTCACTTTCATATTTTCGTCTTCTCTGAATTTTCTTAAAACCCTAAACCCTAAAAACTCATCTTAGTAACAATGTCTTCCTCCTTACAACAACAAAAAGATTCAACAGAAGTGCTCTATGTTTCACCTGTAAAGACTCTTCTCACACCAACTGACAAACTTGAAGTCCTGTGTGAACTATTTGTGGATTTTGATAGCTTGAAAGACAATGGTTTTGACCTGCTTCCCGCCGTCAAAGCTCAAGGCTGGGAGAAATATTTTGATCGTCTCATGGGACCCGTTTTCCCCAAATTGGTTAAGGAATTATGGGTGTTTGCAAGCGCTTCCAACACTCATGTTACTTCATATGTGCTGGGGAAGAGAATCATAATCTCAGAAGACCACATTGCTAGTCTCATTGAATCTGATGGAAATGGGATCAAGTGTAGTGAAATGGACAAACTATCAGATACCAAACTGATAGCAAAAGAAATCTTCACTAATGGGCAACCTTCTAACAAGATCAAGGATCTGAAGATTCATCTTAGAATATGGGCCAAGATCATTCTTGGAAGCATCTGCCACAGAAAAGCAACCAACTCTCCTGATTACATCAACATGGATCAGCAATTCTTGCTTTACTTCATTGCTAAGTAGAAGAAGGTTAACCTAGCCCACTCCTTATTTAATCATCTGAAAAACAATGTGAAAGAAACAAGAGAAGGGGAGAAAACCAAGAGGGACTAGATACCTCTAGGGTGTTTAATCTCTGATATCCTCAATGAGAATAAATTGGTGGATTATCTGATTGAAGCCAAGCAGATAGAGCTTCTAGAACCTAATGTTGGTAAGCCTCTCAATGCTAAGAATCTGAAGAAGATGAAGTTCATAACTTCTATCAAGAAAGACCCTATCCTCTACTCCAGAGAGGCTATAACCACAAGGAAGATTCCTCTGCAGAACTTCCCACTATTTTCTGCTGACACACCTCCAGAGGTTGTGGTCAGATACTTGGATTCCTGCAAGCAAGATGGTGTGGATCTAATGTTCAAAGCAACAAAACTTACTCAACAAACTCCAGATGCTGCATCAGCAAGGAGCAAGGAAAGGAAAGCTGGAGAAGGAACTTCTCAGAAGGCTCCTAAAACTACCAGAAAAACAGGTAACACTTCTACCTCTACCTCTGATTTCATTTCTGTGGTAGAAGCAGTAACAGTAGAAATGTCTGAAGCACCTTCTGACCCAACACCTTCTGATCAAATTCCTTCTGACCCAACTCCCTCTGAACCAACCCCATCTTCTGAACCTATTCCACCTTCTAACCCTATTCCCTCTGTCATACCTACAACTTCTGCTATCTCCTCCATATTATCTTCACTATATCCAACAGAACATGAACCCCATCAACCACAAACCCTATCAGACTTTGATATCCCCATTGATACAACACCTCTATCTGATATAGACCGTTCCCCATCAACTGAAACACACACTGCCCTTCAACATGTTCTTTCTGACATTGATGATTTCCAACTCCCTGAATCCCATCAAATCCCATCTTCTCAAACTTTTGAAACAAACCAACCTAGCAGTTTCCACCCACTAAATTCTGATGGCCTAGTTTTTAACCTTTCACCAATTAGAGAAAGCTCCATGTCTTCCTATGAATCAACCCCACCTAACTCACCAACATTCATAACCATCCCAGACACACCCCCAGAAAACTCTGAACCAGAAAATCCCCTTAGAACTTCTATCAATATAAAAGCTCTCCATAAACTATCCTCTGTCTCAAATAAAACTGCCATACCAGCACCAGCACCAAAACCCTCGAAAACAGACATTGCTGCACTGCTGATTGCTTTTGAAACAGAAATGAAAATCAGGATAGAGGATCTGAAGGTTGCTTGCTCAGAGCTCCCTGATCCAGTAGCTTCTGATTTTCTGTGGGCCACATTCAAAAAATGGTTCAACATTGAGACCAAAAAGCTGAAATATTTCTGCTATGACATTGCTCATCAGAACTTCTGTGAGTACCTCAAAGCAGTTGTCTCAAACATTGAAAAGAATAAACCATTTCTTCTGGACAACAAACCCTGGACAGAATCAGAACCTCTGGAATCAAACTCTGGACTTCAGATGGATTTAGTTCCTTCTGATGAAGCTCAGGATGTTGATTCTGCTCAACAACCAGCAACTAAAGAATATTCTGAAAATCAAGCTGCTCCAGAAGCTGAAGAACCTCTGCCAACCACTCTTGTACTGAATACCTTAGAAGAATTGAAAAAGGAAAATGAGATGGTCAAGCAAAGGCTGGATAAACGAGATGAAACTAATGCTGAAATGAAGACTATGATTGGAAAGCAAGTGGAATCTTCCTCTGAAATCAAGTCTCTTCTGGAAGCATTAGTTACTAAGATGAATCCCTGATTTTCTGTTTATCTTCTGTTTATCATGACTGTTTAAGTTCTACTGGTTGTTTTCTTGTTAGCTTTGATTCTGTTTAATGAAAACTTATTTTGCTTCTTTACTCTTGCATTCTCTTATGCATTTTTACTTTTTGATTATGACAAAAAGGGGGAGAAACGTAGAAGATCTTGATTATGACGAAAAAATGAGTTTCAAGAGAAAGTATGATTCGGTTTTAGCTATTCTTGAGGTTTTGGATGTAATGAATGATCAAAATTGCATTAGTGATGTTCAAAGAACACATTTGAACCTTCAAAACATATTGATATGGTCCCTAGCTCAAAATCCGAATGTGAGATTTTCCTTGAAATTTTTGAAGTTGGAATGGTGTTCTTGGAGCCAGAAATTTGTGTCCTTTGCTTTCATTAGGTTTGTGTATATGTAGGGATTCAAATTAGGTAAAAAAATTGTGGATTTATGGGCTTATGAAGATAACTTGATCATTAAGTTTTATCACTTTCAAATATTCAAAAAATCAATCTATCCTTTCTATTTTTGGTCCAATCTGACTTTGGTTGATTTCCAATCATTCTAAATATAATTCAAATAATTTTCAATCAAAGATTTCATGCTTTATTTGAATTTTTCATATTTTATATATATTTAAATTGAATTTTAATGAATAAAATCCAAATAAATATAAAATAAATTATAAAAAATCTAAAAAAATAAGCATTGGGTCGTGTATGATGTCATTGTAAAGATTGGATTACAAAATTGCAAGCCCATTTGGAAAAAATTGGTTTTAAGACCTCATTTGCTCAATATATCCCTAAAGAAATTCCCAAATTTTCCAAGGCATAAATCCCTCAATTTTAAGGCTATGAAGGTTTTCTTGGACATTTTGGAAAGCTTAATGAGTCCTCTAACCAACCTCTTTGGCCTCATATCCATATCCTTTACCATTTTCAAATTATTCCCTTTGGAAGATGTTGACTTTTTGTTGACTTTTGAAATAACCTATAATGTTTTAGCTCAATACCTTCCAAATGAATTATTTTTAGGTGTGGCTTGTGAGACACAAAGTTTTAGAGAATTCAATTTCCTTCAAAATGAGCTTTGGATGGGAAATTTTTTATGAAGCATGTGAATGTTATGGCTGGTCAAAGTTCAGTTGACTTTCCTTAAGAAAACCCTAATTTAGAAACTCCTGATTCTTGATGATCTGAAACTTCCTTGATGAATCATGATCAACCCTTGATCAAATCATGAATTTTACTTCATAAACTTGACGTTGGAAAAAAATCTTGAAGTTTGACTTTAGTTTGGCCACAGTTGACCTCAGTTTGACTTTTTAACTACTTTGACTGATTTTTGCATATCTGATCATTTAACTGGGCAAGCTCTTTGGGAAAGTTTTGAAACTTGACATGGGGATTCTTAAATAGATGTGGGATGTTATGAAGCTCACTTGAGGCCTTGAAAATCATTTTAACCTGAGGAAACACAAAACCCTAGTTTTGGACACTTTGCTTATGAGAAGGCATTGTTTGAGGAAACTTCCACACTTCTTGACCAATTGGGAGTCTTGAGGATCTTATGATCATCTAGAAGTCTTGAGAGGTTGTCTTGATTGTGGGAGGGCAAATTTTGGGGTGCAACAGCTGCCCCTTTTTAGATTTTTTGGAATTTGAGGAGTTAGATTGGCATGTACGCCATTCGTGACTTGAAGATTGAACACAAAAACCCAAACATTTGCACTTGCTGGTGTGTAGAATGATACTGTTGGTTGACTGTAATGCTTGAATGGGATTAAAGATGCCATTTGAATAAAAAGTCTTCTAATATGTTTCTTAACTATGGAGATGACATGTTTGGGAGGAATAAACGACAACCCAAAAATGAGATAACCTTCGGGAAGAATAAACGACGGCCCGAGGTAATTAGATAACCATTGGGAAGAATAAACGATGACCTAAGGTAAGTTGACTTTTGGGAAGAATAAACGACGGCCCAAAAATGAGATAACCTTCGGGAAGAATAAACGACGACCCGAGGTAATAAGATAACCATTGGGAAGAATAAACGACGGCCCAAGGTAAGTTGACTTTTGGGAAGAATAAACGACGACCATAAAATGAGATAACCTTCGGGAAGAATAAACGACGGCCCGAGGTAATAAGATAACCATTGGGAAGAATAAACGACGACCCAAGGTAAGTTGACTTTTGGGAAGAATAAACGACGGCCCAAAAATGATAACCTTCGGGAAGAATAAACGACGGCCCAAGGTAATAAGATAACCATTGGGAAGAATAAAAGACGACCCAAGGTAAGTTGACTTTTGGGAAGAATAAACGACGGCCCAAAAATGAGATAACCTTCGGGAAGAATAAACGACGACCCGAGATAATAAGATAACCATTTGGAAGAATAAACGATGACCCAATGTAAGTTGGCTTTTGGTAAGAATAAACGACGGCCCAAAAATGAGATAACCTTCGGGAAGAATAAACGAAGGCCCGAGATAATAAGATAACCATTGGGAAGAATAAACGACGAACCAATGTAAGTTGGCTTTTGGGAAGAATAAACGACGACCCAAAAATGAGATAACCTTCGAGAAGAATAAACAACGGCCCGAGGTAATAAGATAACCATTGGGAAGAATAAACGACGACCTAAGGTAAGTTGACTTTTGGGAAGAATAAACGACGACCCAAAAATGAGATAACCTTCGGAAAGAATAAACGACATCCCGAGGTAATAAGATAACCATTGGGAAGAATAAACGACAACCCAAGATAAGTTGACTTTTGGGAAGAATAAACGACGGCCCGAAAATGAGATAACCTTCGGGAAGAATAAATGACGGCCCAAGGTAATAAGATAACCATTGGGAAGAATAAACGACAACCCAAGGTAAGTTGTTGATGAAGTTTTTCTGCTGGAGAATTTATCCTGAAAAACAAGGTTAGTTTGGTGCAAGTATAATGATATATATAACAACCTGCATGATAATATTTTATGAAAATGCATATGATATGATATGATGTATGTACGAATGAATTATGTCGGGAAGCTGATCAGTAGCTTCATATAACAACTACTGGATGGGAAAATAAATCCCGATTTGTTGCTGAGGATCATGAAGACTTCGTTCCCATCTTGTTCAAGAATATCGTACTTAGAAACTCTCGTTTTCGTTCTTCATACTTCTTATTGAAGGATTAAGTTCCTGAATATCATGACTGAGGATAAAAGAGATGGACATAGATACGAGAGACTTATTCGGTTAAGTATCAATTCTTCGAAGGATATGAAACTGCTCGGAGGAAAAATAAGATATTACTTGAAGTATTCCATAAGAATATCCGTAAAGATTACTCTGTGGGGATGAACCGGCGAAGCTTCGTTGAATTCCTACCTCCGTTCGTTCTTAGTAAATGTGATTATTATATTTTATGAATTTATGGTAAACATCAATTATATTCAAAGGCATATATTTATTCAAACATAATCAATGGACGTTTTTCGCTTTAGTAAAAAGGGGAAAAGTGAAGCTGAATAAAGAGGGAAAAGTAAAGCTGAATATAAAAATGGAATTTTTTCTTATTTTTAGAAAAAGTCCTATAACTAGACATATTTTAATACGGAGACGGAAATCCTAGTAAGAGGAATTCGTCAAAGAAATTTTTACAAGGAAAAATAACTATGTGTAAATAACCCTATTGAGTTTCAACTTTGCTATTGCCATTATCTTCAATTATCTCATCTTCAACTATTGGAGAGGAAACAATTAGACTGATCGGTATCTGTTGAACTTGACGTAGATAACACAACTAGTAGAGGTTGAATGGGTGATCTAACGAGACATAGTCATACGCTTTAATCCCTAACTTTTGCCTGGATTGCCCTTCCAGGTTTTCAATCCATCGGGATACCCTTTTTTGCCCAAGCCGCCTTTTCAGGTTTTCGACTTGCCGGGTGTACATTTTTTTATATATATCCCTAATTTTTGCCCGAACCCTTTTGGTTCGCCGGGATGCCCTTATTTTTGCCTAGGCCAGTCAACCTAGCGGGTCTCTTTTTATGCGTAGTATTTTTTAACTATGTCTGCGTTCACAGGCTGCGGGAAAGCTTCACCATCCATAGTGGTAAGCATCATGGCACCTCCAGAAAATATTCTCTTAACAACAAATGACCCTTCATAGTTGGGAGTCCATTTGCCCCTAGGATCACCCTGTGGTAATATAATACGCTTGATTACCAAATCACCAGCCTGATACACCTACTGTCTAACTTTCTTATTGAAGGCTTTAATCATACGTTTCTGATACATCTGACCATGACAAACAGCTACTAGTCTTTTCTCATCAATCAAGTTTATTTGGTCAATTCGAGTCTGAATCCATTCATCTTCATCTAAGCCCGCATCCTTCATAATTCTCAAAGAGGGAATCTGAACTTCAATGGGTAAAACTGCTTCCATACCATAGACAAGAGAAAATGGGGTTGCCCCTGTTGAAGTACATATAGTGGTACGATAACCATGAAGAGCAAATGGTAACATCTCATGCCAATCCTTATATGTAACTGTCATCTTTTGCAAGATCTTCTTAATATTCTTGTTGGCGGCTTCCACTGCGCCATTCATCTTTGGACGATATGGAGAAGGATTATGATGTTTAATCTTGAACTGCGTGCAAAGATCAGTAATCATAGTGTTATTCAAATTAGTACCATTGTTTGTGATAATCCTTTCAGGGATGTCATATCTGCATATAAGATTATACTTGATGAATCGAGCCACAAAATTCTTGGTAATAGAAGCAAACGAAGCTGCCTCTACCCATTTTGTGAAGTAATCAATAGCTACAAGGATGAAACGATGTCCATTAGAGGCAGTAGGTTTGATCTCACCAATCATATCAATTCCCCGCATGGCAAAAGGCCATGGAGCAGTTAGAACATTCAATGGATCTGGAGGCACATGAACCTTATCAGCATAAATCTGGCATTTGTGACAAGTTTTGGAGTGTTGATAGCAGTCAGCTTCCATGGTAGACCAATAATAACCTGCTTTCAGAATCTTCTTAGCCATTGTATGCCCACTAGAATGAGTACCAAAGATCCCATCATGCATGTCTTCCATAATATCTACTGCTTCTTTCTTATCCACATAGCGAAGCAAAGTCGAATCGTGGTTACGCTTGTACAAAATTCCATTACTCAGGAAGACTTTAGCAGAAAATCTCCTTAGAAACTTCTTATCATTGACAGATTCCTCTTCAGGGAACTCCTGAGCTTCAAGATACCTCTTCACTTCATGGAACCAAGGCTTTTATTCTACTCCTTCAGTACCCACTTCATTGCAGAATGCAGGTTTATCAAATCGATCAATAGTAATTCTCGGAGCTTCATCATCCCAACTGATTTCAAACATAGATGCCATGGTAGCTAATGCATCTTCCAACTGATTCTCTTCTCGTGGAATATGTTCAAAGGTAATATCTTCAAAGTACAGGATCAAAGACAACATATGCTCTTTGTAAGGGATAAGATTAGGATGCCTGGTATCCCAATCTCCTTTAACTTGACTGACTCCTAAGGCTGAATCTCCATACGCATCCAAAAATTGGATCTTCATTTCAATAGCAACCTTGATACATATGATGCACGCTTCATACTCAGCCATATTATTGGTACATTTAAAACAAATCTTTGCAGTAACTGGTGTATAACAACCTTTAGGAGAGATAATCACAACACTAACACCATTACCAAGCGCATTAGAAGCTCCATCAAAAACCATAGTCCATCGGGATCCTTGTCCAGGTCCTTCATATCGTCTCGGTTCTTTAGTAACAATCATAATATCCTCATCTGGAAACTCAAAATTCATAGATTGATAATCATCCACTGCTTGATGAGCCAAATGGTCAGCTACTGCACTTCCTTTGATTGCTTTCTGAGTAGTATATGTCGCTCCCAAAGATTTGCATCCCGGTACAAGCGCGAACGGTCGACGAAAGGAGAAAATGAAGTGAAGATGAATAGAGTCGCCAGCTAGGCATTTTTATCCCGAAGGAAAGGTATTGCTGCATAAACCTAGGAAAAGATGGATAAGACGGTTGCTAACTAGAGAAACTGAGAAAGGGGGTTGGTTACAACCTGGGAAGGTATTAGCACCCAGATTGTCCGTCGTACTCGACAGGATCCACGCTTAAAATATTGTGTTTAAAGGGGTAGTGTATGTGCTATCTGTGTGCAAAATCTAGAGAATGAATGTACATGTGTCAGTGCAAAAGGTGAATTGCTCAGGAACTGAGGCTTAGAAAAGAATGCTGAAAGAGGGGGATGACAAAGAGACTTTTGTTTGATAATATTTAAGTTATGCCTACGTATCCTCTGGTGCAATGAGGAAGTCAGAACACCGTAGTTCAACTCAAAGGGACTGAAAAAATATTGACTGTGAACTGCTTGCTTGTCTATGCTCAAGTGTATGACTCGTCTGGCTCGAGTGCTAACTGTCTTGCATTAGACGGAAGAAGCAAGTTCTCGTTTATGAATGAGTGTGGTGAGAAAAGAATCCCGAAGGAGACGATTATTGTTTGTTTTTGTGTTTTCAGTTTTTTTATTGTTTTTGGTGTTTTGCATAAGATAATGAGCTTGAGCCTAAATCAAGGGCTTGTAGACTCATTATATCCTCCCTGATTAGGGATAATGAGCCTACTTAAGTATGAGATAAACATCTCAACATAATTACCATGATGATGTAGGAGTAAGATCATTAACCTACTTGTGATTATTAAGATGTTTTTTGGTTTTTTTTTGTTTGGTGTTAAGTAATGAGTTTAATCTCTAATCACGGATTAGTGAACTCATTACACCATCCTAATATAAGGATAATAGATGAGAACACTTAAGCTGAGGAAGATACCTCAACTTAATCCATGGTTAGGGACTAAATTCATTATATAACAAAGCCTTTATTAAGTGGATTTTAAATAAAGGATGAGATTAAGAAGTGGATTTTAAGTTTGTAAGACAACTTGAGGAGGACTTGTCCATTAAACGCTAGGGTTAGTCCTTCTTAACCATAAAGGAAGAATTAGAACCCTAATGTAAGACCCAAGTTACAAGATAAAAGTCTTCATGATTATTAAGATGATTTGATTAAGAGGTTTAAACAAATTAAAGGTTTAACACTTAGGATTAAAGTTATACACTCCATCCTAAGAGAAGGATACATGCATAACCCTAATTCCAAAGTCCTAAAACTTTAAGAGTTTAGTCTCTGATTATTGAGATGAGAAGAGGGACTCAAGAGACTCAAAGGTAAAAGCTAAGGGGGACTAATCACAACCCTAATTATTATCATGCTTGGATGTCCTATGGTTTTTAAGGCTTGAGAAAGATCTTCAAGGAAGCCACCAATGGAAGAAGCAGATGCAAAGAGGGAGAGAGAGAATGATTAGGTTACTTACTTCTTGAAGAAGTTAAGTAACCTAAGAACAAGAGATAACATAAGTGAATGAGATTCACTTCAAACACAAACAAGGTGCATAATAATAAAGAGAGAAAGAGAGGTTGGATGTGGATGCACATCCACATCTTGATTAACTTACCAAATACACCTGAAATGGTTAGTTAAAACTCAAGATTTGTACAAATTTCAAAGAAAAAGCAAATCAAGTGATAAAAAATTGAAATTGCATCCAAGGGAACCTTAAACACTCATGAAGTCACCATCCAAAGGGGGAGGTCTAAAGGTTTACCAAGTTCAAGTTATGGTTACCCTAAGATTGGATAGGGTTTTGGATGTTTCTCAAAGGGAAAATGCACATTAAATTGAAAATGCAAGATAAAAATGAGACAAAAATATATTTAGAGACTAGAGTTCAAATGTGAAAGATTGCAAAAAGAATCAAATGCAAACTCATCTTGGTTTGGAAGTTATGAATTTTTGGAGTTAGGGCTAAAAAATAAGAAATTTATAAACCCTAATTCAAAGGAAATTGGAAAAGTTTGATCAAAACCAAAAAGAAATTTATGAGATGAGTTTGAAAATGTTTGAAAATGTTTAAGAAACCTCTCTGAATTTTTTTGTGATTTTTAAATACTTTAAAGTATTTTTAATTAATTAAATGGACTTAATTAATTAAAATATACAATTAAATTATTTAAAAATGCATTTTTTAAAGGAAAAATAAAAATAAAAATATTTTTGGGTTCTGAAAATTAATTAAAGTGATGATAAAAAATTTCAGAATTTTTAAATGATTTTTTAGTATTTTTAATAATTAAAACAAAAGAAATGAAATAAAATAAAAAGAAAATGAAAAGTATGCAAAATGGAAGGCTGAGATCAAAGGGGGGAGGGATCAACGTGCCAGATTCAAAGTCACATTGACTTGGGGTATTCAGGATCAAAGGCCCACATTCAAATGGAAAACGCGCGCAGGATCCAATGGCTCTCAATTAATCTGACCTAATTAACTATAATTAATTTAATTAATCAAAATTAATATTAAATGAGTTAATCTAAGCCGTACGTTGCCTAACCTTAATCAGGATCCAAGGGCCAAGAATGAATCTGGGGAATTAATCACAATATAACCCTAATTATTTTCAGGTGACCGGAGCTAAGCTCCGGTCATCTTCTCCGGCGAGGCAAAACACCAACTTCCTAATTAAGCATATAAACTTCAAATTTCTTGCCCAGAAACACTCTCCTAACATCATACATCACTAATCAACAAACAAAAATCATTTATCATGCATATTCAGGCTGAATCGAAGCAATTAAGTTCTAGGTCAAAAATTTCAGAACATCATGAAATCCTTATTTCTACCTCATTTTCAATTCTAATCGTATCAGTGTGATCAGGGAAACATGGGAAACCATTTAAGAACTTAAAATCATGCTTCTGGGAAAAAAGTTCATGAAGGTTACCTGAGTTGCAGTTCTTTGAAATGGAGCTTTCTGGACCTCTCCTTTGTGCAATTCAATCCCCTTTGACCTCCTGATGCTATTGGCAAGCTTGAATGAAGCTTAGAGTGGCTGGTTTGTATGTTTCAATTTTGAGTTTGCAGAAATCGTGTTTTGGCTAGAGGGTGTTTGAGGCTATGGTGATGGTGGGAATTGTTCCTGAGGTTACATGGAGTTGATTGGTGAAAGAATTTCTGGATTTGAGTGGCTAGATTGAGAGATTCGAAGAGCTGAAGTTTGGGAGCAAATTCTTGATTCTGAGTTTGTGTATTCTTTCAGGCCATGAAGGGTGTCCATTTATAGTGCTTAGGGCTTGAATAAACAATTGTTATTGGCCAGAAGAGTTGTTGTGGCACTGTGGGATTGGTATGGCATGAAATGCAAAAATGTCAACATATGTGTACCATAGGTATGGGCTGGGACATGAGTTATTTCTGAGCATGGATTGCCTCAGCATGGATCATGGATTACCCTTAGATCAATAAAATGCAGCTGTAATTGTCATACCCTAAATTTGTCCCACCCACATATTTATGTTTATTCGTTTTTTGACCGCTGATCATTACTCGGGGGAATCCGTCTCTCTCTCTCTCTCTCTCTCTCTCTCTCTCTCTCTCTCTCTCTCTCTCTCTCTTTTCTAATAAAAATTGTTTCTTTAATCCAAACGTTCCCTTTTTACCATTATTATTCATTAATTCTATTTTCATTATTTCTATTATTATTTTATTATTCTTTTTTTAATTTTTATTATCATTATTTTTGCTAATTATTATTTATTGCTATTATTTATCATTATAATTATTATTGGTTTGATTATTGTTATTTTCATTATCATTACTATTATTATTCTTATTTTATTTTATATTTTTTTTTTGTCATTTATCTTTTACTAATTTATTATTGCTACTTTTTTAAAAAAAAAATCATTTTTCTATGCACCCAAATTCCATGTTTAGTAACCAATATGTTGTATTAGCCCCACCATTTGTTGATACCATTTCCAAAAGTCACAATCCATACAAACAAACCATGATTCATTTGAAAAAGAAAGCAATTCTTTTTGTTTTAATCATTTATCCCCATGTTTTATCTTAATCATCTTCATAACGACTATTGTTTTTTTTTATCCATCTTCACTTTATTTTATTTCGTATTATTTTTTTTGATATTTCATTTTAGATAACTTCTCTATTTTCTCTATTTTCATTTAAGAGTATGTAAGTTTTCTTTTATTTTGTATATATAACTTGTTTTGTAATTATAATGTATAAGTATTAAACTTTTCTAGCTACATTATAAAAAGTATGTAAAAGACTTGTTTAATTTTTGGACCCAGGACTATAATCCATAATACCGCAGCAAGGAAAAGTTTAGCCCCACTAATTGCTATGTTGTGCCAAATAACATTAGTGCAAGGCACGTATTCCTCAACAACGAATGCGGTTACTATTCCACACAAACTCCATCCAAAAAATCACGTGATGATGCATCAAATACTGGCCCACAAGACGTAATCCCATCCGCACATGATTAACAAACCTTCTGCACATGCCTTCAGCAAAATTCGTGGATAAAGCACCAACGCGTTGAGCAAAACGGCAACATTTCCCCAAGTTCTAATACCAATTTCATCTATAAGAGTGATGCATTCTTCGCTCAAAAAGAAAAAAAAGGAGAAAGGAGAAAACTTCTCATGACCCCTGCGAAAAAATGCAGAAACAAAGAAAAGAAAACAGATAAAGAAAAAACCTCTGCAGATTTTTTTCTCATCCCTAATTTTCTTCATTCCTCAAATAATCTCTAAATACCCATTAATATCATCCATAAACCACTTTCTTTCCTTCAAACACTGAAATAAACCAAAACTCACTGTGAAACTGAGAACGCCGAGTGGGGAGAGCGTGAAAATTCGCCGCCGTAATCGCATCAAACCACCATGAAATCTGTATCTGAGAGCGACTCTGAGAGAGAGAGAGCCGAAATAGATCTTGAAATCGAAAAAACCACCGCCGGCCTCCGAGCTCCATAGCCACCGAACACAGACCGAAAGAGCAGAGTCAAAAATCACGATTGAGAGGGTGAGAGATCCGCGAGTATTTAGAAGGGGGTGAGTGATTTTGATTCGTTTTCTGGTGCTTATGTGCTTGGATTCTCCAATTTTTGATTTTGTTTCACGGTTGATGCGATTGAATTTGGTTTCTTTTTCTCTTCTTTTCTGCGTTGAAACGGTGAGAGAGAGAGAGAGAGAGAGTTTTCAGAGTTTCTTTATTAATTCCCTTTTGAGAGATTAATTTGTTTAAATATTTAATAAATTTAATGACTTTAATTTGTATAATTATATTTCTTTATTGCTAGATGCAAGATATTTGCCTTGTTTTACTCAACCGATTTGATTTATGGTTCAAAAATACTAACACACTCCAATACTGGTTCAACTTCTTTTTTTCCTTCATTTATTTATTTTTATTTTATTTTATATTAGTTGGATTTTTGGATAGTAATAGATTTTGAGGTTTACCAAGTTTTAATTTATTTATTTTCTTTTTTTATAAATTATTGTGTATTTTGGGGGCCTATGATATAACTAATGGTTTATTGATATTTGATTTTTTTTAATCGACATTGTCTAAACCAATTTGAGGCCATTTTTATATTTCCTATTTATTTATCGGTTTATCGATTTATTTATATTCATTATTTGGTCTATGATATTATTATCCGATTTGTGACATTCGATGTCCAAATTGATATGAGACCGTTTTCTATTATTTTGTTGGTTTTCTAATTAATTTTAGATCCATTATTATTTATCGACTTTATTATTTATTCGGCCAGTGATAAATGGTGATATTCGATTTCCGATAAATCGACGTTATCCCCTAATTTGAGGCCACACGTTTATTTTCCTTATTATTTCTCATTATCTCAATTTATTTTATTTTGGCCGATGAATAAATATTTAAATATTCGATTTCGAATAAATCGATGTTATTTAAATTAAATATGAGGCCAAACTATTATTTTATTATTATTTCGACTTTATTTTATTTTTTGTGGTCAATGATATAACAAACGATCTAAATGTTCGATTTCGACAAATCGGTGTCATTTAGATCAATATGAGACCAATTGTATTTTTTATCGCATTTATTTTATTTAAATAATTATTTGGTTATAAAGTAATGCTCGACTTCTCATAGAATGATTCTAATTTTGAATCAATTCTAAGATAGTTAAAGAGCTAAATTTTGACGCTTTCGGTTTAATTCGAGCTCCAATGGCTCCACCTTAGCTTAGTATTATGAATCGTTCTCACGTAACCATTAATCCTTAACCTCCATTTTGCACTCACCCTTCGCGATCGCTTTATGCCTCGCAATTGACCTACCAAGACGGTTCTTTTAAATCCAAACCCTTGATCCAACGTCAAGTGGTCTTAGGTATTAAAATACTTTAATGATATGAGAGAAATTGTACGCCACGAGCCTTAAGTGGTAGAAAGGAGGATTACGAGCTCTCGTTATTCGCTCCGATTATTCCGTCGCAAGATACTTGGCTTGTTGGTTCGGAATAAACTATCCATAGTCTTTAGTGCAATTCGACTCCTAAAGAAAGATAAATAAAATTTGAATCCTTTTCCTCCTTTAGCAAGTAATTCATTAGGCATATACATCCTTTCGCGCGTGACAACTTAGAAGGTTCCCATCGAGTATGATGGATGTAGGGGGTGCTAATACCTTCCCCCTGCATAACCGACTTCCGAACCCCGACAATGGTTACGATGACCTTGTCTTTATCCTTTCTGAAATTCTGTGATCAGGTATGAGATGTCCTAAGAGATGTCCCAACACTTATTAGGACATTTGATAAATTTAACCAAAACTTAAACAGCAAGAAAAGTAAACAACACAGAAGTTTGTTAACCCAGTTCAGTGTATAACCACACCTACATCTGGAGGCTACCAAGCCAGGAGGAAATCCACTATTAGTAATATTAATTCTAGACTTAAACCACCCTGTTTAATCTATCACTTAATACTTACCCAATGCAATTTCTACCTAAGACTCACTTAGATAAGAGTACCCTACTCACTCCCCCTCAATCACACAGTGATCAAGTTTACAAGTTTACTGAAATTGAAGACATCCTTCAAACAAAACAGCTTGATCTTACTTAACAGTTTCAATCAAGTCACAAATGCACTTTTGCTTAAAAGCTCATAAAGTGGTACAATAAAACAACCTGCTATTAAAAACACTAGACACCCTATTTGGACTTCTGAAATTCGTACTCAATTCTATGAGTTTCTGTTGTTTAAATAGGTATCTGAATTTTGGGCTTTCTGTAGAATAATCCAGCCCTAATGTGCAGCAACTGTCACCTTGAATTTAGGGTTTGTTACCTCCTATATTCTAGGTGATTTAGGTCTTCTGTTTTAATCTGAAACTTCAATATAAAACACCCTACAGATGCGCCTTGTTTTGTTTTTATCCATCATTAATTAATTCCAGATACTTCTCCTTAAATATCTCTGATCAGTTAATCATTAATTAATTCTGGTAGCAGGTCTGAGATGTCTCAACATCTGTTGGGACATCCTGAAAAACTGAACTGAAGTTATTTATACAATGTCCCAACATCTGGTAGGACATCCTGAAATAAGTTCACATACTCTGTTTGATAATGTCCCAACATTTGATAGGACATTCTGAACTGAATTCAACATTTCTTGTTTGGTCAAAAATTCTGCCAATTCTTAAACATCTACAAACTCCCCCTTTGGCTAATTTTTGGCTAACATCTTTCCTGGTTTTCAGAGTGCAGCAGAAGTTCTTTTTATCAGAGTATATCATTACTTTTCTGTTGATTTTTATTTGAGATTACTCCCCCTCAAACATATATGTGTCCAGTCTTTATCCAGTCTTGTTTCAACAGAAAAACTTATTCAGTTCAGAAGCAAACAAACAGAATTTTTCATTCATTTAAACAGCAATTACATTTGATGTTGTTCTCCCCCTTGGTAGACACAAAATTAGGGGCCAAAGACACTATTACTGTCATTACATTGCTGTCATTACATTTGCCTCACATACATTGATCACTCAGATTCATCACTCTCAGTTGCTTCCTCCACCTCAGTGTCTTCATCTTTATCAGCTTCACTTTCTTCATCAGCCTCACTGTCTTCACCAGATGCAGCATTCTGATCTTCTTCACTTTCCAACCTTTTGATAATTTCCTCAAGCTTCTGCTTTCTAGCTTCAAGCTCTTTGCAGGTGCTTTTGAGTTCAGCAATTAAAGTCTTCCTGGAGATTGGATTCTTAGCAGTGGAGGGACCAGCAGATGTCCCAGAAGGAGCTTCAACATCTGCAGCATGGTGACTTAGGAATAATTTGTAATGAAAAGCCAGGGGGCTCTCTCTCTTGCAGACAGTGTCCTTCTCATTTAAAATCCCAGGGTATTGACTTAGAACAATACCACATAGCAATGATGGAAAAGCTATTGGCAGCTTTGTTGCAGTAGAGATGGCATGCTTCATAGTCTGATCAAAAATATATGCTCCATAATCCATCTTGGTTTGAGTTCCCACAGCATAGATGAATCTGGCCAGACCAGTTGAGATTGATGAAGTGTGGTTGGTAGGCACCCAGTTAGCAGTTCCAATCCTGTTAAGCATGGCATACTTTCTGGTAAGCATGCTCACAGAGAGCTTTCCCTTCACAGGCCAAGCTTTGACCTGGTTTGCAGTGATCACCTTACAGATTTGATTATCTGTCTTGCCTAGCTCATTGGGTCCATCTGTGTCCCTTCCTAGATACTGATTAATGATTTGGGGAGAGAACTCAACACACTTACCTCTCACAAATACCTTTCTGAACTCTGAGGACTTACCATTTGAGCAATCCTCCTGAAGATTCACAATGAACTCGTTGACAAGAAGTTCATAGCAGGGAGAGAACTCTGAGACTGTCTTGAATAGTCCTGCAGCAGAGATTAGGTCAATGAGTTCTGTGCACTCAAGTGCATTGCTGCTCAGTTCTCTTTCCAGGGCAACCCTTCTTTGGTACACATACTTCCATCTGTTGACACTAGAGACAAGATGGAATGATATGTTGTCCAAGGGAGCTTCTGGAACAGCAGTTGAAGCTCTTGCTGGTGTTGGTCTTTTATTGGGAGGAGATGTTGGGACATCTGATTCAACATCTGAATCTGATGGTGTGACAGCTTTTCTCTTCTGGGATTGGACTTTGCTCCAGGGTTTTGTTGGACCAAAGGTAGCTTTAGCTTTGCCTTTCTTTGGACTAGCCTTCTTCTTCTCAGGGATGACAGGTTCAGCTTGCATCTTTCCTTTCCTGGACCTTAGTCTTTTAGCAATGCTGGGTTTCACAGATGATATGATCTCTGCATCAGAGTCCTGCTCCAGATTGACCACTGGAGGAGATTGAGCAGCCTCCTCTTCAGCTGGTTGATCAGCAGGGATTTGATCTTCATTTGAGCCTTGAGCCTGTTCTTCAGAGACCTCTTCATCATTTTCTTTTGAGGCTTTGTCCTCAGTTTGTTCCAGATCAACATCAGATGAGTTCTTTTTCTTATCTTCAGATGTTCCAACATCTGTTGGGACATCTTGTTCTGCAGCAGTGTTCTCTGTATCTTGAGCTGGTTCTTCTTGAGGTGCAGGAATGGTGTTCAAAGGAACAGAGATCCCTCTCACCACTCTTTGTTCAGAGAAAACTTGGTTGACAATCTCCTTGATGGAATCATCAACATATTTGGAGTATTTTGTGGACATGTTAGCAGGAGAGGGATTGCCTTTAGCTTTGCTTCTGATTTGATCTTTACATCTCTTTGGTGTTCTTGCCTTTTTAGTGTGAGAGGCACTTCCCCTGAGCTCGTCCAATGGTGTTGATGACATTGGCACAACAGAGATTGGAGTGGCATGAACCACGTCTTCCTTGTTGAGAATTTCCTCAGTAGCTTTAGGGTTTTGAGACATTGTAGAAGAATATGGATGAACAGCTTTAGGGTTTATGATTTCTGAAGGATTGAGAGTTAATGTGATTCGCTTGTGATGATATGATGAGAATCTTGATAGCTTCTTATAAGTAGTTACTAAATATGTAGCCGTTACAGTCCAAATGATTAGGGATGGAATTCCCAAGGATCTAGACCAGGCTAGCTTTGCCATCTGGAACTTATGCCATGCAATGTCATATGACATGTTGGCACATCTCATTAATTGCTAAATCTCACATAAACAGATTCCAAGTTTGCCCCTTAAATTCTCAAATTGAGTAGCATCCAATGCTTTGGTAAAAATATCAGCTAACTGCAAATCTGTAGCTACATGCTCCAATGAAATCACCTTTTCTTCTACAAGATCTCTGATGAAATGATGTCTGATATCAATATGCTTAGTCCTGCTGTGTTGAATGGGATTCTTTGATATGTTGATTGCACTTAAGTTGTCACAGTACAATGTCATGACATCCTGTGGGACATTGTACTCAGTGAGCATCTGCTTCATCCAAACCAACTGAGAACAACTGTTACCTGCTGCTATGTACTCAGCTTTAGCTGTAGATAAGGATACACAATTCTGTTTCTTACTGAACCAAGAAATCAGATTGTTTCCTAGAAAGAAGCATCCTCCTGAAGTGCTTTTTCTGTCATCAGCACTTCCTGCCCAATCAGCATCACAGAAGCCAGTGAGAATTGGTTTGCACCCATGAAAGTACATTATGCCATAGTCACAAGTACCATTAACATATTTAAGGATTCTCTTGACTTGATTGAGATGACTGACTTTTGGATCAGCTTGATATCTTGCACAAACTCCTACTGCAAATGCAATGTCTGGTCTGCTAGCAGTCAAGTATAACAAGCTTCCAATCATGCTTCTATATAAACTTTGATCTACATTCTCACCCTTTTCATCTTTAGTCAGCTTTAAATGTGTGGGAGCAGGAGTTCTTTTATGAGAAGCATTTTCCATTCCAAATTTCTTCACTATGTTCTTGGAGTACTTACTTTGGGAAATAAACATTGAGTCTTCCATTTGCTTTACTTGCAGGCCAAGAAAGTAGGTTAATTCACCTACTAGACTCATTTCAAATTCAGATTCCATCTGCTTGACAAAATGTTTGACCATCTTATCAGACATCCCACCAAACACAATGTCATCAACATATATTTGTGCAATCATGACATTTCCTTCTTCATCTTTAACAAATAGGGTTTTATCAATCCCACCTTTTCTGTATCCTTGCTTGATAAGAAATGTGGTCAGTCTTTCATACCATGCCCTTGGAGCTTGCTTCAGACCATAAAGTGCTTTCTTTAATTTGTATACATGATTTGGACAGCTTGGATCAACAAATCCTTTAGGCTGTTCTACATATACTTCTTCATTAAGATAACCATTAAGAAAGGCACTTTTCACATCCATTTGAAATAGCTTGAACTTTAAGATACAAGCAATTCCCAACAGTAGTCTTATTGATTCAAGCCTTGCTACTGGTGCAAAGATTTCATCAAAGTCTACCCCTTCAATTTGAGTGTATCCTTGAGCCACAAGTCTAGCTTTGTTCTTTGTAACAATTCCTTGTTCATTTGACTTGTTCTTATACACCCATTTTGTACCAATCACATTTATGTCATCAGGTCTAGGTACAAGATTCCACACTTCATTCCTTGTGAATTGACCTAATTCCTCTTGCATAGCACAAATCCAGTATTCATCAGTGAGAGCTTCCTTGACATTTTTAGGTTCTATTTTGGAAACAAAACAAGAACCTGAAATCACTTCTCTTGATCTAGTGCTTACACCTCTGTTGGGATCACCAATTATTAAATCTTTGGGATGATCCTTCTGTATTCTGATGGAGGGAGGTTTGCTTAAATCTTCTGACCTTGTATCATTTTGAGTGAAGTTATATTGATCATTCTTTTCTTCAGCTTCAATCTTGATATCAGCAGATGTTCCAACATCTTCTGGGACATCTGTAGAAGCATCATCAATTATCACATTTATGGACTCCATGATAACCTTTGTTCTGTAATTAAATACTCTATATGCTCTGCTGTTTATAGAGTATCCAAGGAAAATCCCTTCATCACTTTTAGGATCCATTTTTCTCCTTTGCTCCCTATCTGCCAGAATATAGCATTTACTTCCAAACACATGAAAGTACTTCACAGTGGGTTTTCTGCCCTTCCAGACTTCATATATTGTGGACAGGGTTCCTTTTCTCAAGGTAACTCTGTTATGGATGTAGCAGGCAGTGTTCATAGCTTCAGCCCAGAAATACAGAGGTAACTTTTTAGCATGGATCATAGCTCTTGCTGATTCTTGAATAGTTCTATTCTTCCTTTCAACAATCCCATTCTGTTGAGGAGTGATAGGAGAAGAATACTCATGATTGATTCCTTCTGAAGAGCAGAAATCTAAGAACTTTTGATTCTCAAACTCTTTTCCATGATCACTTCTTATTCTGATCACACAGCTGGATTTTTCCCTTTGCAATCTTTGACATAATTCTTTGAATACATCAAATACATCTGACTTTTCTTTGATGAAGTTTATCCATGTATATCTTGAAAAATCATCAACCACAACATAGGCATACCTCTTACCACCAAGACTTTCAACCTGCGTAGGTCCCATAAGATCCATATGTAGAAGTTCCAAAACTTTGGAAGTTGTCAGATGTTGGAGCTTTGGATGGGACATCTTGGTTTGCTTGCCTATTTGACATTCACCACATATTTTGCCATCATCAATCTTCAGTTTAGGAATACCTCTTATAGCATCCATAGATATGATCTTCTTTATGCCTCTGAAATGAAGATGACCTAGTCTTTGATGCCACAGTTTCACTTCTTCTTCTTTAGCTAGAGAGCAGGTTGAAGTGAGACTGAGATTTTGGGATTCCCACATGTAACAGTTGTCTTTAGATCTGGCTCCTTTCATGACAACCTCTTGTTCTTTGTTAGTCACTATACATTCAAATTTGGTAAAGTCTACACTGTATCCTTGATCACATAGTTGACTTATACTGATCAGGTTAGCAGTTAAACCTTTAACTAGCAGCACATCATCTAGTCTTGGAACATCTTGACAATTCAAGGTTCCAACTCCCTTGATTTCTCCTTTAGCTCCATCTCCAAAGGTAACATACCTGGATGAATGCGATTTTAAGTTTACTAGCAAATTCTTTAATCCAGTCATGTGTCTTGAGCATCCACTGTCAAAGTACCAGTCTTCTTTAGCTGATACTCTCAGAGATGTATGTGCTATGTATGCAGTACTTTTCTTTGACCAGATGAGATGAGATTTCTTTTGATGCCTCTGCTCTGAGTGTTGTTCAGCTGATCTCCAAGCTTGATTGTTGATCTTGTTCTTGGATATGTGGCTTAGATCAGTCTGAATGTCAGCTTTTGGTCTCCAAACTTTCTTGATGACCTCTGTCTTCTGCTTAGGAGGTTGCTGATTTCTATGCAGCACTTTCTTGGTACCTTCTACTTTCTGCTTGGAAGGTTGCTGACACATCTGATTTGGATATCCATGTAACTTATAACAGTGAGGTTTGATATGCCCAAATCTTCCACAGTGATGACATCTCCATCTTTGATATTTTTTCTTCATTTTGTTCTTTCCAGAATGTTGAGACATCTGTTGGAACATTATGTTTGTCTTTGTGTTCTGATGTTGGAGCATCTGTTGGGACATCTTGTTTGACTGTGTAGTTTTTGAAGTAGTTCTGCTAGAGCTTGCTTCATCTCTGTCATATCCCAGTCCACTTTTGTCCCCTGAATGTTTATTATTGCTGAGAATAACATCCAGTGTGTTTGAGCTGCTGTTCAACATTCTAACAGATTTGGACATATGTTCCAATTTAGAGTTGAGAAGGCTTACTTCACTTTTTAAGGTTTAAATGATCTCCTGATCATTTGCTTTGTCATCTTCTAAAGTCTCATTCTGCTTCTTTAGCTTTATAACATCACTGCATATTTCAGAGCTTCTTTTGTATAGATCTTTGAATGCTTGCTCAAGTTCTTCATAAGTAAGTTCTCCACAACTGGAATCACTATCATATTCACACAGTCCAGCTAGAGCAGTAATATGCTTAGCTGATTCTTCTTCTGACTCTCCTGAGTCTTCATCAGACCAGGTCACAGAGAGTCCTTTCTTTTGCCTCTTTAAGTAGGTAGGACATTCAAACTTGATGTGTCCATATCCTTCACATTCATGGCATTTGACTCCTTTATCTTGACTGGTCTTTTCAGCAAACTTTGACTTTCTGTTAACATCATATGGTCTCCTGTTCTCAGAGTTTGTGTTTCTTCCACTGGATTTGGATTGGCCTTCCATTCCTCTGAGAATCTGTTTGAATTGTCTTCCAAGCAAGGCAAGGTTTTCTGATAAGCTTTTGTCATTTGCTGATTCATCATCTTCTTCTTCATCTGTATTTGACACCAAGGCTATGCTTTTGTTCTTTTTGACATTTGTGTCATTCATTCCCATCTCAAAAGTTTGAAGAGAACCAATGAGTTCTTCAACTTTCATGGAGCATATGTCTTGAGCTTCTTCTATTGCAGTGACTTTCATGTCAAATCTTTTTGGCAAAGATCTGAGAATCTTTCTTACAAGCTTTTCATCAGTCATCTTTTCTCCCAAAGCTCCAGAAGTATTGGCTATATCCAAGATGTTCATATAGAACTCATGAATTGATTCATCTTCCTTCATTCTCAAGTTTTCAAACTTGGTGGTGAGAAGTTGAAGTCTTGACATTTTTACTTTTGATGTTCCTTCATGAGTTGTTTTGAGAGTATCCCAAACATCTTTGGCCAGCTCACAATGATGTACAAGTCTGAAAATGTTCCTATCAATGCCATTGAATAAGGCATTTAAGGCTTTTGAGTTGCCTAGTGCTGAGTCTTCTTCCTCCTTACTCCATTCTTCTTCTGGTTTCAGCACTTTTGATCCATCTTTGGTGTCTTGGACAGGATGATCCCATCCAACATTAACTGCTCTCCATGCCCTGTTGTCAAGTGACCTTAAGAATGCAATCATTCTTGGCTTCCAGTAGTCATAATTAGATCCATCCAGTATAGGTGGTCTATTTACTGACCCTAAATCTCTGTCCATGTTACAGAATTTGTATTCCCTAGATCTCACCCAGTATAAACAGGCAGGGTGCCTGCTCTGATGCCAATTGAAATTCTGTGATCAGGTATGAGATGTCCTAAGAGATGTCCCAACACTTATTAGGACATTTGACAAATTTAACCAAAACTTAAACAGCAAGAAAAGTAAACAACACAGAAGTTTGTTAACCCAGTTCAGTGTATAACCACACCTACATCTGGAGGCTACCAAGCCAGGAGGAAATCCACTATTAGTAATATTAATTCTAGACTTAAACCACCCTGTTTAATCTATCACTTAATACTTACCCAATGCAATTTCTACCTAAGACTCACTTAGATAAGAGTACCCTACTCACTCCCCCTCAATCACACAGTGATCAAGTTTACAAGTTTACTGAAATTGAAGACATCCTTCAAACAAAACAGCTTGATCTTACTTAACAGTTTCAATCAAGTCACAAATGCACTTTTGCTTAAAAGCTCATAAAGTGGTACAATAAAACAACCTGCTATTAAAAACACTAGACACCCTATTTGGACTTCTGAAATTCGTACTCAATTCTATGAGTTTCTGTTGTTTAAATAGGTATCTGAATTTTGGGCTTTCTGTAGAATAATCCAGCCCTAATGTGCAGCAACTGTCACCTTGAATTTAGGGTTTGTTACCTCCTATATTCTAGGTGATTTAGGTCTTCTGTTTTAATCTGAAACTTCAATATAAAACACCCTACAGATGCGCCTTGTTCTGTTTTTATCCATCATTAATTAATTCCAGATATTTCTCCTTAAATATCTCTGATCAGTTAATCATTAATTAATTCTGGTAGCAGGTCTGAGATGTCTCAACATCTGTTGGGACATCCTGAAAAACTGAACTGAAGTTATTTATACAATGTCCCAACATCTGGTAGGACATCCTGAAATAAGTTCACATACTCTGTTTGATAATGTCCCAACATTTGATAGGACATTCTGAACTGAATTCAACATTTCTTGTTTGGTCAAAAATTCTGCCAATTCTTAAACATCTACACTTTCTTCCCGGGTTTTATCTATATTTTCCCTTTCCCTCCTTGGGAATAAATAAAATTAGGTGGCGACTCTCAAGTCAGCCCAGCCGCGACCGCATTCGCGAGGATCGTATTTTTCGAGGTACGACAACTGGCGACTCTGCTGGGGACTGGTTCACCCCTATGCAAGTCAAGCCTAATATAGGTTGCTTCACGCTTGTTTGTATGCTTATCTTTATGTCTTACTTGTTTATGTTTTACCGCTTTCTTTATCGCCTTCCATATTATACCTTGTGGTTCTTGGATCGATATTTTGAGACTTGAGTGAAAGGCTTTATACCCGGGTCTTTGAGTATAAACTTAAGCTAGAAGAGGTTGTGTAGTATGGGCTCCCGAGGGAACCGCTCTCGTGGGTGTCGATACGAAAACCTCGCTTGGAGTAGATTCTAATGAGAACAATGACGACCATCAAGATTTTGACGTGTGTGCTCAAGTTATTTTCATTAGGGTCGTCGACTCTGAGGACCTTTAGAACCTTAAACAGTGTGGCTTAAAAACATTGGTTGATGGTCGCGTAGTATGGGGCACCGGAGTTCGTCTTCGTGTGGCTCGATATGAAGACCTCACTCAGAATAGACTTTATCAATGGAGTTGATTGACTGTCAAGGATACATATGAAACGGACACGTGCATCAAACAATTGAGAAAGGTCAATAACTCTGAGACTTTGTTTTAAACCCCATGTCGATGATCGCGTAGTATGGGGCACCGAGAGACTTCCCTCTCGCGTGGTTCGATACGAAGATCTCACCCAAAAGAGATTCATATGGTGGAGTCAATCAACCGTCATGCTTCTGGCGTGTGTGATGAACAACCATAGGGATTGTTAACTTTGGGATTCCCTTAACTTTATAGCCTAACCGGCAAAATCCTTGTGAGGAAGGCAATCTGAGTATCCTCCATCCGTACTTTGGACTTATGATACCATGACTAACATGTTTTCGCATTTTATTTGCATATCATTGCATTCATATTTGCATTCATTTTGCATTCATAGTCGCTCATGTTCATTCGTTCTCGTCTTCAGAGTTGTTGAGTACCCGTCAAGCTGATTCCTCCACGCAGATACAGAACTAGGGCCCACGAAAGAAGAAGAATGGCCGAGCAAGAAGAACACAACAAGCGAGTCAGGGAAGACATTGATGACCTGAAGAGTAGTGTGAGTAAGATCATGGAAATTCTCCAAGTCTTGGCTACTAAGGACACTCCAGCTCAGAAGACCGTCACCTCTGAAGACAATAGTTTCGTCATTAACGCAGAGTCTTCAAGATCCGCTAGCACATGGCCAGAATTTGGATTGCCACCGGGTTATAATCCGCCATTTGTGACTACTCAGATGACTGGTACATCCACTTTTTTCGAACCTGGAGTGTTCAATGACTCTCAACCCAATGTGCATACTGTTGCCCAAACTGCTTATGTGAATCCTCCCTTCGCGCATAATCCACCATCTTCGGTACAAGGAGAGGCGGGAAATATCGAGGATGTTAGGGAAAAATGTATGACTTTGGAGAAGAGGATAAGAGCTGTGGAAGGATTTGATGTTTTCAATGCTGCCGCATCAGATATGTGCTTGGTTTCGAATTTGGTTATGCCAGACAAGTTCAAAATGCCAATATTTGAAAAATACAAGGGAGACACTTGCCCAAAGAGCCACATGATCATGTACTGCTGCAAAATGGCCGCTCATGCTGACAAAGAAAAACTTCTCATCCATTGCTTCCAAGATAGTTTGAGTGGAGCATCTTTGAAATGGTATATGGGACTCGAGAAAAGCCGTATCCAATAATGGCAGGATTTACTTGATGCATTCCTGAGACAATACAAATACAATCTGGACATGGCGCCTGACCGCCGTCAGCTTCAAAACATGGCTCAGAAAGAAAAGGAATCATTCAAGGAGTATGCTCAGCGCTGGAGAGAGCTAGCTGCTCAAGTTGAGCCTCCCTTGGCTGAGAAAGAGTTGACTGGTCTGTTCATGGACACTCTTCAACCTCTTTACTGGGAAAGGATGATTGGCAGTGTATCATCTAGTTTTGCTGACCTAGTCACTATTGGAGAAAAACTAGAGGAAGGAATCAGAAAAGGAAAGTTTGGAAGTGCTGAAGCTTTTAATGCTGCGAAAAAGTCCTCCGGGAACTTTCAGAAGAAGAAAGAGGGTGATACTCATGCTGTCAACACTGAAAGAAGACCCTACTACAAGCAGCAACAATATGGTGAAGCCCAAGTAGCAACAGTTTCTCCTATGGTTAACGCTCCACCAACTCGAGCTCATCCACAAAGGAATGTTGGTCAGAATCAGACTCGCAATCCCAGGCCCAGGACTCCTATTGATCCTATTCCCATGAAGTATGCTGAGATTTTCCCTTCCTTGTGCAAAAAAGGTCTTGTTACCACCAGACCTCTTAACCCTCCAAATCCTCTTCCACCAGGATTTAGGAGTGACCTCCATTGCCCATTCCATGAAGGAGCTGCAGGTCATGATATTGAGAACTGTTTTGCTTTCCAAGCTCGAGTTCAAGACTTGGTCAGGGGAGACTTGCTCACCTTCACACCGAGAAAGGTTCCCAGGGTTGAAATAGATCCCATGCCAAAACAAAGTGGCTGAAGATTTGATTAAAGAATCACAAGTTATCACCTAAAGCCAGCGGATCAGACAAGAAAGCTCATCCTTGTTACTGATTAGACACTAGGCCATGTTTCTTTTCAGTTTTAATTTCCTTGTTTGTATTATGTGTACTTGTTTAAAGACTTTGATTATTCTCTAATGTTAATGTTAATGAAATGAGCATCGCATGTTTTTGAATCAATTCATTTACCTTCATATTTATGCGTATTCGTGCTTTTCATTTTCAAAATTTCCAAAAAAATATATATGCCACTGTTTCTCTCATTCATCTGTTGTTTAAGCAATGATTGAAGGGAGGATGACGAAAAATACCCAAACTGCTGAATGATATGCTTTCAAAATAAAACCTTACTGATGATATACAGGCATTGTTTCAATTCCCAAACACTGGAGAAATAAGGAAGTTAATCCATTGTCAACCCCTTTGAGCCTATAAGTTGGAGTTTCTTTCTACACGAAAAAACCACAATCTTAACCCGAGGCAGGGTAGTTCTCAGTTAATTCAAATATGCATTCAAATTCAGGAAATCTTTCCTTACATCTTTCAATAAGGATCTTCAAGCCCAAGCTTTCCTTTGCACAATTGTCAAGGAACTTGATGGCAGTCATTGTCCAAATCAAAAAATGAAAAAAGCCGCTAAGTCAATACCTAAAAGGTGACTTAGGCAAAATAAAAGCATCCCGCTGGACTGAAAATGTCAAAGATACAGTCCAGGCAAAAGTTAGGGATAATTCAAATCAAAAGAGGTCACCAAAATTCCTCAACAAAGACAAAAATGAGCTCACTCAAAATCCTCATCAAATAAACCAACAAATGTTGGGAAATAAGCAATGAATGCTATCCAATAATCCTGTCTTTTAAGCCATCCTCATTGGTGCAACCTCAAATAACCTGAATGTATAGGTTGAATTAATTGAGCGTAGGACTGAAGATCATCATGGAGAATGGGTTGGGTAAAAATTAAATTTTGAGCCTTATATCCTTTGTTTCATAAACCGTGAACCAAGCCACGTTACAACCCTTTAAAGACCTAATTAAAGTTCGGTTTGTTTCGAAAGCATATCTCAACAAGGTTGCGTAAGCTGACTCCCCAAGAGATTTGCCAATCATTCGCTTTGGTATCATACCTATCACATTATTTTTTCATTTTTGCATTATCTTTCACTTTGCACTTTGTATGACTTAATAAACAGTGCATTCTTGCCAGTATTTCATTTTCTTTACACCAACATCATTCCAATAATGATTTTGATTTCAAATTTTTTTCTTGAGCGTTGCATTAAAATTAACATTTTTGAATATTTTATTTGCAAGCAAGTACTTATCATCAAGGAATTCTAAACTATTGAGAAACTTGACCGGTGATCTTATCAGGGGCACCTTGCAGTCCAAGATCTTGTTACTCAGAAGAATTTCCCTTTCTGGACTCGGGCTGAGGCAAAAATTTCAAGCGACCAGTCAAGCAGTCACTTCAGAATCATTCAGCATGGGGCAGTCTACTTCGAGCGACCCCCAAGCAAAGCTTATCACTCCTTCCTAAAAAGATCAGCATCTTGATACTTCGTATAAGAGTGGTTGAGGTTGTGTTCAAGACATCTTTCAAAGGGTATAGTTGGCAAAGTTCACCGTGTTGTGGAATCAGCTGTTTCAGCCGCACCTCTCCAAAAGAGTCTTATCCCGTGGCCTCAGCATTTGCATTGCAATCATTGCACCATTTGCATCATACAATTTCATATCAAGCATAGCACGAAGTTTACTTCATGCTCATATGCATTCCCCGAGGTCTTGTTATCTTATTTTATGGTTGAAGTCCAATTTCTGTTGGCAATCACCAAAAATCAAAGTCCAACTCACTTGGCACCTACCAAAGCAGTCGTGTCTGTCACCCTGTCTTTCGTGTGTTTATCTTCCTCTTCTTTCAAAGGTCTCTTTTCGGATAATTCCCATTGAGAAATTTGACGTGGATATCTCCGTTTCCTTCAAATTTATCTTGTTAAGATATTTGACGTGGATACCCCTTTCCTTCAAACTGTGTTAAGTTTGGCGTGGAACCCTTTTCCTTCAAAATGTGTTCAGTTTGGCGTGGAACCCTTTTTCCTTCAAACTGTGTTAAGTTTGGCGTGGAACCCTTTTCCTTCAAACTGTGTTAAGTTTGGCGTGGAACCCTTTTTCCTTCAAACTGTGTTAAGTTTGGCGTGGAACCCTTTTCCTTCAAACTGTGTTAAGTTTGGCGTGGAACCCTTTTTCCTTCAAACTGTGTTAAGTTTGGCGTGGAACCCTTTTCCTTCAAACTGTGTAAAGTTTGGCGTGGAACCCTTTTCCTTCAAACTGTGTTAAGTTTGGCGTGGAACCCTTTTTCTTCAAACTGTGTGAAGTTTGACGCATACTCTTTTTCAAATGTCTCTTTCCGGTTAATCCCATTGAGAAAGTTTGACACAAATCCTTACTTCAAGTAGCATCTCTCTGAATGTCTTGTTGAAAAATTTGATCTTTCCCTTGTTGTATCTTCATAGTTTGGTCTCATTCCACATCTAATGCTTTTTAGATTGTTCCGGACGTTGATTTCCAAATTTGAAGCTTACATATCCATAGTTTTTTCGGGATGTCTTTAATACCTTTCTCAGGATTTATTCCTCTCATCATTCCAAGTATTTCTAACTATTCCAGGTCACACAGACAGATTTTCATAAATATCTTGTTTTTCCTCAACCAGTATCTTACCTTATCATTTTCAATGTTTTCTCCTCATTCAATCATTTCATCATGCCCACCAGACTTTGTGTCTCATAGCATATCACATCCATAATTAAAATCCCTAGAAATTGCATCCATATACATCCCATGTTTCAACATCGCATTGCATTTAACATCGGACAAATTTTGGGAATTCTTATATCTAATTGACTTTTACCCTAAAAAATCGAACACCTTGCTACTGTTCACTTCTTTGGATTCTAGACAGTTAGATAGGGGCATCTGTCATACCCTAAATTTGTCCCACCCATATATTTACGTTTATTCGTTTTTTGACCGCTGATCATTACTCGGGGGAATCCGATTTCTCTCTCTCTCTCTCTCTCTCTCTCTCTCTCTCTCTCTCTCTCTTAAAAATTGTTTCTTTAATCCAAACGTTCCCTTTTTACCATTATTATTCATTAATTCTATTTTCATTATTTCTATTATTATTTTATTATTCTTTTTTTAATTTTTATTAGCATTATTTTTGCTAATTATTATTTATTGCTATTATTTATCATTATAATTATTATTGGTTTGATTATTGTTATTTTCATTATCATTACTATTATTATTTTTATTTTATTTTATATTTTTTTTGTCATTTATCTTTTACTAATTTATTATTGCTACTTTTTAAAAAAAAAAAAATCATTTTTTCTATGCACCCAAATTCCATGTTTAGTAACCAATATGTTGTATTAGCCCCACCATTTGTTGATACCATTTCCAAAAGTCACAATCCATACAAACAAACCATGGTTCATTTGAAAAAGAAAGCAATTCTTTTTGTTTTAATCATTTATCCCCATGTTTTATCTTAATCATCTTCATAATGACTATTGTTTTTTTTATCCATCTTCACTTTATTTTATTTCGTATTATTTTTTTTGATATTTCATTTTAGATAACTTCTCTATTTTCATTTAAGAGTATGTAAGTTTTCTTTTATTTTGTATATATAACTTGTTTTGTAATTATAATGTATAAGTATTAAACTTTTCTTGCTACATTATAAAAAGTATGTAAAAGACTTGTTTAATTTTTGGACCCAGGACTATAATCCATAATACCGCAGCAAGGAAAAGTTTAGCCCCACTAATTGCTATGTTGTGCCAAATAACATTAGTGCAAGGCACGTATTCCTCAACAATGAATGCGGTTACTATTCCACATAAACTCCATCCAAAAAATCACGTGATGATGCATCAAATACTGGCCCACAAGACGTAATCCCGTCCGCACATGATTAACAAACCTTCTGCACATGCCTTCAGCGAAATTCGTGGATGAAGCACCAACGCGTTGAGCAAAACGGCAGCATTTCCCCAAGTTCTAATACCAATTTCATCTATAAGAGTGATGCATTCTTCGCTCAAAAAGAAAAAAAGGAGAAAGGAGAAAACTTCTCATGACCCCTGCGAAAAAATGCAGAAACAAAGAAAAGAAAACAGATAAAGAAAAAACCTCTGCAGATTTTTTTCTCATCCCTAATTTTCTTCATTCCTCAAATAATCTCTAAATACCCATTAATATCATCCATAAACCACTTTCTTTCCTTCAAACACTGAAATAAACCAAAACTCACTGTGAAACTGAGAACGCCGAGTGGGGAGAGCGTGAAAATCTGCCGCCGTGATCGCATCAAACCACCACGAAATCTGTATCCGAGAGCGACTCTGAGAGAGAGAGAGAGAGCCGAAATAGATCTTGAAATCGAAAAAACCACCGCCGGCCTCCGAGATCCATAGCCACCGAACACGGACCGAAAGAGCAGAGTCAAAAATCACGATTGAGAGGGTGAGAGATCCTCGAGTATTTAGAAGGGGGTGAGTGATTTTGATTCGTTTTCTGGTGCTTATGTGCTTGGATTCTCCAATTTTTGATTTTGTTTCACGGTTGATGCGATTGAATTTGGTTTCTTTTTCTCTTCTTTTCTGCGTTGAAACGGTGAGAGAGAGAGAGTTATCAGAGTTTCTTTATTAATTCCCTTTTGAGAGATTAATTTGTTTAATTATTCAATAAATTTAATGACTTTAATTTGTATAATTATATTTCTTTATTGCTAGATGCAAGATATTTGCCTTGTTTTACTCAACCGATTTGATTTATGGTTCAAAAATACTAACACACTCCAATACTGGTTCAACTTCTTTTTTTCCTTTATTTATTTATTTATATTTTATTTTATATTAGTTGGATTTTTGGATAGTAATAGATTTTGAGGTTTACCAAGTTTTAATTTATTTATTTTCTTTTTTTATAAATTATTGTGTATTTTGGGGGCCTATGATATAACTAATGGTTTATTGATATTCGATTTTTTTTAATCGACGTTGTCTAAACCAATTTGAGGCCATTTTTATATTTCCTATTTATTTATCGGTTTATCGATTTATTTATATTCATTATTTGGTCTATGATATTATTATCCGATTTGTGACATTCAATTTACCGACGTTGTCCAAATTGATATGAGACCGTTTTCTATTATTTTGTTGGTTTTCTAATTAATTTTAGATCCATTATTATTTATCGACTTTATTATTTATTCGGCCAGTGATAAATGGTGATATTCGATTTCCGATAAATCGACGTTATCCCCTAATTTGAGGCCACACGTTTATTTTCCTTATTATTTCTCATTATCTCAATTTATTTTATTTTGGCCGATGAATAAATATTTAAATATTCGATTTCGAATAAATCGATGTTATTTAAATTAAATATGAGGCCTAACTATTATTTTATTATTATTTCGACTTTATTTTATTTTTTGTGGTCAATGATATAACAAACGATCTAAATGTTCGATTTCGACAAATCGGTGTCATTTAGATCAATATGAGACCAATTGTATTTTTTATCGCATTTCTTTTATTTAAATAATTATTTGGTTATAAAGTAATGCTCGACTTCTCATAGAATGATTCTAATTTTGAATCAATTCTAAGATAGTTAAAGAGCTAAATTTCGACGCTTTCGGTTTAATTCGAGCTCCAACGGCTCCACCTTAGCTTAGTATTATGAATCGTTCTCGCGTAACCATTAATCCTTAACCTCCATTTTGCACTCACCCTTCGCGATCGCTTTATGCCTCGCAATTGACCTACCAAGACGGTTCTTTTAAATCCAAACCCTTGATCCAACGTCAAGTGGTCTTAGGTATTAAAACACTTTAATAATATGAGAGAAATTGTACGCCACGAGCCTTAAGTGGTAGAAAGGAGGATTACGAGCTCTCGTTATTCGCTCCGATTATTCCGTCGCAAGATACTTGGCTTGTTGGTTCGGAATAAACTATCCATAGTCTTTAGTGCAATTCGACTCCTAAAGAAAGATAAATAAAATTTGAATCCTTTTCCTCCTTTAGCAAGTAATTCATTAGGCATAGACATCCTTTCGCGCGTGACAACTTAGAAGGTTCCCATCGAGTACGATGGATGTAGGGGGTGCTAATACCTTCCCCCTGCATAACCGACTTCCGAACCCCAATAATGGTTACGATGACCTTGTCTTTATCCTTTCTTCCCGGGTTTTATCTATATTTTCCCTTTCCCTCTTTGGGAATAAATAAAATTAGGTGGCGACTCTCAAGTCAGCCCAGCTGCGACCGCATTCGCGAGGATCGTATTTTTCGAGGTACGACAGTAATGCCTTGATCAAGAGTTTGCAATGTTTATGCATAAATGTCATTTTGTGAATTTTGTGACATTTGGTCATGAAAGTGTCTTGTTCAATGCTGAATCTTGGTAATGGCATGTTGCATAATGTTGTTATGGTGCATTGAAATAAGTTAGAGGTCATACAAAGCCCTAAGAATCACTCTTGCAAAAATTCCCTCTTTTGAGAATTTTGTGAAAAATGGCCTATGGAGACTTGTGATCCAAGGAAAGATTTTGGTCTTGTAATATTGCACCATGTTTGATTGATGTTTAGAAGTCAATTAGAGGTCACTTGAATGCTTGAAACTTGATTTTTGCAAAAATCCTCTTTGGCATGAACTTGAAAATTATGTGATTTTTGCCAACTTTGAAAGGCCATATCTTGAGTTCTAGGATGAATCAAGACATGTTCTTGTACGTTTTGAAAAGGGAAATATCCAATCTACAACTTTCATGACCAAGAAATTTTCTTTTGAAGCATTTTTGGTTGAGAAAGAGGAGGTTGAAAAACTTTCCCAAAATGGAAAGTTTGCATTTCAAGTCATTCCCATTTTTGGCAAGTTTGCAATTGGCTCAAAATTCTTCAATCTTGTGAACTTCCAACCTCTTATAAGATCAAATAAAGATCATATAACTTCAATTTGATGAAAATACCCCTTTGGTTCCATTGTTGGGGGCCTCAGATGCCCTGATTTTGACTTAACTTGCTTAAGAAGTTACCCAGTGAACATATGACTTCCACAATGAATTTATTCATAAAACTTGGTAAATATGATCCTTATAACATCTTAAGAACATTAGAAATAAGAATGGCCCAAAAATTTGGAGTTAAGGCCTCTGAAACCAAAACCCCAATTTTGGTCATCTATGTAGTGAAACCCTAGCTCTGCTTCTATGCCTTTGCCAGTTCTTGGGATACCTTGACTTTTATGAACTTTGAGGAGTATAATATGATGATAGAACACACATGGACCCTCTTGGAAAGCTTTGAGGCTTTGGTATGGCTCAGATGGATTCTTGGATTGCTCAGATCACAAACCCTAGATGCAGATGAACTTGAACTTATGCAGTGAAGCAAAAATGCAATATGAGATGGTATGCCTATGCTAATGCAAACATGAAAGATCACAAGACATGGTGTGATATGAGTGAGGGGAAATCTTGGGTGTTTACAATATACTATATATCATATTTTGTCAAGATCATTTTCCATCTTGTTATTCGTCCGGAGAGAGCAGGTTTCTCAAATATATACTTGATTGGATCCATTTTTGAAGTCAATAAAGTGGTATGAGTCAACATATACTGTCTTAGTCGGCGAGCATCCCATGCCAAAGCGCAACAAGTTTTCTCAAGCAGTGAGTATCTTGTTTCACAGTCGGTAAACTTTTTGCTAAGGTAGTATATTACCTGCTCTTTTCGACCAGACTCGTCATGTTGCCCCAACACACACCCCATTGAGTTATCCAATATTGTCAAGTACATAATCAAGGGTCTTCCTTCAACTGGTGGCATCAATATAGGAGGTTCCTGTAAGTACCTTTTGATTTCATCAAAAGCTTCCTGACATTCATCATTCCATTCCAATACTTGATTTTTCTTCAACAACTTGAAGATTGGTTCACAAGTAGCAGTCAACTGGAAAATAAATCTTGCAATGTAATTCAGTCATCCCAGGAAACCTCTAACTTCTTTCTCAGTACGAGGAGCAGGCATCTCTTGTATAGCTTTTACCTTTGCAGGATCTACTTCAATACCTTTACCACTGACAATAAAACCCAGAAGTTTACCAGATCTAACTCCGAAAGTACATTTGTTTGGATTTAACCTCAACTTGTATTTCTTCAACCTCTCAAACAACTTGTGCAGGTGATCAAGGTGCTCTTCTTCATTATGAGATCTGGCTATCATATCATCCACATATACCTCTATCTCATGGTGAATCATATCATGGAACAAAGCTACCATAACACGCTGATATGTTGCCCCGGTATTCTTCAAACCAAATGGCATTACCTTATAGCCGAAAGTGCCCCATTGTGTAACAAACGTAGTCTTCTCCATATCTTCAGGTGCCATCTTAATCTGATTATACCCAGAGAAACCATCCATAAAAGAGAATACCTTATGTTGAGAAGTGTTGTCTACCAGAACATCAATATGTGGAAGTGGAAAATCATCTTTAGGGATGGCTCTATTCAAATCCCTGTAATCTACACACATGCATACTTTACCATCTTTCTTAGGTACCAGCACCATGTTTGCAACCCATTGTGGATAAGAAGTAACAGCTAAAAACCCTGCATTGAATTGTTTCATCACCTTTTCCTTAATCTTTTCTAACATATCAGGACGCATACGACAAACTTTCTATTTTATTGGATGACAATCCTCTTTCACTGGTAGACGGTGAACCACAATATATGTATCAAACCCGACATATCTTCATAAGACCAAGCAAAAACTTCCACATAGTCATGTAACATCTGAATTAGCCTGTTCTTGATACCATCTTCTAGTTCAGCACCTATCTTGATTTCTTTCCTGTTTTCCTTGGTTCTTAAGTTCACAACTTTAATTGGTTCCTCATGTGGTTGTATAGTTTTCTCTTCTTTCTGTAGTAATATAGCCAACTCTATAGGTACTTCACAATCTTCCTCCTTTCCATCCTCGACTTGATAGATCGGATTTTCGAAGTCATAATTGGCAATAGCAGAATTGTTATCAATAGGATCCAGAGTGGATGAATATCTGCATTTAGTGATGTGGGTGTGTGTAAGAACACATAGCTTTTTTTTTGATAAAAGGAAAACAAATAAAAGAAAGACAAATATCACAATATTTACGAAAGCGAGAAACGTCCATTGATTTTATTGAATGAAAATATGCAAATGAAATGACAACCCTAATAAGCATACCATTGTGCCCCGGGCAAGGCACAAGGCTTAAAAGTAATTAGTTGTTCAAAGTTACAAAAATAAATTTAGAAAAACGAAATAGCATTTACTCCTGACTAAAGGAGATAGGAATAACGTCTTCAGCCTTCCAATTGTTGAGTCCATCCCCCATGGTAGGAAAAATCCAATCGTCCAGGTTGTAACCTTCATCATAATCTTCCACAACATTGACTTGGTCTTTTATGATCCCTCCATGAGTGATACGAGCAGCACGAGCACGACGAACAGCCTTCTGAGATTCTGCAGTAAAACCCAAACCAAACTTGTCAGACTTATAAGGGATGTCAGGAAGCTGACCCCAAATAGTACAACCACCTTCTTCAACCACAACTCTAGCATCTTTGAGGGAGGCCATTGTAGGAGGCACTCTAGTAATCACATGAATTCTTTTAACAACAGGGGGAGCTTCAGTAGTAGGAACGACCCAAGGAACTACTTCAAATATCTAGCAAGGAGTCTCAACAAATTCACCCTCCATATCAACATATTTAAAAGTGTTCACATGACTGACCATGTATTCTTCTTCACCATAAACAATGACAATCTTTCCCTTCACTGGATATTTCAACTTCTGATGTAAAATGGAAGTCACAGCACCTGCCCCATGGATCCAGGGGCGCCCAAGCAAACAGGAGTACGCATGATGAATATCCATCACATAGAAAGTGGAATCAAAAACGTGAGAGCCTACTTTGACTGGAAGATCCACCTCTCCATGCACCATTCTTCTTGAACCATCAAAGGCCCTCACCACCACATTATTTGGTCTTAACACTACATCATTCAAATTAAGTTTGTCTAGAACCTCCTTAGGTAATACATTCAATGAAGAACCATTATCCACCAATACATGAGACAAAGTAGTGCCCCTACACTCATCGGAGACGTGCAGAGCTCTATTATGGTTTCTGTCGGCAGGAGTCAGATCAGCATCATTAAAACCCAAGCCATTACCACTAGTTAGATGGGCAACACAATTTTCAAATTGGTCCACAGAGATTTCATGTGGCACATGAGCAGTCTTCAGGAATTTGATTAAAGCCTTGGCATGGACTTCAGAATATAATAGCAGAGATAACATGGAGATTTTGGAGGGAGTATTCCCCAACTGGTCAACAATATCATAATCACTCTTGCGGATGATCTTCAGTATTTCTTCCATCTGCTTAGAGAGATCTTCACTAACTGGTGCCTCAGCTTGAATCGGTTCAATCAATGGTCCTTTGCCCCGAGCCTCAGTACTTGGCCCAGGGTAAGATATATGAACTGGAGTAGCATCAACTTTTGAGGTGTCTTTTGGAGAGAAAATCCTTCCACTTCTAGTAACCTTACTGGATCCAGCAATATTGTCCACATCAAGATTAACATCAGTAACAGGTGCATCAGTTAAAGGTTCTTGTTTGACACCATGAATATAAACATAAGAACCATAATTCCAGGGTATAGCCTTATCAGAAGTATATGGGATAGGACCAGGAGTAGTAATAATCATTGGAGCCACCTTTGGCTCAACAGTAATCTTCACAGGACCCTTAGAAGTGATCCTCACTGGACCATTTTAAGTAATCTTCACAGGAATCTTGTTAACCATAGCCACATCTTCAATTTTCAAATCTTGAGCCAAACCTCCACACAGACTCTCTATAGAAGGGGTCCTCTCAAATAGTATAATATAGTTATCTATCAGGCGTTGAATACCTGACCTCAACCTCCAACAACAATCAGGTTTATAGACACAGTAAAAACAATCTTCACTGCAACCCAGAAATAAACCGGCTTGCACAAGTTTCTTCTTGACAATAGCTAGAGGAGTAGTTATTTCAGCCACTGTACGAACATAAACAACCTCATCAACAACATTAACAGTCTTCTCATGTTTAGGCATGGGAGCAGTAATCACATTAGGAGTTTCCGGAGGGTCAAACTCAATTTCTCCATTTTCAATCATATCCTGGATTTTGTTCTTCAATGACCAGCAACTGTTAGTATCATGGCCATGACTATTAGAATGGTATGCACACCTTGCATTTGGATTGTAACGAGAAGAGGAGGTATTGATATTTTGTGGTGGGTCCTTCAAAGTAATCAATTCTTCTTTCAACATATGCTGCAAAGCCTAAGCCAATGACATATTGAGCTTGGTAAACTGCCTCCTAGGCTTGGGATGACTACTCTGTTGTTGCTCTTGTGGTGGGGGTGTAGGATTAGAAATCAAAACATCTCCCACAGATTGGTTATGATCATTACGACCATATTGGCTATACACAACATTGGATTCCTTCTTCCCAGGAGGGGTTTCTTGGTGATACTTGAAGAAGCAACTATCTGAATCTTTCCACTTCGTATCCCAATTTTAACACGTTCTCCAGTCATTATCAGCTCAGTGAAGCCAGATGATGAGCTTCCAATGAGATGACTATAGAAAGGACCAGTCAACGTACTCATGAACATATCAACTAATTCCTTGTCAGTCAAAGGGGGTTGAACTCTACTTGCCAGATCTCTCCATTTCTGAGCACACTCCTTGAAACTTTCTTTGGCATCCATGGGCATGCTTTGGAGCTGCATGCGAGTTGGTGCTAAATCAGAATTGTATTGGTACTACTTATAGAAAGCCTCTGCGAGATCATTCCAGTTGCGAATATTGGTACTCTCCAGTTGATACTACCATTCTAGTTGGGATCCAGACAAACTCTCTTGAAAGAAATGTATCCATAACTTCTTAACAGGAGTATGAGGTAGAATTCTTCTGATATAAGACCCCAAATGCAGTTTTGGGAAAGACACACCATCATACACCATAAATGTAGGAACCTTGAAACCTATAGGGATGGAGACTCCAGAAATCAAACTCAAATCTTCAAAGTCAAACCCAAAATTCTTCTGTAGTTTCATAGAATTCATTCTATCTACCAGCATCTTATACTTCTCCTCACTAGCAGGACCATGATAATAGTTCTCCTCAGAATCAGAATCTTCCACAGTATCATGGAGACTGCCTCCTTCTCTCTCAGAATTTTTAGACTCAAGATTCTCAACCTCTTCCTCTGTCTTGACAGGACCTCGGAATCTTCTACCCAGGTTGATGAGGCCCACTAATTTTCTAGTCTTCTTCTTCTTAGTCAAAAGTGCCTTCAGCTCATCTTGTCCCATGGACAAGTTCAGAATCATTTCTTGAAATTGGGCATTCTGAGTCTGGAGATCCTTAACAGTTTGTTCGAGAGCCATTTCTGCTGAAATAAACAGCGAGAAGATAAGATACATGTTCATAAGAAACCTGTGATGCAATGATATGGTATGTATATACTTATGCAATGTTTTCAAGGACCGTAGGATTTAAATTTGTTTAGACGAAAAAGAAGAACAAAATTTTATTAGTAAATGCTTAATATAAGTTTTGCCCCTTGGGCTTACAAAGAAATAACAATAAGATACAAAAGATAAATATAGGGTTTTAAGTCTCCCATGGACGCTTCCTCTTTGCGTGGAGGTACTTGTTGAGGTTTTGCTCCTCGTGAAGTTGCCTTGTTAGCTCCAGAATTCTTTCTTGACCAGCTCTGAAATGAGTCTCAAAAGTATCCCTTTGCTCCTTCAACTGAATCCAGGACTTTTGCAATTCTTCCAAATCAGTGGGCATGTCTAGATGAAGGATGGTATAAGGAACATCTCCTTCGGCAACAGGCTCCATAGTGACTGGTAGAATAGCAGGATATGGCATCATAAGAGTCTGAGCACGAGATCGAACCCATATGAGATAAGGCTCCATAGGAATAGAATACTTTGGCTCCAAAGTGTTGCTGTCAATCCTATTCACCTTGTTCCAAGCTCGTATAAACCTTTGATGGTAACCCTGAAGATCGTTGTCGTAGTCGAACACAATACCCTGAATAAGCATTTCATGAGGACCATTACTCCGAGCATAACCAAACTGACGTAGTGCTAAAGAAGGGTTGTAGGTAATTCCCCCTCTTATACCAAGGAGTGGCACATTAGGGAATTCCCCACAACGGTCAATGATAGTAACATTCTCCATATATCGAGAGCACCAATGAATATCTGAATGAGAAAGTGACATGATCCTCTTAGACCACCTGAACCCTTGTTCATTCTTCATCACTGATCGAGGAAGGTGAGAAATAAACCACCTAGACAATAAAGGTATGGAGCACATTAGAGTCCCTCTTGCTTTCGTAGTACGAGTGTGAAGAGAATGTAGGATGTCTCTAAGTAATGTAGGTACTGGGTTGTGAGTCAGAAATATGTTGATGGCGTGTACGTCTATGAACTGGTCTAGATTAGGGAGCGAAACTAAGCCATAGATCAATAGGACTAGGATCTCCTCAAAAGCATTATAACTCATAACCTTCAAGAACACTTGATCTTTATCCATCAATACCTTAGCAAGAATACCCTTAACTCCGCTTCTCGTTTCTAGGACAATGTCTGATTTCTTCAGATGCAGAGCTGCAACAATGACTTCAGGTTTAGGCTCCTTCTTTAAGCCTGTGAAGGGTCTCTGATCAAGGATAGGTATACCTAGTATTTTGGAGAACTCTTCCATTGTAGGAACCAGCTGATAGTCGGGGAATGTGAAGCAATGATGTTTAGGATCAAAGAACTAAAATAAGACACTCATCATGTCTTCATTGAACCATGAAGTGACTAGATCCAGTAGGTGACCATGCCTCTTGATGAATTGGGAGTTTTCAGAAACTTGAGAGACCAATTCCATAAGCTTAGGAGGTATTCCAACAAAGTTGATCCGAATAGTATTCCTACGAGCAGAAGCCATGACCTGCAACAAAGAACAATGATAAATCCTTTGGTCCTTGAAACAGTTAGTGAAAATGCTATGCTTATGATGCATGATGTCATGATGTTATGCTCAATCATAAACATGTGGCACACACAAACAAGTCACACAATAGCCCTAGGTTTGAAGACTTGCATGAGGTTTAAAGGTAAGTACCCTCCCCTGAAGTTTAGTTGGTTCATCCTGTCCTACAAAAGTAACCAGGTTCTAAGGGATATCAATATCACTGATCCTTCCCAAGGGTGGTTGTTCAGTAGGAAACTTACTTGCCAACCAAAACCCTCCAAGTTTAGGATCTCAATGAGCGTAGTATCGAGTATCAACCAACTTCAGTCTTCACCAAAGCCGGCTATCTCACTACTTTCTAAAGGCCAAAATGGGATAACTAGGGTTCTAGAAGTCAGTTAGTGTATTGACAACATATGGCAGCCCCATATTATCCTTAACTTACTTAAGGAACATAAGCACCAACCAAGAAGTCACACTAACTATAGCCACTAGATCAACCATATCGGTATACGCCGTATAATTTCCTTGGTCTATTTCCATTTACCTAGGGTACACTAGATCCGGGTTAGGATCTTTCACACTAAAAGCCCAACAAGTAATATAAAGCAAACAAAGCAAACAATTAAGTGATCTAATTCCTAAGGGTACCCCTCTTTTACTTAGTAACTCCCCAGCAGAGTCGCCAGTTCTGTAACACGGTGGGAGAACTGACTTTTAGTCATGTTGCGGATAGCAAGAGTCTCCATCGATTTTATTTTATCCAAGTGGAAAGGACATAAAAGAACAAGAAAGCCCTATTTTAAAAGACTTTAGTTTGGGGGGTAGGTTATACAAAGGGAAGGTGTTAGCACCCTTTATATCCATGGTTATCCATGGGCTCTTAGTTACTTAGCTCACTTAAATTGTTTTTTTGAAGAGTGTAGTGTGTGATTAGAAATTTTTCTAAGTACTTTGTAATGATCATCGTATGGAAGTATACAAAGCCTTGTTTTGAAAAATTGTTTAAGAAAGTGAGGTGTAAAAAAGTATTTTGAAATGTTAGCAAGCAACTAAGAGGTACCTACCCTAGATTAAGTCTTTCATGTTCTCGTATGTTCTTTCAATGGTAAGACTATCCATATTATTAAGGAATAGGTAGTCATTACCTTGGATGTGTTAAGGGACAAGCGTAGGGTCATCGTATGGTCATAGAAGGCAACTTAAGGGGTGTCTTTAGCAATTCGTAGGGACTATCATCATTTATTCGAAGGGACAAGATCATTATTCCGTAGGCAACCTCGAAGGGACTTGATCTTTTAAACTATAGGGACTATGATGATTTATACTTGAAGGGACTTTTGCTTAAGACATCCCTATATTCGAGGGACTTGACCATTTTATTTTAAGGCAACCAAGAGGAATATCCTAGGAAGTGCAAGATGGCGATCAAAGATCGACTTACGTGTGTGAGTGTTTATTTTCAAATATTTATCTTTTTAAAGTTAATTATCTAAATTAATTTTAATTACAAATAGTTTCCACACCCTATTTACTAACCACACAATAAATATTTATAATGGAAATAATGACGGAAAATAAATCTACGAATTATTACATGGCTTTGGGATAGTTACAATATAATCAGATAATAATAAATAATAATAATAATAATAATAATAAAGCAAATATAAATAAGCAATAATAATAAATAAAGCAATAAATATTAGAATTAAAAAATAATAATAATAATAATAATGAAGAAAAATCAGAATTTTAAAAGAATTATTTTAAGTTAAATAAGTTAAAATTTTAGAGTTTATAAGAAAAAATAATATAAGTTTAAATGATAATAATAAAATGATAAGGTATTAAAAAATTTATACAAAATAAAAAAAAATTTATTAAAAAAAATATTTAGTGTTAAAGAAAATTAGGTTAAATTTTTAGGGTTAGTGAAAAAATTAGGGTTAGAAAAAAAATTAGGGTTTTAATTAGATATTTACAAAATTAAACATATAAATGGTAAAATAAAAATAGTTAAAAATATTTATTTACAAAATATTTTAGAAACATAAAATTTGGATTATAATTTATATAGAGAAAATAGTTGAATTTTTATTTATTAAAAAAATGTTTTAGTTAATATTAATAATAATAATAATTAAGAAAATATATTAAAATTGTTAAAAATAGAGAAAAAGAACAAAAATGACTTACCTGCTGGAGCCTGGGGTCGAACCCAGGCCTCCATGCTCCCACAACAAGCTTTCCAACCAACTGAGCTAACACGCGCGTGTATCAATGGAATCACCTTGGCAAATAATATATGAAACTTGTTTGAGAAAATAGGAAAATCCAAAAAATTGGTCCCAGCCAGATTCGAACCAGCATCCTCATTCTCACAAACCAAATGCCTTGCCAATAAGCCACATGGGGCGCGTCTGCTAATAAACAGCAACAAACAATTATATAATAAACTTGTTGAATAATGAAAATAATGAGAAAAAGGAATAGCCTCACCCAGGTTCGAACCCAGGACCTTCTATCCACACGCGTATGCTCTGACCATCGGGCCAACCAGTGTTTGTTGACATATAATAGAAACAATACAATAAAATATTAAATCAAAGATTTGAATTTCCAGATGGCGCCATGAACTTCATCTTCAACCTTTTTCCTGTGAAAATTCCTGCAAGTTTTGTTGCGATTTTTCCTGCGATTTTGCTTACATAGGAAAGCCTGCGAATTTCAAATAGCATACAACACACAACAACTCTTAAAATTGATTAGATCAAAATGATCCTTATAACCTGTACGATTCAATCATATCAATAAAATTCATTTAATTATCTTATTTTAGAGAACCCTAATTTGGAGGTTAAACCCTAATAATGGCATCTTATGGTTTCGGCCATGAATCTTTAAGGAAAACATCAAGAAATCATCTATAGGAACAATCAAACTAGAAAACACAAACAAAATTCATTAGTTATGCATTAATATACGAAATCAAAAAAATGAGTTTCAAGAGAAAGTATGATTCGGTTTTAGCTATTCTTGAGGTTTTGGATGTAATGAATGATCAAAATTGCATTAGTGATGTTCAAAGAACACATTTGAACCTTCAAAACGTCTTGATATGGTCCCTAGCTCAAAATCCGAATGTGATATTTTCCTTGAAAATTTTGAAGTTGGAAGGGTGTTCTTGGAGGCAGAAATTTGTGTCCTTTGCTTGCATTAGGTTTGTGTATATGTAGGGATTCAAATTAGGTCAAAAACTTGTGGATTTATGGGCTTATGAAGATAACTTGATCATGAAGTTTTATCACTTTCAAATATTCAAAAAATCTCATCTATCCTTTCTATTTTTGGTCCAATCTAACTTTGGTTGATTTCCAATCATTCTAAATATAATTCAAATAATTTTCAATTAAAGATTTCATGCTTTATTTAATTTTTTCATATTTTATATATATTTAAATTGAATTTTAATGAATAAAATCCAAATAAATATAAAATAAATTATAAAAATCTGAAAAATAAGCATTGGGTCGTGTATGATGTCATTGTAAAGATTGGATTACAAAATTGCAAGCCCATTTGGAAAAATTTGGTTTTAAGACCTCATTTGCTCAATATATCCCTAAAAAAATTCCCAACTTTGCCAAGGCACAAATCCCTCAATTTTAAGGCTATGAAGGTGTTCTTGGACATTTTGGAAAGCTTAAAGAGTCCTCTAACCAACCTCTTTGGTCTCATATCCTTATCCTTTACCATTTTAAAATTATGCCCTTTGGAAGATGTTGACTTTTTGTTGACTTTTGAAATGACCTATAATGTTTTAGCTCAATACCTTCCAAATGAAGCATTTTTAGGCTTGGCTTGTAAGACACAAAGTTGTAGAGAATTAAATTTCCTTCAAAATAAGCTTTGGATGGGAAATTTTTGATGAAGCATGTGAAAGTTATGGCTGGTCAAAGTTTAGTTGACTTTCCTTAAGAAAACCCTAATTTAGAAACTCCTGATTCTTGATGATCTGAAACTTCCTTGATGAATCATTATCAACCCTTTATAAAATGATGAATTTTACTTCATAAAATTGATGTTGGAAAAAAATCTTGAAGTTTGACTTTAGTTTGACCACAGTTGACCTCAGTTTGACTTTTTAACTACTTTGACTGATTTTTGCATATCTGATCATTTAACTGGGCAAGCTCTTTGGGACTTTTTTGAAACTTGACATGGGGATTATTAAATACATGTGGGATGTTATGAAGCTCACTTGAGGCCTTGAAAATCATTTTAACCCGAGGAAACACAAAACCCTAGTTTTGGACACTTTGCTTAGGAGGAGGCATTGTCTGAGGAAACTTCCACACTTCTTGACCAATTGGGAGTCTTGAGGATCTTATGATCATCTAGAAGTCTTGAGAGGTTTTCTTGATTGTGGGAGGGAAAATTTTGGGGTGCAACACCATTGTATGTCCCTTTTGGAAATTTATTTTATTGCACTTTATTTTATAATTTTAGCATTTGGTCGATGAAAGTCTAAAAATTGAGATTATCGCAAATCTTGGTTAAGACGAGACCATTAATCGGCTGCCTTTTGCATTGTGAAATCGAAATTAAAATTCAATTTAATTTTCGAAATCGACATCGATGCATACATCGACACTCGACTTCTCATAGAACGATTCTAAAATTGAATCGGTTCTAAGATAGTTATAGAGCTACATTGCAACGCTTTCGATTTAATCTTAGGTCCAACGCCTTCAAATAATTTAGAACAATTTACACACGCTTCCTCTTGGGAAAATACAACGAACTATTTTATTTCGTGTAATTTCGTGTAATTTATTATGTACCCCTCTCCCTATTCCGATGTACGTCATTTAAATTTCCACATTTGTGATTTTGTTCACTATGAGCACCCTTAGAGACTAGGCTCGATCTCATTCTTCTTCCGTAAACCCTTGGTCCAACACCAATTGGAATCCTAACCTTGCGAGCTGAGCGTATTATTCCTCGCTAACAAACCAGACAAATAAACCTCCATTTTCATTCACCCATAAGTTGAGCGCATCGTGCCTCGCCACCAGCCTTCAAAAAACCAAAACGTCTCTTTAGACCAGAACCCTTGATCCAACGTCAAGTGGTCATAGGTAATAAAATACCTTAATAAATACGAGAAGAATTTTACGCCACGAGCCTTAAGTGGTAGAAGGAGGATAACGGACGTCCCGTTACTCACTTCGATTATTTCGACGCCGGATGTTTAAACGAATTGATCGGAATAATCACCTCTATCCATAGTCTTTAGTGCAATTCGAATCCTAAATCCTTTTTTGAAAGAAAGATAATAAAACTAACAACCAATCACCCGTAGTAGGTCGAACTACGAAGCTCTGACTTTCCACTAGGGAGTACGTAGGCACAAGGATCTCGATCCTTGTCGAGTACCTTAGGGTCAAAAACTTTAGTTTAGCAAGTAATTCATAAGTATAGACATCCCTTCGCACGTGACAACTTAGATGGTTCCCATCGAGTACGATGGATGTAGGGGTGCTAATACCTTCCCCTTATATGACCGACTTCTGAACCCAGATAATGGTTTCCGACAACCTTGTCTTATCCTTTTTTTGTGGTTTTATCTATATTTACCCTTTCCCTCTTTGGGAATAAACAAAATTAGGTGGCGACTCTCATGTCAGCCCAGCCGCGACTGCATTCGCGAGGATAGTATTTTTCGAGGTACGACAGCTAGCAACTCTGCTGGGGACTGGTTCACCCCTGTGCAAGTCGAGCCTATTCTAGGTTTTTTCACGCTTGTTTGGATGTTTTCCTTTATGATTTATTTATTTATTTATTTGTATCGCTTTCTTTACCGCTTTCCATATTATATCTATCTTGTGGTTCCTTGATACGATGGTATTGAAACGATACTTTTATTGCAAAGAAACTTGAGGGAAAGGTTTTATACCCGAGCCTATGAGTACAAACATAAAATTAGGAGAAGTTGAGTAGTATGGACTCCCGAGAAAGTTCTCTCGTGGACGATCGATATGAAGACCTCGCTTGGAGTAGATTTTAATGCGAATGCTGACGACCGTCATATTTATGGCACAGACGATCAGTGTTTTCATTAGGATCTTTGACTCTAAGGACCTTTAGAACCTTAAACCGTTTGGCCCAAACAAAGGGTTGATGGTCGTGTAGTATGGGGCACCAAGGGGTTATCCTCGCGTAGTTCGATACCAAGATCTCACTCCGAATAGACTTTCTCAATGGAGTTGACTGACTATCAAACGACTGACACGTCCAGCAAATAGTTGAGAATAGTCTGCAACTCTGAGATATTTGTTTGAAACCCTGTGTCGATGGTTGCGTAGTATGGGGCATCGATAGGTTTTTCTCTCACGTAGTTCGATACGAAAACTTCACCCAAAGAGATTCATATAGGGGAGTCAATCAACTATCATGGTTATGGCATGTTTGATGAACAACCATATGGGTTTATACTCTGGGGTTCCTTCAAACTCTAGATCTTACCTGGTGAGATCCTTGTGAAGAGATTAACCCAAGTATCTTCCATCCGTACCTTGGACTCACAAAATTCTGTGATAAAAGATTTTGGATTAACTTGAGGCTCTGATCTTGTGATCTTGGATCATGCATTTCATTTGCATACCATTTCATATGCATTGCACATCATTTTCCAAAAAAAAACTCATTAATCCTTCGTCCATAACCCGCAGTTGATTTCTTGATACTTGTATTGGACTTGAATTATCTTTGAGGACCATGGATCCGTTGGAGCAAAGCCATGCTATGTTAAGAGGAGATGTGTACTCGATGAAGAACCATGTGGACCAACTTGTGGAGACCATGATAGCCTTAGTAAAAAGAGAGGACAACATTCAACGAACGGAAGTTGCTAAGAGTACAAGCGAAGATGGTTCTCAAAATGATCTCGAACAACTCAAAAGAAGGCTTCCCAACAACAAATCAATGCCCAGTTCCTCAACACTAGCAATCTTTAGCCCAAGTCATTTCTTTGCATTTGTAGTTTCTTTTATGTTAAGTACTACTTGCTTTTAGATATTGTTGTTAATAAATGGTAATATTAATGTAATTAACATGCGTGTTTTGAACGAATCCATTCGTATCCACTCACGTTTTCTCACGTATTACAAAAAATCACAAAAAAAAATTGCACTTTATAATGCCCCAAATTTTATTTTATTATTTTAATTGGATTATGTATTTTGTGTGTGAATGGAAGAAAATATTATTTAATATAAAATGTGTTTATATTGAATAATTATTTGGAGAATAATAAAATAATTGGAATAATAAAAGGTAAGGGGTAAGGTGGTCTTTTGTTGAAATTAGTAAGGGTAAAGGTGGAAGTTCATAAGTTGGACTAAGGGGCTTAAGTGGTAAGAAGGAAAAACGATCGTGTTTTGGGAAAACGAAGAAAGATCGTGAAAAGTTGAGAGAGAAGAGAAAGGGCTAAGGCTTGAAGAAGAGAATCCGCAAGGAAGAAGAGTTTTCTCGTCAAAACCAAGGTAAGGGTGAGATTCTTCCGTCTATTAAGGGTTTTATAATGGGAATTGGGTAGGTTGATGATTAGAGGTTTGAGGTTTTGGTGACTAAGTAGGAATTGTGTTGAATTGTTGGTAATTTGATGTTTTTATGTGATAATTATATGAATTAGATATAAATATCAGTAATTATGTATTTGTCTGGCTAGAATTGGTGTTTTTGGGAGGTGAATTTGTAGTGGTTTGAGTGTAGGTGAGCAGGATACGTCAAGTGGTGTTCAGTGAAGTCGGTGTACTTCACGTCTTTAGGATGTCGACTCTGATACGTCTCTCTGGGTGTCGGGACGAAGTTTGCTTTCGTTTATTATTATTTAAAGAAAAATATTTTTGTAATGGAGTTAATACCTTACTTGTTAATTTGATTTTCGTTGTGAGGTTGAACATTTTTATAAAAACGTATCTTTGAGCCAAGTGTGGTTTTGTTGAATTGTGACACTAAAATGTTTTGATGAAATGAAAATACTTTGATTTTTATTAATAATTTCGTAGGTTAATTTGGGTGTTACAAAGTGGTATCAGAGTAGGTCGGTCTGTCTGACCAAGTAGTTGAGTCGTTGAGTTGTTGTCTTGTTGTTGAGTGTTGAGCGTTATTCATGTTGTTGGTTTCTAAATTATTGTTGGATTATTGTTATGTGTGACAGTTTTAGAATGGCTGGAAGAAACGATGATGCATTTTCCGCTGCTATGCAAGCGATGGCACATGTTGTGCAGAATCCGATGAATGTTGGGGATCGTGAAAGTGATGATTCAGGAAGAATGATCTGCCTACATTCTAGGGGAAGTATGACCCTGATGGAGCTCAGGATTGGCTCAAGGAGATCGAGTGGATCTTCAGGGTGATGGGTGTTTGGAAGGAAGCAATGTGTGGTTGGGTGCACACAAATTGGTAGCTGAAGCTGATGATTGGTGGGTTGGTACTCGTCAACGGTTGGATGCGTCTGGTGAGGCAGTCACCTGGGTTGTGTTTAAGAGGAATTTTTGAGGAAGTATTTTCCTAAAGATGTTCAGGGAAAGATGGAGATCGAGTTTCTAGAGCTGAAGCAAGGATGTATGTCTGTGACCGAGTATGCTGCTAAATTCACTGATTTGGTGAAGTTTTATCCTCATTATAGAGAGGCGACTGCTGAGTTCTTGAAATGTGTCAAGTTCGAGAATAGATTGAGGCCTGAGATTAAGCAGGTGATTGGTTATCAGAGAATCCGTAGATTTCCAGATTTGATGGATTGTTGTAGGATCTTTGAGGATGACAACAAGGCTCGATCTGAGAGGGCTCAATGGCCACAACAATTTGATCATATTACACGATAGGCTTTGATCTAGAGAGGGGTGAATAGATCACAAATTTAAAAATTGGATTTTATGGCACATCAGAAACAACCCGAATCAAATTGTCTAACCGACCCTATTATCGAAAAGCTCGGATATGCGTAACATTACACAATTAAATGATAATTAACACAAATAATTCAACAACATTTAATCACAAACCAATTAAATGAAAAGTTACACGTCGAGATTATTTCCAATGTTCAAAATCAAATAAAACACAACAATGCAATTTATCCAACACTTAGTGTACGATCGATAACGTTTGGAAATTTGATTCGTTTTGTTGATGTTAAAAGTCAATCACAATCAAAGTGATCATGATTATATCAGCAATAACACTTTAAAAGATAACCAAAAACAATTTCCGATTGAATTAATCAAAACAATAATGAAATTCGATAATTTGAAAAACACAAAAATTATATATATATATATATATATATATATATATATATATATATAGAGAGAGAGAGAGGAAGATTTGTTTAGACAGTTCCCTAATCGGCCTCGCTATGGGTATGTATGCTCTCAATTCAAAATCGAATTAAGATACTTGCAATTAACCTTACTTTGCAATATATGTTTATACAAGAGATGAAGAACTCTAACCCCCCCACAAACCCTATGGTTTGTTTTTTATTCTACCACTTCCAAACCCTTGATCCAAGTTTGATCAAGTCACCAACAATTATGCTACAATCCACCAGTTCTTGTTACTGCATTACAATACCTCTCGTCTCAAGGTTTTCGCTCAGTCGGATTAATCCCTAGGACACACTTGTTGAGCCCAATATTCATGAAAATGATCCACCGTCTCGTGCTACTCTCTAGCAAGAAACCACCTTGTCCCAAAGCCTTCACTTGGTTGAATCCGTATTTGCGTGATCTTGTCCAAAACCTTCAAATCTTCAATAATCTTAAAGGAAAACGACAACTTGATTTTCTTATTTTAAATACACAAAGAACCCAACCCAATATTCTCGGTTACACCAACCTAATTGAATGTTAGCGACCCTAATCTAGATGGTCACCCAATCAAAAAATGATTATGTGTAGTTTGATTATGTATGTGTGTGTGTGTGCATGGAAGAGAAATTGAAGATGATGAGTATCTTTGTAATTCTAGTTTTGTGTAGGTTTTTGATAACGAGAAAATGTATCGATTATATTGCTATGTTTCATTACCGTTTTATCGCATAATCATCGTTTTAACACCCGATTCCTCGAGTTTTCCTTACCATTTTGCAGGTACATCGTATACAGAGCTAAATCATGAGCCAAGAGCAAACGGAACGAAAACAACCATAAAAAGATGAAGAAATGAAGAAACCTGCAAAAACCTGCATATTTTGTAACACTCACGGTCGTCACCTAGGTGTCACGACCGTGACACCCCAAAAGGAGCAATAACGACCGTGACATATCCTCACGACCGTGACACTTAAAATTCAAGGGACACGAACGTGATGCCCTTGTCACGACCGTGACAAGGGAAAAAGAGGTTATTTGACTGAGACTTTGTCAAAACGCTACGTGCATATGATCTGCCTATTTTCCAGCCACCCTCCTGTATCCACGTTCCTGTATTCTCTCAACTGCTCCTACGAGGCCTAAGCAAACAAGTTCAACCACAAGCCCATTAAATCTTCTATAAATAGCATAATTCATTTGAACAATTTACAGAAGCATTATTTTACCAATTTCCTGCGGAAGCTCTGCCAAATTATTTTACAACCTTATTTTTATTTCAGCATTATTTTCGTTGTTCTATTTTTATTGTATCCAAACCCAACCTATAACAATTTCCAACATCAGGAAATTGTTATAAAAATTTATTTGTTTCAAAGCCTTCAGAATCTTTATTTTATTTTCGATTCCGCCAAATACTCCGAGCTTTCCGGTCTGTGGAAGAAGGAGTCTGCCATTTTATTGTTAACCAGGTTTATATTAATTTGCAATTTTATATTTATGTTGTTTATTTATTTTTCTGCCATGAATATTTTGTTTATTGTTTCTCTGCCTTTGTCTGTTTCAACAAAAATGAGTAGCTAATTACCTTAGGGCGGTATGTAATTAAAACAAACTAAATCGGTAAAATCAACTATAGGCTTAAAATAATTAATAGCTTAGTATTCTGGCTGATACTTTTTATTTAAAATCGACCTTTTTGTTACGAGAGTAAGGAAAGTGTATTAGGTTAGGTCAAGACCACGAGAGTGTGAGATTTTAACCAGATAGCTAAAGTTAGGCATTTAAATTAAACACAGCGAGAGCGCTTTAAAATAAATTAGAATTACTAAGTTTCCAAAAATTATCTCTAAACACTTATGGGCTAGCGAGAGCAGGCATAGGACTTTAGGGGTAAGATCTAAGATAAGACCACGAGAGTGTGAGTTAAGGGTATTTAAACTGGTAACCTCTACAGAATAGATTAAGTGAACACCTTTATAAGCCTAGGTTAGATTGACCCGCCTAAGTTAGCATAATTACATACCGACCGCCTTAGTATTATTTTATTAAAACTTAAATTTAATTCCCGCCTTTAATATTTTAAAAACAACAAAAAATCGTGACAACCCTTCGCCTTAGCTAAACTAGAAGTTCATCTAGCACTATGTAACCATAGAGTCCCTGTGGATCGATAATCTTAAATATTACTTCGATAGGCTGTGCACTTGCAGTTAAGATACCGCTAGACACATAATTAGATACGTCTTTAGCCCATCAAGTTTTTGGCGCCGTTGCCGGGGACCTTAATTTAGTTACTAGTGCACTTTAGGTAGCATTGTCTAGACTAAGGTAACAACTATTTTCTTTTCTTAATCTAAATTCCCGAGTGTATGCCAAGTACTCACTCTAAAGGCGAAGACTTGCAACCTCTAATCCCAGAATCGGAACGCTTCTTACACGTAAGAAGACGGATATTCGATTTCGAACAAAATTACAATATTCCAGATCTTCAATTAGATCCGCCTAAACCAGTCATAACATCAAAGGACGCAGAGATGGCTGAAGAACAGAATCACCCACTCAAGTATTACGCCAGTCCTTCGCATGCTGAACCGCATTCTAGCATTGCCGCACCAGCTATCAACCGAAATGATTTTGAACTAAAACCTTCGTTGATATCAGCCGTGCAACAAAATCAATTCTCCGGAAATCCTACCGAGGATCCGAACCTTCATCTTTCGATCTTTGTGCAATACGCAGATACCGTAAAAGCCAATGGAGTTACCCAAGAAGCTATTAGACTACGTTTGTTTCCTTTTTCACTTCGAGACAGAGCGAGAGCCTGGCTTCAATCTCTGCCTTCGAACACAGTAACTACATGGGAGGAACTAAAGAGAGTTTTCTTGACCAGATATTTCCCACCTAGCAAGACAGCTATGTTGAGAGCTCAGATCAATGGATTTAAGCAAAGGGAAAACGAATCACTATTCGAAGCTTGGGAACGCTATAAGGATATGCTAAGACTTTGTCCACATCACGGATTAGTAGAATGGATGGTCATCCATACCTTCTATAATGGACTCTTGTACAATACAAGAATGACAATTGACGCTGCCGCGGGCGGTGCATTGATGGACAAAGAATACAATGATGCTTATGCACTTATCGAAAGTATGGCTCAAAACCATTACCAATGGGGAAGCGAGAGAGTCGCAACTGAGAAACCAACAAAAGGAGGTATGTACGAAGTGAGTAGTATGGACCAAGTCAATGCAAAGTTTGACCAACTAAACCAAAAGATCGACAACTTGGCCATAACACCAACAGCCACCGTGGCTGCAGTAACACCTAACTGTGAGTTATGTGGAGTTCCAGGACATGAGGTTCCTGATTGTCAACTATTGACAGGAATTCCGACAGATCAAGTGAATTATGCTCAAGGAAATCCATACTCAAACACATACAACCCAGGTTAGAAGAATCATCCGAACTTCTCCTATAAGAATAATAATGCTTTATACGCACCAGGTCAAGCACCAGCTACACCACCAGGATATCAAAAGACTGCTCCTAATGTCCCTAGAAAATCGAACCTTGAGTTGATGATGGAGAACTTTATAGCTAACCAATATCAAACAAACAAGGACTTCTTAAACCAAAACATTCACACTAGTGAGCAGATTAAGCAATTAGTGAGCAAAGTAGATGCATTAGCTACACATAACAAAATGCTTGAAACTCAGATTTCACAAGTAGCTCAACAACAAGCACCTACTGCTGCACCAGCTGGAGTATTTCCTGGACAACCTCAACCTAATCCGAAAGGACATGCCAATGCCGTAATATTAAGAAGTGGCAAGGAACTTGACGGACCTACCGATCCAAGACTTGACAATCCAGCCATGTACCAAAAACCGGATAAATCGACTGAAACGGTGAATGATCCAGAAGAAAAGGAAGATGATAATCAAGAGGCAGTGGAGAAATAAAAGCCTTATGTGCCTCCACCACCCTATAAACCACCAATTCCGTACCCTCAGAGATTAACCAATTCCAAGATGACGGGTCAGTTTAAGAAATTTGTCGAACTTCTGAAACAGTTGAATATTACTATTCCGTTTACAGAAGCAATCACTCAAATACCCTTGTATGCTAAGTTTTTAAAAGAGATATTATCTAATAAGAAAAAGATAGAGGATAACGGAACAGTTACACTTACTGCTGAGTGTAGCGCCATAATTCAGAATAATATGCCTCCTAAGTTAAAAGATCCAGGAAGTTTCTCTATACCCTATGTAATAGGAAAATTCGTCATTGACAAAGCTCTATGCGATTTAGGAGCCAGTATCAGTGTTATGCCCTTACGATTTGCAAAAGGCTAGACATGGGAGACCTAAGACCAACTAAAATGTCTGTTCAACTAGCCGATCGCTCAGTTAAATATCCTGTAGGCATACTAGAAAACGTCCCAGTACGTATAGGACAATTCTACATCCCTACTGATTTTATAATCATGGACATCTCTGAAGACTCCACTACACCTATCATACTAGGAAGACCATTTTTAGCTACCGCCGGAGCTATAATAGACGTAAAAAGAGGAAAGCTAACCTTTGAAGTAGGTGAAGAGAAAGTTGAATTTATTTTAACACAATTCTTACAATCACCAGCTATAGAGGATACCTGCTATCTATTAGACGTAATTGACGAATGTGTAAGAGAAATGGAACTGAAAGAAACTACCTATTCTGAAATTATGAAAATTCAAATCCCTCAGATTTTCGAAGATGATAATTGGCGTGCACCGTATCAAGACGATAGTCTAAGAGAAAGTTTAGCACTTACACCGGATCCCATGCCAAGTAAAGATAAACCTACATTAGGATTAAAAACTTTACCTAATAACCTAAGGTACGAATTCTTAGACATTGAATGTAAAAGACCAGTTATAATAAATTCCAGTTTAGGAACTATCGAAACAAAGAAACTTTTAGATGTCTTAAAGAAATATCCAACTGCATTAGGATATAACATATCTGATCTCAAAGGAATATGCCATTCGATCTGTATGCATCGTATTCTGCTAGAAGAAGATTGCAAAACCTCCAGAGAATCTCAAAGAAGAATTAACCCAATCCTTAGCACTGTAGTGAAAGAAGAAGTTAAGAAACTACTAGATGCCAGAATAATATATCCAATCTCTGATAGTAAATGGGTTAGTCCAGTACATGTAGTGCCAAAGAAAGGAGGTATCACTGTTGTGAAAAACGCTCAAGGCGAATGGATATCGCAAAGAGTAGTGACAGGACATAGAGTGTGCATAGGTTATCGTAAACTAAACAAAGCCACTCGAAAAGATCATTTCCCACTACCCTTTATAGATCAAATGTTAGAACGATTAGCCAAGCATTCATACTTCTGTTATCTTGACGGTTACTCAGGATTTTTCCAAATCCCTATCCATCCAGATGATCAAGAGAAGACTACATTCACATGCCCATATGGAACGTTCGCTTATAGACGAATGCCCTTTGGATTATGAAACGCTCCTGCAACCTTTCAAAGATGTATGATGTCAATCTTCGCAGATTTTATAGACAACATCATGGAAGTGTTCATGGACGACTTCTCTGTATGCGGGCAAAGTTTTGAAGGATGCCTATCAAATTTAGAAATGGTGTTAGAAAGATGTGTAAAAGTAAACCTCGTGCTTAACTGGGAGAAATGTCATTTTATGGTCAGAGAAGGAATCGTATTAGGCCACGTTATATCCGACAAGGGAATTGAAGTAGATAAAGCTAAGATAGAAGTCATAAAAGATCTTCAACCCCCTAAAACCATTCGAGAAATACGAAGTTTTTTAGGACACGCCGGTTTTTACCGACGATTCATCAAAGATTTCTCGAAAATCACTAAACCTCTTACTGGTTTATTAATGAAAGATGCTGAGTTCATATTCAATGAAGATTGTCTTAAAGCATTCGAAACTCTAAAAACAGCCCTCATCATCATGCAACCCCCTGACTGGAGATTACCTTTCGAAATCATGTGCGATGCGAGTGACTATGCTGTAGGCGCAGTTCTAGGCCAGAGGAAGGAAAAGAAACTTCATGCGATTTACTATGCCAGTAGAACCTTAGACTCTGCTCAGATGAACTATGCCACTACTGAAAAAGAATTGTTAGCAGTTGTCTTTGTGCTTGACAAATTCCGTTCTTACCTAGTAGGAGCGAAAATAATCGTTTACACCGACCATGCTGCTATCCGATATCTATTAACTATGAAAGATGCTAAACCGAGACTCTTGAGATGGATTTTACTCTTACAAGAGTTTGATCTCGAAATAAAAGATAAGAAAGGTACTGAAAACGTCGTAGCGGACCATTTATCTAGAATAGAAGGTATTAAACCCGAACAAGTGCCGATTAACGATGATTTTCCGTATGAACAGCTGATAGCACAAATAGGAAGCGACCCAGTTCAGTTAGACTTAAATGAACCAGAACCCGTGGAAACAATCCAAACGACTGTAGGACTGCCATGGTACGCTGACATTGTTAACTACCTAGCCGCAGGAGCTCTTCCACCTGATCTAACCTATCAGCAGAAAAACAAATTCTTTCACAATCTCAAACATTATTATTGGGATGAACCATTATTGTTCAAAAGAGGACCCGATGGAATCTTTCGTCGATGTATTCCCGAAGAAGAAATAGAAGATGTCATTGCTCAATGCCATTCATCTCCTTATGGTGGACATGCAAGTACTTCCAAGACTTGTGCAAAAAGCTTGCAAGCCGGCCTATTCTGGCCTAATCTATGGAAGGATGTCCACATCGCTGTTATAAATTGCGATCAGTGTCAACGCACCGACAATATTTCAAGAAGAGATGAAATGCCTCAAAAAGGAATATTAGAAGTAGAAATCTTTGACGTCTGGGGAATAGATTTCATGGGACCATTCCCATCATCTTTCGGTAATAATTACATACTCGTAGCCGTTGATTATGTTTCAAAATGGATTGAAGCTATAGCTTCTCCTACAAACGATACACGAGTAGTAATAAAGCTTTTCAAAAATATAATCTTTCCCAGATTTGGTGTGCCTAGACTCGTCATAAGTGACAGTGGCTCGCACTTCATTTCAAAAATCTTTGACAAAGTATTATCTAAGTATGGAGTAAGACACCGGGTGGCAACACCATATCACCCACAAACAAGTGGACAAGTCGAAGTCTCAAACAGAGAAATCAAACAAATCTTAGAAAAGACTGTCGCCATATCTCGGAAAGATTGGTCATCTAAACTTAATGAAGCTTTATGGGCTTATAGGACCGCTTACAAGACACCCATAGGTACTACACCTTTCAAACTAGTTTATGGAAAATCTTGTCACCTCCCGGTAGAACTAGAACACAAAGCTTATTGGGCGATCAAAACTCTCAATATAAACTATAATGCTGCAGGAGAAAAGAGAATCCTAGACATTAACGAATTAGAAGAATTAAGGCTAGATGCTTATGAGAATGCTAAGATATATAAAGAAAGAACTAAGCGATGGCATGATAAACGCCTATCTAGGAAAGAATTTAGTGTGGGAGACGTTGTACTCCTCTTTAATTCAAGACTTAGGCTCTTTCCTGGAAAATTAAAATCTAGATGGTCAGGACCCTTTGAAATAACTAAAGTATTCCCGAGTGGAGCAATAGAAATTAAGGGTAGGAATAGTGAACCCTTCATAGTAAACGGACAACGTTTAAAACATTATCATAAAGTTGAAAATAGAGATTATGCAAATAGTCTAAGGCTTTTAGAGTTGTCCACTAATTCCCCTGATTAATCTACACCTAAGCATTACGTCAGGCTTTTGACGATAAAAACAGCGCTTAGTGGGAGGCAACCCATTTACTCATTTAATCATTTTTATTTTTATTATTTTTTTTTGTCATTTATCGTTTTACTATTTATTTATTTGTTTTGTCATTTTATAGTTTTATTTCAATATTACTATTATTGTTTTTAATTTATGCATTTTATTTCCTTATTTTTCCCTATTTTAATCTTAAATCACTTTTACAGATTTTCTAAAGTCTTTTCCACTTTCCTTCTCCCCCTGATTTGTTTCCTCCATATTTGCACTAACCATGGCTAACCAACCGATAAACCATATGGAAACCAAATTTAGAGGTAGGAACCAAAGAATGAAGTTTGAAGAGTTATCACAGAGGCCAATGGATTTGACCCTGTATCCGGATGATCTGACTATGGAAACCCTAGGTATACATGATAGCATCCTGTACTTGTTTAACCGACTTGGATGGGAGAATGCACTGATTCAACATAAGTTTGTGACTTACCGCGAGCTCACCCTTGAGTTCCTTAGCTCCTTAGTTTACCTACCCGAGCGCGGTTTTGGATTCAGGAAAGGATTTATCAGTTTCCGCCTATTTGGAATAGAATATGACTTTAACCATAAAGAACTAGATGACTTATTAGGATTCCCTAGTGGACCCTTTGCTTTTACTACCACACAGGTAGAATTGATGGACATTGAGCTGGATTTCTTTTGGGGAACATTAACCGGAAACTACCACCCTGAACCAAATAGCATGAACAATGATGAGATACATAACCCTGCTCTCCGTTACTTCCATAAGATCCTTGCCCACACCTTCTTTGGAAAAGAAGAAAACATTACCGGAGTATCTAAAGATGAGATATTCATTATGTCATGCTTCACTAATGGACAGCCTGTTAATGGTGTGCCTTTCATGATGCAAACCTTCACCCGAATCCAAGAAGAACCTGAATTACCTATATTAGTAGGAGGTCTTGTAACCATGATTGCTGATGCCTTAGGACTTAGGTACCAATTGCATAGGTGCAACCGTTTAGGTACCATCCGTCCTATGAATCTTAACTTTTGCTTTAATCGCCATATCATAAGGAATTTAGGACATCCACCTTTCGAGTACCTAATCCGGAATGAGGTAGTAACCCTGTTCACACTACCAAAGCATGCTAGAGTAAGTGTTCACAATAAGGATAATTGGCTTTATGAGTTAAACCCACCTGATTATCCATCTACTCCTGAAACACCTCAGTCTTACAAGATAAAAGACGATATAATGACCGATGTCGAAACTGACCCTGAGACACCTCCTGGTTACCATGACATTGACCACACTGACGAAGTTATTGAAACCCCTGAAGTGAATCAAGGAGATTATGCTAACAACTTACAGAATATCATGAACACTCTTGAAGCTTACCAAACCGATATAAATACATTTAAGGATGAGATTAAGAGCATGCGATTGGACATTATAGGTCTAACTGACATAACCTGTGAACAATTCTATCACCTGAACTCCGCAATCGAAGATTTGAAGAAACACTTTTGAAAATGCTATAAGTGATCTAGTTTATTTTACTTATTGTTTTCGTTTCTAGTTAGTTTTACTTTTCGCAAACAATTTCGTACCGTATTTTCATTAATGTAATTTCATTTCAATTACCATATGCAATGCACTTCTAGTTTACAAATTTTTCCATTTTAATTAATTTATATGTTTTCATTATATATACTGTTATGCTTGAATTGATTTATTTTCTATAAAATCTCTCGTGTCATGCAAATTTACAAGTACTATGTTGAAATAAATTATTATATGGTGTTTAAATCTAATATTGAGTGAGAAGTGACCAAAAAATATTATATAAATTATATGAAGCGTGAGAGATAATGCTTTCTGGAAATTATTCAAGGAAATCAACCCTCACGGTCGTCACACCCCCTTAACGACCGTCATCTCCTTGTCACGACCGTTACAACCCTAAATATAGAATTCGTGAGAAACAGAACTGTTTCTTTTTCGAAACCTCTTCTTCTTCTTCCTCCATAACTTTCAAAACCACCCATTATCTCCCCCAACTTCCGTAACCTCCCATTACCAAATTAAAACTCATTAACCTCTCCATTATCACCACACCTATCACATTCTCACCTTCCAATATTTATCTGAACCATTACTTCTCTCATTTTATCACTTTTTCACAAAATCCAAAATCCTCATCTCTCACTCTAGTTCTTGCATGCAATGGATGCTATACAATTCAGAGAGGGTGAGAATGGAGAAAACCAGAGAGAAAGATTCATCCGATTCCAGAACCGCGGTGTGCAACCTACGCGTTATATCGACACTGAATGTTTGAGAGAGTTGGGAATGCTCAACAATGTCAAGAACCTACTTAAGAAGGTTAGTTTGTGGGTTCTATGCAGTCAGCCCCAGCCCACATTCGAGTTTCTGACATTGGAATTCTTAAGATTGTTCCATTACATCATCGGTACCGGTTCTCAGAGTCAACTTACCGGCGTTGCTACATTCAGATTGTTCGGCCGGGAGTTCGAACTTTCGCAAACAAGGATAGCCGAGTTGCTAGGCTTCGCTCACGGGAATGAAGCTCACCTCCGCGTGCCTGACAATTTCAGTTAAACCGCTTTCACTTTATGGCACGACATAACCAACACCCATGCCTCAGCCTTCCAGAGCCTTAATGCTACACACATACACAACCCGGCAATCCGATATTTTCACCGAATCATTTGCAACACCATCTTTGCACGAGAGAGTAACCATAAGCTCAACTCCAAGGAGCTTCTGTTCTTGCACTGCACTCTCAATGACGAGCCAATCAACACTGCCCCGTTCATGCTTTCTCACATCCAGGCCATTGGGCAAAGAGGCTCAACCCCATTTTTCATAGGCGGCATTGTCACCACCCTCGCCATTCAGTTAGGGCTTGGTGACTTGGTCACCAATTTGCCTCGCATAGCCGCAGAATTCCTAACCAAGAACTATTGCAGGTCCGCTCACTTGATTGCGCAGAGAGAGGATGGCAGGTATAGCCCTGTTGTCCACGGCACTGTTTATCACCACATCATTCTGCCATCCCGTGACCGCATCTACCCGTCCAGCCGAGCCAACTGGCTCTTTGTTTTACCAGATGCTGCCGGCCACGCCCCCATTCATGATGACCAGGCCGATCCTCCAGCGGATGAGATGCAGGACGCCATGGATGCAGCTGAGCCTGTCCAGGATATTCCCGAGTCATCTACCCGACAGCCTCCTGCACAGGAATTCACTCTTGAGGACGTCCTCCGCGCGATTCATCAGCAGAATCAGATGAACGCCGCACTGGAGCGAAGGCAGAAGGAGCAGCATGATGATTTACTCCGCACTATTGCAACCAACCAGACAGCTACTAATGAGAAGCTCGGAGAAATTTTTAGTGAGCTAGAGGCCTTACGCATTGACATCACTGCTGTTACCGGTACCGGTTCTGATCCTGAAGCGACTCCTACCAGACGCTCCCGCACCAGAAGCCGAGCCCGCGGTCCTCAGCAGCCTTAGTTTTAGTTTTTGCTTATGTTTTTTTTTCATTTTCATAGTTTGTATTGTACTTTTACCGCTATTATATCACAACATTGAGGACAATGTCTGATATAGTGTGGGAGAGGTACCTTTCATTTTCCGCATTTTCCCTTTTCGCATTTTTTCAATTCCATTGTATTTCTTTTCGTAAGTTAATGAAACGAGCAATTTTTGTGCTATTTTCTTTAGTTTCGAACTTTCCCCGTTTATTTAGCCATACCGAAATAAAAATCTTTAATTATTCGCATTACCCGACTTACCTACGAAATCGTAATTAGGAAGCTGAGAACGATTCAACAAGACCAATACAATCTTGACACCTTTGACTTCCCACTTAAGCGATTCCATTCCGATTATCGTTACGAGTACACCTTAAGTTTCAGTTCAAAAGTAACCCCTAGTAGTTTATACTAGCAGTCAGCACCGTCTGAACACAAACCACGTGGGGAGCCGATGAATATAAGCGTTTGATGCCTAATCTATAATGATCCTTCATATCTCGATGCAAATGAAAAGAAATTGCACCAAAGTACACGGTCGCATATAAGAAACGAGAAATATGAGAAGGAGTCCATTGCGGGTTGGTTCAGAGGTACTGGTTCTGAACTTGGTAGGGCGTGCTACGGCTCGATCCCCCACAACCTCCAAATCGGATTATGTATGTAGGGTTACCGCACTCGTGTACCAGACCCCATGCTTAAAAAGGATCAAAGTCGCTAACCGGCTACTCCACTACGTGCGTGCTAAGGCAAAGGGCTTAATGTGATTGCGCTAGAATGAAACCGGGCGAAATAAGATCGAAAACTCTAGGTGAAATCGTAAAGAAATTACTGATTGTTTTGATTAACGGGAAGTCGACGACTTAGCTTGTTGCTTGTGTCATTAATGTATCGTTAGTGTTTTATCAAAGTACCGGTTTATCCGACAAAACGATCCCTCGTACGGTTTGTTATGTGTATGCGTCGATAAAAACTTGTCCGCCGATTTTCAACCAACTATTTGCTTGAGGACAAGCAAAGGTTTAAGTTTGGGGAAGTTTGATAACGAGAAAATGTATCGATTATATTGCTATGTTTCATTACCGTTTTATCGCATAATCATCGTTTTAACACCCGATTCCTCGAGTGTTCCTTACCATTTTGCAGGTACATCGTATACAGAGCTAAATCATGAGCCAAGAGCAAAAGGAACGAAAACAACCATAAAAAGATGAAGAAATGAAGAAACCTGCAAAAACCTGCATATTTTGTAACACTCACGGTCGTCACCTAGGTGTCACGACCGTGACACCCCAAAAGGAGCAATCACGACCGTGACACTTAAAATTCAAGGGACACGAACGTGATGCCCTTGTCACGACCGTGACAAGGGAAAAAGAGGTTATTTGACTGAGACTTTGTCAAAACGCTACGTGCATATGATCTGCCTATTTTCCAGCCACCCTCCTATATCCACGTTCCTGTATTCTCTCAACTGCTCCTACGAGGCCCAAGCAAACAAGTTCAACCACAAGCCCATTAAATCTTCTATAAATAGCATAATTCATTTGAACAATTTACAGAAGCATTATTTTATCAATTTCCTGCGGAAGCTCTGCCGAATTATTTTACAACCTTATTTTTATTTCAGCATTATTTTCGTTGTTCTATTTTTATTGTATCCAAACCCAACCTATAACAATTTCCAACATCAGGAAATTGTTATAAAAATTTATTTGTTTCAAAGCCTTCAGAATCTTTATTTTATTTTCGATTCCGCCAAATACTCCGAGCTTTCCGGTCTGTGGAAGAAGGAGTCTGCCATTTTATTGTTAACCAGGTTTATATTAATTTGCAATTTTATATTTATGTTTTTTATTTATTTTTCTGCCATGAATATTTTGTTTATTGTTTCTCTGCCTCTGTCTGGTTCAACAAAAATGAGTAGCTAATTACCTTAGGGCGGTATGTAATTAAAACAAACTAAATCGGTAAAATCAACTATAGGCTTAAAATAATTAATAGCTTAGTATTCTGGCTGATACTTTTTATTTAAAATCGACCTTTTTGTTACGAGAGTGAGGAAAGTGTATTAGGTTAGGTCAAGACCACGAGAGTGTGAGATTTTAACCAGATAGCTAAAGTTAGGCATTTAAATTAAACACAGCGAGAGCGCTTTAAAATAAATTAGAATTACTAAGTTTCCAAAAATTATCTCTAAACACTTATGGGCTAGCGAGAGCAGGCATAAGACTTTAGGGGTAAGATCTGAGATAAGACCACGAGAGTGTGAGTTAAGGGTATTTAAACTGGTAACCTCTACAGAATAGATTAAGTGAACACCTTTATAAGCCTAGGTTAGATTGACCCGCCTAAGTTAGCATAATTACATACCGACCGCCTTAGTATTATTTTATTAAAACTTAAATTTAATTCCCGCCTTTAATATTTTAAAAACAACAAAAAATCGTGACAACCCTTCACCTTAGCTAAACTAGAAGTTCATCTAGCACTAAGTAACCATAGAGTCCCTGTGGATCGATAATCTTAAATATTACTCCGATAGGCTGTGCACTTGCAGTTAAGATACCGCTAGACACATAATTAGATACGTCTTTAGCCCATCAGTTTTACACTGGTACCTTGCTAGAAAATGATGATTGTATGAGTGTGTGTGTGTGTATATATATATATATATATATATATATATATATATATATATATATATAAGAGAGATAATGGGTAAAAGGAATGCAAGAAAAATTGAAAAGAATAGAAATTTTTTAATTTTTGAATGCAATAGGTCGGCCTATGAAAGCAAGAGGTCGACAAGTAAAAGTCAATAGGCCGACCTATGAAAGCAATAGGTTTAACTGTAAAGGTGGCTACAACCATGCCTAGGGTATTTCTAATTCTATCTGAGGCGACCTTGAGGAAGTGGCTACAACCATCTTTATCGAGGCGTGAAGGTTGACCTGGACCGGCTATGTGTTTACCTATACTAAAGAAAAAACTGTTATAAGTCGACCTGGGCATGTGTGTGTCGGCCTATGCCACATTTTCACATTAAAAACTAATTTTAATGCATGAACCATGCCTAAGGTATTAACAATCATTTTTAAAACATATTTATATGCACCCTAATACTAAGATGCTCAATTCAAATCTAGAATTTGGTTGATATCGTCCAATGTGAAAAAATGCTAGAGTTGCTCCTAATTTTAACATCATTCAAAACATGACTAAATGGAAGAATGCATTCACAAATAATACTAGACAAGAAGAGCTCTTAGAATCTTCTCCATTTTCTACACTTTAGATATCTTTTCTCCACATGACTTCATTTGGTTTGTAAAAACCACCAACTTTATTAAGAACTCAATAATGAGTTCACCTTCATTCATTTGCGGATTCTCAAAGATTAAAACTTGACTTTCTTTAATTTATCATCCCTAGCATACGAATTCTCGAGAGTATCCCACACTTCTTTAATTGTTTCTTGCTCAATGATCATCTTAAAGACATTTGAATCCACACATTTATGGATCAACAAGTCTTTCCCATCTTTCTTGCTCATTACCAAATGAGTGGCTCTATGCACCTCAACAGTATTTGCCTCTAATTCCTAAGAAAACAACATACATGATTTCAAGTACATCTTGAAATTTGAATATCACTTTCATCTGCGAACACCATATATCATAGTTTTCTCCCTTGAAAACTGGTAGATTGGTTGGAAACTTATTGAATATTGTACTCCTATTTTCAATAGATGATTAAGATCGAACATATGCTCTAGATACCAATTTGTTGGATAACTTGAATAACAATTTATTTACAAGTTAAGGAAAATAGAACGAAATGAAGAGAAATTGAGAGAGAGAGAGAGGGAAAGAGAGAGAGAATTATTATTGGAATGAAATTGAATTCTTTTACAAACATGTGATACATCATTTAGATATGATCATACTACTAACTAGCTAACTTCTAGTTAGTAACCATATACAAAGTTAGCACAAACCACATGTTGTTATCCCTAAATTTGATGCTAGAAATTAATGAGGTTATCTTTACTTAGTAAAAGACTTTTCTTGTGATGAGCCAAAAGTAAGGTTTTCGACTTAACCAATTAAAGAATGAGAGTCGAAGCGAACTACCTATAAGTTTTATACTTAGTGAAATCCTAAGTTTGTAACATTTTCTAAGTGTTGAGGGGGTTCGACCAAGCATATGTTCGACGAAGGTGGCAGTTACCAAGGGTCTTACACGTTCAATCTTGGAGGGAAAATGTGGAGTTTTCAATTCAAAGACAGGGACAAGTGGCGCAAGATGAAGCTTCTTCAACATGTAATGGGAAAAGTGTCTCCATCTTAGGATAGTTGTAGGAGAAAATGTCGAAAGCGGTTACTTTGTAATGTATATAAATAGCTTAGTCTAGTGTTAGAATAAGTGTGTGGAAATCATATGTACTAGTAACTCCGTAGACTCAAAGTATCTGCGTGTAAAGAAACGAGTGCAGTGAGAATGTACGTGATTGAAACACCACCACCAATTTATCTTTATTGTCAAATTTATCTTCAATTTATTTACTTTTGAATCCATTTATATTTACAAAGCCTTTATTTTAAAGCAATTTACATTTCAAAGCCATTTACCTTTTTAGTAATTTACTTCGTTTTCTTTTACGATTCCGGCCTCTTTATTATGTGGCCATCAACATCATCCTCTTTCCACTTATTTAGGGATTATGGTCCCTATTAATTAGTCTTAGAGGATTTCATTTGAGAAGATTTTCATCTCAAGGAGAATTTGGGGTTCACATTTGAGGTTGAGCATGAACACATTCCACCAACTGAAGACCTTTGTGTTCAGTTGCGTGTAGCATTTTTTCAAGTGAAGCAAGGAGCATGGTTCAAGCTATTGACTTTAGGGGTTTATCACGGTATCAAGTCCTCAGGAATTTATTGTGTGTAAGGATTTAGTTCAAGACTAGGATGGAGGACATGTTAGCGGTTCTTGGGGCTCAAGTCATCCTTCTTAATTCAAATCTGAAACCACAAGTCATCCATGGTCATTTTTCTTCATACCAATTTTAAAACCTCAATTCTGTATATTTCTCTTCTTGAAGCCTACCACGTATTCTTTTTTGTACCCATCTTTTAAGCCCAATATCTAGACAGCCAAATCCTCATTCCATAATTTCAAGTCCATTTTAATACTATTATTATCCATTTCCAACATTCATTTCCTCATATGTACATAGCCATATCTCAAACCAAAATTCATTTTTCATTACAATCAAATAACTACATCCATTTAATTATCCAAATCCATTTTTAACTAAATTTATTTACCTATCCCTACCATAAGTCATTTTGTTTAATTCAAATCACATTTCCAAAACTCCTAAGTTTGTTTAAACCAAAACCCATTTATATTTTTCAAGCTAAAACCACTTATTAGCTCATAATTGTTTCATTTCATTTTCGAAATTCAATCACAAAATTCTCTTAGTCAAATTCGTCTCCTTTTTAAATTTAGACCATATGCCATTGATCTTAATTTGGTTCAAATAGAGATTTCAAAAGTACGCAACAAAAAGTAAAGGATTTCAATTGGTGCTATATTGGTTCTTGGTATGAATTTAAACGCCGTCTTTGATAAGTTCCATTCTTATTGGAAAATTCATTAATTTACAACAGTTCGGAATGCATAGACAATTGAAAAATCATAACAAAATGATGGCGGAAAGTTGACGGTTACAATATGAAGAAAAGTCATCACAGGATTCACAAAAAGAAGAAAGATGATAACAAAAATTCGATAGAAAAATAACAGAATAAAGAAGAATCTTCATCATCAATCTCACGTCATATGCTTCAACCATTGCTTCATCATAATTATTCTTCATGGTATCGCACCTTCATAGCTATGGTGAGGACCTGCAACATTCAACAACAATAACAACAAGTACTTGAAGGTGATGATGAACAATAATACGAAGAAAACGATTTATCTTCTCACAATAACAGAATCAAAAGTGACGATATATTTCCTAGCTACGATTTTCAACCGTTTCATTCACTCCCTGATTCTTCCCCCAATTACGGTGCATTATTTGCAAAGACTTGGAACTCCGATTCTAACCCCAAAAAAATACAGTTCTCTAGATTCTTTTGAACCTGCAAAGGTGACTGTAGAAAAAAACCAAAGTGCTGTCGATGCCGCAATTTTGTTAGAGATCGATCGAGCAATGAAGAAACATATGGACAATTTGCATCATGTTCTGGAAGGTGTTAGTGCACGGTTAACATAACTAGAAACCAGAACTCACCATCTTGAGATTTCTGTGGATGATTTGAAGGAAATATTCATGGAATCATTGATGGGAAATTGAGGCTGTTGGAGAATATTCTTTGTGAGGTGCAAACTGGAGTGCAAGATATCAAGGACAAGCAAGAAATCGGGCAAGCTCAGCTGCAATTGGCAAAACTCTAAGTGCCCAAGACAGAACGACAATCTGAACCCCAAACTAGTGCAGTATCAAACCCTGTGCAACAAGCTTCACCTACTCCCCAACAATCTCAACAACATCTTCCATCATCAATTTTGCAAACCAATCGCAGCGGTTCACCGCTCTTCGTCGCCATCTATGATCTGCAAGTTCATAAACAAAAAAAAGCAGAACAAAAGAGACTAACCTATAACTCATTCAAAAAAAAGAGAGAGGGAGATCACAAAACCGAATTCGGTTATACTATAACAACCATAACAGAAAATTGATAACTGAATTCACCTGGGGGAAAGTTCCAGAATCTGATTCATTTTCTATAAATCAGAATCACAACTGCATCAATTTTGTTTCTTCTTGGATTCACCATTCTTCAACCATTTTCTTCTTCTTCAATCCCTCCCACACATTTTCTTAATCTTTCGGACAATCTCCAAAACTCTTCTTCACCATAAACTTCTTCAATCTCCCTCAAACTCATCTTCAATTCTTCACAACTTTAATTCATTCAACATTCCTCAAACTCATCTTCAATTCTTCTCATAACTTCTTCCCCTCAATCATCATTCTTCACTATTTTCCCTCTCCATTTTCGCCCTACCTCTCCTTGATTCTTCATCGATTTTCCAAATTCTTATCAACCTTCGTAATTTTCCATCATCTTCATTAACCCGTGAATCCAGAAAACCATAGATTCAGAACCAATTCATATGCAAAAGCCACAATGGATCAACAAGAACTATGCAAAAGATGAGGAAGATTGATCGGTGAAGAGTTTTCTTACCTGAGGCAAATTCTCTTATCAATCTCAATCTGTAATCTCCGCCGCCAATCCTCCATCAAGCTCGGTCTACGAGTGTTTGTCATCGCCGCCATAACTGTAAAATCCACATCTGCAAGAACCGCATCATTGTTATTTCACCGAATCGCAACAACAATGGAAAGACTCACTAGCCACATCGAAAATAAAGAACCTTACCGAGCTCGTCTTGTCTGAGATTCGTAGCTCCATCGCCCACACTTTGTTGCACTTCGGTTCATCGTCGTCATCATAAAGTGACCTTCGTCATCATTTGTTAATGATTCGGAACCTCCATAACCTCAAGAATTCAGCACCGATGAAACCAAGGTATGATTCACCTTTCATCATCCTTGCATTGTAGGTGTTATTACTATTACGATCTCTGTGTAGATATCGAAGACGATTAGACTATGTGTTCTATTTTCGGATTTGGTGAAACAGAGTGTTAGGTTGTTGCTCCATTTTCGGACTTGGATTAGCAGAGGTTTAGTTGGTTTCGTTTTGGATTTGGGGGAGATCTTAGGGTTAGGAGGGGATTGGTGGCGGAGAAAAGAGAAAGAAGAAGATGAAGTTGAGGGAGAGAGGGTGGCGCGATGAAGAAGGAGATGGAGATGTTGGGGTTCGGCGGCGGAAGAGGGATGAACATGTGATTTAGGGTTTCAGATCCTTTTTCCAGCCCCTTTGTTTATATTTTTGTTTTCAATTTTCTTTTAATTATAAGAAAAACGATTAGTGTAATTAATGGATGATTTAGGGATTTTTCTTGAGACTTTGAAGAATATTAGGAAATTAATAAGGGATTAATGGGAATAAGAATCATCTTTAATGCGGTTAATTCCCCTTAATGCACCGTTTTAAATTCAAAATCAAAAAGAGATACGATCAGATTTTTGTGAGTTCCAGCCACACCGGCGGTGACACTTGTCACCCTCCAGTTGGCACTTCCTGCGGCTAATCGGGCGCGTGTTATCCACCATAAGGTCCCGTATTCCCTCACTCCATAAACCACGTGATTTGAATAATAATGCAAACCCTAGATCAAGTGGCCCAGATTTTAGTCAAAGTAGTTGACTGAGTGCCCATGTGATGCACCCTAATTCCTGCGCAAATGGGCCCCTGGTTTCTTGCTATTCGCACCCTGGTTCTTAGAGCCCATTGAATTACAACTAGAAAAAATCACTAAACTCACCCCCTCCATTGTTTCTTTAGATTTTAATTTTTGTTTTAGTATAGATTAGAATTAATTCATTAAAAAATAGTAAAAACCATAATAAAATTCTATAAAAATTCTAGTAGCTTAATAATTAATTTTAGAAGTTTGTGACGCTTTTATTTTCTGAATTTTGGTTATTTTTTATTTAATTTCGATTTTTCACTTAATTAGCATTTTATTGAATTCCCTCAATTGCACTTGTTTTTGTTCATTTTATCTTTTCCACTTCCTATAGGATTTTTAGCCCATTCTTTTTTATATCTTTAAAGTACTAACAATAGAACATAGGATATTTTTTGGTAGATTTTTAGGCCATTGTTTCCACTATTTTGGTAGCTTAATTCATGGAAATTTGTAGTTAATACTTAGGTAGATTTAAGTGGTCTTTAGGCATAGTTAACTTCTGAATTTTTAGGATATTTTTTGGCACAATGTTATAGTCAGTTTTAGGACCCTATAGAATTAATTTCATATTTTTCCAGGACTTTAAATATTTTTAGTGCATTAATCTTTAGGCTATTTTTACATGTAAAATCCACCTAGTTTAGTTTAGGATATTATGCTCCATTAAGGACTAGTTTAATTAGGCTTAGTCTTAGGATTTTAAAATGACTTAGTATAGTTTAATTACTGATTTTTAGAATGATAATATTATATAGTTCCCTTAGTTTTAGGACTTAGGCTTAGAATTTCCAATAAATAGATTTAAGTGAAATTTAGGCTTGTTTTTGGTTTTATACCTTAAAATGCATTTTTTAGATTTCATTTCTTTATTCCAATTTTAATGTCCTTCCTTGATATTTGAATTTCTCACTTGTATAGGTTTCCCCATTGTTCTTAGAATCAACTTAACTTCCTTAGGAAGTAAGTTGAATTCTAGTAGTTTCTAGTTCCTTTCATTCATTAGGTTTAGAAAACCACATAAACCATGGGGACCACTTTTGAATAAATAAATAAAATTAGGATTGAGTCTTAGTCCCTTAGTTTTTACCTTTTGCAACTTGAGTCCTTCTTTCTCATCTCATAAAGAAAAACAATAAAACACTTAATAAAAGCCGAACGTTCTTGTACGACATGAGACTTTGTTGCGGAGTGCTTATACGCGTCCTGTTTCGGGGCGAGGTGTAAGTACTTACCGCGATGGATAGGTCTTAGTATGAGAATGTTCACAAACAAATTCAACACATTTCTCATAAAAGACAAAATCAAATAATAAGCGACTATCCTATGGGAACTTCTTTTCTCATCTCATTCACTCACAACGCGAACTTGTGACGACGTGTCTCGCATGCAAGACGGTAAATACACTCGTACCAGACGAGCCTGCAACACCTGAGCATAGACATACGCAGTTCCAGCATAAAAAACACAAACAAATAGTTCCCGCCTGGTTAGGCAAACTACGTCGACTCTGATCCTCATTTTCCCGATGAGGTACGTAGGCAGCGGGGTAGGGCCCGTCCGAGCACATTCTTTATTTTCCCTACATTTTCCCCCTTTTCCTCTTCGATCTTTTCTTTTTTTCAGTTCCATTTCTCATTTCATCTCCATTCCAGTTAGCAGTTCATTTGTTCAGCAGCACTTTATTTTTCTCACCCTTTGAAACAAGCAAGCAAGCGTGGATCCCGTCGGGTACGACAGACGATCTGGGGTGCTAATACCTTCCCAGGTCGTAACCGACTCCCGAACCCAGATCTTTGGTTCGCAGGACCTTGTCCTTTCCTTCTTCCTTAGGTTTGTGCAACATTACCTTTCCCGTTCCTTCGGGATAAAAATGCCTGGCTGGCTACTCTACCTTTTCCGCGCCACTTTCGCGTTTGTACTAGGATGAAAATCCCGGGAGCGACAACTGGCGACTCTGCTGGGGATCGAACCCAGAATCTCTGGTTCCCCTTGTAGAGTCAATCCTAGCGCCTATTTGGTTTTGTTTCTTTGGGTGTTTATATGTTTGCTGCTGTGTGATTTAGTTTAGCTTTATTGTTTTTATTTACAGTTTTTACTTTACAGCTTTACTTTACCGCATTTATTTACTGCTTTTAGTATTTATTTTCCATGCATCATATTATACTAGACTGTCTGGCTGTGCTAGTTTTCATTTTTTCTGCGGGATGGGAGTTATTGTGAGACAAGCCAAATACCCGACTTGAATGCACTATAGGATTAGCGTGGACACGTTGTACTCGCATGGTTACATGATGAGTGGTAATGTGTTCCATACCCAGATTGCGACCGTCTTGGGACTATTCTGTGTGGGGGTTCTTCTCCACTTCAGGGTGCGACCTTGATAGTTATATGCATCTGGTGACCGATCTTCGAGGACCTTAATGGGAACACCCCTCTCCAGTGATGACAGTGGCATACCACATTTGTTGGCAAACCCACTCGCATCCGAGGGTCGATTGGGAACTCAGATAAGATGGTCTGGTTCTCTCATAGGAACTCAGTTAAAGCAAACTATTTGTATGACGGTAGTATTGTAGCCTTCAGGATGAATGTACTATTGTTTCTCGATTCAGTGCTTGAAGCTGGGGACTTGTGAGGGATACTTGTTTTTCCGGACTCAGCTGAGGCCTCCCTAAGTAGTATAATGCCAAACCGATTCCCTGATTTGGTCATGAGCCATTTCTCGGAAATGGTGAACGTATTATTGCTATTCGGCTTTGAGAGTCCGTGATGTTGACCCGAGTAGCACACCCGTGAGATTGGGAGGGGTTTACAGGTTTGCAGGAACCCTAAGACCTTCAACATACCCGTTTTGCCATTGGTTCAGTTTTGTGATCTGGTTCTCTGGTTCTAAGATATGGATCCCGGATCAGAGGGATTGTTATTGTGATATGTTGATATTGTGACCTTGCACCGACACCTGATTATATGATTGACACATCACATACACTTCACTGATTACATGCCTCGCCTTGCATAAGCATCATAACATCATTAATCATTTGTGTTTCTTTTATTCTCAGGGTTTGCATTACTCCCGGTTCCTGGTCATATCATTGCTGCAGAATGGAAGACGTCAGAAAAAGGACTGTGCACTACAAATATTTTGATACCAAAGTGGACTTGATCAACCAAATGGTGTCTCTTATTACCCCGGGTCATTTGGGATACTTCAAGGAAAAGTATGGTGATATTCTGGACTTGGTATTCAACTTGGATAGCTCTCAAAGAAGCGCCATTAACACTTTGTTGCAGTATTACAATCCACGGCTCAGGTGTTTCACTTTTCATGACTTTCAGTTGGGTCCTTTACTGGAAGAGTATGCTGAGATTATGGGAGTGTCAATCAAGGATCAGATTCCTTTCAACTCAGAGATGACAAGACCAACCCATGATGACATCGCTAAAGCTCTTTATTTGAGCTCATCTGAAGTATCTGCAAATCTGTCTACCACCAAAGCAAAAGTACTTGGTTTCACTCTAGAGTATCTGGTTAGAAAGGATGAAGAACTTGCAATGACAAATCAGTGGGATTCTGTTTGCACCATCTTAGCACTATCCATTTATGGGATCATCCTGTTCGCTGATATGGACAAATTTGTGGACATAAATGCTATTCATTTATTTGTGTTGAAGAATCTGGTGCCCACTCTCCTATGTGACTTGTATTATTCAGTGCACTATAAGAATGAGAAAAAGCGAGGAGGTCTAGTTAGATGTTGTGCTCCCTTATTCTACAAGTGGGTCATGAGACATTTGCCTACCATTGAGAGTTTTACTGATCCTAATACTACTTGGGCCCAGAAGCTAAGTACATTGTCTGCTAGAGATATTAGATGGTTTACTTTGAGGTTGAAAGGGAAGCGTTTCGTTACCAGCTGTGGGAATTACCTTAATGTGCCTTTGTTAGGAGTGTCAGGAGGTATCAACTACAATCACATTCTCTTAAGAAGACAGTTAGGGTACGCGCTCAAAGAGATCCCCGATGAATCCGAGTTATTCCAGACTTTTTACTTCTCGGTAAAAGACAATCCTCCGTTGGTAAGAAAAGTTGCAGGTTCTTGGAAGGTGATCAAAAGAAAAGACACAGAATATTTAGGAAAGAGAAATAACCGGATGTTCCCTGAATTCGAAGCTTGGATAAAGGAGGAGGTTCAAACGGATCTAGTCCTTTTTTCTATACCTCCAACAATGGTGCCTTTGGAAGATTACCAGAAATTGGAAGCTTTGGTCAGGCAACTTAGAGTTGAGAACCAAGAGGCTTACAATTCTTGTTAGAAATTGATGATTCAGAACCAACAGTTAGAAGATAGAGCTCTCCAAGCTGAAGAGACAGTTCGACTTAAGCAGAAGGACTTTGAGGAAAGAGAGCTATACTTTAGGAAGAGAGGATTGGCCGAGATCCATAAGGCGAGTCAGCGCCAGAGGGATAAGAAAGAACTGAATAAGGCTAATGAAGCCATCACAATTTGGCAGGAGAAGTGGAGCGATAATCAGAAAAAGCAAAAGGAGGTAGAAGTTGAATTCTAGTTGAAGATCAAGAACCTCCAGGATGCTTTGGTCGAGCAAGGGAAGTTAGTTCAGAAGGCACAAGAGCAACAGAGAGAGTACCTTCATCAGATGACAAAGAGTCAACAAATATCTGAAGATGTCCAGAAAGAAGTTGAAGAGCTGAAGCTTCGTGCTGATATGAAGAAGTCAAAGGCCGAGCCGGGTCCGAGCAAAGAGAGTGAGTTGGCTTTTCTGCAGCAGATTGAAGAGTTACATGCTTCCTTTGATCTAAGGGACCTCCTCATCCAGAGACTCATCCAGGAGCCCGATCATTCGGATATCGTTCAGTTGTTCCAGAATGTCAAGCGTCTTAGCTGGAGGCTGCAAGACTTAGAGTTCCCTAGAGTTTAGTTTCATGCTGTTGTAATTGGATTACCCACAAGCTTGTTGTGGGATTCCTTTTATTGATATACTTTGTTGTTCTTTTAATTAGCACCCTTCGGGGACTTTGTTGTTTCAAACTTCAGTTTATGTGATTGACTTGCTTTGAATCTCTTGTTTGTTATCTGTTGCACCGACACGGGGTAATGAGCACCAATTCTCCACGGCCGTCACTTTATTTGAGCATCACTTGGGTCTTCTTCCCAATTATTATTCTCCTAATACCAGGACCGGAAAAGGGGAAAAGCCTTGGGAATAAAAGGAACACATTGCATTGCATATGCATCATTTGCATTTTCTTCTTTGTTTTTGCAGGTTTTTCTACATGATGCTTAACTTATCTGTGTTACAGGAAAAGATTGTGAGAGCTGCCAAGACCCGGAATCTCCGACAAGATCACATCGCTATGTAAATCGCAGTAACCAGAGGACAGTCATGGACGCTATACAAACTGAGCTTAATGAGTTTCGCACCAGAATGGGAGAATTCATGGTCATGATGCAAGGGATGGCTCAGGGACAACAAGAGTTAAGGAATGCAATTCAAGGGCTCAACCCTCCTCAGACTAATCCTCCTGTGACCACTCCTGACGTGCAAGTGACTCCTCCCAACACCAACAATGGCCCAGCTGGACCTCAAGTTCCAGAACAAGGCACAAAAACTTTCATTCAGGTACACGACAGGCAGGAGGATCAGTTCTCTCCTTTCAACAACAACATGGGGTTCGGTGGAGAAGGAAATCTTCAAGACTTTTTGATGCTTGCTGATGCGTGTTTTTTGCAAGTGTATGAACACGTCAGAGTAATATAAAAGATTGTCGAATCCATAGAGACCAAGTGTCAATCTATCGTACCTGTTGTTATGGTGTGTATCTAAGGCAACTGAATATAAGGGTTTTAAGAAGTGCACAATGGTAAATAAAACGATAATTTTAAACAATAAACAAAGACAGGCTCGAATGTAATTCACATAATCAATTGATAATCCGGTACTTGTTAATAGAACTACTTATGGGAAATGTTTTCCACTTTGAAAAGAACTAATTTAACAGGAACTGTCGCTTTCACGTATTCAGAACCGAGTTGTACTCTCTAATCAACCCCTCCTATTGTCACAGATAAAAAGGTGCGTATTGCGTTAGAGTAGTAAACCTATTTTAAGAAATATAGTATCTTAACTAAGTTGAAAAGTATTTTAACCTGGGTTTCTTAGCAAAAAGAGGTTCTCACGAACCAGACTCTAAACTTCATAACGCGTCCGAAAATCGTTTTAAAATCTCTTTTCTTTTTAATCTAAAAACTCCTAATGAACTAGATAAAGCGCTTTTGACTGTTTTTGAAATAGTTAAAAACAATTACTTAAATTGAAAGATAAAATAGCCCTTAAGTGTTTCCACGAACAATTGTACGGATTACTGGTTCGATTACGATCCTTACATTCTAACCCTTATGGATTTAGTTAGACATGGTAAAGTAAAAGCTCTTTTTATAATTTTTCATAAAAGTAAGTGGTGCGAGTGCGGAAAGTAAATAAAAGTAGTGCGAGTGCGGAAAGTAAATAAAAGTAGTGCGAGTGCGAGAAATAAATAAAGTAAAGCGAGTGCGAGAAATAAATAAAAGTAAAGCGAGTGCAGGAAATAAATAAAATAAAGTGCGAGTGCGGATAATAAATGAAAGTAAAGCAATGCGAGAAATAAATAAAAGTAAAGCAATGCAGAAAAAGTAAAATACGAACTGGAATTAAAATGGCGGCAGGATTAACTTCCTCCCAGAGTGCTCCAAAACTCGATCACACAGACAGATACAGACTCGATCACTTGATTGCAGAAACACCCCGATGTGGAATGGTAACTGCTTTAAAACTGATATATGCCTAAGAGAATCTAAGTTTGGATGAAGAAAAATGAAAATCTAAGGTCCTATTTATAGGAAAACTAAAAGCAGGAAAAGACCAGGATGCCCCCTCCACTAAAAAGTGGGGGGAACTATTTTTGCCTTGTGGCGCCCGTCATGAGACTAATGTGGGATGAAAGAGTGAGGATCGTGGGTCTTGGCAGTTGTGGAGTGGTCTTGAGACGTGGCCACGTCATGGCAGACCCCATGGCGCCCGCCACGGTGGATGCCGTAAGTGTAAAACGCTGAATTTCTTGGTTTTCGTCCGTTTCCACTCCTTTTTCGCTCCTTTTCTCGATTTAGGCCCCGATTACAAAGAAAACGTGAAAACAAAGAAAAACAAAGTAATAACATAACAAAATAACAATAAAAGCTAAGAATGCATGCGAAATCGGAGTCAGAAATATGGTGAATTTTAATGTGATCAAATTCTCCCACACTTAGACCTTTTCTTGTCCTCAAGCAAACATTAAAGCTCAAGAAAAGAATGGTGTCAACACGGGTTTTTGGGCTAAAGGGCTTATAAGTTCTAGTCAGGATGCAGTGACAGGTACTAACTAAGTGAACCAAGGGTACCATAATAACAAAGACACAAACTTCAATCCTATATTAACCATCCCATGTCATCCCACAATACCTAGGCCTATCTTCTCATCTTTTTGGGTCCTTTTCATTCAGGCGCAATCACATTAAGCCCGTTATCCGTACATGCTTCATAGTAGAGTGACCAGTTAGTGATTCTGATTCATAACATAAGGTTTCTGGAACATAAGCATGTGTAAATCTGTTTTATTTGACCTAATTGTAGTTGCGGGGGATCGGATCGTAATCCGTCCTTCCAAGTTCAGTGCCAGATACCTCTGAACCAACTAACAATAGGTGACTGCAATTTTTTTCTTTTTGTGACAAATTTTTTTTTCTTCTCTTTTTTCGGTTTAAATGACTTTGTGAGGGTCACCTATCCCAGAGTTTGCCTTTTTATTTTTTATTAGCACTGGATCATTTACTTATGTTCATCGGCCCCTTACGTAGAGCATGCTTAGGCCGGAGCTGACTGCTAGAATAAACTACTTAGGACAATTTTTTGAATGATAATAAAGGCCATGGTGTGGGGCTTAAGAGTGATTCCTATATTCAAGAGGTCTATGGTGCTAAAATGGTGCTGATGTTTCAAAAAGTTGACCTAAGTCACCACATCCTAATCTAAACCTGTCTCAAAGCCCAAAAAATATGTGAAACAACATTGTTTTATTTTTAAAATTTTTCTGGTAAGGCTAAGGAAATGGGAAAAATGAGGATGTACTAAAAATACACTATACTGGTGACTCGTCAGACTCATGCATTATCTAAGAAATTTAAACTAAATAACTTACTGAAAAGGGAAATGACTGAAAGCAAATAAATAACTAAAAAGGGAAATGACAGAAAGAAATAAAATCCCCTCCCACACTTAAATCGAACATTGTCCCCAATGATTCGAAATAAGATAAGGAGGGTAACCTGAAAAAACTACTGCGGAGGAGCACTGGTGCCCTCGCCATCCTGCTGTGATGGTCTGGAACGACGGGATCTACTGCGCTGCTGGTCCCTCCGGTCAAGTCGTGCCGATAAGGCAGTCTGGGCACCCCGAACCTCTCGAAGGTTACCTAAGATGGAACCCTGAGTGGCCTCCATAAGCTGGTAGTGCCGGCGGTTGACTTCTCTCTGACGGTCCTGCTTTAATGTGATATCGTGCAAGGTACGGAAAACGTTGCTGTAAGCACGATCCGAAACCAATCGCGATTGTTGCATGAAGCTCATGTTGTCCGTCAATTGTTGTGAAATAGTAGAGAGAAGGCCGTCTCGCTTTTCCTCTCTAGCTGTCATATCACGCCACATCTCCTCAGTGACGTAGAATCTAGGAGCAGCACCTGCAACAGGGTTAGAGGAAGATGGTGTGGTGTGTGAATGTGAAGGATGATGGGGGGACATGTGAGGTATGGGAGACTGCTCTCTCTGATAATACTCTTCATCAGTGTCATATGCCTCCCCATCAGGAATATTAGGAGGAAGTGGACCCAAAACAGGTGGAGCATTCAGATCATAGGTCCAGTTCCTTTCATTACATACATCAGTACGCCTACTGCAAGGTAAAGCAACAGATGGGATAGCTACCCCATGAACCATCAACTCATAACCACCTTCTCTCCTTGTTCGACATAATTTCATGTCTTTCAGAAATTTTACATTAATTGTGCGAGGAGGTAGTGGTTCAAGTGTAGCTATCTCATTGTTCAGGTCAAGAGCCCGAGCAATAGACGTAACAAGCCCTCCAAAAACAACCGGTCCTGTTTTATTAGTAAGTAAAGCCATGTGTGCAAGCATAAACGGGACCGGATTGATATGGGTACTAGTGAGGCATCCTTGCAAAAATAGGAGTTCTCTAGCGTTTACCTTGTTTGGACTCTCCCGGCCAAAAATAGTACATGCCAAAAGATATCTGAAAACTCTTATGGTCGGGTTATGAATGGTCGACGCAAGTATTCCTTCAAAAGAATTTATTGAAGTACTTGACAGCCTCTGCCAGAAGGAAAATACCTCGGCCGACCATTCCGCATCCAAAGGTGCCTCACAAATCGCACCTTCCCTATGAGGGATTCCTAACAAGCCTGTTAGTTCGTCAGTACTGAATTCGTATTCAATTCCAAACAGTCTAAAATTAACAGTACCGACTGCGCTAGCAGTGTTAGGACTGACAGTATATATCAATGAACTTAAAAACTCAACTGTCAGCCTCTCATAGGTAGGTTCCTGGTTAACAAAAATATTATGCAAGCCTAAAAAATCTAATAAATGAAAAACACTATGATAAAGACCCAAAGCATACAGACAGTTATCATCGACGTACCTAGTCGAGAGAATTTCTCGACTCTGAAGCCTCTGAATAATTTTCCTTTGCCTATCACCTGGTCTTCCATCGCGAAGAAGAAATCCATTGAACTCCATTGTTGTTGCTCCTTGAGAAGTGAAAAGTGGTAGAAAATGGTTTATGAGAGAAATGATAAAGGTTTGATTTTTATGGTTTGTGGTGGATGAAAATGAAAATGGATTTTGGATAGGTTTTATAGATGGTGGGTATTTTGGGAATGGGGGAGCTTTAATGGGGTTCAATGGGGTTTTTGAAAGTTGTAAAAATGGGTTTTTGAAGATGGAAGGTGTGAAAATGTTGAGAATGAAGAATCAGCCCCGAAATAGGGGAAGACGGCATGGCGCCCGCCATGGGCCTGTGGTGCCCGCCACAAGGCAAATTCCTTATGGGCCTTGGATTTTCAAATCCTCTTTTGGGCCCTCTTTGCACCTTCGGTCTTCGGGGGGGTCTGGATAGCGTTTTCTTCTCTTTTCCAAGTCATGAGGCTTGCATATTTTTTTATAAAGACAAAAATGAATATATTTTTGTCTTATATTTTTTTTCTTTGATTGACAAAATAAAATAAAATAAAAATCAAAAGAAAAGAGAAAAAAATGACATTAGTGCACGAAATAATATATATATATATATATATATATATATATATATGTATATATATATATATAAGATAAACTCAAAGTACATGAAAAAAAGAAAATGTAATAGATGCAATAATGTAAGATATGTCTGGAGATGCGAGAAATAAAATAAAGCATGAAAAAAGGAAATTAAATACTAGGGTAATATCGTCAGTGTAGAACGAATCATATGGTAGGCTTCTCCTGCTGGTTTGATCCACGAATCTCAACTATCTCCCTCCAAAGCTCTTCAATCTCCTGATATAGAGCATCGGCCTCTGAGGCATGAGTGAGATCAGAAACCTGAATCTGTAATTCCAAGTCCGCTACTTCCTGCTTGAGCAGGGCAGTCTCCTTACGGAGCTCATAAATCTGAGTTTGTAGATCAGGAGGCTGCAGAGACATATTGTTAGACATAACAGTGATTCAGGGAGAAAGAGGTGTAGGAGTGTATTCAGCGGCGGGAGGTGATTTCGGCTCTTCGACAGTCTCTCCATAACCCTCTAAACCATAACTCCAATTAGCAGGATCATGGACACTGGTCATCAGCGGGTCTGGTAATGTAAAGTAATGTATCACTTCATCGTCGATCAGTAATCTGAAAGTGTTGGGCTAAAAAGAGGCCCTCCTCATCAGTCCTCTGTCAAGACAAAAGTCAGCATCCAGGGTGGTGTAGCAGCAGAAGGTCTGAGGTGCAATAATTTGAGAGACAAACCCAATGCAGTAGCTATCTGTGTAACAATCCCACCGACATGTATGATGCCTACAGATGATCTGGCAACACTAGCAAGGCCCTTCAACAGAAAGTTGCCACAAGCAACTGGGCGAGACTGAGTCGCACAAAACAGTAGGAAAATCTCCTCTTCACTCAGCAGAGTCTCTGTATCTGGAAAACCTAGGAAAGAATGTGCTAGAATCATCTGGAAGTACCTTAACGCAGGGTTGTGGATTACCTGAGAAAACTGAGTGGAAGGATCTTGGCTCCCTCCACCTGAGATGTTAGACCAAAACTTTTCCACTTCTCTGCTCATAAAATACCCCATCGGTGTCTCTGGAATAGCATCAGGAGTAGTCTGAAAACCTAGTAAATCACCAAACTCTTTGTGAGAGAAGGAGTAGTCAATCCCGAACAACCTGAAAACAACATATCCATCGGGTCCAGCCCAAGGATCATAATGAAACGAGCTGAGGAACTCTAGAGTCAAGTTCCTGTAAGTGTTGTTCCTATCATCAAACTGGTCCCAATGATGTTGATGGCATAAGAATCTGACGCTTGGCTCTATCCCCAAGGCATCCATGCAATCATGGTCAGGGTACCTGGTAGGAGCCATAGGGCGTCTCATGTGGACATAGTGACACTTTCTTTGTGCGTCGTCTCTAAAGGCCACGTGCATGTCATCGGGGTTCTGCATTCTGCACAAGGTTAGCAAACAAGTCCTGAAATCACATAAAACATTCAATCGTTAGTCCTGACATAATAATAAAGTAAACAAATTAAAATAAAGTAAAAATAAATAAAAAGTACGTAAATAAGAAAACCATGGGTTGCCTCCCATGCAGCGCTTGTTTAATGTCATTAGCTCGACGACCGGTTTTTATACATCATTTGAAGGATATGGTGGATCACTCAGAGTATGACAGGTTTATGTTATTGGGATGTCACCTCCTTCGTAGGGCTTCAACCTCTGTCTATTGACGATGAATGGTTTACATGTTTGGTTCTTGATTTCAATAGCACCAGATCTTAGGATCTTAGATACTTCGAAAGGGCTAGTCCATCTCGAACGAAGTTTCCCTGGAAAAAGTCTTAACCTATAATCGAACAGGAGAACAGGATCGCCTATTTTGAAGTCTCTTCTTATGATTCTTTTGTCATACCAAGCTTTTGTTCTTTCCTTGTATATTATGGCATTTTCGTAGGCAGATTGTCTGAGCTCTTCTAATTTGTGGATATCAAGGATACGTTTCTACCCAGCAGTTAAGTAATCCAAATTCAAAGTTTTGATGGCCCAATAGGCCTTATGCTCCAACTCAAAAGGTAAGTGACATGATTTTCCATAGACCAGTTGATAAGGGGTTGTTCCTATAGGGGTTTTGAAAGCAGTTCTATAGGCCCATAATGCCTCTTGAAGTTTCTGCGACCAATCTTTTCTAGATATAGAGACAGTCTTCTCAAGAATTTGTTTGATCTCCCTATTAGATACTTCCACTTGTCCATTGGTCTGTGGGTGGTATGGTGTTGCTACTCTATGCTTAACTCCATACTTGCCTAAAAGTTTATCAAATATTCTCGATATGAAGTGTGATCCTCCATCACTTATGACTAAATGGGGGGTTCCAAACCTGGGAAATATATAGTTTTTGAATAATTTGATGACTACTCTAGTGTCATTCGTGGGTGCGGCGATAGCTTCAATCCATTTAGACGCGTAGTCAACAGCTACTAAGATTTACTGATTTCCAAAAGATGGTGGGAACGGTCCCATAAAGGCTATACCCCATACTTCGAAGAGTTATACTTCTTGGATATTTCTTAGAGGAATTTCATTACGTCTTGAAATATTTCCTATGCGTTGGCATCTGTCACACTTGACAATGAAAGCATGGACATCACGCCACATAGTAGGCCCGAATAGGCCAGCTTGAAGAATCTTGGCGTAGGTCTTAGATGTGCTTGCATGTCCACCATAGGGGGCAGAGTGACAATGCTCAATTATATTATGTACCTCTTCTTCTGGAACACAACGGCGGGAAATTCCATCTTTACCTCTCTTGAAAAGAAATGGTTCGTCCCAATAGAAGTTTCTCACATCACTATAGAACTTCTTCTTCCGGTGGTAGTTTAGATCAGGGGGTATGATGTCAGCGGCTAGGTAATTAACAAAGTCTGCATACCAAGGTGCATTACTTATAGCTAAGGATTTATGAGAATACTCATGTGGGTCTGGGTTATCATCTTCAATGGTTTCTAGTTGGGCTATCAGTCTATCATAGGCAAAATCGTCATTTATGGGCACTGAGTTAGGTTTCAGGTATTCTAGCCTAGAAAGGTGATCAGCTACAACATTATTTGTGCCTTTCTTATCACGGATATCTAAATCAAACTCTTGCAGTAATAGAATCCATCGAAGTAACCTAGGTTTGGCATCCTTTTTACTTAGTAAGTAACGAATGGCAGCATGGTCGGTGTAAAGTATAATTTTGGCTCCTACTAGATAAGATCTAAATTTGTCTATGGCGAAAACTATAGCTAGGAGCTCTTTTTAGGTTGTTGCATAGTTGAGCTGTGCAGTGTCTAGGGTTCTACTGGTATAATAGATTACGTGTAACTTTTTATCTTTTCTCTGACCTAGAATGGCTCCAACAGCATAGTCACTAGCGTCACACATTATCTCAAACGGTTCTGACCAATCAGGGGGTTTCATTATAGGTGCTGAAATCAAAGCTTGCTTCAGAAGATTAAATGCTTCAGTACATTTTTCATCGAAGATGAATTCAGCATCTTTCATTCAAAGACCAGTTAAGGGCTTCGTTATTTTGGAGAAATCCTTGATGAAACGTCGGTAAAATATGGCATGTCCAAGAAAACTTCTCATCTCCCTGATAGTCTTCGGCAGTTTTAGATTCTCTATGACTTCTATTTTAGCTTTATCTACCTCTATACCTTTTTCGGAAACTATATGTCCTAAAACAATCCCTTCGGTGACCATGAAATGCAATTTTTCCCAATTTAGCACAAGGTTTACCTCCACACATCTTTCCAGGATTTTCTCAAGGTTGATAAGACAATTTTTGAAATCAGATCCACACACTGAGAAATCGTCCATAAATACTTCCATGATTCCATCTAAATAGTCTGCAAAGATAGACATCATGCAGCGTTGGAATGTGGCAGGAGCATTACAGAGTCCAAAAGGCATTCTTCTATAGGCAAAAGTTCCAACAGGGCATGTAAAGGTAGTTTTTTCTTGATCTTCGGGGTGAATAGGTATTTGGAAGAATCCTGAATATCCATCTAGGTAACAAAAGTAAGAGTGTCTGGATAGGTGCTCCAACATTTGGTCTATGAATGGTAATGGGAAATGGTCCTTCCTAGTTGCTTTATTTAATTTTCTATAATCTATGCACATACGCCAACCTCCATCAATTCTTTTTGCTATAGGTTCACCCTTCTCGTTTTGCACGACTGTGATGCCTCCCTTTTTAGGTACTACATGCACATGACTCACCCATTTACTGTCCGAGATCTGATATATTATACCTGCCTCTAGTAACTTAAGAACTTTAGTCTTAACTACATTACTCATCATAGGATTTATTCTTTGTTGGTTATCTCTGGAGGGTTTTGAATCTTCTTCAAGCAAAATCTGATGCATGCATACGGATGGGCTTATTCCTTTTAGATCTGAGATCTTATATCCTAAGGCTGAGGGATACCTTCGTAAAACATCTAATAATTGATCTGTTTCTTCTTGGTCTAAGGTAGCACTGACTATAGCTGGACAGTTCATTTCTTCATCGAGAAATTCATATCTCAGGTTTTTAGGCAGTTCCTTAAGTTTTACGGTTGGTTTTATAGGGCAAGGCATGGGATCTGGGGTAAGAGATAAACATTCGTGAAGGTTATCATCAATGTAGGGTTTTTTATAATTTTCATCTTCCAAAATAAGGGTTGATGGCAATTTTATAGATTCAGTTTCTTCTTCTTGTTCTAATTCCCTAATGCATTCATCAATGATATCTAAGGCATAACAAGCATCTCCTATTACAGGTGCCATAAGAAATTTCGAAAGTATAAATTCTATCTTCTCGTTGCCTACCTCAAAGGTTAGTTTCCCTTTTTTAACATCTATTACGGCTCCAGCAGTCGATAAGAACGGTCTACCTAGGAGGATTGGTATGTCATCATCTTCTTTAATGTCCATGACAACAAAATCAGTAGATATAAACAGATGACCTATCCTAACAGGGACGTCTTCAAGTATGCCTATAGGGTATTTAACGGATCTATCGGCTAATTGAAGTGACATCTTAGTAGGTTGTAATTCTCCTAAGTTTAATCTCTCACAAACTGCTAAAGGCATTAAGCTCACACTAGCTCCTTAGTCTAGAAAAGCTTTTTCGATGACATGATTCCCCAAAATACAAGGAATGGAAAAATTTCCGGGATCTTTATCTTTCTTTGCTAACCTATTTTTGGAAATAGAATTACATTCCATGGGTTTCGGATCTTCAAGTCTACATTTATTTGTAAGTATATCTTTGAGAAACTTAGCGTAAGAAGGTATTTGGGTGATGGCTTCTGTAAAGGGGATTTCTACGTGAAGTTTTTCTATAACCTTAACAAATTTTTGATACTGATTATCGATTTGGTTTTTCTTTAATCTTTGAGGGTATGGTATAGGTGGTTTGTATGGCGGTGGTGGTACATAGGTTTTATTTTTAGGTTCTTCTCCTTTTTCTTGACTTTCCGGGTTTTCAGATTCCTCTGGTTCCTTCTCCTCATTTCTCTCAGAAGTTTCGGGCTCACTTAATCTAGGGTTAGAAGGTTCCTTATAAGCGGTTCCACTTCGTAGAGTAATGGCATTTTCTTGCCCTTTTGGGTTTTGTTGAGGTTGTCCAGGGAACTGTCCTCCAGGTGTAGTCTGTGGGGCTTGGTTTAAAGCTACCTGAGAGATCTGGGTTTCAAGCATCTTATTGTGAGTAATAATTTGATCAACCTTGGTTCCTAACTGGGTAATTAGTTCGTTAACATGGACGTTTTGGTTCATGAACTCTTTGTTTTGTTGTGTTTGAGCGGTGATAAAATTTTCCATAATTTTCTCAAGGCTCGGTTTTGGTGGTACATGTTGCATAGGTTGATTTGTTCTTGGGGCTTGGTAACCTTGTTGTCTCGGAGGTGCGGTATTTTGGATAGGGTTATTATTTTTGTAGGAGAAGTTTGGGTGATTCCTCCATCCAGGGTTATATGTGTTTGAAAATGGGTTCCCTTGGGTGTAGTTCACTTGCTCAGGGCTGGTCTCATTTAACAGGTTGCATTCGGCGGATTGGTGTCCTTGCGTCCCACATATCTCACAATTCGGCGAAACTGCAGCTACAGTATTCGGAGTTGTACACATATGTTCGACTCTAAGGGCCAATGCGTCCATTTTAGCTTGCATCATGTCCATAGAGCTTAGCTCATGTATTCCTCCTTGAGCTTCCTTCTTTTCCACTGTCGCTCGTTCTACTCACCATGATTGATGGTTTTGGGCCATGTCCTCGATAAGGGCACTAGCTTCAGGGTAAGGTTTGTTCATCAGTGCGCCACCAGCAGCAGCGTCGATGGTCATCTTAGTGTTATAATGAAGTCCATTATAGAAGGTTTGAATGATTAGCCAATTCTCTAAGACATGATGTGGGCATGCTCTTAATAGCTCTTTATATCTCTCCCAGGCTTCGAACAACGACTCTCCTTGGTGTTGGGTAAATCTGGTTATTAGGTTTCGAAGAAGAGCAGTCTTACTTGGGGGAAATTATCTAGCAAGGAAAACGTTTCTAAGGTCGTCCCAAGTTGTTATAGAATTGGGTGGAAGGGAATCTAACCATGATAGAGCTTTATCTCTGAGGGAAAAGGGAAATAATCTTAAGCGTATCGCCTCAGGAGGAGCTCCATTGGTTTTAAAGGTGTCTGCTAACTGAAGAAAGTTTTTTAAATGTTGGTTTGGGTTCTCAGTAGCAAGACCTACGAATTGTCTCTATTGCACTAATTGTAGCAGGGATGGTTTAAGTTCAAAATTATTGGCTGGGATAACTGGGTTTACTATACTGGAACTAGGTTCCTCGTATGATGGTTGGGCGAAGTCCTTAAGAGGTCTTCGGTTTTGATCTTCGGCCATAGCTCTCCTATTCCTATGGAAAAACAAACGTGCGCGAGCGTAACGTTCAGGATCACCTAGAGGGTCTACTAAACTTCCGGCACTGTGAGTCTTTCGCATTGACCGATGGATAACAACCTTAGTCTAAACGGTATAACTACAGGGTATGAAATTTGACGAAATTGGTCCCCGGCAACGGCGCCAAAAACTTGATGCGTGTTTTTCGCAAGTGTACGAACACGTCAGAGTAATATAAAAGATTGTCGAATCCACAGAGACCAAGTGTCAATCTATCATACATGTTGTTATGGTGTGTATCTAAGGCAACTGAATATAAGGGTTTTAAGAAGTGTGCAATGGTAAATAAAACGGTAATTTTAAACAATAAACAAAGACAGGCTCAAATGTAATTCACATAATCAATTGATAATCCGGTACTTGTTAATAGAACTACTTATGGGCAATGTTTTCCAATTTGAAAAGAACTAATTTAACAGGAACTGTCGCTTTCGCGTATTCAGAACCGAGTTGTACTCTCTAATCAACCCCTCCTATTGTCACGGATAAAAAGGTGCGTACTGCGTTAGAGTAGTAAACCTATTTTTAAGAAATATAGTATCTTAACTAAGTTGAAAAGTATTTTAACCTGGGTTTCTTACCAAAAAGAGGTTCTCACGAACCAGACTCTAAACTTCATAACGCGTCCGAAAATCGTTTTAAAATCTCTTTTCTTTTTAATTTAAAAACTCCTAATGAACTAGACAAAGCGCTTTTGGCTGTTTTTGAAATAGTTAAAAATAATTACTTAAATTGAAAGATAAAATAGCCCTTAAGTGTTTCCACGAACAATTGTACGGATTACTGGTTCGATTACGATCCTTACATTCTAACCTTTATGGATTTAGTTAGACATAGTAAAGTAAAAGCTCTTTTTATAATTTTTCATAAAAGTAAGTAGTGCGAGTGCGGAAAGTAAATAAAAGTAGTGCGAGTGCGGAAAGTAAATAAAAGTAGTGCGAGTGCGAGAAATAAATAAAGTAAAGCGAGTGCAAGAAATAAATAAAAGTAAAGCGAGTGCAGGAAATAAATAAAATAAAGTGCGAGTGCGAATAATAAATGAAAGTAAAGCAATGCGAGAAATAAATAAAAGTAAAGCAATGCAGAAAAAGTAAAATACGAACTGGAATTAAAATGGCGGCAGGATTAACTTCCTCCCAGAGTGCTCCAAAACTCGATCACACAGACAGATACAGACTCTATCACTCGATTGCAGAAACACCCCGATGTGGAATGGTAACTGCTTTAAAACTGATATATGCCTAAGAGAATCTAAGTTTGGATGAAGAAAAAAGAAAATCTAAGTTCCTATTTATAGGAAAACAAAAAGAAGGAAAAGACCAGGATGCCCCATCCACTAAAAAGTGGAGGGAACTGTTTTTGCCTTGTGGCGCCCGCCACAAGGCCATGGCGCCCGCCATGAGACTAATGTGGGATGAAAGAGTGGGGATCATGGGTCTTGGCAGTTGTGGAGTGGTCTTGAGACGTGGCCACGTCATGGCAGACCCCATGGCGCCCGCCACGGTGGATGTCGTAAGTGTAAAACGCTGAATTTCTTGGTTTTCGTCCGTTTCCACTCCTTTTTCGCTCCTTTTCTCGATTTAGGCCCCGATTACAAAGAAATCCTGAAAACAAAGAAAAAAAAGTAATAACATAACAAAATAACAATAAAAGCTAAGAATGCATGCAAAATCGGAGTCAGAAATACGGTGAATTTTAGTGTGATCACTTGCTGAGAAAGTCAAAGCCCTCGAGTGTAGAGACATTTTGGGGATAGATGTGTCTGACATGGGCCTAGTCCTCGGGGTGGTTATTCCTCACAAATTCATGCCGCCTACTTTTGACAAGTATAATGGTAGCTCCTGCCCAAAGACTCACTTGCAGGCGTTCTACCGGAAGATCGCTGCCAATACTAGGGATGAAAAGCTCTGGATGTACTACTTCCAAGATAGTCTCTCCGGAGGGTCCTTGGAATGGTATATGAAGCTAGAGAGAAGCTCTGTAAGAAACTGAAAGGAATTAGGAGAAGCATTCCTCAAGCAGTATCAGTATAATATCGACATGGCGCCCAGTCGCACTCAACTTCAGAGTTTGACTCAGAGGAGTTCAGAGAGTTTCAAAGATTACGCACAAAGGTGGCGTGAAGTGGCCGCTAGAGTGCAACCGCCTTTGTTGGAGAGAGAAATGGTAGACCTGTTCCTGGATACCCTCCCTGGGAATTTCATGGAAAGGCTAGCCGGATGTTCTTCGAGTGGATTCTCAGATATCATCTTGATTGGCAAGAGGATAGATAGTTGGATCAAGCAAGGGAAGATTCAGAACGGAGGCGCTTCAAATTCTGGTATTAAGAAACCCTTAGTGAAAAGAAGAGAAGGAGAGACTGAGGCAGTGTACACGCAGAGGGGAGGAAGTAACATAGGCTTTTATCAGCAAATGGCCCCTGTCACTATCTCAACTCAACCTGTTCAACAGCAAGTCCAACCACCGCAGTCGCAACGCCAACAAGGGTATCAACAAAGAGCTCCTCGTGCATACTACCCCCAGAAGAATAGAGAAAGACATTTCGAAGCTCCACCGATGTCCTATTCACAGCTCTTGAAGAATCTCCTACAACTCCAAATGATTCAACTCCGAACTCTACAACCCCCGAAGCCAGGCCAAATCCCCGAGGGTTATGATACAAACTCCAGATGTGAATTTCATTCTGGAGTAGGTGTTTTTATCATCTCGCCAGAAGGGGTACATACACCTCTAGCTGCTTGGTTGACTTTCAAATGCACTAACAATGAGGCAGAGTATGAATCTTACATCGTGGGGGTTGAAGAGGCAATCAACTTACGAGTCAAAAACCTCGAGCTCTTCGGAGATTCTGCTCTGGTGGTGAATCAAGCCATTAGCAAATGGCTAGTTCATCAACCTCACTTGGTTCCTTATAGAGATTATGTCAGGAGGCTGTTAACTTTCTTCACCAAAGTCAAGTTGAATTATATTCCTCGAGATGAAAACCAATTCGCCAATGCTCTAGCAACTTTGTCGTCTATGATTAAAGTTTGTCAAGAGAATTTTGTGCCTCGAATTACAGTCTCCCGTCTTGAAAGACCTTCTTATGTATTTGCAATTAATAGTGGTGAAGATAATAAACCTTGGTATCATGATATCAAGCAATTCTTGAAGGCTCAAGAATACCCAACTGGGGAATCCAGTAAGGACAAGAAGACCCTTAGAAGACTGGCAGGTGGTTTCTTCTTGAATCAAGATGGTGTGTTGTACAAGCGAAACTTCGACATGGTTCTACTCAGATGTGTGGATAGACACGAAGCAGACCTGTTGGTGCAAGAGGTTCATGAAGGCTCCTTAGGTACCCATGCTGGAGGACATGCTATGGCCAAGAAATTGTTGAGATCGGGATATTATTGGATCACCATGGAATCTGATTGCTGTAAATACTCTCGTAAATGTCACAAGTGTCAGATTTATGCCGACAAGGTCCATGTGCCTCTGAATCCGTTGAGTGTCATGTCTTCACCATGGCCGTTCGCCATGTGGGGCATTAATATGATTGGCAAGATTGAGCCGACATCTTCCAACAGTCATCGCTTCATCCTGGTTGCTATAGACTACTTCACGAAGTGGGTCGAAGCGGCGTCTTATGCCAATGTCACTAAAAAAGTGGTAGCCCGATTTATTAAAAGAGACATCATTTGCCGGTACAGAATTCCTGAAAGAATCATTACTGATAATGGTTCTAATCTCAACAACAAGAAGATGGCTGACTTGTGTCGGGATTTCTAAATAGAGCATCACAACTCTTCTCCATATCGCCCGAAGATGAATGATACCGTCGAGGCGGACAACAAGAACATCAAGAAGATCGTGCAGAAGATGGTTGTAACATACAAAGACTGGCATGAGATGCTACCATTCGCGTTGCATGGGTACAAAACATCAGTGCGTACTTCAACAGGGGCAACCCCGTTCTCATTGGTGTATGGTATGGAGAAAGTCCTACCAATTGATGTGGAAATCCCCTCGTTGAGGTTAATGCTGGACATTAAGCTAGATGAAATTGAGTGACTCCGGTCCAGATATAATCAATTGAGCCTCATTGAAGAAAAACGCCTAGCAGCTGTATGCCATGGACAGTTGTATCAGCGGCGGATGAAGCAGGCTTTTGACAAGAAGGTACGACCACAGAGGTACATACCAGGTGACTTGGTACTGAAAATGATTCTTCCTCCTCTTAACGATCACAGGGGCAAGTGGACACCTAACTATGAAGGACCGTTCGTGGTTAAAAAGGTTTTCTCAGGCGGAGCCTTGATGCTGACAACCATGGACGGAGAAGACTTCCAATCCCCTGTCAACGCAGACGTAGTAAGAAAATACTTCGTGTAAAAAGGACCCGCTGGATAAAATAGAATAAAGATCCAGGCAAAAATGGGTATCCCGGCGAGCCAAAAACAGAATAAAAGGCTCAGGCAAAAATTAGGGAAATCTTGAAAAAAAAATGTACACCCGCTGAGTTGAAAATCCACATCGGACAGCTCAGGCAAAAAAGGGTATCCCGGTGGATTGAAAACCTGAAAGGGCGATCCTCGGAAAAGAGGGACTAACACGAACGATTGCGATCTGCGAGATCCATAACTTATCTGCAGCTGAGGTTATTCTAAGGGTTGAAGATCAGTTCAATTACATTTCTCAAGGGGCAGAGCGAGCAGAGCGTCTTGAAGATATATGAGTCATAACCGGGTTGAAACTTGATGAGATCCACTCTCACATTGCCAATAGGATAGTTTGTTTTCCGTTTTGACTATTTCCTCTTTCCAGGGAACTGCTTCCTTTGTATTTCCTATTCATGGCCATTTTTCCGAATCAATAAAAACTCAACTTCAGTCAACTTGTGACTATTTGCTTCTTGTTTTTGTTTTTCATCTAGCATTGATTGATTGTGAAAATGTCCAGCAATTTGTGATTTATATTGTGTTGTGAACACTTGAATGCTTTCTAACTCATGCAGGAGGACATAAACATTTAATACAACTCTAAAAGGGTGTCAAGATGCCCAGATAATGATTCATGCTACGAGCCTGGGGCAGACAGGTCCCAAACTAACTCTCCATGTTGCAGGCACTATCGATTGTATTTATGCAGGTACGGGTATAGGTGTTGCTAACAGAGCTAAAAGCAGATTCCTAGGAGGAACATTTCTTTATGCTTGAACAAGAGCAGGTGTCTCCCAGGGTGTCTCCAGTCATCCCCAGTAAAGTGGAAGTTGAAATCTCTCCCAGCAAGGTAGCAGAATGTGGGTGTTCTCCCTAAGCAGAAGCTTTCCTTCAATACAGGGGCAATCCCCATGCAGTACAAGGAGTGTCTTTCCTCCCCAGCAAGTTGCTTCCTCAGCAATGTCATGCCTATGGTTTCCAGCCAAGTCAGGAGGTCTCCACGTCCCCACCAGAGTGCAAGAAGGGTCCATCTCCAGCAGGGTCTTGGCTTTCCCATCTTAAATTCCAATTTATTTTTGGCAATGGCGGCAGTTCAGAGCCGGTGTATCATTGACAACCTTCCCCGCATAGTTGTCTCATCCTCATCAGGATGGATCGGATCAGTGCAGTGATCATCGTTTCTCCCTAGTCAAGCCATCTGGGATACTTATAGTCTCCTTGTCAGGAGATCCTTTTGCATTCGCATACACATAATCATCATTGCATTTGCATTCCCCAAAGCGTAGCATTTCCATCATCATGGAGCATTACGCCATAAATTCAAACATATGCATTCCAGCATGGGCCAGTTTTTAGGTATATTATGTACGACCTATAACATCTTCTCAACCTGAAGTACTCCACACAGAGGATACCAACATCATTTTTCAGACATCCTTGTCTTTTCAAGTCAATGTTTGTCACTTATTTCGCGTCTTGTTTGGTACAACAATCGCGTCGCAGGTTCTTGTTTTGTACGGTCCTATTTGCCTGGGCTCTCATTTATGTACAACGATCCAGTTTCATCTTGTCATATTTCCATTGCAGTTCTGGTTACCGCCTGAGGCCGGTATACCATTGTGTCTCCATTCGAGGATGGTTTCATGTTAGATCTGAGGATCTTTTGAGAATCGTCATTCGAGGATGGCATTCTTTTCTTCAAGTCCTTATGAGGTTGGTCTTGTTTGTGTTTGTTGTGGCTATCATTCGAGGATGATAGACCATTTTGAGCTTATTGATTGAGGTCAAATTGTCTCTTTTGCAAAGTTTGTCTGAGATCAGTCTTTGTGTTTCTGGTTACCGCCTGAGGCCGATATACCATTGTGTCTCCATTCGAGGATGGTTTCGTGTTAGATCTGAGGATCTTTTGAGAATTGTCATTCGAGGATGGCATTCTTTTCTTCAAGTCCTTCTGAGGTTGGTCTTGTTTGTGTTTGTTGTGGCTATCATTCGAGGATGATAGACCATTTTGAGCTTATTGATTGAGGTCAGTTTGTCTCTTTTGCAAAGTCTGTCTGAGGTCAGTCTTTGTGTTTCTCGTTATCGACTGAGGCCGGTATACCATTGTGTCTCCATTCGAGGATGGTTTCGTGTTAGATCAGAGGATCTTTTAAGAATTGTCATTCGAGGATGGCATTCTTTTCTTCAAGTCCTTCTGAGGTTAGTCTTATTGTTGTGGCTATCATTCGAGGATGATAGACCATTTTGAGCTTATTGATTAAGGTCAGTTTGTCTCTTTTGCAAAATCTGTCTAAGGTCAGTCTTTGTGTTTTTGGTTATCGACCGAGGCCGGTATACCATTGCGTCTCCATTCGAGGATGGTTTCGTGTTAGATCCGAGGATCTTTTGTGATTTTTCATTCGAGGATGACATTCTCTTCTTCAAGTCCTTCTGAGGTTGGTCTTGTTGTTATGGCTATCATTCGAGGATGAAAGACCATTTTGAGCTTATTGATTGAGGTCTGTTTGTGTCTTTTGCAAAGTCTATCTGAGGTCAGTCTTTGTGTTTTTGGTTATCGACCGAGGTCGGTATACCATTGCGTCTCCATTCGAGGATGGTTTCGTGTTAGATCCGAGGATCTTTTGTGATTTGTCATTCGAGGATGAAATTCTCTTCTTCAAGTCCTTCTGAAGTTGGTCTTGTTGTTATGGCTATCATTCGAGGATGATAGACCATTTTAAGCTTATTGATTGAGGTCAGTTTGTCTCTTTTGCAAAGTCTGTCTAAGGACAGTCTTTGTGTTCCTGGTTACCACCTGAGGCCGGTATACCGATGTGTTTCCATTAGAGGATGGTTTTAATGCTTGATTCGAGGATCTTTTGTGGGTTGTCATTCGAGGATGGCATTCTTCCCAGCATATTTTATTACCCACAGTGTGTAAATTTTCAAGTTTTATTTGAGTATTCAATCACTCCATACCTTGAACGTCTAAAAGCTGTTGCAATTATTCGTTCAGGCTTGCAGATGATTGAATAGTGGCAGCTGTAATACCTCAAAAATTTTCCCTCATATTTATTACCTTAACTGGCATATCGCTTCACATTCATCCGCATTTCCCATTAGGTCATAGTATTCATAATCACACATTTCATTGGATCCTATGGCATGGGATCAATACCCTTTGAAGAACCAAATTATTATATTGGTTATGGTTTCTACTCCACCAGGGGTCGTGCTATGGATCATGGAAGTAGGGTTTCACACCCTATATATATGGTTATCAAATGAATTCCGGTTCTTGATTATGTGGCCATCAACATCATCCTCTTTCCACTAATTTAGGGATTATATTCCCTATTAAGTAGTCTTAGAGGATTTCATTTGAGAAGAATTTTCATCTAAAGGAGAATTTGGGGTTCACATTTGAGGTTGAGCATGAACACATTCCACCAACTGAAGAGCTTTGTGTTAAAGTTTGATTTGGGCTTATTTTGGGGAGATGTTCAGTCGCGTGTAGCATTTTTTTCAAGTGAAGCAAGGAGCATGGTTCAAGCTATTGACTTTGGGGGTTTATCACGGTATCAAGTCCTCAGGAATTTATTGTGTGTAAGGATTTAGTTCAAGACTAGGATGGAGGACATGTTAGCGGTTCTTGGGGCTCAAGTCATCCTTCTTAATTCAAATCTGAAACCACAAGTCATCCATGGTCATTTTTCTTCATACCAATTTTAAAACCTCAATTCTGTGTGTTTCTCTTCTTGAAGCCTACCACATATTCTTTTTTATACCCATCTTTTAAGCCCAATATCTAGACAGCCAAATCCTCATTCCATAATTTCAAGTCCATTTTAATACTATTATTATCCATTTACAACATTCATTTCCTCATATGTACATAGCCATATCTCAAACCAAAATTCATTTTTCATTACAATCAAATAACTACCTCCATTTAATTATCCAAATCCATTTTTAACCAAATTTATTTACCTATCCCTACCATAAGTCATTTTGTTTAATTCAAATCACATTTCCAAAACTCCTATGTTTGTTTAAACCAAAACCCATTTATATTTTTCAAGCTAAAATGACTTATTAGCTCATAATTGTTTCATTTCATTTTTGAAAGTCAGTCACAAAATTCTCTTAGTCAAATTCGTCTCCTTTTTTAAATTTAGACCATATGCCATTGATCTTAATTTGGTTCAAATAGAGATTTCAAAAGTACGCAACAAAAAGCAAAGGATTTCAATTGGTGCTATATTGGTTCTTGGTATGAATTTAAACGCTGTCTTTGATAAGTTCCATTCTTATTGGAAAATTCATTAATTTACAATAGTTCGGAATGCATAGACAATTGAAAATCATAACAAACTGATGGCAGAAAGTTGACGGTTACAATATGAAGAAAAAATCATCACAGGATTCACAAAAACAAGAAAGCTGATAACAAAAATTCGATAGAAAAATAACAGAATAAAGAAGACTCTTCATCATCAATCTCGCGTCATATGCTTCAACCACCGCTTCATCATAATTATTCTTCATGGTATCGCACCTTCATCGCTATGGTGAGGACCTGCAACATTCAACAACAATAACAACAAGTACTTGAAGGTGATGATGAACAACAACAAGAAGAAAACGATTTATCTTCTCACAATAACGGAATCAAAAGTGACGATATAGTTCCTAGCTACAATTTTCAACCGATTCATTCACTCCCTGATTCCTCCCCCAATTACGGTGCATTGTTTGCAAAGACTTGGAACTCCGATTCTAACCCCAAAAAAATACAGTTCTCTGGATTCTTTTGAACCTGCAAAGGTGACTGTAGAAAAAAACGAAGTGCTTTTGATGCCGCAATTTTGTTAGATCTCGATCGAGCAATGAAGAAACATATGGAAAATTTGCATCATGTTCTGGAAGGTGTTAGTGCACAGTTAACACAACTAGAAACCAGAACTCACCATCTTGAGATTTCTGTGGATGATTTGAAGGAAATATTCATGGAATCATTGATGGGAAATTGAGGCTGTTGGAGAATATTCTGTGAGGTGTAAACAGGAGTGCAAGATATCAAGGACAAGCAAGAAATTGGGCAAGCTCAGCTGCAATTGGCAAAACTCCAAGTGCCCAAGACAGAACGACAATCTGAACCCCAAACTAGTGCAGTATCAAACCCTGTGCAGCAAGCTTCACCTACTCCCTAACAATCTCAACAACATCTTCCATCATCAATTTTGCAAACCAATCGCAGCGGTTCACCGCTCTTCGTTGCCATCTCTGATCTGCAAGTTCATAAACAAAAAAAAAAGCAAAACAAAAGAGATTAACCTATAACTCATTCAAAAAAAATAGAGGGAGATCACAAAACCGAATTCGGTTATACTATAACAACCATAACATAAAATTGATAACTGAATTCACCTGGGGAAAGTTCCAAAATCTGATTCATTTTCTATAAATCAGAATCACAACTGCATCAATTTTCTTCTTCTTGGATTCACCATTCTTCAACCATTTTCTTCTTCTTCAATCCCTCCCACAAATTTTCTTAATCTTTCGGACAATCTCCAAAACTCTTCTTCACCATAAACTTCTTCAATCTCTCCTCAAACTCATCTTCAATTCTTCACAACTTCAATTCATTCAACATTCCTCAAACTCATCTTCAATTCTTCTCATAACTTCTTCCCCTCAATTATCATTCTTCACTATTTTCCCTCTCCATTTTCGCCCTACCTCTCCTTGATTCTTCATCGATTTTCCAAATTCTTATCAACCTTCGTAATTTGCCATCATCTTCATTAACCTGTGAATCCAGAAAACCATAAATTCGGAACCAATTCATATGCAAAAGCCACGATGGATCAACAAGAACTATGCAAAAGATGAGGAAGATTGATCGGTGAAGAGTTTTCTTACCTGAGGCAAATTCTCTTATCAATCTCAATCTTTAATCTCCTCCTCCAATCCTCCATCAAGCTCGGTCTACGAGTGTTTGTCATCACCGCCATAACCGTAAAATCCGCATCTGCAAGAACCGCAACATTGTTATTTCACCGAATCGCAACAACAATGGCAAGACTCACTAGCCACATCGAAAATAAAGAAGCTTATCGAGCTCATCTTGTCTGAGATTTGTAGCTCCATCGCCCATACCTTGTTTCACTTCAGTTCATCGTCGTCATCATAAAGTGACCTTCGTCATCATTTGTTAACGATTCCGAACCTCCATAACCTCAAGAATTCAGTGCTGGCGAAACCAAGGTATGATTCACCTTTCATCATCCTAGCGTCATAGGTGTTATTACTGTTATGATCTCTATGTAGATATCGAAGAAGATTAGACTATGTGTTCTATTTTCGGATTTGGTGAAAGAGAGTGTTAGGTTGTTGCTCCATTTTCGGACTTGGATTAACAGAGGTTTAGTTGGTTTCGTTTTGGATTTGGGGGAGATCTTAGAGTTAGGAGGGGATTGGTGGCGGCGAAAAGAGAAAGAAGAAGATGAAGTTGAGGGAGAGAGGGTGGCGCGATGAAGAAGGAGATGGAGATGTTGGGGTTCGGCGGCGGAAGAGGGATGAACATGTGATTTAGGGTTTCGGATCCTTTTTCCAGCCCTTTTGTTTATATTTTTGTTTTCAATTTTCTTTTAATTATAAGAAAAACGATTAGTGTAATTAATGGATGATTTAGGGATTTTTCTTGAGACTTTGAAGAATATTAGGAAATTAATAAGGATTAATGGGAATAAGAATCATCTTTAATGCGGTTAATTCCCCTTAATGCACCGTTTTAAATTCAAAATCAAAAAGAGATACGATCAGATTTTTGTGAGTTCCAGCCACACCGGCGGTGACACTTGTCACCGTCCGGTTGGCACTTCTTGCGGCTAATCTGGCGCGTGTTATCCACCATAAGGTCCCGTATTCCATCACTCTATAAACCACGTGATTTGAATAATAATGCAAACCCTAGATCAAGTGGCCCAGATTTTAGTCAAAGTAGTTGACTGAGTGCCCATGTGATGCACCCCAATTCCTGCGCAAATGGGCCCCTGGTTTCTTGCTATTCGCACCCTGGTTCTTAGAGCCCATTGAATTACAACTAGAAAAAATCACTAAACTCACCCCCTCCATTGTTTCTTTAGATTTTAATTTTTGTTTTTGTATAGATTAGAATTAATTCATTAAAAAATAGTAAAAACCATAATAAAATTCTATAAAAATTATAGTAGCTTAATAATTCATTTTAGAAGTTTGTGACACTTTTATTTTCTGAATTTTGGTTATTTTTTATTTAATTTCGATTTTTCACTTAATTAGCATTTTATTGAATTCCCTCAATTGCACTTGTTTTTGTTCATTTTATCTTTTCCACTTCATGTAGGAATTTTAGCCCATTCTTTGTTATATGTTTAAAGGACTAATAATAGAACTTAGGATATTTTTTGGTAGATTTTTAGGCCATTTTTTCCACTATTTTGGTAGCTAAATTCATGGAAGTTTGTAGTTAATCCTTAGGTAGATTTAAGTGATCTTTAGGCATAGTTAACTTCTGAATTTTTAGGATATTTTTTAGCACAATGTTATAGTCAGTTTTAGGACCCTATAGAATTAATTTCATATTTTTCCAAGACTTTGAATATTTTTAGTGCATTAATCTTTAGGCTATTTTTACATGTAAAATCCACCTAGTTTAGTTTAGGATATTATGCTCCATTAAGGACTAGTTTAATTAGGCTTAGTCTTAGGATTTTAAAATGACTTAGTATAGTTTAATTACTGATTCTTAGAATGATAATATTAGATAGTTCCCTTAGTTTTAGGACTTAGGCTTAGAATTTCCAATAAATAGATTTAAGTGAAGTTTAGGCTTGTTTTTGGTTTTATACCTTAAAATGCATTTTTTAGATTTCATTTCTTTATTCCAATTTTAATGTCCTTCCTTGATATTTGAATTTCTCACTTGTATAGGTTTTCCCATTGTTCTTAGAATCAACTTAACTTCCTTTGGAAGTAAGTTGAATTCTAGTAGTTTCTAGTTCCTTTCATTCATTAGGTTTAGAAAACCACATAAATCATTAGGACCACTTTTGAATAAATAAATAAAATTAGGATTGAGTCTTAGTCCCTTAGTTTTTACCTTTTGCAACTTGAGTCCTTCTTTATCATCTCATAAAGAAAAACAATAAAACACTTAATAAAAACCGAACGTTCTTGTACGACACGAGACTTTGTTGCGGAGTGCTTATACACTTCCTGTTTCGAGGCGAGGTGTAAGTACTTACCGCGATGGATAGGTCTTAGTATGAGAATGTTCACAAACAAATTCAACACATTTCTCATAAAAGACAAAAACAAATAATAAGCGACTATCCTGTGGGAACTTCTTTTCTCATCTCATTCACTCACAACGCGAACTTGTGACGACGTGTCTCGCATGCAAGACGGTAAATGCACTTGTACCAGACGAGCCTGCAACACCTGAGCATAGACATACGCAGTTCCAGCATAAAAAACACAAACAAATAGTTCCTTCCTGGTTAGGCGAACTACGTCGACTCTGATCCTCATTTTCCCGATGAGGTAAGTAGGCAGCGGAGTAAGGCCCGTCCGAGCACATTCTTTATTTTCCCTACATTTTCCCCCTTTTCCTTTTCGATCTTTTCTTTTTTTCAGTTCCATTTCTCATTTCATCTCCATTCCAGTTAGCAGTTCATTTGTTCAGCAGCACTTTATTTTTCTCACCCTTTGAAACAAGCAAGCAAGCGTGGATCCCGTCGGGTACGGCGGACGATCTGGGGTGCTAATACCTTCCCAGGTCGTAACTGACTCCCGAACCTAGGTCTTTGGTTCGCAGGACCTTGTCCTTTCCTTCTTCCTTAGGTTTGTGCAGCATTACCTTTGTCGTTCCTTCGGGATAAAAATGTCTGGCTGGCGACTCTACCTTTTCCGCGCCACTTTCGCGTTTGTACTAGGATGAAAATCCCGGGAGCGACAGATATTATACACAACCAATGTTGGAGTACATTGGGCCAAATACTCAAACTTTACCACCAAGTACGGTTTCATTTAGACCCCAAATATCTACATCACTTTCTCAGGCTTATCCTAGACTCTTTGGTACTTCAACTACCATGGCGGGACTGAGAAATGCTCCCCCGATTTATTCAGACAATGTTATTTCTTCACCGTTGCAGGAATCCGGATCTGCAATAAATATGAGAAGGAATAACCAGACTGGTGGCGTGGGGCAGTCGATTCAGAGTCATGCTTTGACAAATGAGTCTGTGACATATCTAAGGCAACAGATGGATGAAAGTAACATGCAAATGGTTCATAATTTGTCCCAAACTATGGGAGAGATTTTCCAGCCTTTGATCCAGAATACGACTCAGACAAATCAATGGATGGTGTCTCAAATGGCGCACACAATAGAGTTCATGGGGGGTACCAGCACCAGTCTGACAGCCCCATCACTTACCAGAAGTATGAGAAGTTATGCAGCCATTGGATTAAGAAAATCCATATGTGGTCGAACAAATAGATTTCAAACTCATTAGAGGTTAACGACAAATACTAATAGAAGAGGAACTAAGAGTGAGATTGTTGAATAGACATCAAGATGTAGATCATGTAGTCCAACAAGTTCGACAGAATAATCTTGCAGTAGAGAATAACTTGGCAGCTCTTGTCGAACGAATAATGGCTCGAAGTGGAATAACTACTGGTTTTGCTAGGCCAAATAATACTTCACCAATCGTGGACTATATACTCCAATCAAAGTTACCCCCTAGGATGATGGTTCCCAAATTTATCAAGTTCTCAGGGGATACAACCGAATCTACGATCAAACATGTGGCACGATACATATGATAGAGGCTGGGGAGATTGCTAACGATGAAAGTCTAAGGATTAAATACTTCCCTAGCTCCCTTACCAAGAATGACTTCACTTGGTTCACCACTCTGCCACCTGGTTAGATATGTAATTGGAATCAATTAGACTGATTGTTTCACGAGCAATTCTACATGGGTCAGACTAAGATTAGTTTGAAAGAATTAGTCGGTGTGAAATGAAAGTTTAGTGAGTCCATTGACGATTGTCGCTCCCGGGATTTTCATCCTAGTACAAACGCGAAAGTGGCGCGGAAAAGGTAGAGTCGCCAGCCAGACATTTTTATCCCGAATGAATGGGAAAGGTTGCTGCACAAACCTGAGGAAGAAGGAAAGGACAAGGTCCTGCGAACCAAAGATCTGGGTTCGGGAGTCGGTTACGACCTGGGAAGGTATTAGCACCCCAGACCGTTCGCCGTACCCGACGGGATCCACGCTTGCTTGTTTGTTTCAAAGGGTGAGAAAATAAGATGCTGCTGAATAAATGAACTGCTAACTGGAAAAGGAATGAGAGAGGAATAAGAAAAGAGAATGGAAAGAAGGGGGAAATGTAGGGAAAATAAAGAGCATGCTTGAACGGGCCCTACCTCACTGCCTACGTACCTCATCGGGATAATGAGGATCAGAGTCGACGTAGTTTGCGTAACTAAGGCGGGAACTATTTTTTTGTGTTTTTTATAGCTGGAACTACGTATGTCTATACTCAGGTGTTTTAGGCTCGTCTGGAATGAGTGCATTTACCGTCTTGCATGCGAGACAAGTCGTCGCGAGTTTGCGTTCAGAGTGAATGAGATGAGAAAGAGAAGTTCCCGCAGGATAGTCGCTTATTGTTTGTTTTTGTCTTTTATGAGAAATGTTTTGAATTTGTTTGTAAACGTTCTCATACTAAGACCTATCCACCGTGGTAAATACTTACACCTCGCCCCGAAATAGGACATGTATAAGTACTCCGCAACAAAGTCTCATGGCGTATAAGAACATTCATTTTTATTAAGTATTTTTATTATTTTCTTTATGAGGTGAGAAAGAAAGACTCAAGTTGCAAAAAAGGCAAAAACTAAGGGGGACTAAGACACAACCCTAAGTTAGTTATCATATACAAAAGGGAGATCCTAGTGTTTTATGAAGTAATCTAAACCTAAGGAAAAGAAAAGCAAGTTAGAGTTCAACTTACTTCCTAAGGAAGTTAAGTTGAATCTAAAGAACAAAATGGAAGCCTATGAACAAAGCACCAAGTGCTAAGGCAAATGCAATAAAAATGCATAAGAGAAATGAATGAAGTATTATTACCTTATATTCCCCCCTACAAAACAAAAGTTAGCATGACAATGCATATTGAAAGTAAAATCCAAGCATAAAAGCGATTAAGCACCATAAACGTCCTAGAATGGAACTAGGGTTCAAAATAAGACCTAAGTCTAAAGGTGAAGGTACCTAAAGGTTACATGATTCTAAAGTCAGTAGCTGCATTCTATAAGTCCCTAAGTATGCTAGGATACCTCACAAGATCAAACTATGTCAAACTATGTACAAGACATTCACATAAGTTCACCTAAATGCAAGTTAGGATTCAATGATGAAGTATGAGTGCATATGGCATACACGCATGAATTAATACATGAAATGATTATCAAAGTCAGTAGTTAATGCTTATGAATGTGGATGAATGAATATACAATCATGGATGCAATGACTTAAGCATATGGAGCAAGGAGAAGAAGATGTGAGAAGAAATGGAGCAAACATCACATAAGATCACAAATGATGCAAGTTAAAGAAGAATGTCATGTGAATATGCATGAAATGATTATGGGTCAGTAGCATACAATTTATGAGATGCCATTAGAGTGCATGAATAGCCATTTATAATTTTCACATAATTCATGTTAACAATTAGAGGAGAAGAGAAATGAGTTTAGGTTAAAATTAGTTCAGATTAGTATGCACTTTGAAACACCAAAACAAATCACATGGACATGGTTCAAAAAGGTAGCCTATAACTAGAATTAAGGACCTAAAAGTGACCTATAATTAACTCTTAAAAGTTACCAAAAAGTGTCTCAAGCCAATGACATGAATGCCTTCCTAATATCTAGGGTATGGAGCAAATAAGCACATAATCAAACCTATAATCTAGGTGACATGGAAAAATAGAAAAAAGGCTTTAAAAATTATGAAATTAAATTTCTAACATGGTAGAGTCAGTAACTCACACGGTATAAAATGATTTCACAAAATTATGGACCAAAGTTCCAAAATAATTACTTGATGAGCAAGATGACAAGGCATGATCGCCGAAAATCAACTCCACAAAGTGGATCAAAAATGGCACAAATAATTATGAAAAAAAATGCATAATTAGAATCATAATGTCACAAATTCCAGTTCTTAATCACACACAAAGAATAGGTCTCACACCTATGGGGAAAAAAAGGTTTTAGTCTCTTATGTCAATACTATTCCTTTTGGGACAACTTGGAATAAAAAATCCAAATTAATTAGTAAAACCAATCAAACCTGGAATAAAAAAATATGAAAAATTAATTAAGAGGATGAGGATCACTCGTGAATTTTCACAGAATTTTATCACACTTAAAACTATTTTTAATAATTGCGACGAAACGGGTAAAAACCGATATTTTAAGGGAAAGCGAGAGGAAGTGAATTCTACAATTCGTAACCGAATCTCTAAGCTCCAAAATCGACACATATAATCAAAAATCATAAATAAATCTAGTGCCTCAGGTGGGAGGGCTCAATATGCACCTTAAGTTATATGATCCTAAGCCGCATACAACTAGAATGATGCGTAAAAGTGGAGCATCGAGATTGCTTACTTGATCGAAGTACCGATTCTTCATATAAAAGAAATTCAAAAAAACTTGAAGCAAGGTCTAGTAATATCCATAAGCAAAATAAATGCTTATCTTCCATATTAGCTTTGTGCAGATCCACCATAATCGAAACAAAAACAACGGCACAAAATATCATTTGAATCCAAAGGTATCCCACAAATAAAGTGGAATACCAACCAAACGACCGTCGTTAAGATCTTTGCGAGAACCTTGCATGAACTCAACAAACGCATTAGAAACCAAAAAAAGGTGCAACTGGAAGTTGCACCTATGCCTCACAACTCAAAATCAAGTAGAAAGATGAATATACGAGTCATGGACATGCATTGAAATTTACGTTTCAAAACGGGGCAACACTTATGCACTAACATAAACAACATGCAAACTCAAACCGGAATCAAGCAAATTTATATGCAATAAATGGAAAATGATCAACAAACATAAGTACAAGTCAAAAAAAGATCAATGCATCAAAATCGCACCAAACCGAACTTAAAAAGCCTTAAAACAGAAAAAATGCGTCAAAAATCACCGACTCGGAATTGAACGAAAATCGCATGGTAACTAGCAAACGTGCCAATGGATTCAAATTTGCAATCGGTTTTTGAAAATTCCGCTCGAAAGTGATACTTTTTGGCCGATTTCGTCGGCTGGCAGTAGCTAAATAGCCGGATTTTTTTTGTCTAAAATCGACTAAAAAGCTTACCAATGGCTCCGGAATAATCAACAAAGTCAATTTACACTATTCACATTCGCGAAAACGCGCTACGGTTAGGAAGTTACGACCAAAACATATTCTCGACACGCGATACATTTACAACATCATCGATTAGACATCAATCTATCCTATTCCGAATTTTCACATTAAAACAAGCATGAATTCAAAATTCAAGCACTTCAATCAATATCAAGTCACAATAATTAACTCTCTTAAGAATTTGTCAAACACCTAACATGCACCGATTATTCTATGTCAATTTTAACAATCATTTCCAATTATGCACCACAATAATTATTAGGATCAATTAATCAAGCATCAATCAACAATCAAATCATGAATCAATGCACATAATCTCCACAAGATTAATTCAACTTGAAAATTCAATTCAAGAAACAATGCAACAATTATTCATGAATTAAAGTTTAAAAAGCTTACCGAATGAAGAATCGACAAAGAAATTGTGAATCTGAAGGAAGTGAGACGTGATCGTGAACGGAGGATAGGGGGAGAGGTCGCGTGGCTGCCGGCGGCGGAAGATGGTGGTCGCACGGTTGTGAAGTTGATCAAAAGTGGTGGTTCGTGGCGGCTCGGCTACCGGAAGCTTGATCGGAATTGTTGTGTTCTTGAGTTCTTGATGAAGTTGTTGTTGCGTTCTTGAGAAATAGTTGAGAGAATGAACTTTGATCCTTTAGAGAGAGTTTGTGAGAGTTTTTTGGTGTTTGTAAATTATGATTGAAGTTATGAGACAAATTGGGGGTCAAAAGAATATATAGTGGAGTGTAAAATAAAAGGCAAAAGGTAGAATTTCGGCTTAAGTGAAAATAACAATATCTTCAGCAAGAAATTTCGACTCTGAGCCTTCCACAACATCTTCCGCCTTTGAATCACGGTTGCAATGCAAAAAGAACGAACGTCATACGATCAAAATCGAGTGCGGTCGATACGTTTAAGCTGCAAGACGTCACTGAATAAGTTGTTTTTTCGGCTTATTTGGTGTCCGCTACTCGAAAATGTGACTAGGTCAACCTCTCCGGAGCATAATCACGACTTGACTTTGTCAGGAAAGTTGTAGATCTATGAGTCAGTGACCTGGTGTTAAAATGTAAGCTCAACTGGACAAACGACGAGGGAGATATGAATTTTCTCGTGAAACCACTTTCACCCTTTTTCTTCGATTCAACACTTCAATTTTGTGAAATAAACCAAAACGACAATCTTTGGAGCACTGTTCGAACTCACATTTGTTTTTGAACTTGAAGAGGATAAAATTTATGAACAAACGCTTCAAGAACGGGTGAAATCCGATGAAAATTGACTGAGTTATGAATTTTACAAAATCTGACAGACAGTGTACTGCATTAAAGAACCTTACTGGTAATTCGCATTTTCGAGATCCTTCCGCTCGGACCTAACCCAAAATGAATTCACATAATGAAGATAACATCTAAACGGAATTTTAGGCACCGAAACAACATCAATTCGATGAACGAGCCAAGAGTTATGAATTGTTTAGTGTTCAAAACTCACTGGTTCAACACTGTTTTTCCCTATGTCGACTCTAAAGACTCGCACATTCTAAGATCTTCTTCAAAGAGTTAGTTCTCAGACAAAACCCAAAAGTTGGAAAGGATATCAAGACGGAACTTTTGGCATATGAATCTCTCATACATGTTGACCCAATCAGAAGTTACGAACTCTTGAATACCGCTAGCACAGTTAATCGGCGAAACCGAAATTTCAAAACAAATAATTCTCGCCATTTTCCTTGATGAATTGGCCTCCGAGCCGAACACAAAAGTTGTAGAGAATACCGAAACAGTATAAACTATTGAGTTTCAAGCCAAAAGGATTTTCCGAGCATAAGCTACAACTTTTGCAAACTGCACCATAAAACTGATATTCTGCTTAAACTCCTCTGAATCAACCGAGAACTTTTGACTTCTTCTGAGATTCTTGTGCACGTGCCGCATGAAGAAATAAAGGCCAGTCGCAACCTGTGAAAGCTCAAATGGAGATGTATATTCATGTATGTTTATGATTCAATTGTGATCTAAATGCAATGCAATGTATGAAAGGATATGCTAAATGGCATGAAAATGAGAGGGCAAATTTTGGGGTGTTACAGCTGCCCCTATTCAATCATTTACAGACATGAATGGATAATTGCAACAGCTTTTAGACGTTCAAGATATGGAGGGATTGAATACTTGAATAAACCGGAAAATTTTCACTCTGTGGGTAATAAAATATGTTGGGAAGAATGTCATTCTTGAATGACAACTCAAAAATGTGATTTTCAGATCAAACACAAAACCATCCTCGAATGGAAACACAATGGTATATCGGCCTCAGTCGATAACCAGAAACACAAAGACTGACCTCAGACAGACTTTGCAAAAGAGACAAACTGACCTCAATCAATAAACTCAAAATGGTCTATCATCCTCGAATGATAGCCACAACTACAAGACCAACCTCAGAAGGACTTGAAGAAAAGGATGCCATCCTCGAATTACGATTCTCAAAAGATCCTCAGATCTAACACGAAACCATCCTCGAATGGAGACGCAATGGTATACCGGCCTCAGTCTATAACCAAAAACACAAAGACTGACCTCAGACAGACTTTGCAAAAGAGACAAACTGACCTTAATCAATAAGCTCAAAATGGTATATCATCCTCGAATGATAGGCACAACAACAAGACCAACCTCAGAAGGACTTGAAGAAAATAATGCCATCCTCGAACGAAGATTCTCAAAAGATCCTTGGGTCTAACACGAAACCATCCTCGAATGGAGACGTAATGGTATACCGGCCTCAGTCGATAACCAAAAACACAAAGACTGACCTCAGACAGACTTTGCAAAAGAGACAAACTGACCTCAATCAATAAGCTCAAAATGGTCTATCATCCTCAAATGATAGCCACAACAACAAGACCAACCTTAGAAGGACTTGAAGAAAAGAATGCCATCCTCGAATGAAGATTCTCAAAAGATCCTTGGATCTAGCACGAAACCATCCTCGAATGGAGACGCAATGGTATACCGGCCTCAGTCGATAACCAAAAAACAAAAAGAAGTGATTGAGTACACGAACAAAATCTGGGAATTTGAACTCGGCGGATGAGGAAAATGCCATCTGCCTTTATTTATTTTTCTTTTGTTTTGACCTCTGAATAGGTAGCGGGAAAAGAACAAGGTGGAATGGGATCGATGCCAAAAACCTGAACTGTGAATGCTGAGCAAAATAAGCCACAACGAGGGTGCCTGTTGGCGAAACAAGACTTAACGAGACCGTTAGCGAAACAGAACTCGACAATGTGACTGCTAGGCAAGACCAAGCCACAAAGAAAACACGTGACTGCTGGGCAGGACCAAGCCACAGACGGTGCCTGTTGGTGAAATAAGGCTTAACGAGACCATTAGCGGAATGGAACTCAACAATGTGACTGCTGGGAAGGACCAAGCCACAAAGAAAACACGTGACTGCTGGGCAGGACCAAGCCACGGAAGGTGCTTGTTGGCAAAACAGGGCTTAACGAGACCATTAGCGGAATGGAACTCAACAATGTGATTGTTGGGCAGGACCAAGCCACAAAGAAAACACACGACTACTAGGCAGGACCAAGCCACGGAAGGTGTCTGTTGGCGAAACAGGGCTTAACGAGACCATTAGCGGAATGGAACTCAACAATGTGACTGCTGGGAAGGACCAAGCCATAAAGCAAACACGCGACTGCTGGGCAGGACCAAGCCACAGAAGGTGCTTGTTGGCGAAATAGGGCTTAAAGAGACCATTAGCAGAATGGAACTCAACAATGTGACTGCTGGGCAGGACCAAGCCACAAAGAAAACACGCGACTGTTGGGCAGGACCAAGCCACAGAAGAAGGAGCCTGTTGTACAAAACAGGGCTTGGAAAGACAAAGGAGAGAAGCAACATCAACCGATTTACGACTCAAATAAGATCAACCGATCTAACCGGGAAATTGTATCAACCAATTCATAACCCGGAAAACGAGAATATAATATCATCTGATTTACGACTCGAAGAGAAGTAATATCAACCGATTTACAACTCAGATAAGATCAACCGATCTAACTAGGAAATGGTATCAACCGATCCATAACCCGAAAAAAACGAGAATATAATATCATCCGACTTACGACTCGAAGAGAAGTAATATCGACCGATTTACAACTCAGATAAGATCAACCGATCTAACTAGGAAATGGTATCAACCGATCCATAACCAAGAAAATGAAGCCATCGTACTAAGACGAGACCAAAAAGAACGGGATCATTGTACTTAAATGATAACCCGACATGAAACTGCTATACTGAAATAGGGAGGCGGAAAAAAATGAGATTGTTGTACTGAAACTAGACCCAAAGACGAGACTATTGCACTTAAATGGAGACTCGAAAGAAACGGGATCGTTGTACTTAAACGAGATCCCGAGACGCGACCATTGTACTTAAACAGAGACGCGAAAAAATGAGATTGTTGTACTGAAACAAGACTCAACTAGGGATAACAAACAAGACTTGGTATAAATAAACACATTGGGAAATGAAGTTGCATTTTGTGGGGAATACTTCAATCTGATTGGAGATGTAACGTTTCGGGCGTTTGCACAAGGTACCACAACTAGCTTATGCTTCATATGCATATGTTTGAATTTTTCTATGGCGTAATGATCCATAATGATGGAAATGCTATGCTTTGGAGGATGCAAATGTAATGATAATTACTAAATGCAAATGCAAAGAGATCTCTTGATAAGGAGACTGCAAGTATCCCAAATGGCTTGACTGGGAAGCACTGGTGATCACTGCATTGATCTGGTTAATCTCCGTGAGAGGAAACAACTCTGCAGGGAACGTTGTTAATGATACACCGACTCTTAACAGCCGCCACTTCCAAAAATAAATTGGACTTTGAGATTAGAGAGCCAAGACCCTGCTGGAGATGGACCCTTCTTGAACTTTGGTGGGGAAGTGAATACCTTCTGACTTGGCTGGGAACCAGAGGTATGGCATGGTTGAGGAAGAAACCTGCTGGAGAGGAAAAACACTCCTCGTACTACTGGGGGATTGCCCCTGTATTTGAAGGGAAGTATCTACTTGGGGGAAACACCAGTCTTCTGCTGCCCTACTGGGGGAGATTTCAACTTCCAACTCTACTTGGGATGATGGAGGATGTCAATGATAAAGCTTTTTGCTGAAGATAAGAGTTTAAGTTGCCCCATGCTGGGGATGAGAGACGATGATACCCTTCTGCTCAAGAAGTATCCTTCCATTAGCTACACTGCTGGAGCAGGTATTGTCTAATGGGACTTGCTAAGGAATTCTTATCAATGAAGTCTGCAGATGAAACAACTCTTGAAGTACTTGTGTTGACAATGGCTTTGCTTCCAGCCTCTGGGTTGATAGATTGCCTACTAATCATGAGTGAACAATGATCCCTTGCAATTTTCAACTCGCCATAGATTAAGGTCCATTGGAAGAAAATGTCTCAAGAGGATTTTATAGAAAACATGACATATGAAATGCCTTAGTGTCTTCAAACTCTTGGAGAGATTCGTCGGATCTCGAAATAACTACCCCAGACTGCATGGTCTATGAAAGAAATTGCCTCGCGAGTATTCATGAAAAAGCTCATATCACTGTGAGATAGTGTGTCCTAGTATTTCGAACCTTGGGATAGGTGCTTCTGATTAACCGTCTTCAGGAGAAAGTAACTTCTAGCGCTCTTGGGGTGGCCTGCCCCAGTACGACCCTTGAAGTGATCACCTATGACTGATTGTGTTTTGAAGAAAACACCCATACCAATTGTTCTTTGAAAGATTGGATCTCGAAGTAACTGTCCCAGTTTGGTTGAAATTTGAATAATGCCTCCTCCTGATGGCTCTTTGAGAGATTTGAATCTCGAAGTGATTGCCCTAGCTTGGCTGAATTTTGAAGAGATTGCTCGACATGATTTCCCCATATTAGTTGGCTCTTACCACGACTGTTGGGAAAGTCCCTACTCAATGGAATTTTCTTGAAAAGTGCACCTCGATAGATTATCCTTCGGAAGTTTCAGACTTCTCAACTTGGAAAGATTAAGCTTCTGGACTGAGGTTTCATATGTGAATTTTTATGATGCCCAACAAATATATGCAAGCAGAAAATGTTTATTCTAAGAATGAAAATTCTAATGCAACACACATGTTAATCTTTAAGTTTTACTGAAAAAGATGTCGCAAACCTTTGTGAGCGAATCACTGGTTAAGATACGACATTAATTTTTTTGAATAATAGAAAGCATGCACATGAAACACCAACAAAGATCTTTCAACACCACTCATAGGAGTCAGGAACGCGGTCGCGTGGTAATACGCTCTCAAAAATAACCCTGTTTCAGTTAGGACTTTTGAGGGTTGTATCGTGGCCTAGTTCAAGGTTATAGAAACAAAGGATATAGGCTCGAAATTTATTTGTGCCCACCCATCTTCGTGATGTTCTCCATTCCTATTTTCAGCTAGCTTTCACAAGCGCTCACTTCTAAAAAAGGGTTTTGTGATGGTTGAGGAACCAATTACACTAACGGTTTAAGCACCAATCAAGTTGTTGTTTGGAGTCAGTCACCCCTTTGTCTTTTGTATCTGTATCACACAACTTTGTTCTTGTTTAAGGATCTTTCTTGTGTAATCCTCTTTGTTTTTCGCGTTTGCATTATTTTGCTTATCCCTAACTTTTGCCTGGACTGATTCTTGTGAATCTTTGATTGCGAATTCCAGCAGGATGCTCTAATTTTTGCCTAAGTCGCTTGTTTTCAAGTTTCGACTTAGCGGGCTTTCTCATCATTTTTTTAATTCTTTTTTTGAACAAATCGTGTGACATAGTTTGTCTTGATTGCTTTGAAAGGGTCGTGACTGTCTCACTTCTTGGTTGATGAGGGATAACCATTGTGGTTTCCGGTCTCTGGACCTCTTGCTTGGGATAACCATTGATGTTTCTGGTCATTGGACCTCTTGATTTGGTACAACGAAAGGTAATGGATCCTCATATGTGCACTCCTTTTTGAAATTCGAACGCCCGGTCAAACTAACTAACGCCTACCCTGCCCCTGGGTTACATGAAAGGGTTTTTTCATACTGAAAGAAACTCCTACTTCAAGGCTCAAATGGGTTGGCGAGGGTCTATCTCCCTTATATCTTCGGCGTTTAGGATTTGAAACAATGCATGTACATCGTCAACAGGGTCTTTCTCAAAAGCAAACAATTAGAGATTTTTGCGTTTTCATTTCGTCATCCTCCCTCATAGAGTTTAAACACAACAGTTGGTATTGCAATGCACATACACAAAATCATGAGTGAATATGAATGGATTACTCCAAGAAAAACATGTGCATTTTATTATGGTTATCATTCAAAAACATATAAGTTTCATGCACGCATACAAATTTTTTAAACAATTAATATAAACTACAAATGAAAATGCAGTAAAGAAGCTGAACATTTCCGTCATTGAGGAGACTTGACTCCGTCTGGACTTACTGCTTCTGAAGATGCCCTTGCAAACTAGGATGCCAATTTGATGAGGAGATTTCAATATATGGGCAGACTTCCTGGCATGATGACCTTTGAGTCGATCAAAATTTGAACCTTGTGCCTGAACGCATCACAGTTGTCAAATGGTATGCCTAAATGCCCCTGAGTGGTACTTGCATCTAGCATTCCCACCGTGGTTGCCATTATTGAGGAGGCCTGACTCCGTATGGATTTATTGCTCTCGAAGACTTTCAACAGTCAGCAGTCTGGATGTTCATTCCATTACAGTTTTGTGTCATATTCCCACTTTTACCTGGTGTGAACACAATAGTCTTGGAATCAATAAAATTCGCGGCCTTGTACTTACCTTTGTCTCTGAAAGACTTGCAATCTTCAATTAAATGGCCAGGTGCCCCATAATGATAATCATAATTGGCATTGAAACCCCAAAGGAAGCTTTATCGGAGATGATCCTGATGCGACTAACTCAATCAGTTTGAATATAAGCAAATAAAGAAACCCGTTGCACGTACGAAATCGAAATATGATAAACTTCTTTTCAAGTTGCCATGACCTTTACCTATATGCTCTGCCCGTAGGACTCTCTTGGGAAGCTGAAATTGGATGCCGACAAATGACGTCTGGAGGGAAGAGGTTGATAAATGAAGTTGAAAAATAAGGTTGCTCACAAAGATCTTGCACGATCTCCTGCCTACGTATCTCCATTGACTAATGGAGAATCAGAGCAGCGTAGTTCCCCTCACTAGGGATGAAAATAGCTTCGTTCAAAATTTCCATAACCAAGCTCATCTGAGTATTCATCTGGTTGACTTCCTCTTTCAGCAGTTTCTGACTTTGAAATAAAGCTTGTACCTCTGCCCTGAATGGTCTCAGTTGGGTCTTCATTTGGTTACCTTCTCCCGGAGTTATACCTTGATAGTTGTGATTCAAGTTGGCCATTGTGAAGGGAAACCAAGTCATGATACTAATTTGTCTCTAAACACCTGTCAAGAATACAAGGATGTATGCAAATGTCATGTTCAGTTATTTCTGAGGAATCTATCTGCTTTGATTCAAGTTTTGACACAGAAAAAGTCCAATGTCATGATTCAGATATGTGATCCTCGGAAATAACTGAACATATGTGCTGGAATGATATGATGTCATGTATGAAACAGGCATGTGATCAATAGTTTCATGCTGGTGTTGAGCAGTGAACCAACTGTCTGTATAGAACCATAATAGCGACACCATCTCTGTATAGAACCCCATAACTGAGAACCCAATAACTATAGAATTGGATCACATAATTGAACAGTCATTGATGGTGTTGAAGCTGAACAACGAGCCAAGTGTCTGTGGAGAGTCATAATAACAGTCACAATATCAGGGTCACAATGGTAATCACAATAACAATTTCTCTGAATAGAAATCTCGGATCTCTGAATCAAAGAACCATAAAACACTGAACAATACTGGAAAAGTGGGTATGTTGAAGTTTAGGGTTCCTGCAAACCTGTAAACCCCTCCCAATCTCACGGGTGTGCTACTCGGGTCAAACATCACAGACTCTCAAAGCCGAATAGCAATAATACATTCACCATTTCCGAGAAATGGCTCATGACCAAATCAGGGAATCGGTTTGGCAGTATGTACTACTAATGGAGGTCTCAGCTGAGTCCAAGGAAACAAGCATCCCTCATAAGTCCCCAGCTTCAAGCACTGAATCGAGAAACAATAGTACATTCTTCCCGAAGGGTACAATACTATCGTCATACGAATAGTTTGCCTTGACTGGGTTCCTATGAGAGAACCAGGCCATCCTATGCGAGTTCCCAGTGGGCCCCCGGATGCGAGTGGGTTTGCCAACAAATGTGGTATGCCACTGTCATCACTGGAGAGGGTTGTTTCCACTAAGGTTCTCAATGATCGGTCACCAGATGCACATAACTACCGAGGTCGTACCCTGAAGTGGGGTAATCCCCACACATAATAGTTCCAAGACGGTCGCAATCTGGGTGTGGAACACATCGCCACTCATCATGGTGAGATACCATGGAAGTACAATGTCTGTCCATGCTAATCCTATAGTGCGCTCAAGCCGGGTATTTGGCTTATCTCACAGTAACTCCATCCCGCCGAAAAAATGAAAACCAACACAGACAGTCCAGTATAATATGATGCATGGAAAATAAATACTGAAAGCAGTAAATAAATGTTGTAAAGTAAAGCTGTAAAGTAAAACTATAAATGAAAACAGTAAAGTTAAACTAAAGCACGCAATATCAAACAGATGAACACCCAAAGAAACAAAACCAAACAGGCGCTAGGATTGACTCTACAAGGGAAACCAGAGATTCTGGGTTCGATCCCCAGCAGAGTCGCCAGCTGTCGCTCCCGGGATTTTCATCCTAGTACAAACGTGAAAGTGACGCGGAAAAGGTAGAGTCGCCAACCAGGCATTTTTATCCCGAATGAATGGGAAAGGTAATGTTGCACAAACCTGAGGAAGAAGGAAAGGACAAGGTCCTGCGAACCAAAGATCTGGGTTCGGGAGTCGGTTACGACTTAGGAAGGTATTAGCACCCCAGACCGTCTGCCGTACCCGACGGGATCCACACTTGCTTGTTTGTTTCAAAGGGTGAGAAAATAAGATATTGCTGAATAAATGAACTGCTAACTGGAATAGGAATGAGAAAGGAATAAGAAAAGAGAATGGAAAGAAGGGGGAAAATGTAGGGAAAATAAATAATGTGTTCGAACGGGCCCTACCCCGCTGCCTACGTACCTCATTGGGATAATGAGGATCAGAGTCGACGTAGTTTTCCTAACTAAGGCGGGAACTATTTATTTGTGTTTTTTATAGCTAGAACTGCATATGTCTATGCTCAGGTGTTACAGGCTCGTCTGGAACGAGTGTGTTTACCGTCTTGCATGCGAGATAAGTCGTCGCGAGTTCGCGTTCAGAGTGAATGAGATGAGAAAGAGAAGTTCTCGCAGGATAGTCGCTTATTGTTTGTTTTTGTCTTTTATGAGAAATGTTTTGTATTTGTTTGTGAAAGTTCTCATACTAAGACCTATCCATCGTGTTAAATACTTACACCTCGCCCCGAAACAGGACGTGTATAAGTACTCCGCAACAAAGTCTCATGGCGTATAAGAACATTCATTTTTATTAAGTATTTTTATTATTTTCTTTATGAGGTGAGAAAGAAAGACTCAAGTTGCAAAAAAGGCAAAAACTAAGGGGGACTAAGACACAACCCTAAGTTAGTTATCATATACAAAAGGGAGATCCTAATGTTTTGTGAAGTAATCTAAACCTAAGGAAAAGAAAAGCAAGTTAGAGTTCAACTTACTTCCTAAGGAAGTTAAGTTGAATCTAAAGAACAAAATGGAAGCCTATGAACAAAGCACCAAGTGCTAAGGCAAATGCAATAAAAATGCATAAGAGAAATGAATGAAGTAGTATTACCTCATCTTCCCCCCTACAAAACAAAAGTTAGCATGACAATGCATATTGAAAGTAAAATCAAAGCATAAAAGCGATTAAGCACCATAAACGTCCTAGAATGGAACTAGGGTTCAAAATAAGACCTAAGTCTAAAGGTGAAGGTACATAAAGGTTACATGATTCTAAAGTCAGTAGCTACATGCTATAAGTCCCTAAGTATGCTAGGATACCTCACAAGATCAAACTATGTCAAACTATGTACAAAAAGTTCACATAAGTTCACCTAAATGCAAGTTAGGATTCAATGATGAAGTATGAGTGCATATGGAATACACGCATGAATTAATACATGAAATGATTATCAAAGTCAGTAGTGAAGGCTTATGAATGTGGATAAATGAATATACAATCATGGATGCAATGACTTAATCATATGGAGCAAGGAGAAGAAGATGTGAGAAGAAATGGAGCAAACATCGCATAATATCACAAATGATACAAGTTAACGAAGAATGGCATGTGAATATGCATGAAATGATTATGGGCCAGTAGCATACAATTTATGAGATTCCATTAGAGTGCATGAATAGCCATTTATAATTTCCACATAATTCATGTTAACAATTAGAGGAGAAGAGAAATGAGTTTAGGTTAAAATTAGTTCACATAAGTATGCACTTTGAAACACCAAAACAAATCACATGGACATGGTTCAAAAAGGTGGCCTATAACTGGAATTAAGGACCTAAAAGTGACCTATAATTAACTCCTAAAAGTTACCAAAAAGTGTCTCAAGCCAATGGCATGAATGCCTTCCTAATATCTAGGGTATGGAGCAAATAAGCACATAATCAAACCTATAATCTAGGTGACATGGAAAAATAGAAAAAAAGGATTTAAAAATTATGAAATTAAATTTCTAACATGGTAGAGTCAGTAAGTCACATGTTCTAAAAGTATTTCACAAAATTATGGACCAAAGTGCCAAAACAATTACCTGATGAGCAAGATAACAAGGCATGATCGCCGAAAAACAATTCCACAAAGTGGATCAAAAATGGCACAAATAATTATGAAAAAAAATGTCTAATTAGCATCATAATGTTACCAATTCCAGTTCGTAATCACACACAAAAAATAGGTCTCACACCTATGGGGAAAAAAAGGTTTTGGTCTCTTATGTCAATATTATTCCTTTTGGGACAACTTGGAATGAAAAATCCAAATTAATTACTAAAACCAATCAAACCTGGAATCAAAAAATATGAAAAATTAATTAAGAGGATGAAGATCACTCGTGAATTTTCCCAGAATTTTATCACACTTAAAACTATTTTTAATAATTGCGACGAAACGGGAAAAAAACGATATTTTAAGGGAAAGCGAGAGGAAGTGAATTCTACAATCAGTAACCTAATCTCTAAGCTCCGAAATCGACACATATAATCAAAAATCATAAATAAATCCAGTTCCTCAGGTGGGAGTGCTCAATATGCACCTAAATTATATGATTCTAAGCAGCATACAACTAGAATGATGCTTAAAAGTGGAGCATCGAGATTGCTTACTTGATCGAAGTACCGATTCTTCATATAAAAGAAATCCAAAAAAACTTCAAGCAAGGTCTTGTAATATCCATAAGCAAAATAAATGCTTATCTTCCATATTAGCTTTGTGAAGATCCACCATAATCGAAACAAAAACAACGACACAAAATATCATTTGAATCCAAAGGTATCCCACAAATAAAGTGGAATACCAACCAAACGACCGTCGTTAAGATCTTTGCGAGAACCTTGCATGAACTCAACAAACGCATTAGAAACCAAAAAGATGTGCAACCGGAAGTTGCACCTATGCCTCACAACTCAAAATCTAGTAGAAAGATGAATATATGAGTCATGAACATGCATTGAAATTTACGTTTCAAAACGGGGCAGCACTTATGCACTAACATAAACAACATGCAAACTCAAACCGGAATCAAGCAAATTTATATGTGTTGCACCCCAAAATTTGCCCTCACAATACAAGACTTTGTGTGCTAAGAAGGTTCACAAGGTTCACAAGACCTTTCATGAGGTTCATGAAGTTTACAAGACACTTTATGAGGTTCACAAGGTTCACAATACCTCCCATGAGGTTCACAAGGTTCACAATACTTACAAGACCTTTCATGAGGTTCATGAAGTCTACAAGACACTTTATGAGGTTCACAAGGTTCACAAGACCTCCCATGAGGTTCACAAAGTTCACAATACTCACAAGACCTTTCATGAGGTTCATGAAGTTTACAAGACACTTTATGAGGTTCACAAGGTTCACAAGACCTCCTATGAGGTTCACAAGGTTCACAAGACATTTTATGATGGTTCACAAGGTTCACAAAGTTCACAAATAGTCAGAAGAGTTGACAATTCCCTCAGACAATGCACCTCCTAAGCAGTGCATCCAAAACTAGGGTTTTGACTTTAATCAGGCTAAATGGAATTACAAGACTTCAAGTGAGCTTCATAACATCTTATATGTGTGTAAGAACCCCCATGACAAGTTTCAAGACTTTTCTCAAAGGTTTGCTCAGTCAGATGATCAGATAAGTCAAAATCAGTTAAAGCAGTTAAAAAGTCAAACTGAAGTCAACTGTGGTCAAACCAAAGTCAAACTTCATTATTTTTTGCCATCATCAAGTATATGAAGTAAAATTCATCATTTGATCAAGGGTTGATCATGATTCATCAAGGAGATTTCAGATCATCAAGAATCAGGAGTTTCTAAATTAGGGTTTCCTCAGGAAAAGTCAACTGAACTTTGACCAGCCATAACTTTCACATGCTTCATCACCAAGTTTCCATCCAAAGCTCATTTTGAAGGAAATTGAATTCTCTAAAACTTTGTGTCTCACAAGCCAAGCCCAAACATGCTTCATTTGGAAGGTATCAGCTAAGACATTATAGGTCCTTTTGAAAGTCAACAAAAAGTCAACAACTTCAAAAGGGCATAACTTGAGAATGGTAAATGATATGGACATTAAACCAGTGGGGTTGGTTATAGGACTCTTCAAGCTTTCCAAAATGTCCAAGAACACCCTCATAGCATTAAAAATGAAGGATTTGTGCCCTTGCAAAAGTTGGGAAATTTTTGGTTGGTTTATGAAAAAAATGGAGGTTTAAAACCAATTTTTTCTAAATGGGCTTGCCATATGATGATCCAATCCATACCAATACTTCATGCATGACCCAAGTCTCTAAAATTCAGATTTTTTCACCATTTTATTTTATTTATTTTGATTTAATTCATTTAAAATCATTTTAAATTAAAATAAAATAAAAAATCAAATATTTAAAAGAGATTGAGCTTCTAGAAAATCATGAATGCAACTTGGATCAAATTGATACAAAAATAATGGTGATTGTCTTGAAATAGAAAGGGTTTATGCAAGAATATTTGAATTTTAAAGCTTAATCTTTTTCAATCTTTTTTGATCAAATCTTTCACACAATGATCAAGTTTTTTGACCTAGATTCATTCCACTATAAGTACATAACACAACCCTACTCATTGCACACGAAATTCTGCCTCCAAGAGTAAGTTCAAGTTTTCAAAATTCATCACAAAACTCAAAATCGGATTTCTCAATTCAAGCCTTTTTGAACCAATTTGAAGGTTGAGACATGTTTCTGAGACATCATTGAATCATTCCCAATGGTCATTTGCATCCAAAACATCTCATATCGCATAAACCGAATCTCTCTTGTTCTTGAATTTAAATTTTTCGATTTCGATTGTTTAGCTATTATTAACTAATTTTGTTTATTGATTTGTGATTGTTTGAAGCTTGTGATGAATTCTGGATAGTTTAATTCGAGTTTCATGAACTGGGGTGAATTCCACCATTGCTAGGGTTTTCGGCCTCCATCAGGGTTTCACTCTCAAGCTAATATAAATTAATTCTAAAAACACAGATCAATGCCAATTCGTCTCTGGATCATGTTTGAACAATTAATTTGATGAAATTTTACAGTTTTTATGGTGTATAAGATTCATAGGTCTTGCTGCAAGTTTTGAATTCGCAGGAGATTTGGTAGCAGAATTCGCAGCAAAAATCCTAGGGCTGGAGGAAGAAGATGATGCCCTGGCGCGAATTTTAGATTTTGAAAACTGGATATAATATTTTTTGTTTTGTTTTTGATATTGTTTAACAATTGTGTGGTAGCTCAGTTGGCCAAAGGATGCGCGTGTATTGCTGGATGACTTGAGTTCGAATCCTGGTTGTGGCAGTTTTTTCATATTTTTCTCTTTTAACTATTAGACTTAATATATTATGTATTATAGTTGTTATATGGACAGATGCGCCCTCCCGGCTGGAATGGTTAACGCGTTTGTGTGATGTTTGAAGGTCCTGGGTTCGATCCCCCCAGGCCTTTTGTTTTGTTTTCTTTTCTTTGATTTTTCAGGAACCAACAACAAAACCAATTGGACCTCTCTCTTTGTCACCTGCGCGCGCTGGCCCAGTGGTTAGTCTTGCTGGCTTGAGTTCTTGAAAGCAAGAGGGGCTGGGTTCAATTCCCAGCCAAGGTAAGTTCTCTTTTTCTTTTTTCTTTCTATTATTTGTTTTTCTTATTATTAATATTAATTATAATCATAATTCAATTAATCCTAATATATTTTCATAAATCAATATTAATCCTAAAAAATATTTTCTTTTTCTAAAACCCTAATTGTAAATATTATTTATTTATTTATTTCAATTCTTGCATATATTCTAATAAATCTTAATATTTTTTAAATCAAACCATAATTTGCTTCTATTAAAAATATAGTTTTATTATAATTCTTAATTTTGTAAATATAATAGTATGATCATATTTTATTTAATCATGTAGATATTTTATTTAATATAATTAAATTTTGTAAATATAATTATAATTAAATCCTATTTTCATAATATGTAAATATTCCATAAATTGTTCATAATTTAATTTTGTATGTAAATAATTTTTATTATATGTTTAAAAATAATTTCTAATTTAATTTTGTAATTATAATTTTATTTTCATAATATGTTTATAATTAACTTAATTTTTATAATTTGCATAATTTAAAATTTTAAAATGATTAGTATATAATTGTTTATATTTTCTTAATCTTAAAATAATAATTGTTTATATAAAAGAAATTGAATTTTAATGCTAATATTCTTATTTTATTTTCATATATTATTACTAACCCCATTTAACTTTATATTATTTTTGTTATTATCTTTCTACTAACCCAATTATTATTATTTATTATTTTTGCTAATTATATTTATTTTGCTTTTATTATTATTATTATGTAATTGTTCCTTCGATGTAATATTTAGTAATAATGTTTAAATATTTATTTTATGCTATGGTTAGTAAATAGGGAGTGCAAAAACATGTTTGTATATAAAATTCAATTTAGATCACTAATTTAAAAGATAATTATTTAAAATTGTACACTCACACACGTAAGTCGATCTTTGATCGCCATCTCACTTCTTTAGGGATACCTCTCACGTTGCCTAATCAAAAGGTCAAGTAGGGTGTATAAAGCAAAGTCCCTCAATTTCACATCATCTAGTCCCTTAACAGATAAAAGATCAAGTCCCTTTCGAATGTTCCCTTCGTAATGATCTTGTCCCTTTCGAATAAAGATGATAGTCCCTTCAAAATTGCTTATACACCCCACAGTTGCCTAAATAAAAGATGACCTTTCACTTGTCCCTCACATCTAAGGTAATGACTACCTATTCCTTAATAATAGGGATAGTCTTACTATTTAAGGGATTCAAGAACAGAAAAGACATAAACTTAGGGTAGGTTCCTCTTAGATACTTGCTCACTTTTCAAATGCATTTCAAATACTTCATACATTTCAAACAATTTTCCAAACAAAGGTTTTTTACGCATCCGTACATGGATCATTATTAAACTCTTAAGAAATTTTTTTCACACACTTCACATTTCAAAAACATTTTTAAAGTGAGCTAAGTAACTAAGAGCCCATGGATAACCATGGATGTAAAGGGTGCTAACACCTTCCCTTTACATAACCTACCCCCCGGACCCAAAAATCTTTTAAAAGGTCTTTCCTGTTCTTTTATGCCTTTCCTTTGGATAAAATAAAAGTCGGTGGCAACTCTTGCTATCCGCAACATAACTAAAGTCAGTTCTCCCACCGTGTTACAGAACTGGCGACTCTGCTGGGGATTTAATATTAAAGAGGGGTACCCTTAGGAATTAGATCACTTTAAAATTGTTTGCCTTGTTTGCTTTATACTTACTTGTTGGGCTCTTATGTGTGAAAGATCCTAACCCGGATCTAGTGTACCTTAGGTAAATGGCAATAGACCAAGGAAACTGTACGGCGTATACCGATATGGTTGATCTGGTGGCCATAGTTAGTGTGACTTCTTAGTTGGTGCTTATGTTCCTTAAGTCAAGTTGAGGATAATATGAGGCTGCCATATGTTGTCAATGCACTAACTAACTTTTAGAACCCTAGTTATCCCATCTTGGCCCTTAGAAAAGTAGTGAGATAACCGGCTTTGGTGCAGACTGAAGTTGGTTGATACTCGATACTACGCTCATTGAGATCTTAAACTTGGAGGGTTTTGGTTGGCAAGTAAGTTGCCTACTGAACAACCACCCTTGTGAAGGATCAATGATATTGAGATCCCTTAGAACCTGGTTACTTTGTAGGACAGGATGAACCAACTAACTTCAGGGGAGGGTACTTACCTTAAACCTCATGCAAGCCTTTAAACCTAGGGCTATTGTGTGACTTGTTTGTGTGTGCCACATGTTTGTGATTGAGCATAACATCATGACATCATCATGCATCATAAGCATAGCATTTTCACTAACCATTTCAAGGACCAAAGGATTTATCTTTGTTCTTTGTTGCAGGTCATGGCTTCTGCTCGTAGAAACACCATCAGGATCAACTTTGTGGGCATACCTGCTAAGCTTAAAGAGTTGGTTTCTCAGGTATCTGATCATTCCCAGTTCATCAAGAGACATGGTAACCTATTGGATCTAGTCACCTCAGGGTTCAATGAAGACATGATGAGTGTCCTGTTTCAGTTCTTTGATCTTAAGCACCATTGCTTCACATTCCCCGACTACCAGCTGGTTCCTACAGTGGAAGAGTTCTCTAAACTTCTGGGTATACCTGTTCTTGATCAAAGACCCTTCACAGGCTTGGAGAAAGAGCTTAAACCAGAGGTTATTGCTGCAGCCCTACATCTGAAGAAGTCTGACATTGTTCTAGAAACGAGAAGTGGAGTTAAGGGTATTCTTGCTAAGGTATTAATGGATAAAGCTCAAGTGTTCTTGAAGGCTATGAGCTATGATGCTTTTGAGGAGATCTTAGCCTTGCTGATTTATGGCTTAGTGTTGTTCCCCAATCCTGATCAGTTCATAGACGTTCATGCCATCAACATATTCCTGAGTCACAATCCAGTGCCTACATTGCTTGGAGACATCCTACACTCTCTTCATACCCGTACTACAAGGGCAAGAGGAACTCTGATGTGCTGCATACCTTTGTTATCTAGGTGGTTTATTTCTCACCTTCCTCGCTCAGTGATGAAGAATGAACAAGGGTTCAGGTGGTCCAAAAGGATCATGTCACTCTCACATTCAGATATCCATTGGTGCTCCAGATCTATGGAGAATGTCACTATCATTGACCGTTGTGGGGAGTTCCCTAATGTGCCACTTCTAGGAATAAGAAGAGGCATTACCTACAACCCTTCCTTAGCTTTACGACAGTTTGGTTACGCTCGGAGTGATGGTCCACATGACATGTTGATTCAGGGCATTGTGTTTGACTACGACAACGATCTTCAAGGTTACCGTCAGAGATTCATACGAGCATGGGGAAAAGTAAACAAGGTTGACAGCAAGACTCTGGAGCCTAAGTACACTATTCCTATGGAGGCTTATCTCAGATGGGTGTGATCTCGTGCTCAGACTCTCATGATGCCATATCCTGCTATCCTTCCAGTTACCATGGAACCTGTTGCTGAAGGAGATACTGCTTATACCATCCTTCACCCAGACATGCCTACTGACATGGAAGACTTACAGAGATCCTGGATCCAGTTGAAGGAGCAAAGGGATACTTTCGAGGCTCATTACAAAGCAAGCCAAGAAAGAATCTTGGAACTAACAAAGCAACTTCACGAGGAACGGAATCTTAACTCATACCTCAACACAAAGAGGAAACGTCCATGGGAGACTTAAAACCCCATCTCTTGTATTTGTTTCATTTCATTTTCTATAAGCCCAAGAGGCAAAACAAGTTTATTACTAATAAAGAGTTTACCTTCTTGTTTGTCTAAGCAAATTTAAATCCTGCGGTCCTTGAAAACATTGCATACGCATTAATACATCATATCATTGCATCACATGTTTATTGTGCACATGTTTCTTATCTTCTCGTTGTTTATTTCAGCAATGGCTCTTGAACAAACAGTTAAGGATCTTCAGGCACAGAATGCACAGTTCCAAGAGCTGATCCTGAACCTGTCCAAGGGGCAGGATGAATTGAAGACACTGCTGGCCAAGAAAACTAAGAAGACTAGGAGGTCAGGTGGCCTGATCAACATGGGAAGAAGGTTCAGAGGTCCTGTCAAGACCAAAGAACAGGTTGAAGACTATGAGTCTGAAAAGTCTGATAAAGAGGGAGGCAGTCTCCACAATACAATGGGGGACTCTGATTCTGAGGCTAACTACTATCATGAGCCTAATGAGGACAAATTCAAGATGCTGGTGGATAGAATGGATGCTATGGAATTACAAAAGTCTTCTGGGATAGATTTTGAAGACCTGAGTTTGATATTTGGGGTAGTCATACCCATTGGTTTCAAGGTTCCTACTTTTGTTGTTTATGATGGGGTCTCTTGTCCCAAGCTGCATCTGAGGTCTTATGTCAGGAGAATCCAACCTCACACTACTGATAAGAAGTTGTGGATCCATTCCAAGAGAGCTTATCTGGAGCTCAATTGGAGTGGTACTATCAGTTGGAGAATGTCAACATCCGGGATTGGAATGATCTTGCTGAAGCCTTCTACAAACAGTATCAATACAATGCTGATTTAGCTCTCACTCGCATGCAACTTCAGAGCATGTCTATGGGTGCTAAAGAAAGCTTCAAGGAGTATGCTCAGAAGTGGAGAGATTTAGCTGGAAGATTATAGCCCCCTTTAACTGACAGGGAGTTAGTTGATATGTTCATGTGTACGTTGAATGGTCCTTTTTACAGTCATCTCATTGGAAGCTCATCATCTGGCTTCACTGAGTTCATAATGACAGGAGAGCGCGTGGAAAGTGGTATTAGGAGTGGCAAGATTCAAGTGGGTGCTTCTTCATCAGGTGCTGCAAAGAAGCCTCCCAGTGGGAAGAAAGAGTCAAATGTTGTTTATGGTCAACCTGATCGTAATAGAAGGCATCAGTCTGTGAGTGCAGTTCATATTTCAAATCCAACTCCTACAACATCAGAGCAGCCACAGGGGAATCAACAGAGGGCTAGAAGACAGTTCACTAAGATCAACATGTCAATGGCTCAGGCATTACAACACTTGTTGAAGGCTGAACTTATCACTCTGAAAGAGGCTCCTCAGAATCCTAATGTTACCTCTCCCAGGTACAATCCCAATGCACGATGTGCATATCATTCGAACTGTCAGGGACATGATACTAATAGTTGCTGGGTCTTGAAGAACAAAATCCAAGATATGATTGAGGCTGGAGAAATTGAGTTTGACCCTCCGGGTACCCCAAATGTGATTACTGCTCCCATGCCAAATCATGAGAAGACTGTCAATGCCATAATTAAGATTCACATATCTATTCAGTTGCAGAGTTGACCACACCATTGTCTGTCATTAAGAAGAAGCTAGTACAAGCTGGGTTCTTTCCAGGTTGTCGTGAAGATTGTTTGTACTGTACCTATAAGCCGGATAGTTGCTGGAGATTGAGAGATGGAATTCAACGTCTCATGGATAAATACACCATAGTGTTTGAGAGAACTCCATCTTCTGTAGAGAGTATGGTGGATCATATTACTAAAGGTAAGAAGATTGAAGAGGTGGATATGGTTGATAAAGTGCCGGTGAGGATCACTTCCAAAGGTCCTGTTAAAATCACTCATAAGGGTCCAATTAAGATTACTGCTGAAGGCCCTGTGAAGATTGTTGCTGAAGCCAGAGTGGCTCCTATGGTCATTACTACTCCTGGTCCTATTCCGTATACATCTGATAAAGTTGTGCCTTGGCACTATGGGTCTGATGTTTATATCCATGGTGTTAAGCAGGAACCCTTAGCTGACATGCCTGTTGATGTTGACAATATTGCTGGATCTAGTAAGATCACACGAAGCGGAAGAGTCTTCTCTCCTCCAGTTACCTCCAAGAATGCAGTTACTCCAGCTGCTACCTCCACCACTGATGTTCGGGGCAAAGATCATGTTATTGAACCTATACCTACTGATGTGCCAGCTGCTGATGATTTCTCTAAGCAGATGGAAGAAGTATTGAAAATAATTCGCAAGAGTGATTATGACATTGTTGATCAGTTGGGGCATACTCCCTCCAAGATTTCTATGCTGTCTTTGTTGTTATGTTCTGAGGCTCATGCAAAAGCTCTGATCAAGTTTCTGAAGACTTCTCATGTACCCAATGAAATTTCTGTTGACCAGTTTGAGAATTGTGTTGCACACTTGACCTATGATAATGGGTTGGGTTTCTCTGATGCTGATTTGACTCCTCCCAAGAGGGATCATAACAGGGCTCTGCATATCTCAATTGAATGCAGGGGCACTACCCTGTCACATGTATTGATAGACAATGGTTCCTCTCTGAATGTGTTGCCCAAAGAAGTCCTGAATAAGCTGAGTCCTGAAGATGCTGTGCTGAAGCCCAGTAATATAGTGGTGAAGGCTTTTGATGGTTCGAGAAGAGTGGTGCATGGAGAAATTGATCTCCCAATCAAAGTTGGTTCTCAGGTTTTTAATGCTACATTTTATGTGATGGATATTCGTCCTTCGTACTCTTGTTTGCTTGGTCGTCCCTGGATCCATGGGGCAGGTGCTGTAACCTCTACATTACATCAGAAGCTGAGATATCCGGTATAAGGGAAAGTTGTCACTGTTTATGGAGAAGAAGAATATGTTGTTAGCCATGTGAACACCTTCAAGTATCTTGAAGTAGAAGGTGAATATGTTGAAACTCCGTGTCAGACGTTTGAAGTGGTTCCTTGGGTTGTTAATGATTATGAAGCTCCTCCTGTTGTCAAGAAAGTTCCTGTGGTCACCAGAATACCTCCAACAATGGCCTCCCTCAAAGATGCTAGAGCTGTGGTGGATGAAGGTGGTTGTACTATTTGGGGACAACTTCCTGATATTCCGTACAAGTCTGACAAATTTGGTTTGGATTTCACTGCAGAGTCCCAGAAGGCTGTTCGTCGTGCTCGTGTTGTTCGTATCACCAATCAGGGGATTATGAAGAACCAGATCAATGCTGTGGGTGACTATGATGAAGACTACAATTTGGATGCTTGGATTTTTCCTACTGTGGGTGCTGGGCTCAATAATTGGAAAGCTGAAGATGTTATTCCTATCTCCTTTAGTCAGGAGTAAATACTATTACTGTGTTGTTGCTTTTTAAGTTTGTAATTTCTTGAACAATTAAACTCTTAAGCCTTGTGCCTTACCCGGGGCACAATGGTGTATTTGTTACGGGCTGTCATTTCATTTGCATACTTCATTCAATAAAAATCAGTGGACGTTTCGTTTTCGTAAAAATTGTGTTCCTTGTATTTCTTTTCTTTTATTTTTGTTTTATCAGCTATGTGTTCTTACACACACCCACATCACTAAAATGCAGATCCTCATCCACTCTGGATCCTGTTGATAACAGTTCTACTATTGCCAATTATAATTTCGAGAATCCGATCTATCAAACTGAAGACGGAAATGAGGACGATTGTGAGGTACCTGTAGAGCTTGCTAGGTTGTTACAACAAGAAAAGAAAGCTATACAGCCACATGAAGAGCCAGTCGAAGTTGTGAATCTGGGAACTGAAGAAAACAGGAAAGAGGTCAAGATAGGGGCTGAATTGGAGGATAATGTCAAGAGCAGACTGATTCAGATGTTACGTGACTATGTGGAGATCTTTGCTTGGTCTTATGAAGATATTCCAGGGTTGGATACAGACATTGTGGTTCACCGATTACTAGTGAAAGAAGATTGTTGTCCAAAGAAGCAGAAGGTTCGTCGTATGCGTCCTGAAATGTCAGAGAAGATCAAAGCAGAGGTAATGAAACAGTTTAATGCAGGGTTCTTAGCAGTGACTTCTTATCCTCAGTGGGTTGCAAATGTGGTGCCGGTACCTAAGAAAGATGGTAAGGTACGTATGTGTGTGGACTACAGGGATTTGAACAAGGCTAGCCCAAAGGATGACTTTCCACTTCCCCATATTGATGTTCTGGTAGACAACACTGCTCAGCATAAGGTATTCTCCTTTATGGATGGTTTCTCTGGTTACAATCAGATCAAGATGGCACCTGAAGATATGGAGAAGACAACATTTGTTACACAGTGGGGCACTTTTTGCTATAAGGTTATGCCATTTGGTTTGAAGAATGCAGGGGCAACATATCAGCGTGCTATGGTGGCTTTGTTTCATGATATGATTCATCACGAGATAGAGGTATATGTGGATGATATGATAGCCAGGTCCCAGAATGAAGAGCAACACCTTGATCATCTGCATAAATTGTTTGAGAGGTTGAAGAAATACAAGTTAAGATTGAACCCAAACAAGTGTACTTTTGGAGTTAGATCTGGTAAACTCCTGGGTTTCATTGTAAGTGGAAAAGGTATTGAAGTGGATCCTGCAAAAGTAAAAGCTATACGAGAGATGCCAGCTCCCCGTACTGAGAAGGAAGTTAGAGGTTTCTTGGGACGACTGAATTACATTGCAAGATTTATTTCCCAATTAACTGCCATGTTGAGCCAATCTTCAAGTTGTTGAAGAAAGACCAGGTGATGGAATGGAATGATGAGTGCCAGACTGCCTTTGATGAAATCAAGAGATATCTTTTAGAACCTCCAATTTTGATGCCACCAGTTGATGGAAGACCCTTGATTATGTACTTAACAGTGTTAGACAACTCAATGGGGTGTGTATTGGGGCAACATGACGAGTCTGGTCGAAAAGAGCAGGCAATATACTACCTTAGCAAAACGTTTACCGACTGTGAAACAAGATACTCACTGCTCGAGAAAACTTGCTGCGCTTTGGCATGGGCTGCTCTCCGACTGAGACAGTATATGTTAACCCATACTACCTTGTTGATTTCGAAGATGGATCCAATCAAGTACATATTTGAGAAACCTGCTCTCTCCGGAAGAATTGCAAGATGGCAAATGATTTTGACAGAATATGACATACAGTATACTACTTAGAAGGCCATTAAGGGAAGTGTTGTTGCTGATCATTTGGCTCATCAAGCAGTGGATGATTACCAGTCAATGAGTTTTGAGTTCCCTGATGAAGACATTATGATTATTACCAAAGAACCTGGACAATATGACGGACCTGAACAAGGATCCCGATGGACTATGGTTTTTGATGGTGCCTCTAATGCACTTGGTAATGGTGTTGGTGTCGTGATTAGTTCCCCTGAAGGTTGTTGTAAACACCCCAAATTTGCCCTCACCCATTCACACCATGGCTTGTGGTCATTTCATATGCATAAACACAACCATATCATCTCATATTGCATTTTGAATCACTGCATAATTTCTAAGTCATCTGCATCTAGGGTTTGTGATCTGAGCAATCCAAGAACCTCTTGAGCCACTCCAAAGGCAACCAATCACTTCAAAGGGGTCCATATATGTTCTTATATCATATTCCATCCTCTCAAAGTCAAGATTTCAAAAGAATCACAAGAACTGAGGTTTGCATGGAAGCAGAGCCAGGATAGACTGCACAATTGACCTAAAATTAGGGTTTTGGTTTCAGAGGCCATAACCTCAAATTTTTTGGTCATTTTTGTTTCCATTGGTCTCTATATGGTATAGGGAGTATGCATATCAAGTTTCATGAAGAAATTCCATGGGGAAGTCATCTGATCAAGGGTTGACTTTTTGGACAAGCCAGTGTAAAATCAGGGCATCTGAGGCCCCCAATGACCCAACCAAGGGGTGATCTTCATCATTTTGAGTGTATATGATCTTTATTTGATCATGGAAGAAGGTTGAAGTTCATAAAATTCAAGAATTTGGAGTTTTTACAAATGTTGACTTTTTGGGTATAGTTGACTTTTCAAGAATGTGTCATTTTAGGTCACTTTTCAAGCCTTGATTCTTGATCCAAAAATGCTTCAAATGGAAAAACTTTGGTCATGAAAGTTGTAGAATACATCTTTCCCTTTTCAAAAAGTACAAGAACATGATCAAATTCTTCTTGGATCAAAAGTTATGGTGTGGCAAAGTTGGCAAAAATCATTGATTTTCAAGTTATGCACTAAAAGAAAAACTTGCAATTTCATGAACCAAACATTCTAGTGACTTCAAAATGACTTCAAAGCTGCATTACATGATCACACATGACCCCAAGAACAATTTTGGCCCAAGGAATTTTGGATGGTTTGCCTTGATTCTCAAAATTCCATAAAGCATTTTCATAAGTATGCAAAAAGAGGATTCTTGGCAAATTCATGCTTCAAGGAATTATGTGATCCCTAGCTGATCTCTAAACATTGCCATGACCAATTGAGACATCATGTGACAAAATTCAGCAAGCATTGTTTCATGTACTTGGCATAAACTCATGAGGAAAACACAAGTTGTCAAGTTGCAAAAGCTAGCATAGCTTGTCATCCACATGTTCTAGTCAGCTATAAACAATCCAAGGGTTCTCCTCAACTCCAGCTGGAGCAAGACAAGACTTGAACCTGCTGCTGCCATGACCCATACTCTCAAGGACATAAACTTGACCTTTTTGCAAAAGGCTCCCATACTCTTGGCACAGTGCCCAGCCACCCTACTAACCTGCCTCACAGTCTATCCACACAAGTTGGAGATGATATAGCTAAGCATTGAGCATTGAAGCTGGCCAGAACTCAGCATATCACAAAGCTGTCCAAAACTTCTCCTCTTCGAATCTCCACACACAGCCATCAAAATCCATTTTTTTCTTTCACCAACAAGTCATAAATTGTCCCTAGAACAAAAACCACCCCTAAAAGCAGCTTGAAACATCACATACAAAGATCCCCATTTCTGCTACACCAGAGCTGAACCTTTCAAACCAGCCACTCCCCAAGCTTTCTAAGCTTCATTCTATCCTCAGGAGGTTCAAGGAAGCAAGCCTGCGCAAAGGAAAAGTCCAGAGAGCTCATAAACAGAGAAGCTTCATCTCAGGTGACATGAAGAACTTTTTTTCCCAGAAACTTATTTTTTAGTTCTTTTATGATGCTATGAGTTCCTCTGATCATGAATGTATGTCTACTTTTGAAAATAGTGAAGAAACCAGCATGTATGAAGCTTTTGAACATTTGCCCGTGTTTCGCATTTTGTTTCGATTCAGGCTTGTGAGAGAAAATAAATGAATTTAGGTTGAGGGTTTAGGTTTAGATTGATGAGAGGGTCATTTTGGTGGAAGAAATTTGTTGTTTGGTGACCTATAGAAGAACCTAGGGTTTTGGCTCGCCGGAGAAGACGACCGGAAGTCTTCTCCGGCCGCCTGTAAGTCATTAGCCCTAATCTGAGTGATTAATGAGGTTTGAATGAGGATCGTTGGATGGCCTCTCCCGCGCGTGAATGAATGGCTGAGATGAGTCATTAGAAGCCCTAATCCCTGATTATTCATTTAATTTCTGTTTAATTAATTCATAAGTTTAATTAGTCAGGATTTGAATCTGGGCCCTTGGATCTGGCGCGCAGTCAACCAGACCAAGCCCAGATCAAATCCTGGCCTTCCCTTCTAATTACTTTCATTTTATCCTATTTTATTTTTCATTTAATATCATTTCTTTTCTCTAATTTGTTAAAAATAGTAAAAAATGTTTAAAAATTATGAAACTTTTTCTCATGAGTTTTAATAATTTTTATGACACAAAAATATTTTTGTTTTTATTTTTATCATTAAAAAAGTATTTTTAAATATTTAAAGGATTATTTTTAATTGATTAATGGAAATTAATTTATTAAAAATACTTTTAGGTATTTAAAAATCACAAAAAAATTCAAGAAATGTTCTAAGACATTTAGAAACATTGTCCAACCTTCAAACCAAATTTCTTTTTTGATCTTGATGCATTTTGAGAATTTTTCATTGAATTAAAATTATTTTTGTGCATTAATTTGATCCATAGTTCAAAAAATCATTTCTGCCTATTCATGAAGAGTTGGACATTGATTCTTCTTGCATTGCATTGTGTTTAGCATGTAGTTTTTGAGGTTAAATGGCCATGATTTGATTCCTCATTTTCAATTTATTTGATGATTTTCTTGTTTAGAAACCCTAAAAACCCTAATAACTTGTAAAATTCATATCTTGAGTTAGGTTAAGAGTTGAGACCTCCCCTTTGGACATTGGTTTAGTATAAGATTAGGGGTCCTTTGAGTGGCATTTTCCATTTTTTATCTTAGGGTTTGCTTATGTTTTTGGTTTTTTGTTTGATGTTTGGTTCATAAACCCTAATTTGGGCTTTCATTTGCATCCCTCTTGCATTCTCTTGCATAACATGACTTGCCATGACATTTCAAGCATTCATGTGATTCATTTGACATCATAAGACATATTGAAAGCATGTTTGATCATTGCATCATGAATTTGCCATGTTGTATGCCATGTGCACCTCATAACTTTTCATGTATGTCCATGCTTCCTAACCTGCTTCATTTGCATCCATGAACTTGTATGATCATATCCATGTGCTGCCTCATGTTTGTAGCATCTCATAGCATCATTATCATCATCAACATGCTTCTGGTTTTGTTTTGCATCATGTCATCTCATCCCATTTTGCATTGCATTGCATTTCTTTTCTAACATTTCAGGTGGTAAGTGAATTTAAGAAGTGAATTTGCCTTCACTTCTCATAACTTTTCTTTTCATCTCTTTTGCATCCATTGCTGCATTTTTGTTTGTGTTTGAGTTTGAGTTTGCTCATTCTTGTTCATCTCTTACCTTCTTTCTTTCTTCAAGTGACTTGGCTTCTTGAATGAAGCAAGTCACTTTGCTTCTCTTGATCCTTTCATCTGCTTCCTGGTGGTTCCATTGGAGATCTCTCTTGTTTAACCTCACAAACCTTAGGAACAACCAAGCATGACAATGATTAGGGTTTTTGATTAGTCTCCCCTCTTAGTTTTACCTTTGTGTCTCTTTTGAGTCTTCTCTTCTCATCTTATAATCAGGGACTAAACCCTAAAGGCTTTAAGGCTTTGTGATTAAGCTTATGCCTGCATCCTTCTCTTAGGATGGAGTGTATAATTTTAATCCTAAGTGTTAAACCCTTAATGTGTTTAACTCCTTTAATCAATTCACTTAATAAGTATTAAGACACCACACTTGTAACTTGGGCCTTGCATTAGGGTTCTAATTCTTCCTTAACTGGTTAAGAAGGACTAACCCTAGTGTTAATGGACAAGTCCCCCTCAAGTTGTCTTACAAACCCTAAAATTCACTTCATCATCATAACATTAAATAAAATCCACTTAATAAAGGCTTTGTTTTGTCATGAGTTTAATCCCTAATCATGGATTAAGTTGAGGAGTTTTCCTCAGCTTAAACATTCTCATCTATTATCCTTCTATTAGGATGGTGTAATGAGTCTGTTTAATCCTTGATTATGGCTTAACCTCATTACTCAACACTAAACAAAAACACCAAAAACATCTAAGTAATCACAAGTAGGTTAATGATCTTAATCCTACACCAAAGGTGATTAAGTGTGAGAATCTGACTTCACACTTAAGGTACTCTCATTACCCCTAAACAGAGGGAAGATGTGATGAGTTTACTAAATCCATTGGTTTAGGCTTAAGCTCATTAACTTATGACAAACCTCCAAAAGCAATAAAAGACTGAAAACTCAAAAACAAACAATAATCGTCTCCTTCGGGATTCTTTTCTCATCATCCCCACTCATAAACGAGAACTTGCTTCTTCCGTCTAATGCAAGACAGTTTGCACCTGAGCCAGACAGGTCATACACTTGAGCATAGGCAAGCAAGCAGTTCACAAGTCAATTCATCTTTCAGTCTCTTTGGGCCGAACTACGGTGTTCTGACTTCCTCATTGCACGAGAGGATACGTAGGCATAACTTAACAGTTATCGAACAAAAGTCTCTGTATATTCCCCCTCCTTCCTGCATCATTCTTTAAGCCTCATAGTCATGAGCATTTCACTCTTATCCTTACACTGACACTATATATATCACACTTTACACTTCTTTTGCACTGACACCTGTACATTTCTTCCCAGCTATTCTATACACAAATTGCACTGACACTACCCCTTTTAAAACACAAATCTTTTAAGCGTGGATCCCGTCGAGTACGGCGGACAATCTGGGTGCTAATACCTTCCCAGGTTGTAACCAACCCCCTTTCTCAGTCTCTCTGGTTCGCAACCGTCTTATCCATTCTTTTCTAGGTCTATGCAGCATTACCTTTCCTCCGGGATAAAAATGCCTAGCTGGCGACTCTATTCATCTCCAGTGAGTTCACGGCTGTGTGTTCTCATTGTCCCTCTCGCCGACCATTCGCGTCTGTACCTTTATTTGACCCTGTTTCATTTATCGGGAGCGACAGCTTGGCGACTCTGCTGGGGATCCTTATATTGCAACCAGGGCTTCTGGTTCTTTTTGTGGGTTCCTCCTAGCGCTTGATTGATTTGTGTTTACTGGGGTGTTTTGTGTGTTTGTATATGTTTTATTTTTGCTTTATGTGCAGTTACTTTACTGCTTTCTTTACTGCTTTTCATATATCATACTGTCATGCTGCTGGCTGGATCTGTTGTTTGCTTTGGTGGGTGGGATGTTCCATTGAGAGTTAAGGTCCTATACCTGGGACCTGAGTGACACCTAGGCTAGAGTGAATCATATTCTTTCCCATTCCATTTCGGTCTGGTGCGGGAATATGAAACGCGGTTCAGATATGGGTTTCTTCTTGAGAACTCTGTGTTGCAGATTTCCTGCAATACTAGGGCTATCTGGGAAGCCTGCTAAGTCTGGATGACCTTTTAGTATTGACCTTCAGAAACTGAGGTGAATTAGAGGAGGAACTGTTATGGTTATTGTAAACACTGTACCTCCGGGTTAGAAGTGTTTACACTTCTCATAACTGATCCAAGTCTGAGGATCCTTGTTTTAGAACACCACCTGTGAGGGGGTTGGGCTGTTTACAGGTTTGCAGGTACCTTGACCTCAGAATACCCTGTTACTTTGATATGATTAAGAATACTCCATTTTGGGACAGTTCTTGTGATTCTAAACCCTGGACATGTGACTCTTTATTTGAGTCCCCCACCTCGGTTACTGGATTTATAGACCTCCATCTGGAATTCTTGAACATGCTTGGACCTATATCAGGACATTTTGATCAGATCCAGCTCAGTCACAGACCCTTGCATTTCATTTGCATACATAATCATTGCATCATATTGACATTTGCTTATTTGTGTTTCAGGGTATCCATCTTCATTTGGTTTTGGTTTTGACCCCATCTTCAGTGTTGACCCATTTTTTCACCAGCACCTGCTTCAGCTATCACCTGCACCAGCCAATCAGTGGCCCACTTCTTCAGCATCATCATCAGCATCTGTCTCTACTCAGTCTTCAGCAACATGGCTCCTAAAAAGAGCAACATCACCTATCACTTTTTCCAGCCAGAGCTATCCGACATCAGGAGGATTCAGACCCTGATCACTCCAGATCACATATCCTTGTTCAGGGAAAGCTATGGAGATATACTTGATTTGGTTATGGATCTGGACCCATCACAGAGAAGTCTGATCCACACTTGCATTCAGTTTTATGATCCCCCACTGAGATGTTTCACTTTCCAAGACTTTCAGTTGGATCCTCTATTAGAAGAATACTCATCATTGGTTGGTATGCCTATCAGGGGTGGAATCCCTTTCAACCCTAAGATGGTCTTTCCTGCTAATGGAGAAGTAGCAAAGGCTTTGCACCTGGAACCTGTCCTGATTGAGCAGCATATGACCTCTAAAGCTGGAATCCCTGGTTTTCATCTGGATTTCTTGATCTCTCAAGCTGCCCTGAAAGCTTCTTTAGGAGAGTGGAAAGCTGTCTGTGCTCTATTGGCTTTGAGCATATATGGAATTGTATTGTTTGCAGATGAGCCTCGATTCATTAGCAAGAATGCAATCCATCTGTTCATCCTGAAGAACCCAGTGCCAACTTTATTGGGAGATCTCTATTATTCAGTACATCAGAGGAATGAAAAGCAGAGGGGGAGATTAGTAAGGTGTTGTGCTCCATTGTTCCATACTTGGCTTCTCAGGCATCTACCCAGGACAGATGCATTTCTAAATCCTCATCAGCAGAGTAACTGGGCTAAGAGACTCACTGCTCTAACTTCAGCAGATATCAGATGGTGCACTCAAAGCACCAAAGGCAGGGATGTCATCACCAGCTGTGGGCATTTTCCCAATGTGCCCCTAATAGGAGTTAAGGGTAGTATTAATTACAATCCTATGCTGTTCAGAAGGCAACTGGGCTATGCACTGGTCCACACTCCTAAAGCACAAGACTTGGTGGAGACTCTTTATTGTGAGAACAAGACTAATCTGGCTACTGTTAGGCAGGCTGCCTGGGCCTGGGAAAATGTTCAAACCAAGGGAGTGACCATCCTAGGGAAGTGCAACAATGTGGCATCAGCACATTATTATGAGTGGTCCCGTGCCAGGGCCCAATTCTCTGGGATGCCCTTTACCATAGAAGACATGCCTGAGTCATCTTCAGCACCACCCCCTGCCACTATCAGTTTGGAGGAGTTTGAGATCTTGAAGGAAAGAAATGAGAGGTTAACCCAGGCTTTGCAGAAGACCCTCCGGGAGAGGAGTGAGGGTATGAGGGAGATTGAGAGGTTGGAGAAGTTGAGAGTAGAGCATCTGACTAAGATTGAGAAGTCTGGGGATTATATCAAAAAGTCTAAGGCTGGAGAACAAATTCTGAAGAATGCTTGCAAGGAAGCCCAGTTCCAGAGAGCAAGGACGGACTTGTATCTGAAGGAGAGTCAGGCTCGGTGGGTCAGGATCACCGAGGCCCGTACTCTGGAGGACAAGAGAGTTCAAGACAAGATGGAGCAACTAGAAGCTAGTGCAAAAGAGCAGCAAGAAGCCCTGGCAGCAGCCCAGAGGGAGATATCAGAGCTGAAGATCAAAGCTGGAGTAAAGAGGTCAAAGGACCAAAGTCAGCACAAGAAGCTCACTACAGCTGTTACAACCCGGAATCTCCTCATCAGGAATCTCACGGAGCGTCCAGCTGATCCTGTGACCGAAGCACTTCTCAAGGAAGTTCGTGAGGATGAGTTTGGTCTTGGTGTTTGACCATTTGTTTGTTGTTGCTTTCATTCCATGTACTTTTGTTTTCTTGTAATATATTTTGACCCCTCAGAGGGCTTGTATTTGTAAACAAACTATGTACCACTTTACTTTTGTAATATATGTGTTAGTTTGTTCCATCTGAGTTTACTTCAAAAGCAACATCAACAGCATCTTCAAGGGTCTGGAAGGGTCAAAACTGAATGCCAAACCGGATACCTTGAGAACAAATAAGCATATTGCATTGCATGCTAACCCTTTTGTTTGTTTTGTAGGTTTTTGTTTATTGTTGCTAACTCTAATGTGATGCTCAGGAACTATTGCTAGGAGCCGGGTATTTCCCCTCAACCGTCCGCACCGTTATCCAACCCGTAACAATCTTCCGGGCATTCAAATGGATCAGGTACAGCAGGACCTTGCAGAGGTTAGAAATCAAATGGCAAACGAAAGATTGGAAATGAGAACGCAGATGACGCAGTTCATGGAAGTGATGAACAACATGGCTCAGAGCCAGGAAAGATTGAGAGCCATAGTGGAAAGGAAAAATCAAGAAGATCCACATATAGGGACTGCCGGCACCAGCAACAACGAAAGGGTACAACCTCATGTAAACCCCCCTGTATTTGGACCACACCTCCACCCTGAGGTCAATATTCCAGCAAATGTTCAAGGGACTGCCACTGCAGCCAGGGTACTTCAAGAAGACCCCCAAGAGGACCAATTCACAGTAATGGGTGCTGGGGAGGAAGCTTATGATAGAAGACTGGATGAGATAGCTGAGAAGTTGAGGTCCTTAGAATCTCAAAATTCTTTGGGCTTTGACGTCATGGACATGGGCTTGGTAGACGGGGTCAGGATTCCCCATAAGTTTAAGCCTCCATGTTTTGAAAAATACAACGGGACTTCATGCCCCCGGACTCATTTACAATCATTTCTGGGGAGGCTGAAGGCCTATACTATGGATGAGAAGCTCTGGATGTTCTATTTCGAAGATAGCCTGACTGGAGCCTCAAGAGAATGGTACTCTCATCTGACAAGGGCAACTATCAGATGCTGGAAGGACCTAGCAGAGGCCTTCATCAGACAGTATCAGTACAACTTAGACATGGCACCCAACAGGACCCTCCTAATGGGAATGTCACAGTCGTCAAGGGAAAGTTTCCGAGAATACGCCCAGAGATGGAGGCAATTGGCTGCTGCTGTTCAGCCACCTATGTCTGAAAGGGAAATGGCAGACATGTTTATGAACACCCTTCAAGGAACCTATATTGACAGGCTGGCTGCTTTCTCCTCCACTAGCTTCGCGGATGTTGTCATAGCTGGGGAGAGAATCGAGAGCCTGTTAAAAATGGGTAAGATTTCTGACAATGGTGTCAGCTCGTCCAGTAGTACAAGAAAGCCTTTTGCAGGCCCAAGAAGAACTGGCGAGACCAATGCCATCCACTCAAACAGGGGCAGACCCCAATTTGTTCACAGGTCAGTGGCAGTAGTCACCATTCCTGCTCCAGCTCATCCTCAGCCAGTCTATCAACCGCCGCAGCAAAACTATCAACAGCAACCTCAGTACCATCAGCAACCTCAGTATCCTCCAAGGAATTACAACAATGCCAACAACAACAACAGTCAACAAAGGCCATTTCAACAGAGGCCTTCTCAAGCTAACAGGGTGATCGATCCGATCCCTATGCCGTATGCTACCTTGCTGCCACAACTCCTGAAACTCAACCTAGTTGAGCTAAGGACGCTGGCACCTCCAGATCCCAACAGTCTACCCAGGAATTATGACTCCAACGCCAGATGTGCCTTCCATTCAAATGCACCTGGCCACAGTACAGAAAAGTGCAGAGCTCTGCACATGAAGGTACAAGACCTGGTAGACTCAAAAGCTCTGAATTTCGCACCACCACCCAATGTCAATAAGAACCCGATGCCGAACCACGGTGGTCCCAGAATTAACGCTATTGAAGAAGACAAGCCGTCTTATTTAATAACCAATGTGGGTCAGATCCGGACGCCGTTGGTGGAAATCAAGGCTCAACTCCTAGAATGTCAAATGTTCCCGGGGTGTGAGCTGGGTTGTGCTTACTGCAATATCTCGGTAAATGGGTGCGATAATTTGAGGAATGGCATAGATGACCTCATTCGGAGTGGCCAGCTTCAGATCACCACATCATTTCCAACAAATCCAGCAATCTCATCAGCAACGGTTTCAGAACCTCCTACAACTGCAACAACCATTGTTCCTGACAATTCTTCGGTTTCATCAACAAGTACTTCATCTGTCATTTCAACTGATCAGATATCAACAAATGTTCCTTCTACAACTCCAGCACCACTCCATTTTGAAACTCCTACAACAACAACATCCTTTCTTCCACCAGTGTCTCCTACAACACCAGCAACAAATCATGAAGATGTCTCAACTGTCACCATATTCTATGATCCTGAAAACAACTCTGTCTACAACTCAGAAGGTGCTGCTCCCATCAGGGCACTAGTGACAATTTATTATGATCCGCAGACTATCACAGTTCCTTCAACAGCTGCAATCAGTCCAGTCACTATCACGGTGCCTGGACCAGTACCTTATGAAAGCAGTAACGCTATCCCCTGGCATTACGGCTCTGACCTGTACTGTGAAGGAAAAAGAATCACTTTTGAATCATCAACCCCTGCACCACAAGTAGACAACGTGGGAGGAGGCGGAGGCTTCACCCGAAGCGGACGTCTCTTCGCCCCACAAATTCAGAGACCCACTGACGAAGCAGAAGCTGCTGCCAAGGCAAAAGGGAAGAGCCCTGTGCGGGAAGATCAAGCTGTTAAGGAAGCTTTGAAGACACCATTCGATCAAGAGGTTGATGAGTTCATGCGAATCATCAAAAAGAGTGATTATAAAATAGTGGATCAGCTTCATCAGACGCCTTCCAAGATCTCAATCCTGTCATTGCTTATGTGCTCCGAAGCCCATCGGAATGCACTACTCAAAGTCCTGCACGCAGCTTACGTGCCTGAAGAGATCACTGTCAATCAGCTGGAAGCAGTAGTTGGAAATGTTAATGCTAGTCACGGACTAGGGTTCACCAATACTGATTTGACAACGGAAGGCCGCAGCCATAACAAAGCCTTGCACATAACCATGGAATGCAAAGGTGCTGTCCTTTCCCATGTGCTGGTAGACACGGGGTCCTCCCTCAATGTCTTACCTAAGAAGGCCCTGGTGAAGCTAGAATATGACGGATTGGCGTTGAGACCCAGCAACCTGGTGGTAAGAGCCTTTGATGGCTCAAAGAGATCGGTTCTGGGGGAGATTGAGCTGCCCGTAACGATTGGCCCGCAGACCTTCAAAACTATTTTCTACGTGATGGATATACAGCCTGCCTACAGCTGTCTATTGGGTAGGCCATGGATTCACGCTGCTGGCGCCGTGACCTCTACCCTTCACCAGAAATTAAAATACGAGTGGGAGGGTCAAATCGTTACAATCTGTGGAGAGGAGGATATATTTGTCAGCCACCTGGCTACTTATAAGTACATTGAGATGGACGGGGAGATCCATGAAACAATGAGCCAGGGGTTCGAAGCTTTGAATGTCAATGAGACATCTGCTGTACTTGGTACTTCAATATCATCTTACCAACAAGCTCGGAAGGTTGTTGAGGGAGGAAACGCCCAAGGCTGGGGCAAACTGCTATCGGTGGAGAAGAAAGAGGACATATTTGGGTTGGGTTACAGCCCAACTCAACAAGATCAAGCAGCGGCTGCGAAAGAGCCCAACTTTGTGAGTGGGGGGATGCTCACCCCTGATGCTGTCAACTGTTTGGAAGACGAGCTAGAAGAAGAACGCAACCTGGAAAGCTGGATTCGTCCAAAGATCCCGGGGAGCAGTGTCTCGAACTGGTCTTCCCAGGAAATTATAAGAGTTACTCATGCAGAGTAATTATTATTTCCTGTACTTTAGCATGCATCAAAGTCTTGCATCTTGCCCAAGATGACAAGACTCATTTTGTAATCGGGCCATCTGTACTTTTTGTGCAAACAAGATTAATCAATGAAATATCAGACATCTTTTTGCAAATGAGTCTTTTTCTTTTCGTTCACTGTTTTTCCATTTTTCTTTTTGTACAAAAAAATAAATGGCAGTGTTTTCAAAATGACAACTTTATTTCACTTTTATAAACAAGATTAAAATCGGATCACTAAAATGAACAACTAAACCCTTGCAGAGTGTGCCTTCCAGACAGCACCGACAACAGCACGGCTATGACTTCGTATGACTTTGACAATCCAATCAATCAAGCTGATGAAGGGGTTGAAGAAGAATATGAGCTTCCTGAAGAGCTAGCCAGGTTGTTGAGACAAGAGGAAAAGGTTATTACTCCTCACCAGGAGGAGGTTGAAGTGATTAATCTTGGTACAGATGAAGACGTGAAAGAGGTTAAGATCGGGGCCTGCCTGCAAGACTCAGTGAAAAGACAACTGGTTGACCTGCTTCGAGAGTATGTGGACGTGTTCGCTTGGTCTTATCAAGATATGCCCGGGTTGGACACCGACATTGTTGTGCACAAGCTGCCTTTGAGAGAAGAGTGCCCACCGGTCAAACATAAATTGCGCCGTACTCGTCCAGACATGGCTATGAAGATCAAGGAGGAGGTACAAAAGCAATGGGACGCCGGGTTCCTTGCTGTAACTAGCTATCCACCGTGGGTTGCTAACATAGTACCTGTGCCCAAGAAGGACGGCAAAGTAAGAATGTGTGTTGACTACCGGGATCTGAACAGAGCCAGCCCGAAAGATGACTTCCCTTTACCTCACATTGATGTATTGGTGGATAATACGGCTCAGTTCTCGGTATTCTCCTTCATGGATGGATTTTCAGGATACAACCAGATTAAGATGTCACCTGAAGACATGGAGAAGACAACATTCATCACACCTTGGGGCACGTTCTGCTACAAAGTAATGCCATTTGGGCTCAAGAATGCCGGTGCAACATATCAACGGGCTATGGTAACGTTATTCCACGATATGATCCATAAAGAAATCGAGTGTTATGTGGATGACATGATTGCCAAGTCCCTTACTGAAGAAGATCACCTGGTAAATCTGCTGAAATTGTTCAAACGTCTGAGGAAGTATCAACTGAAGTTGAACCCCAACAAATGCACATTCGGGGTGCGATCCGGTAAGCTGCTGGGATTTATTGTGAGTGAGAAGGGGATTGAAGTTGACCCTGATAAAGTCAAAGCCATCCAAGAGATGCCTGCACCAAAGACAGAGAAGGAAGTTCGAGGGTTCTTAGGTCGATTGAACTACATTTCAATGTTCATATCTCACCTTACGGCAACCTGTGAACCCTTGTTCAAACTGCTAAGGAAAGAGCAAACGGTCAGGTGGAATGAAGACTGCCAGAAGGCTTTTGACAAGATCAAAGAATACCTGCAAGAACCTCCAATCCTTATGCCTCCGGTAGAAGGAAGACCTCTGATAATGTACGTGACAGTATTAGAAGAGTCAATGGGGTGTGTGCTGGGCCAGCATGACGAGTCTGGTCGAAAAGAGTATGCAATATACTACCTGAGCAAAAAGTTTACCGACTGTGAACAACGTTATTCACTGCTCGAGAAAACTTGCTGTGCTTTAGCGTGGGCTGCTCGCCGACTGAGACAGTATATGTTGACCCACACTACTTTGTTGATCTCAAAGATGGACCCAGTCAAGTACATATTTGAGAAGCCAGCGCTTACCGGACGGGTTGCAAGATGGCAGATGATCCTTACAGAATATGACATTCAATACACATCTCAAAAAGCCATCAAAGGCAGTGTATTATCTGAATATCTTGCTGAGAAACCCATTGATGATTACCAGCCTATGAGATTTGACTTCCCTGATGAAGACATCATGTTCATAAAAGCAAAAGATCATGAAGAGCCTGTTCACACTGAAGGGCCTGACCCGGAAGAAGAGTGGACTATGATGTTTGACGGGGCTGTTAACATGAATGGTCGTGGTGTTGGTGCAGTACTCATTACGCCTAAAGGAGTTCACATGCCTTTCTCGGAAAAACTCACTTTCAACTGCACTAACAACGAAGCTGAATACGAAGCTTGCATTATGGGTCTTGAGGAAGCCATTGACCTCAGGATCAAGACATTGACCGTATTCGGAGATTCAGCTTTGGTAATCAATCAGACCAATGGCAAATGGTACACGCACCAAGATCATCTGATACCTTACAGGGATTATACAAGGAGGTTATTGACTTTCTTCACAACGGTCAAGCTTGAGTATATCCCTCGGGACGAGAATCAGTTTGCAGATGCTCTTGCTACCATCGCATCCATGATCAAAGTTCAAGCTGCTAATTTTGTACCTCAGATTTCAGTGTCGAGACTTGATAGACCAGCATATGTATTTGCAGCAGATGTTGTTAAAGACGATAAGCCTTGGTTCCATGACATTAAGTGCTTCTTGGAGGATCAAACATACCCACCTGGGGCATCTTCCAATGATAAGAAGACTTTGAGAAGGCTTGCTGGTAGTTTCTTTCTGAACACTGATGGGTCTTTATACAAAAGGAACTTTGATATGGTACTCCTCAGATGTGTTGACAAGACAGAAGCAGATTTATTGATGCATGAAGTGCACGAAGGCTCCTTTGGTACCCATGCTGGAGGACATGCAATGGCTAAGAAGTTGTTAAGATCAGGCTATTATTGGATCACAATGGATGCAGACTGTTGTGCCTATGCCAGAAAATGCCACAAATGCCAGATCTATGTAGATAAAGTGCATGTGCCTCCCAATCCTTTGAACATAATGTCTTCACCCTGGCCCTTTGCTATGTGGGGCATTGACATGATTGGTAAGATTGAGCCAACTGCTTCGAATGGCCACAGATTCATCCTGGTTGCCATTGACTATTTCACCAAGTGGGTTGAAGCAGCCTCATATGCAAACGTCACAAGGCAAGTGGTAGCCAGATTTCTGAAAAGAGATATCATCTGTCGGTATGGAGTTCCCGAGCGGATCATTACTGATAATGGTTCCAATCTAAACAACAAAATGATGGCAGAGCTGTGCCGGGACTTCAAAATCCAACACCACAATTCTTCTCCTTACAGGCCAAAGATGAATGGCGCTGTTGAGGCAGCTAATAAAAATATCAAGAAGATTGTGCAGAAGATGGTAATCACTTACAAAGACTGGCATGAAATGCTACCGTTTGCCTTGCATGGGTACCGCACGTCAATCAGAACATCCACTGGGGCAACACCGTATCAGCTTGTGTATGGTATGGAGGCAGTCCTACCGGTTGAAGTTGAATTACCCTCCTTGCGGGTACTGATGGATGTTAAGCTGAACGAAGCAGAGTGGGTTCGGGCCCGATACGAGCAACTGAGTCTGATTTTGAAGAAAAGAGATTGGCTGCAATCTGTCATGGGCAGTTGTATCAAAAGAGAATGAAGAAAGACTTCGATCAGAAAGTCAGGCACCGAGAGTACCAAGTGGGAGATCTCGTGTTAAAAAGAATCCTCCCTCCTCATACAGACCACAGGGGCAAATGGACTCCAAACTATGAAGGACCATTCGTGGTAAAGAAAGTTTTCTCTGGTGGAGCACTGATGCTCAGCACCATGGATGGAGAAGATTTCCCGTCCCCTGTGAATTCAGATGCAGTTAAAAAATACTTCGCATAAAAATGACCCGCTGGACATAAAAACAGAATGTAAGTCCAGGCAAAAATAGGGCATCCCGGCGAGTCAAAAACAGAATAAAAGGCTCGGGCAAAAGTAAGGAAAATAAATAAAAAATGTACACCCGCTGAGTTGAAAAGATGCATTGGACAGCTCAGGCAAAAATGGGTATCCCGATGGATTGAAAACCCGAAAGGGCGATCCATGCAAAATAAGGAAATAAGCGAACAACTGCATTCTGAATTCGTCTGTATCGTTCACAACTTGGTAAGCTTCGAAGGGATCAAGCTTCTATCAGAATCAACATTCTTCAGAAAGCCAGATGAGAAGAACGTCAAAAGTCATACGAGTCATAGTGAGGAGGAAGCTCCTTAAAGCGTCGTCAACACTGCCAGCATTTTGCTTCTCAATTTGTAACAATCTCCTCATTCCAGGGGATTCGTTTCTTTGACTGTATCTCGCCAATTCAAGGCATATGAATTAATAAAATCAGAATTTTCAGTCATGTCTCGTTTTGTACATTTTTATTTTGCAAAGAAATGTCTGATATCTTAAAGAAACATTGATTGCATAAGAATACAGATGTTTATCTTCAAATAAAACATGCTTGCAGGAAATATGCTTACTCTCAGAAGTATTTAAACTCCTATGACGGAATCCAGTAAGGGATACCTCGAGATTATTTTGTACGTTTTCTCTATCCTTTTCAGGATTGCAGGTATCCAGAGCGCAACTTGGGGCGTGAAAGCCACATCCCAGCAAGCTGGCAAATCAACACTCAATTTTGGCACCCGAAGTGCTCTCTCCCCAGCTGAGTTGCCTCTCATGACTTCCCCCAGCTGAGTTGCCACTTACTACTTATCCCCATCAGAGTTGCCAGGCATCACGGGAGGCGCCTATATCCCCGGCTGAGTCAAGGATCCTCTTCAACAGAATCCCTAGGGAGGTCTCTCAAAGATCTCTCTTCCTCCCCAGCCCAGTTGCCATTTCATCCTCAGTCGGGTACAAAAGTCAGGGAACCATCTCCCCACAGAGTCCCAGCCTCTATCCAGAAGAGCAGCGCATGAAGACCACAACAGAGTGAAGAAAGCTTCTACAAACCCCGGCTGGTTCTCTCATTTATAAAGATAGGTCTATCAATGACCCATATCCCCAGGCAGATATCACCACATGACAGATCTACCAGTGATCTTATCCCCAGCTGGGATGTCTACTCCAAGCAGATCGGTCAGAGATCTTCGCAACAACGGGACCCGGATCCCGGTTTTGATGTCTTTGCACAATCATAGCATTCGCATCATATTCACTCACAAAGCGTAGCATTCCGTTTTAACACGGAGCATTACGGCAAAAAAATCAAACACATAATCATAAGCCATGCTTTAAACCAACACTTGTGGATAATTACAGTTCATCAACATACAGAAGAAAAATCCCCACCAGAATCCCTAGCAAAAGCAGCTACCTCACAAATCACAAACACCAGTATATACTCCTTTTGACACCCGTCCGTGTCATACCCCAGTAGAAAGCCAAAGACGTCCTCTTTGCACTCACATATACCTACATACACCTTCTCGACACCCGTCCGTGTCATATCCCCAGCGCAGTCGTTTTACACTTTACAACCCATATACTTGTTAATACTATACTTTTCTCTTTTGACACCCGTCCGTGTCACTCTCCCCAGCAGATGAATATTTCTTACTTATACAGATACTCGTCCGTATCTCATATACACCGTTTATATCCCCACAGATTCAACATTGGTCCATGTTCTCTGTTAACCAGATGGTACTCGTCCGTATCATCATCTCAGAATATGTGTCAAGCGTTTGTTTCTACATGATACTCGTCCGTATCATAATCTTAAGGATGCTCGTCCGCATCTTTAATCCATACACTTTTGTCTTCTTGGATTTAGACACTCGTCTGTGTCTACTTTTCCCCAGAAGAGTCTCTTCAGATACAACGCTCGTCCGTGTTCTCTGTTAACCAGTTGATACTCGTCCGTATCATCATCTCTGAACACGTGTCAGTATTTGTTTCTACATGATACTCGTCCGTATCATAATCTTGAGGATGCTCGTCCGCATCTTTAATCTATACACAACATCTAAACACTTATACTTTCCTTTCTTGGTTGCGAACACTCGTCCGTGTTCACTATATCCCCAGTAGATCGCCAACAAAGCAATTTCTTTTATCTGACACTCGTCCTGTGTTATGATAAACCCTGAGAGCAGTCGTACCCTGCTGAGTGGTCGTCCTCCACTTCTTGATGGTCGTCCTCCATCATGCTCATCCGATGGCCGTCCCCATCGTTGATACTTTAGCAGCCGTCCCCTGCTAGGTGGTCATCCTCCACCTTTTTGATGATCGTCCTTCATCATTTTATCCAATGGCCGTCCCCATTGTTGATTTTGGTTATCTGGCATTCGTCCTATGTCATGAGAAACCTCGAGAGCAGCCGTCCCCTGCTAGGTGGTCGTCCTCCACCTCTTGATGGTCGTCCTCCATCATGCTCATCCGATGGCCGTCCCCATCGTTGACCTCTTATCCGACATTCGTCCTATGTCGCGATACTTTCGGCAGCCGTATCCTGCCAGGTGGCCGTCCTCCACCTTTGATGGCCGTCCCCATCGTATTTCTTTCACTCCCAACAGAGCAGCCGCCCGCTGCTAGGTGATCGTCCTTCACCTTTGATGGCCGTACCCCATCATCTGTTTTTTTCATTTATTCTTTAACCCGATGGCCGTCCCCGTCGTGGTCCCTTTTCCTTTTTAGCCCGATGGCCGTCCCCATCGTTGGTTACTTTACCTTTGTGAACTTGATGGCCGTCCCCGTCATGTTTCATTAATTCCCAGAGAATCTTACTTTATCTTGATGGTCGTCCCCATCATAATTTTATTTTCCCCAGCTAGTCGGCCGTCCCCGTCTTAGCTTTACCTTTTATCCCCAGCTAGTCGGCCGTCCCCGTCTTAGCTTTACCTTTTATCCCCAGCTAGTCGGCCGTCCCCGTCTTAGCTTTACCTTTTATCCCCAGCATGTCGGCCGTCCCCGTCATTGTTTTATTTCCTACACTTTTCCCAGCATGTCGGCCGTCCCCGTCATTGCTCTTTACTCAGCAGTCGTCCTCTGCTCGACGGTCGTCCTCCGTCGCCCGCACTTTACAATACACTTTATTTTTCTTTTACAATCTATATCCCTTTTCTTCTTCATTCTGTGAGTGCAAATTTTGGACTGTCTTTGGTATTCAACCACAAGTTATCTTGTTTGCCTGCTAAGCCGTTGCTTACATCCTGCACAGCTAACTCATGTTTGAATAGGGGCAGCTGTAAACACCCCAAATTTTCCCTCACCCATTCACACCATGGCTTGTGGTCATTTCATATGCATAAACACAATCATATCATCTCATATTGCATTTTGAATCACTGCATAATTTCTAAGTCATCTGCATCTAGGGTTTGTGATCTGAGCAATCCAAGAGCCTCTTGAGCCACTCCAAAGGCAACCAATCACTTCAAAGGGGTCCATATATGTTCTTATATCATATTCCATCCTCTCAAAGTCAAGATTTCAAAAGAATCACAAGAACTGAGGTTTGCATGGAAGCAGAGCCAGGATAGACTGCACAGTTGACCTAAAATTAGGGTTTTGGTTTCAGAGGCCATAACCTCAAATTTTTTGGTCATTTTTGTTTCCATTGGTCTCTATATGGTATAGGGAGTATGCATATCAAGTTTCATGAAGAAATTCCATGGGGAAGTCATCTGATCAAGGGTTGACTTTTTGGACAAGCCAGTGTAAAATCAGGGCATCTGAGGCCCCCAATGACCCAACCAAGGGGTGATCTTCATCATTTTGAGTGTATATGATCTTTATTTGATCATGGAAGAAGGTTGAAGTTCATAAAATTCAAGAATTTGGAGTTTTTGCAAATGTTGACTTTTTGGGTATAGTTGACTTTTCAAGAATGTGTCATTTTAGGTCACTTTTCAAGCCTTGATTCTTGATCCAAAAATACTTCAAATGGAAAAACTTTGGTCATGAAAGTTGTAGAATACATCTTTCCCTTTTCAAAAAGTACAAGAACATGATCAAATTCTTCTTGGATCAAAAGTTATGGTGTGGCAAAGTTGGCAAAAATCATTGATTTTCAAGTTATGCACTAAAAGAAAAACTTGCAATTTCATGAACCAAACATTCTAGTGACTTCAAAATGACTTCAAAGCTGCATTACATGATCACACATGACCCCAAGAACAATTTTGGCCCAAGGAATTTTGGATGGTTTGCCTTGATTCTCAAAATTCCATAAAGCATTTTCATAAGTATGCAAAAAGAGGATTCTTGGCAAATTCATGCTTCAAGGAATTATGTGATCCCTAGCTGATCTCTAAACATTGCCATTACCAATTGAGACATCATGTGACAAAATTCAGCAAGCATTGTTTCATGTACTTGGCATAAACTCATGAGGAAAACACAAGTTGTCAAGTTGCAAAAGCTAGCATAGCTTGTCATCCACATGTTGCAGTCAGCTATAAACAATCCAAGGGTTCTCCTCAACTCCAGCTGGAGCAAGACAAGACTTGAACCTGCTGCTGCCATGACCCATACTCTCAAGGACATAAACTTGACCTTTTTGCAAAAGGCTCCCATACTCTTGGCACAGTGCCCAGCCACCCTACTAACCTGCCTCACAGTCTATCCACACAAGTTGGAGATGATATAGCTAAGCATTGAGCATTGAAGCTGGCCAGAACTCAGCATATCACAAAGCTGTCCAAAACTTCTCCTCTTCGAATCTCCACACACAGCCATCAAAATCCATTTTTTTCTTTCACTAACAAGTCATAAATTGTCCCTAGAACAAAAACCACCCCTAAAAGCAGCTTGAAACATCACATACAAAGATCCCCATTTCTGCTACACCAGAGCTGAACCTTTCAAACCAGCCACTCCCCAAGCTTTCTAAGCTTCATTCTATCCTCAGGAGGTTCAAGGAAGCAAGCCTGCGCAAAGGAAAAGTCCAGAGAGCTCATAAACAGAGAAGCTTCATCTCAGGTGACATGAAGAACTTTTTTTCCCAGAAACTTATTTTTTAGTTCTTTTATGATGCTATGAGTTCCTCTGATCATGAATGTATGTCTACTTTTGAAAATAGTGAAGAAACCAGCATGTATGAAGCTTTTGAACATTTGCCCGTGTTTCACATTTTGTTTCGATTCAGGCTTGTGAGAGAAAATAAATGAATTTAGGTTGAGGGTTTAGGTTTAGATTGATGAGAGGGTCATTTTGGTGGAAGAAATTTGTTGTTTGGTGACCTATAGAAGAACCTAGGGTTTTGGCTCGCCGGAGAAGACGACCGGAAGTCTTCTCCGGCCGCCTGTAAGTCATTAGCCCTAATCTGAGTGATTAATGAGGTTTGAATGAGGATCGTTGGATGGCCTCTCCCGCGCGTGAATGAATGGCTGAGATGAGTCATTAGAAGCCCTAATCCCTGATTATTCATTTAATTTCTGTTTAATTAATTCATAAGTTTAATTAGTCAGGATTTGAATCTGGGCCCTTGGATCTGGCGCGCAGTCAACCAGACCAAGCCCAGATCAAATCCTGGCCTTCCCTTCTAATTACTTTCATTTTATCCTATTTTATTTTTCATTTAATATCATTTCTTTTCTCTAATTTGTTAAAAATAGTAAAAAATGTTTAAAAATTATGAAACTTTTTCTCATGAGTTTTAATAATTTTTATGACACAAAAATATTTTTGTTTTTATTTTTATCATTAAAAAAGTATTTTTAAATATTTAAAGGATTATTTTTAATTGATTAATGGAAATTAATTTATTAAAAATACTTTTAGGTATTTAAAAATCACAAAAAAATTCATGAAATGTTCTAAGACATTTAGAAACATTGTCCAACCTTCAAACCAAATTTCTTTTTTGATCTTGATGCATTTTGAGAATTTTTCATTGAATTAAAATTATTTTTGTGCATTAATTTGATCCATAGTTCAAAAAATCATTTCTGCCTATTCATGAAGAGTTGGAGATTGATTCTTCTTGCATTGCATTGTGTTTAGCATGTAGTTTTTGAGGTTAAATGGCCATGATTTGATTCCTCATTTTCAATTTATTTGATGATTTTCTTGTTTAGAAACCCTAAAAACCCTAATAACTTGTAAAATTCATATCTTGAGTTAGGTTAAGAGTTGAGACCTCCCCTTTGGACATTGGTTTAGTATAAGATTAGGGGTCCTTTGAGTGGAATTTTCCATTTTTTATCTTAGGGTTTGCTTCTGTTTTTGGTTTTTTGTTTGATGTTTGGTTCATAAACCCTAATTTGGGCTTTCATTTGCATCCCTCTTGCATTCTCTTGCATAACATGACTTGCCATGACATTTCAAGCATTCATGTGATTCATTTGACATCATAAGACATATTGAAAGCATGTTTGATCATTGCATCATGAATTTGCCATGTTGTATGCCATGTGCACCTCATAACTTTTCATGTATGTCCATGCTTCCTAACCTGCTTCATTTGCATCCATGAACTTGTATGATCATATCCATGTGCTGCCTCATGTTTGTAGCATCTCATAGCATCATTATCATCATCAACATGCTTCTGGTTTTGTTTTGCATCATGTCATCTCATCCCATTTTGCATTGCATTGCATTTCTTTTCTAACATTTCAGGAGGTAAGTGAATTTGAGAAGTGAATTTGCCTTCACTTCTCATAACTTTTCTTTTCATCTCTTTTGCATCCATTGCTGCATTTTTGTTTGTGTTTGAGTTTGAGCTTGCTCATTCTTGTTCATCTCTTACCTTCTTTCTTTCTTCAAGTGACTTGGCTTCTTGAATGAAGCAAGTCACTTTGCTTCTCTTGATCCTTTCATCTGCTTCCTGGTGGTTCCATTGGAGATCTCTCTTGTTTAACCTCACAAACCTTAGGAACAACCAAGCATGACAATGATTAGGGTTTTTGATTAGTCTCCCCTCTTAGTTTTACCTTTGTGTCTCTTTTGAGTCTTCTCTTCTCATCTCATAATCAGGGACTAAACCCTAAAGGCTTTAAGGCTTTGTGATTAAGCTTATGCCTGCATCCTTCTCTTAGGATGGAGTGTATAATTTTAATCCTAAGTGTTAAACCCTTAATGTGTTTAACTCCTTTAATCAATTCACTTAATAAGTATTAAGACACCACACTTGTAACTTGGGTCTTGCATTAGGGTTCTAATTCTTCCTTAACTGGTTAAGAAGGACTAACCCTAGTGTTAATGGACAAGTCCCCCTCAAGTTGTCTTACAAACCCTAAAATTCACTTCATCATCATAACATTAAATAAAATCCACTTAATAAAGGCTTTGTTTTGTCATGAGTTTAATCCCTAATCATGGATTAAGTTGAGGAGTTTTCCTCAGCTTAAACATTCTCATCTATTATCCTTCTATTAGGATGGTGTAATGAGTCTGTTTAATCCTTGATTATGGCTTAACCTCATTACTCAACACTAAACAAAAACACCAAAAACATCTAAGTAATCACAAGTAGGTTAATGATCTTAATCCTACACCAAAGGTGATTAAGTGTGAGAATCTGACTTCACACTTAAGGTACTCTCATTACCCCTAAACAGAGGGAAGATGTGATGAGTTTACTAAATCCATTGGTTTAGGCTTAAGCTCATTAACTTATGACAAACCTCCAAAAGCAATAAAAGACTGAAAACTCAAAAACAAACAATAATCGTCTCCTTCGGGATTCTTTTCTCATCATCCCCACTCATAAACGAGAACTTGCTTCTTCCGTCTAATGCAAGACAGTTTGCACCTGAGCCAGACAGGTCATACACTTGAGCATAGGCAAGCAAGCAGTTCACAAGTCAATTCATCTTTCAGTCTCTTTGGGCCGAACTACGGTGTTCTGACTTCCTCATTGCACGAGAGGATACGTAGGCATAACTTAACAGTTATCGAACAAAAGTCTCTGTATATTCCCCCTCCTTCCTGCATCATTCTTTAAGCCTCATAGTCATGAGCATTTCACTCTTATCCTTACACTGACACTATATATATCACACTTTACACTTCTTTTGCACTGACACCTGTACATTTCTTCCCAGCTATTCTATACACAAATTGCACTGACACTACCCCTTTTAAAACACAAATCTTTTAAGCGTGGATCCCGTCGAGTACGGCGGACAATCTGGGTGCTAATACCTTCCCAGGTTGTAACCAACCCCCTTTCTCAGTCTCTCTGGTTCGCAACCGTCTTATCCATTCTTTTCTAGGTCTATGCAGCATTACCTTTCCTCCGGGATAAAAATGCCTAGCTGGCGACTCTATTCATCTCTAGTGAGTTCACGGCTGTGTGTTCTCATTGTCCCTCTCGCCGACCATTCGCGTCTGTACCTTTATTTGACCCTGTTTCATTTATCGGGAGCGACAGTTGTCATACCCCGATTACTGCCAGACTTTGTTTCTATTGTACCAATAACATGGCTGAGTATGAGGCATGTATCCTGGGTATTAAAGCTGCTATTGATATGAAGATTCAGTTCTTTGATGTGTATGGAGATTCAGCCCTGGTAGTTAGTCAGATCAAAGGAGATTGGGATACCAAGCATGATAATCTCATTCCTTACAGAGAGCATGTGTTGTCTTTGATCCCACATTTTAAAGAGATTACTTTTGGACATATTCCACGAAGAGAGAATCAATTGGCAGATGCCTTAGCCACCATGGCATCCATGTTTGAGATCAGCTGGGATGATGAAGCTCCCAAAATTACTATTGATAGATTTGAAAAGCCTGCATACTGCAATTAGATTGGCACTGAAGAAGCAGAAGAAAAGCCTTGGTTCTATGAGGTGAAAAGATATCTTGAAGCTCAAGAGTTCCCTGAAGGGGCATCTGTCAAAGATAGGAAGTTTCTGAGGAGGTTTTCTGCTAAGTTCTTTTTGAGTAATGGTATTCTGTACAAGCGCAATCATGATTCAACTATGCTTCGTTGTGTGGATAAGAAGGAAGCAACAGAGATTATGGAAGATATGCATGATGGGACCTTTGGCACTCATTCTAGTGGTCATACCATGGCAAAGAAGATATTGAGAGCAGGTTACTATTGGTCTACCATGGAAGCTGATTGCTATCAGCACTCCAGAACATGTCATAAATGTCAAATTTATGCTGATAAAGTACATATACCTCCATCACCATTGAATGTGTTGACTGCTCCTTGGCCTTTTGCCATGTGGGGCATTGATATGATTGGTGAGATCAAGCCTACTGCTTCTAATGGGCATCGTTTCATCCTGGTTGCTATTGATTACTTCACGAAGTGGGTAGAGGCAGCTTCATTTGCATCTGTTACTAAGAATGTTGTGGCTCGATTCATTAAGAATAATCTCATATGTAGGTATGGCGTCCCTGAAAGGATTATTACTGACAATGGCTCTAATCTGAACAACACTATGATTACTGATCTCTGCACGCAGTTCAAGATTAAGCATCACAACTCTTCTCCGTATCGTCCAAAGATGAATGGGGCAGTTGAAGCTGCTAATAAGAACATCAAGAAGATTGTACAGAAGATGATTGTTACTTACAAGGATTGGCATGAGATGTTACCATTTTCTCTTCATGGTTATCGTACTACAATACGTACCTCAACAGGGGCAACCCCATTCTCCTTAGTCTATGGTATGGAAGCAGTTCTGCCCATTGAAGTTCAGATTCCCTCTTTAAGAATTATGAAGGATGCAGGTTTGGATGAAGATGAGTGGATTCAGACCCGACTGGACCAGATAAATTTGATTGATGAGAAGAGGTTAGCAGCAGTTTGTCATGGCCAGATGTACCAAAAACGAATGATCAAAGCTTTTAACAAGAAGGTTAAGCCAAAGGTATATCAGGCTGGTGACTTGGTAATCAAGCGTATCATATTACCACAGGGTGATCCTAGGGGCAAGTGGACTCCTACATATGAAGGACCATTTGTAGTTAAAACAGTATTCTCAGGAGGTGCCATGATACTTACTACTATGGATGGTGAAGACTTCCCGCAGCCTGTAAATGCAGACATAGTTAAAAAATACTACGCATGAAAAGAGACCCGCTAGGTTGACAGGCCTAGGCAAAAATAAGGGCATCCCGGCAAACCAAAAGGGTTTGGGCAAAAATTAGGGATATATATAAAAGGATGTACACCCGGCAAGTCGAAAACCTGAAAAGGCGGCTTGGGCAAAAAAGGGTATCCCGGTGGATTGAAAACCTGAAAGGGCAATCCAGGCAAAAGTTAGGGATTAAAGCGTATGACTATGTCTCGTTTGGATCACCCATGAAACTGCAACCAGTTGTGTTACTTACTCAATGCTCGAACAGATAAGGCTCAATCCAATCGTTTCCGTTTCAACAGCAGAAGACAAGATACTTGAAGATAATGGCAATAGTAGAATTGAAACTCAATAGGATTATTTCTCACATAGCTGATTTCCTTTGTTTTGTAAAACTTTATGACAAATTCCTCTTACTAGGATTTTTGTCTCCTTGTACAAACCTACCTATGTATAGGTCACTTTTTGATATAAATAAAATTCCATCTTTGAATCCAGATTTACTTTTACCCTATTTACATAAGCGAAACGTCCATTGGTTGTGTTTGAATGTATGTATGCTTTTGAATATGATTGATGTTTACCAGAAATGCATGTATGCTTAATATGATTGATGTTTACCAGAAATGCATGAAAATGCAGTAATAGTATTTACTAAGGACGAACGAGGGAAGGATTTCAACGAAGCTTCGCCGTTTCATCTCTACAAGACAGTTACAAATCCCCAGTAGGACAAATCCATCTTCATAAAGTCACATCTCCCCTGGAATTTATATCCATCTCTTTTATCCTCATACGGATATTCGGGAATTTACTTTCCAATAAGAGTACGACGAACGAAGACGGAAGGTTACGTATACCTTACTATCCCCAGCAGACGGGAGGTTACGTATACCTTATTATCCCCAGCAGACGGGAGGTTATGTATACCCTACTATCAAACGAAGACGGGAGGTTATATATACTATATTATCAAACAAGACGAGAACGAGTTCCTCATATTCTCTAGCAGCAAATCGGGATTTATTTTCCCTGGCCAGCAGTTGTTATACGAAGATATCCAGACGCTTCAGGCAGCATCATATCATACATACATCATTTACATCATACCATAACATACAGATACATAATACATTACTTAGGTGCATCATATCATACAAACATGCATAATGCATAAACTAATATTATCATACAGAATGCTACCTTGTTTTCAGGTTAATTCTCCAGCAGACAAATTTCATCAACAAATTGTGACTATTGGGCCGTTGTTTATCTTCCCAAAAGTTATCATTACCTCAGGACGTTGTTATCCTCCTGAAAGCTTCTTATACCTCAGGACGTTGTTTATCTTCCTGAAAGCATATCCTGACCTTGGGCCGTTGTTTATCTTCCCAAAGGTTACATCATTATACCTCAGGACTTTGTCCTGAAAGCATATCATTTCCTCAGGATGTTGTTTATCCTCCTGAAAGCATATTATCTCCTCGGGACGTTGTTTATCTTCCTGAAAGCTATCACCACTTCCTCGGGACGTTGTTTATCCTCCTGAAAGCATATCGTTACCTTGGGCCGTTGTTTATCTTCCCAAAGGTTACCACTTCCTCAGGACGTTGTTTATCCTCCTGAAAGCATATCATAATTATTGGGACGTTGTTTATCCTCCTGAAAGCATATCATAATTATTGGGCCGTTGTTTATCCTCCCAAAAGTTATACTTATACCTCAGAATGTTGTTTATCCTTCTGAAAGCATATCATCACCTCAGAACGTTGTTTATCCTTCTGAAAGCATACCACTACCTCAGGACGTTGTTATCCTCCTGAAAGCTATCACCATATCTTCATATTTTGGACTGCTTTATCCTCCAAAAGAAGTATATCTGAAGAACTGTTCTCCAAGTGGCATCTTTAAGCCCACTCAAGCATATTCAACTAGTTGTCAGTATCACTCTACGCACCGGTGAGTGCAAATTTTTGGGCTTTTGTGTTCAATCCCCTTCAACCTTCCAGGTCACGACTGGAACATATACCAATTTAACCCCTCAGGTTTCAAAAAATTGAACAGGGGCAGCTGTTGCACCCCAAAATTTTCCCTCACAATACAAGACTTTGTGTGCTAAGAAGGTTCACAAGGTTCACAAGACCTTTCATGAGGTTCATGAAGTTTACAAGACACTTTATGAGGTTCACAAGGTTCACAATACCTCCCATGAGGTTCACAAGGTTCACAATACTTACAAGACCTTTCATGAGGTTCATGAAGTCTACAAGACACTTTATGAGGTTCACAAGGTTCACAAGACCTCCCATGAGGTTCACAAAGTTCACAATACTCACAAGACCTTTCATGAGGTTCATGAAGTTTACAAGACACTTTATGAGGTTCACAAGGTTCACAAGACCTCCCATGAGGTTCACAAGGTTCACAAGACATTTTATGATGGTTCACAAGGTTCACAAAGTTCACAAATAGTCAGAAGAGTTGACAATTCCCTCAGACAATGCACCTCCTAAGCAGTGCATCCAAAACTAGGGTTTTGACTTTAATCAGGCTAAATGGACTTCCAAGACTTCAAGTGAGCTTCATAACATCTTATATGTGTGTAAGAACCCCCATGACAATTTTCAAGACTTTTCTCAAAGGTTTGCTCAGTCAGATGATCAGATAAGTCAAAATCAGTTAAAGCAGTTAAAAAGTCAAACTAAAGTCAACTGTGGTCAAACCAAAGTCAAACTTCATGATTTTTTGCCATCATCAAGTATATTAATTAAAATTCATCATTTGATCAAGGGTTGATCATGATTCATCAAGGAGATTTCAGATCATCAAGAATCAGGAGTTTCTAAATTAGGGTTTCCTCGGGAAAAGTCAACTGAACTTTGACCAGCCATAAATTTCACATGCTTCATCACCAAGTTTCCATCAAAAGCTCATTTTGAAGGAAATTTAATTCTCTACAACTTTGTGTCTCACAAGCCAAGCCCAAAAATGCTTCATTTGGAAGGTATGAGCTAAGACATTATAGGTCCTTTTGAAAGTCAACAAAAAGTCAACAACTTCAAAAGGGCATAACTTGAGAATGGTAAATGATATGGACATGAAACCAGTGGGGTTGGTTATAGGACTCTTCAAACTTTCCAAAATGTCCAAGAACACCCTCATAGCATTAAAATTGAAGGATTTGTGCCTTTGCAAAGTTGGGAAATTTTTGGTTGGTTTATGAAAAAAATGGAGGTTTAAAACCAATTTTTTCTAAATGGGCTTGCCATATGATGATCCAATCCATACCAATACTTCATGCACGACCCAAGTCTCTAAAATTCAGATTTTTTCACCATTTTATTTTATTTATTTTGATTTAATTCATTTTAAATCATTTTAAATTAAAATAAAATTGAAAAATCAAATATTTAAAAGAGATTGAGCTTCTAGAAAATCATGAATGCAACTTGGATCAAATTGATACAAAAATAATGGTGATTGGCTTGAAATAGAAAGGGTTTATGCAAGAATATTTGAATTTTAAAGCTTAATCTTTTTCAATCTTTTTTGATCAAATCTTTCACACAATGATCAAGTTTTTTGACCTAGATTCATTCCACTATAAGTACATAACACAACCCTACTCATTGCACACGAAATTCTGCCTCCAAGAGTAAGTCCAAGTTTTCAAAATTCATCACAAAACTCAAAATTGGATTTCTCAATTCAAGCCTTTTTGAACCAATTTGAAGGTTGAGACATGTTTCTGAGACATCATTGAATCATTCCCAATGGTCATTTGCATCCAAAACATCTCATATCGCATAAATCGAATCTCTCTTGTTCTTGAATTTAAATTTTTCGATTTCGATTGTTTAGCTATTATTAACTAATTTTGTTTATTGATTTGTGATTGTTTGAAGCTTGTGATGAATTCTAGATAGTTTAATTCGAGTTTCATGAACTGGGGTGAATTCCACCATTGCTAGGGTTTTCGGCCTCCATTAGGGTTTCACTCTCAAGCTAATATAAATTAATTCTAAAAACACAGATCAATGCCAATTCGTCTCGGGATCCTGTTTGAACAATTAATTTGATGAAATTTTACAGTTTTTATGGTGTATAAGATTCATAGGTCTTGCTGCAAGTTTTGAATTCGCAGGAGATTTGGTAGCAGAATTCGCAGCAAAAATCCTAGGGCTGGAGGAAGAAGATGATGCCCTGGCGCAAATTTCAGATTTTGAAAACTGGATATAATATTTTTTGTTTTGTTTTTGATATTGTTTAACAATTGTGTGGTAGCTCAGTTGGCCAAAGGATGCGCGTGTATTGCTGGATGACTTGAGTTCGAATCCTGGCTATGGCAGTTTTTTCATATTTTTCTCTTTTAACTATTAGGCTTAATATATTATGTATTATAGCTGTTATATGGACAGATGCGCCCTCCCGGCTGGAATGGTTAACGCGTTTGTATGATGTTTGAAGGTCATGGGTTTGATCCCCCCAAGCCTTTTGTTTTGTTTTCTTTTCTTTGATTTTTCAGGAACCAACAACAAAACCAATTGGACCTCTCTCTTTGTCACCTGCGCGCGCTGGCCCAGTGGTTAGTCTTGCTGGCTTGAGTTCTTGAAAGCAAGAGGGGCTGGGTTCAATTCCCATCCAAGGTAAGTTCTCTTTTTCTTTTTTCTTTCTATTATTTGTTTTGCTTATTATTAATATTAATTATAATCATAATTCAATTAATCCTAATATATTTTCATAAATCAATATTAATCCTAAAAAATATTTTCTTTTTCTAAAACCCTAATTGTAAATATTATTTATTTATTTATTTCAATTCTTGCATATATTCTAATAAATCTTAATATTTTTTAAATCAAACCATAATTTGCTTCTATTAAAAATATAGTTTTATTATAATTCTTGATTTTGTAAATATAATAGTATGATCATATTTTATTTAATCATGTAGATATTTTATTTAATATAATTAAATTTTGTAAATATAATTATAATTAAATCCTATTTTCATAATATGTAAATATTCCATAAATTGTTCATAATTTAATTTTGTATGTAAATAATTTTTATTATATGTTTAAAAATAATTTCTAATTTAATTTTGTAATTATAATTTTATTTTCATAATATGTTTATAATTAACTTAATTTTTATAATTTGCATAATTTAAAATTTTAAAATGATTAGTATATAATTGTTTATATTTTCTTAATCTTAAAATAATAATTGTTTATATAAAAGAAATTGAATTTTAATGCTAATATTCTTATTTTATTTTCATATATTATTACTAACCCCATTTAACTTTATATTATTTTTGTTATTATCTTTCTACTAACCCAATTATTATTATTTATTATTTTTGCTAATTATATTTATTTTGCTTTTATTATTATTATTATGTAATTGTTCCTTCGATGTAATATTTAGTAATAATGTTTAAATATTTATTTTATGCTATGGTTAGTAAATAGGGAGTGCAAAAACATGTTTGTATATAAAATTCAATTTAGATCACTAATTTAAAAGATAATTATTTAAAATTGTACACTCACACACGTAAGTCGATCTTTGATTGCCATCTCACTTCTTTAGGGATACCTCTCACGTTGCCTAATCAAAAGGTCAAGTAGGGTGTATAAAGCAAAGTCCCTCAATTTCACATCATCTAGTCCCTTAACAGATAAAAGATCAAGTCCCTTTCGAATGTTGCCTTCGTAATGATCTTGTCCCTTTCGAATAAAGATGATAGTCCCTTCAAAATTGCTTATACACCCCACAGTTGCCTAAATAAAAGATGACCTTTCACTTGTCCCTCACATCTAAGGTAATGACTACCTATTTCTTAATAATAGGGATATTCTTACTATTTAAGGGATTCAAGAACAGAAAAGACATAAACTTAGGGTAGGTTCCTCTTAGATACTTGCTCACTTTTCAAAAACATTTCAAATACTTCATACATTTCAAACAATTTTCCAAACAAAGGTTTTTTACGCATCCGTACATGGATCATTATCAAACTCTTAAGAAATTTTTTTCACACACTTCACATTTCAAAAACATTTTTAAAGTGAGCTAAGTAACTAAGAGCCCATGGATAACCATGGATGTAAAGGGTGCTAACACTTTCCCTTTACATAACCTACCCCCCGGACCCAAAAATCTTTTAAAAGGTCTTTCCTGTTCTTTTATGCCTTTCCTTTGGATAAAATAAAAGTCGGTGGCGACTCTTGCTATCCGCAACATAACTAAAGTCAGTTCTCCCACCGTGTTACAATATGCAATAAATGGAAAATGATCAACAAACATAAGTACAAGTCAAAAAAAGATCAATGCATCAAAATCGCACCAAACCGAACTTAAAAAGCCTTAAAACGGAAAAAATGCGTCAAACATCACCGACTCGGATTGAACGAAAATCGCATGGTGTAACACCCCAAATTTGCCCTCTTCTTTTTAAGCATCATATCATATCATATTCATCATGAACATATCATACTCTTGGCATCCTAGCATGGAAAGATGAAGTATAACATCCTCATGACCTAGCATTAGGCATATGATTATCTGTGGAGGTTCTTGAAGCATCACAAGCTATGACAAGGGGCCCAATGGATTTGTTCAGGTCCTATGAGGGGTCTATGTTGCATTCACAAGTTCAAGTTCGTTTTCAAAAGCTCAGAAGGTTGGAAGATCATCAGGGAATCCAGGCTAGGGCAAAGCTCCTACACAATGATCCCAAATTAGGGTTTGTGTTTCAAGCATGAAAACCTTAAGACTTTGGCCATTTTATTTGGGCAAAGTCTTTTACATGTTAAGAGGATCCTAGGGATGAAATTTGGTGAGAAAATTCCTTGTGGAAGTCAAGTATTTCTTCAGTTGCTTGTAAATGAAGAAACTGGTCAACTGTGCCTTAGAAAAGTCAACTGTGAGATTTCAAGGGGTCCAACCCCATTTTTCTAGCCAAGGGATGTTCTTATAATGTTAAAAGAGGTTTGGCAAGATCAAAGATCAAGAATCATGAGGTTTTGAGGTGTTTTGTAAAATTGGTGTGAAGTTGGTTATGGAAAATGCCATTTTTAGCAAGTTTTTGCCCTAAATTTCAAGTGATCATAACTTGGTGAAAAAATCTTCAAATGGACCAAAGTAAAACATAAAAGTTGGAGATTAAAGCCTCCCATTTTCAAAAAGTACAAATACTTTTTCATAGCCTTCCAGGTTAAGGAGATAGAGCCCTCGAAAATTAGGGTAAAACTAGGGCAAAACTTGATTTTTCATTTGTACACCAAGGCAAAAAGGCTTGAATCTTATTTTTGGGTGTTGGTACATACCAAATAAGGTTACAATGTTACAATGAAATAAAAATAGGTCATTTTTCTCCAAGAATGACATCAAATTCGTGCATGGTGAGAATTTTATTCCATAAGTGCAAAAATTGCATGATCATGAGAAGTGTGTGATACCTGCATCCAAAGGCCAGAATCTTTTTGATTTAAATCAAGGGTGAGATTGTGAGTGCACATGGGAAAGAAAGAGGGAAGTGCATGAGGTTTTCACGATATCACAACAAATTTTCAAATTTTGCAAATTCTCTCACACACTCTCTTCCTACGTGCAAAGGCCCTCATGCTTTCAGCATTGCCTCATGAGCTCACATAAAAGAGAATTAGGGTTTTAGAAGGGTTCAGATCCATTCTATTTTCATCACTCTCAAGTTTTTGCACTAGAAGCAAATTCTTTCGAATCTCTTCATTCTCTCACTCTCTTCACAAACTTCTTCCATATTCTTGTTCAGTGAGTCACAAAGATCATTATTCCATCATTCATTTAAGCTAAAGGTGAAAGAATAGAAGGGTTCCATTCAAAGGCAGGTTGCTTTGAAGCTTCAGATTCAAGTTTCATCAAGCTTCCTCTTGCATTTATTTTGCAAGAGGATATCACAAGAGTTAGATCTGCAGCCTTTGGAGCATTGTCTTGGTGTTTTTGAGGTGTCTCCATCTCAGGTAAGCTTCTGAATCTTTGGATCTGGAAATGGTTTTTGAGGTGTGCATTTTGAACTTTGATGTATGTTGATTACACTGCACGTTTTAATTCTGAAAATGCTTGAGAATTGAGGTTGTATTGTGGATTTGAAGTTTCATAATTCAAACTGTTTGCCTTCGATCCAGGTTGTTCATTGATTTATTGTGAATTTCATTATCATATTCGAAATCAGCATGGTTCAATCACTTAATTTGGAGCTTTTGGTGTATTTTCATTGACTTTTGTTCTTGTTATGCATTTTCCGGTGTCGGAGCCCTAGCTCTGGTCACCGGATTCTGGACTGTGTGAATTAGGGTTTGAATGGAGAAGAAGGTCTCATGACCATTGGATCTTGTCATCTCAATGCTTGTGAAGCTGCCACCTCAATTAATGAACATGCTCCCCCTCACGTGTTTTGTTTCTCATATTTTCATTATGATAATTCAAAATGTCATGCACCCCATGATATTAGTGTGTGCACTCTCTCCTGACCAATCATTTGGATGACTTGAATAAATGAGTTGACCTCCAGGATGCGTTCTTTTGATCCTAAGGCCAGTGTTTTTTCCAGTATTATTTGAATTTCCACCCATATAATTGTGTGCTGCACATGATCCATTGGGCTTATCCCTGCTATCCCCACCCCCCATGCGCATAGGCCCATCTCATTTGAACTGATCTTCCCTTCTATTTTCACCTCCTGGCCTCTTCTCACTTTATTTTCTTTTTCTTTTTTATTTCTTTTATATCATTTTGGTTTTTAATTTTTAAAAATAGTTCTAAGTCTCAAAAAATTATGAAATAATTCATGGATGTTAATTTGAGTTTTCATTAATTTTTAGCATTTTTATTTTCCATTTATTTTTAATTGACACGTGTAAATTAATTCTCCCATTTAATTAATTCTTTTTATTCCATTTTTAAGCATGTTGTCTTGTCCATTTTCTATATTGATCCTCATTTTGAATTTTTGAGTGGTTCTTTTTGCTCTGGACTCTTGATAGAGTGTACTTCATATGTGATTTTTGCTCTGATTTTTAGGAACTTGTTCATTTGGTTTTTGTCCTTGACTTGTGAGTGAAGTTTATTTACCCTAGTTGATGTTTGTGTCCTCATTTGACTTGCATAGCTTCTGAATTTCTTCCTATCCTCTTGGCATATTGTTATATCATGATTGAAGGTCTCTTGTCAAAAGTTGTGGAATTTTTGGGTGCATACTTGATTTGATTTGAATTTTTGTTCCTAACTTGTCCCATTTTGCTTCTTTTTGATCATAAGTCCTCTCCTTAGCTTAGAAGGGCACTTGTGCCAACTTCTTCACCTTGTTTAGGGTCTGTTTAGGGCATTGATACCTTTCTGATCTTGGTTTAGGTTTTGTGCTTTGAAAATCTTGTAATTGGTTTACGTTTGAAGTTCTTTCTTTTCCTTTGTACATCCACCTCACTTCTTTGCTTCTTTCTTCCCATAATGTGTTTGCTTAGCTTTGTGCTTCTCTTTTCTTCATCTCTCTTGCTTCTAAAGCACTTCTTTAACTTGATTAGGGTTCTGGTCGTGTGCTTTGAGAATGTTGTTTGCTTATTTTGCCTTGTATCTCACCAAGTTTTCTTTACTTTTCCATGTGATTCATGTTGCCTCATATTGACTTGTATGCTTCTTTTCTCATTCTTGTGACTTGCATTTGCATTGGGCATTTGTGTGTATGACTTCACTTCTGTTTGTATGATGTTGGTATGACATTATGTTCATTTTATGTTGCCTTATACTTGTGTCACTAACCATTTCAGGGGCTATGGTAAGTGAGAGGTGTGGATGTGATTCCCACATCTCCAAATCTCATCTCTTCTCTTCTTATTCTTACTTTTTCTAACCTTGTGATTGTTGGGCTTAGGCCTTACTTCCCTCTTCTCTTCTTCTTTCTTCTTCTTCTCTTCTTCTTTCTTTCTTCTTTAGGATAGTAAGCCTCACTAACCTAGGATTTCCATGCATGACAACACTTAGGATTCTTTAGTCCCCCATTAGACTTTTGCCTTTGTGATCCTTTTGGTTTCTTTTCTCGTCTCATCTCAAAATTCTAAAGAAAACACTTAATAAAGTTTGAAGTTATACCTTGAGCAATAGCCTTATCCCATGAGATACTTGTAGTCTTTCCATCTTGGGATAGTACAAGCTTATCTTGTGATGCACAAGTCTGATCAAGATGTCATCTTCACAAATAAAATCATAAAACACACTTCTTCATTGTAAATACCAAAAACACTTAATAAGTTAATGAGTTAGTGAGCTTAGGCCCTAATCTTTGGGTTCAAGTTTTGGGGATCTTCTCCTTACTTGAGTGTGCTTGTTCTATTATTCCCTCTTGGAATGTAGTGACAAGTGCACATTCCATGGAAAAGATCTTGAGTTCACTTCCTTGTGACACACTCCTAAAAGCTTCTAAAAAACACAAACAAACAATAAGCGTCTTTCCTTCGGGAATTCTTCTCTCATCTCCTTCGCTTCGTACGCGAACTTGCTCCTACTTGTCATTTTGCAAGACGGTTACGCACTCGTCGTCCGAGCCTGCAACACCTGAGCATTGGCATAGGCAGTTCAAGACTTAATTCACAAGCAATTTTCTTTTCTACCCCTAGTTAGGGGAACTACGGCGTCTCTGATCCTCAATTGTCCTGATGAGGTACGTAGGCAGCGGGGTAGGCCCTGTTCGAGCACAATCTTTATTTTCCCTACATTTTTTCCTTTTCATTTCTTTTTCGGTTCCCTTTTTGTTTCTTTTATCCAGTTCAGTTTATTTTCTTCGCATCAGCTTTCATTTCTTCACCCTTTGAAACAGATTTCTTTGCAAGCATGGATCCCGTCGGGACGGAGGACGATTTGGGTGCTAATACCTTCCCAGGTCGTAACCGACTCCCGAATTCAGTCTCTTTGGTTCGCAGGACCCGTGTCCTTCCTTTTCTTTTCTTCTGGTTTGTGCAGCATTACCATTCCCGTTCCTTCGGGATAAAAATGTCTGCCTGGTGACTCTATTCTTTTCCGCGCCACTTTCGCGTTTGTACTAGGATGGAAATCCGGGGAGCGACAACTGGTGACTCTGCTGGGGACCGAACCCAGAATCTATGGTTCCCCTGTGAGTCTCTCCTAGCGCTTGCGTGTTTCTGTTTCTTTGTGTGTTGACTGTTTGCTGTTGTGTGTTGTATTTTACTGTTGTTTATTTACAGTTTATTTATAGCATTATTTACAGTTTTCAGTATTTATTTTCCGCATCATATTATTACTGGACTGTCTGGACTGGATCTTCTGTTTGGTGGGTTTGGGTGATACTGTTTCTGAGAGATGAGCTCATTACCGCGGCTCGAGTGCACCTTAGGACTTAGAGTGGTTCCACTTTGGCCTCATGAGATCTTGTCATGGGGGTAGTAGTGAGTTCCACGCCCAGATTTGCGACCGTCTTGGAAATGTTTTGATTTGGGGATCTTCCTCTTTCATTTCATAACCTTGATAGTTATGTGCAGCTGGGGACCGATCATTGAGAAACTTGTGGAAACATCCTTCTTTAGTGATGGCAGTGGCAGACCACATTGTGTGGCAAACCCATTTACATCCGAGGGCCCACCTGGGACTTACATAGGATGACCTTATTTTCCCGAACTCAGCTGAGGCCTCCCTGCGTAGTATATAATGCCAAATCGATTCCCTGATGTGGTCATGTGCCATTTCTCGGAAATGGTAAAAGTATTATTTCTATTCAGCTTTGAGAGTCCGTGATGTTTGACCCGGAGCATACCAGTGAGATTGGGAGGGGTTTACAGGTTTGTAGGAACCCTTGGCCTCTACATACCCCCATCATCAGTGGTCCTTGTTATGATTTTGGTCCTATGGTTTTGGTGTTCTAGTTTTCTTGGTACTGTGGTTCTGAGATTTCTAACAGAGGGTTGTGACTCAGAGGATTTTGATTTACTGTTGATCAGAGGGTCCTTGTGTTCAGTTTCCAGTATCCATATGGTCCCAGATTGATCATATGCATGCATTGCATTTGCATTTGCATCATTCTTGCATTAACTGTTTATGTTTCCATTTGTCAGGTCATTGTTCATAGTCAGCTCCCAGTTCTGGTAAATCTTATCTCCAGATGGCAGAAGTCAGAAGAATCACAAGGAAAAAGAATGTTCACTATATTTTTCTTCAACCTGATGTCAGAAGTGTTCAGAAATTAGCAGGTCTGATGAATGACCAAGTCTTGGTAAATTTCAGAAAGAGATATGGCCAGATATTGAAGTATGTGGACAAAACCACTGCAGACCAAAAGGATAGTTTGCATACCTTGCTTCAGTTTTATGACCCCCTGCTGCGTTGCTTTGTGTTTCCAGACGACATCTTGGCTCCTACCTTGGAGGAGATTTCCAGCATTCTGAATGTTCCAGTCAGGGACACCTTGCCTTTCTATGGGTATGAGGTGGTGCTTAAGGAAGAGGACATAGCCAAAGTTTGTCATTTACCAGCTGCTACAATCAAGAAGGCTCTGAAGGATAATGAAGGAAAAGGACTCCCTTGGAGTGTGCTCATACTAGAGGTAGAAGAATATGCTAAAGAGGGTAAATGGGGTGACTTTGGTGTTGTGCTGGCTTTGATAGTGTATGGGTCTAGCTTGTTCCCAGGAGAGAAAGAATTTGTGAGCTTGGAAGTGATCTCTATCTTTGCTAAGGGCAATCCTGTGCCCACTCTTTTGGGAGATTTCTACTACAGCGTTCATTACCGGAATGAGAAAGGTAGAGGTGGACCAGTAGGCTGTTGTGCTTCATTGTTTGTTGAGTGGTTTGCCAGACAGTTGCCAAAATCAGGTGCTTTCAAGGAGATAAGGGATGAGTGGAGATGGTCTAGAAGGTTGATGGGGCTAACTGCTGAGGACATAGCCTGGGGATATGACAGAGATCTGCTGGGAAAAGAGTTGCTGGTCAGTTGTGGAAGGTTTGTTGGAGTGCCTTTGCTAGGAAGGAAGGGTGTGATCAGTTATCATCCAACATTAGCCAGGAAGCAATTTGGTTATCCTTTGAGAGATCCACCACAGATGAAAGAGTTTGCTGAGTCTTTGTATTTTCCCGTGGAAGGAAACAAGGAGTTAGTTCTACAAGCATCTCAGGCTTGGGCTCATAGAGTGAGGAAGGGTAAGAAAGACTTTGGCAGAGTAGATCCCAAGACGTATCCTCCTTTTGCTATATGGTTGCAAAAACATGTAGAAGAGGTTCTCATGCCTTTCTCAGTAGAAGATCCACTTTATCCCAAAGAAGTGCCAAGCCAGCGTACTGTCTCCCTTGAAAAGTACAAGAAATTGGAAGCTCAGCTGCATGAAGTTCGAGTGGAGAATGCTGAAATGGTCAACCTGTACCATCTTGCCAATCGGGCCAAAAATGAAGCAGAGGGAAAGCTGCAGAAGATCCAAGCCACTTTGGAAGCTAAAGAGAAAGACTTTGCCGGAAGGGAAGCTCACTTTCAAAGGATGGGTTTGATGGAGGCAAAGAGAGAAGCGAAATGCAAAAAGACTTTGGAGACTCTCAAGGAAGCTCGCCAATCCATTGTTTGGTTGCAAGGCCAAAGGGAGGAAGAGCAAAAGAAGTTCAAAGAGAAAGAAGAGTTTTTCGAGGTGCAAATGGCCTTTAAGAAGGAAGAAGTGGAGCAAGTCCACAACATACGGAGGGAAAAGACTCAGCAGCTAGCACAAAGCCAGTTAGCCTTAGAGGAGGCACTGAAGGAGATTGAAGAGCTCAAGTTGAGAGCAGGTGTGAAGAAGAACAGAGCAGAGGTGGCTGCAGAAGAACCTGGGTCTCTAGTTTAGTTTATTTATTTGTTCAGACTACCTACAGACTTGTTGTAGGAGTCTTGCTTTATTTCTTTTGTCTTTTATTTATGTATTGACTTGTAACCCTTCGGGGAATATTTATGTGGGTGCTCTAACTTTTGGCCGGCAGTGGGTTGTCCATGATATACAGTGTTAATATGCAAATTATCATTTCTGAATGTGCAAGGCTTGATTGTTTGATACTGCTAATATCTGAACACTCTTCAAAGAGAAAGTCTGAAAGTTAATACTCAAAGTGGTTGTCTGGAGTAAATACCAGAACTTGGGCATGCAAATGCTTAAAACTTAGGAACATGAGCAGTTACATTGCATGCATATGACGTGTTTGTTTGTTTTGTAGGTAGTGCTTCAGTTTCTAACGTTCTTGTTGTTTCAGGCACTATAGCTCCCAGGAAAGTCCGAGAACAGCCAGTCATACACAGATATCCCACAAGAGTCAACAGAGAAAGAGTCATGGATCAAATGCCAGCCGATTTAGCTGACTTGAGACTGAGGATGGACAATTTTATGACCCTTATGGCAGGAATGGGTCAGAATCAGGAACGTCTGCGTGAGTTGGTTGAAAATAGTCAAGCCAGGAACAACGGTACTACTGATGGAGGTAATCGTAACGGTGCGGGCGCCCGTCAAGTTGAAATCCCTGTAACACAGCCAGGGGTTACCATAATCAATGATGGACTGAATAATGTATAGATGGACGGTCAAGACGAATAGTTCACTCTGCTGGACGAAACTGAAGGCCAGGGGGCTGAAATGAACAGGAAGTTTGAGGAGATGGCAGAACAGATCAAGGCTATTCAATCTCAGAACTCTTTGGGGTTCGACATTACTGACTTGGGCTTGGTTCCAGGGGTTAGAATCCCTTACAAGTTCAAGGTCCCAACTTTCTAGAAGTACAATGGCACAGCGTGTCCAAAAACTCATCTTCAGTCCTTTGTAGGAAGGATTACTGCCCACACTGATGATGAAAAGCTATGGATGTACTATTTCCAGGACATCCTGGTTGGGGCCTCCTTGGAATGGTATATGAAGCTAAGTTGAGTCAACATTAAGAGTTGGAAGGACCTGACAGAGGCTTTCGTGAGACAATACCAGTACAATTTGGACATGGCTCCAAATCGCACTCAATTGCAAAACATGTCTCAAACTGCTAAGGAGGGGTTTAAAGAATATGCTCAAAGGTGGCGTCAGCTCGCTGCCAGAGTGCAACCACCATTGCTGGAGAACGAGATGGCTGATATGTTCATGGGGACATTGCAAGGAGTGTTTATCGAAAGATTGGCGTCTTGTTAGGCTACCAAGTTCAATGATATAGTAATTGCTGGAGAGAGGGTCGAGACTTTGTTAAAGATGGGAAAGATTTAGGATACAAGTGCGAGCAGTTCGAATGGAGTAAGAAAAACTTTCAGCGGACCCCCGAGAAGAAGGGAAGGTGAAACCAATGTTGTGTTTGGCCGAGGACGGGGCCGAGGATATAGAAGGTCATATGAGCAAGTGGCAGTTGTCACAATCCCTTCCAGCCCTGTGCAGCAGGTACAGCCTCAACAACAACAACAACAACAACAACAGCCACAACGTAACAACTATCAACAAAGAACTTATCAGCCAAGGCAGACTCGCCCGACTAATAGGGTGCTTGAGGCAATTCCCATGACATATGCTGCATTGCTACCAAGATTGCTGGACCTGAATTTGATACAACTGAGGACTTTGGCACCACCACCACCTGGAGAGCTTCCAGTGGGGTACGATGTCAATGCTAAATGCGTTTTCCATTCAGGGGCACACAAGCACTCAACTGAGAAGTGCAGGGAGCTACAACACAAAGTTCAAGATCTGATAGACTCCAAGGCGATTAATTTCGCACCACCGCCAAATGTTACTTCAAATCCTATTCTGAATCACGGAGGGGCTAGAATAAATGTTGTTGAGGGTGGTGAGAAGTTAAGTTTGATTCTGAGTATAGAGAAGTGAAGACTCCGTTGTTGGTAGTGAAGGAGAGGTTGCTAAAGGGACAAGTGTTTCTGGGTTGCAGTTCTGATTGTGGAAAATGTTTGAATTCAGTGAACGGTTGTGAAGACCTGAAGATGGGGTTGCAGAATCTGATTGATGAAGGATCATTGCAGTTTGACAAAGTTGATAATGAATTCGATGATGTGTCCATTATAACCATTTTCTATGACCCAGCTGAGATGCCTGCTAGAAGAGAACCTGTGACCATTTATGCTCCTGAAGTTAGTCCTGTGACTATCACTGTTCCTGGGCTTGCTCCTTATACAGATGATAAGGCCATTCCATGGCATTACGGCTCAGATGTGTACGTGGAAGGACAGAATATCGAGAGTAAGTCAGTAGCTATTGACCCGACTGTAGTGAACGTCGGAGGGGTTGGAGGTTTTACGAGAAGTGGTTGTCTGTTTGCTCCCCCAGTTCTAAGAGGGGGTCCTGAGGCTGAGGCTTTGGCAAAGGCTAAAGGAAAGCAAACAGCGATTGAAGAAACAACAACTCCTGTTGCTGGACAGGGTACCTTTGAGAAAGAGGTAGAGGAATTTATGCGCATAATTAAAAAGAGTGATTATAAGGTGGTCGAACAGTTGAACCAGACACCTTCCAAGATATCAATTATGTCTTTGGCTGATGTGTTCTCCGGAACATAGAGAAGCCTTGTTGAAAGTGTTGTAGATGGCCTATGTTCCTCAAGAAATAACTGTTAATCAACTAGAAGTTGTAGTGGGCAGTGTGAATGCAAGCCACGGGCTGGGCTTTACAGATAGAGACCTTACGTTAGAGGGCCGTAACCATAACAAAGCACTACATATTACTATGGAGTGCAAGGGTGTTGTTTTGTCGTATATCCTTGTTGACACAGGCTCTTCCCTTAATGTACTTCCGAAGAAAGCATTAATGAAGCTCAATGTTGATGGTATCGTCTTAAGACCCAATGATTTCATAGTCAAAGCTTTTGATGGGTCCAGAAGGTTAGTGTTTGGAGAAGTTGAGTTACCTGTGAAAATAGGTTCTCAATTTTTCAAAAGCACCTTTTACGTCATGGACATTCAGCCCACGTACAGCTGCTTGTTGGGACGTCCATGGATTCATGCTGCCGGAGCTGTAACTTCCACTCTGCATCAAAAGCTCAAATATGTGGTTGATGGCCAAGTAATCACTGTGTGCAGAGAGGAAGACATCTTTGTGAGCCATTTATCAACTTTCAAATATGTAGAGATGGACGGAGAGACCCATGAGACTCTATGTAAGGCCTTCGAAGCGGTTAATGTCAGCATTTTGACTCCAATAAAGAGAAGCAGTGAGAAAGAAGGTACCTCCATTCATTCCTACAAGCAGGCGAAGGAAGTGGTTCAGTAAGGAAGCGCCCAAGGCTGGGGAAAATTGCTGGAATTGGAGAAGAAAGACGACAAGTTTGGTTTGGGTTATCAGCCTAGTGGGTCTAATTGGTCTCCAAGTGGTAAAGCCATTACTTTTACAAGCGCTGGGATGCTTGACCACAACCAAATCTGTGCAACTAATGAAGAGGGAGACAGTGATGGTGACTGGGACAACTGGATTCATCCGTGTGCGCCCGGAGAGGAGCTGAAGAACTGGTCTGCTGAAGACATCGTCCAAGTTACCTGGCACTCAGAGTAATTTATTTGTTTCCTTTTCTTATCATGCTGCATTGTCAAATCCTGCACTCTGCCCAAGGTGCTAGGATCCATTGTATGGGCCACCATGTTTTGTATGCATTTATTTTACCATGAAATAAAGGACATTTTCAGACAATTTGTGTTCTCTTTCTTTTGTTTTAAATTTTTCACAAAAATATAAAAATGGCAATGTGTTTTTCCTTTTTGTTTTTGTGTTTGCGTCTCTTTTAAGAAATAAACAGATTCTGAAATAAGAACATCATATGTGCAGTGTTGATCATCCGGATTCCATTGATAACGTTCCTGATATGACCACGCATGACTTTGACAATCCTATCTACCAAGCTAATGAAGGGGTTGAGGAAGACTGTGAACTCCCGGAGGAATTGGTCAGATTGTTGAAACAAGAGGAACGGGTTATTCAGCCTCATCAGGAAGAAATTGAGATCATCAACATCGGTACTGAAGATGTGAAGAAAGAGATCAAAATTGGGGCCAGTCTGCAAGCCGAAGTAAAGAAAGAGCTTATTGGTATGCTGCGTGAGTATGTGGATATCTTTGCCTGGTCGTATCAAGATATGCCAGGGTTGGATACCGACATCGTTGTGCATAAGCTACCATTGAGAGAAGACTGTCCTCCTGTGAAACAAAAGTTGAGAAGAACGCGTCCTGACAGGGTGATGAAGATCAAGGAGGAAGTTCAGAAGCAATGGGATGCCGGTTTCCTTGTTGTAACCAGTTACCCACCCTGGGTAGCTAACATTGTACCTATACCAAAGAAGGACGGCAAGGTCCGGATGTGCGTTGATTACCGGGATTTAAACAGAGCAAACCCAAAAGATGACTTTCCATTACCTCACATTGATGTGGTGGTAGATAACACTGCTCAATTTTCGGTATTTTCCTTCATGGATGGCTTCTCCATTAAGATGGCACCGGAAGACATGGAGAAAACAACGTTCATTACCCCGTGGGGTACATTCTGCTACAAGGTCATGCCCTTTGGTTTGAAGAACACCGGGGCAACTTATCAACGGGCTATGGTCACATTGTTCCACGACATGATACACAAAGAGATAGAGTGTTATGTGGACGATATGATTGCTAAGTCCTGAGATGAAGAAGAGCATCTGGTCAACCTCAAGAAGCTGTTTGACAGACTGATAAAATACAAGCTGAGGTTGAATCCAAACAAGTGCACCTTCGGAGTGCGTTCCGGGAAACTGTTGGGTTTCATTATTAGTCATAAAGGAATTGAGGTGGATCCTGCAAAAGTAAGAGAAATTCAAGACATGCCTGCACCGAAAACAGAAAAAGAAGTGCACGGGTTTTTAGGGAGGTTGAACTACATTTCACGGTTCATATCTCATCTAACTGCCACGTGCGAACCAATATTCAAATTGCTAAGGAAAGAGAAAACGGTCAGGTTGAATGAGGACTGCCAAAGAGCTTTTGACAATATAAAAGAATATTTGCAGGAGCCTCCAATTCTTATGCCTCCAGTTGAAGGAAGACCTTTAATCATGTACTTGATTGTGCTAGAAGGGTCGATGGGGTGTGTTCTAGGCCAACATGACGAGTCTGGTCGAAAAGAGTACGCTATTTATTACCTTAGCAAAATGTTTACCGACTGTGAATCCCGTTACTCACTGCTCGAGAAAATTTGATGCGCTTTGGTATGGGCTGCTCGCCGACTGAGACAGTACATGTTGACCCATACCACACTGCTAATTTCCAAAATGGATCCTGTCAAGTACATCTTTGAGAAACCAGCGTTAACCGGAAGGGTTGCTAGGTGGCAAATGATCTTAACTGAGTATGACATACAATATACTTCTCAGAAAGCCATCAAGGGAAGTGTATTGTCAGATTACCTTGCACAGCAACCTCTTGAAGATGATTATCAGCCAATGAAGTTTGATTTCCCTGATGAGGACATCATGTACCTCAAAGCAAGCGATTGCGAGGAACCACTTCCGGAGGAGGGGCCAGACCCTGAATCCAAATGGAAGTTGATGTTTGATGGGGCAGTCAATATCAACGGACGTGGAGTTGGTGTTGTTCTTTTTACTCCTGAAGGTGTTCACTTTCCCTTCGCTGCCAGAATTACTTTTGGTTGCACCAACAATGAAGCGGAATACGAGGCATGCATAATGGGAATAGAGGAGGCTATTAATCTTCGGATTAAGACCCTCGATATATTCGGAGATTCAGCCCTCGTTATCAACCAGATTACCAGCAAGTGGTATACGCATCAAGAGCATCCAATTCCTTATAGGAATTATAATAGAAAACTGTTGACGTTCTTCACAACGGTTAAGCTTCAGTACATACCACGTGATGAGAATCAATTTGTCGATGCATTGGCTACTCTTTCTTCGTCTATCAAAGTCTTGTGTTGGAATTATGTGCCCAGAATTGACATTTCCAGGCTTGATGCTCCAGCTCATGCCTTCTCTGTAGACGCAGTGTCTGACGAGAAACCTTGGTATTTTGATATCAAGCTATTCCTAGAAAAGCAAGAATATCCAGCTGGGGCATCTTCCAATGACAAGAAGACCTTAGGCGACTTGTTGCTAGCTTCTTCTTGAATACAAACGGGGTTTTGTACAAGAGAAACTCTGACATAGTCTTGCTCAGATGCGTGGATAGACACGAAGCAAGCCTGTTAATGCAGGAAGTCCACGAGGGATCTTTCGGTACCCATGCAGGAGGGCATGCTATGGCTAAGAAATCACTGAGATCGGGGTATTACTGGATGACAATGGATGCAGACTGTTGTTCATACGCCCGTAAATGCCACAAGTGCCAGATTTATGCAGACAAAGTGCATGTTCCTCCAAGCCCTCTCAACGTCATGTCATCTCCTTGGCCCTTTGCTATGTGTGGCATTGACATGATCGGAAAAATAGAGCCTACTGCTTCAAATGGTCATCGCTTCATCTTGGTCGCGATTGATTACTTCACTAAGTGGGTTGAGGCAGCGTTGTAAACACCCCAAATTTGCCCTCACCCATTTCACCATGGCTTGTGATCATTCTCATATGCATAAATACAATCATATCCCCTCATATCCCATTTTTGATTCACTGCATAGCTTCTCAGCCATCTGCACCTAGGGTTTGTGATCTGAGCAATCTCAGGGCTTCTTGAGCCACTCCAAAGGCCACCAATCACTTCAAAGGGATCCATGTGTGTTCTTATATCATATTACATCCTCACAAAGCCAAGAATTCAAAAGAATCACAAGAACTAGGGTTTGAGTGGATGCAGAGCCAGGATAGACTGCACAGTTGACCTAAAATTAGGGTTTTGGTTTCAGAGGCCATAACCCCAAATTTTTTGGTCATTCTTGTTTCCATTGGTCTCTATATGGTATAGGGAGTATGCATATCAATTTTCATGAAGAAATTCCATGGGTAAGTCATCTGATCAAGAGGTGACTTTTCAGACAAGTCAGTGCAAAATCAGGGCATCTGAGGCCCCCAATGACCCAACCAATGGTTGATCTTCATCATTTTGAGTGTATATGATCTTTATTTGGTCATGGAAGAAGTTTGAAACTCACAAAAATCAAGAATTTGGAAGTTTTGCAAATGTTGACTTTTTGGGCATAGTTGACTTTTCAAGAATGCCTCATTTTAGGTCATTTTTCAAGCCTTGATTCTTGATCCAAAAATGCTTCAAATGGAAAAACTTTGGTCATGAAAGTTGTAGATCTCATCTTTCCCTTTTCAAAAAGTACAAGAACATGATCAAACTCTTCTTGGATCAAAAGTTATGGTGTGACAAAGTTGGCTAAAATCATTGATTTTCAAGGCATGCCTCAAATGAGAATTTTGCAAAATCATGGACCAAGGCCAATTGCAACCTCTAATTCATTTCAAACCAGTATGCAAACATCCTCTAAGTCATAAAATTCAGATTTGAACCAAGAATGCCCATGGTTATGGTTCATGTAACAAGACTTTTCTCATAAAGTTTCAAAAAGCCACAAGTTGCAAAACCACTCATTTCACTTCCTACAACTTATGACATTGGATGCTGACTTTGGCTAGCCTCTCACCTCACCCTTTGCTGCGCAGCCCATGCCATGTACTTGCCTAGATCATGAGCCATGCTTGCCTTACACAAAACTTGACTTTTTGCAAAAGCAAACTTACCAATCACTATAGGCCAGGTCACATCATCTGACCTATAGGATTAAAATACATTATCATTTTGCAAGCCATTTCATGTACAAGGCAAGGCTGAAACCATTCATAACAACACATTCACAAAAATACCTCATCTTGCAAGTTGCTTCGAATCTGCCTCCACAGCTTGCAAACACAAAAACCATCTTCACCATTCAACTCACCATACTCCATAGACCTCAAACCACCAAAGCTCAAGCCTGAAACAAGCCTGACCTGAGTTTCACCATTCCTCACCTTCCAAACCAGAACTCATCGAATCCCTTCATCCAGCCATCAAACACCTCATCTTTCTTCACCAACAAGTCAAGCATACCACAAGGAGTCAAAACCACCCTTTACATTGACCTAAAACAGCCTGTACACAAAGCTCACTTTCTGCTATATCAGTTTGGTACCTCTTGAAATAGCTTGCTAAAGTTCATTCCAAGCCTGCCATTAGCACCAGGGGAGTCATTGGAGCTAGCTTGCATCAAGAAACTGCTCTGAAAGCCCAGAAACAGGAGTTGTCACCTCAGGTATGACCATGAAACTTTTCTCTCAAAGCTCTGATTTTTTGTTATAAAGTGAAAATGCATGCTTCAAGGATCATGGTGATATGTTTAGATTTAAAAATGAGTGAAAACTGAGCTTGTATGGTCCCTCTGAATTTTTGCCCGTGAATTTCTTTCCTTTCGATTCCTTTGATTCATGATGCATAAATGTTGTTTGGAGATGGATTCATGACCTAGGAAGTTAGAGGATCATTTAGGTGTGCTTGATTTGTAGAATAGGTACCTGAATCGTGTTCTAGGGTTTTTGTGCAACCGGAGAAGATGACCGGAGCTTCTCTCCGGTCACCTGAGGGTGATTAACCCTAAACTCAGGTCATTATGGCCATTTGAATGCTGAGCGTAGATTGCCTCTGACTTGTTGACTTCCCGCTGCTTTGAACGGCCCAGATCATTTCGTTTGCCCTAATCCTCCTAATTAGCTTAATTAATCTTTAATTTAATTAATTTAATCAGAGTCAATCAGGACCCTTGGATCTGCGCGCCAGTCAACTGTCCCCAGCCCAGTTTGAATCTCCACCTTAGGATTAGCTTACTTTTCATTTAATTCAGATTAAATCAATTTTATTTTCATTTCTTTTCATTAAATTTGCATAATTATTTTAAAATATTTAAAATGTCTTAAAAATTATGAAACTTTTTCCTAAAAGTTTTATTAATTTTTAAGACCCAAAAATATTTTTATTTTATTTTTATCATTAAAAAAAGTATTTTTAAATATTTAAAAGATTATTTTTAATTGATTAATGGAAATTAATTAATTAAAAATACTTTTAGGTATTTAAAAATTACAAAAAAATTCATGAAATGTTCTAAGACATTTAGAAACATTGTCCAACCTTCAAACTAAATTTCTTTTTTGATCTTGATGCATTTTAAGAATTTTTCATTGAATTAAATCATTTTTTATGCATTAATTTGATCCTAAGTTCAAAAATTCATTTCTGCCTATCTAAGAAGGTTTGGACATTGATTCTTTTTGCTTTGTTTTGTGTTTGGCATGTAGCTTCTAGGATAAAATGGCCTTGATTTGATTCTTCATTTTCAATTTGTTTGGCATTTCTTTTGTTTAGGAACCCTAAAAACCCTAATAACTTAGAAAAATCATATCTTGAGATTGGTTAAGAGTTGAGACTTCCCCTTTGGACCTTGGCTTAGTATAGGTTTAGGGTTTCTTTGGGTGGAATTTTCCATTTTTTATCTTAGGGTTTGCTTCTGTTTTTGGTTTTTGTTTGATGTTTGATTCATAAACCCTAATTTGGGCTTTCTTTTGCATCCCTCTTGCTTTCTCTTGCATAACATGACTTGTCTTAGCATTTCAAGCATTCTTGTGATTCATTTGACATCTCAAGACATATAGAAAGCATGTTGGATCATTGCATCACATATTTGCCATGTCATTTGCCTTGTATGCTTCATAACTTTCCATGCTTGTTCATGCTCCTTAACTTGCATCATTTGCATCCATGATCTTGTATGAGCATCTCCATGCCTTGCCTCATGTTTGCAGCATCTCATAACATCATAATCATCATCAACATGTTTCTGGTTTTGCTTAGCATCATACCATTTCATCTCATTTTGCATTGCATTGCATTTCTTTCTAACATTTCAGGTGGTAAGTAAACTTGAGAAGTGAATTTGCCTTCACTTCTCATAACTTTTCTTTTCATCTCTCTTGCATCCATTGCTGCATTTCTATATGTGTTTGAGATTGAGCTTGCTCATTCTTGTTTCTCCCACTTTCTTTCTTCAAGTGACCTGACTTCTTGAATGAAGCAAGTTACTTTGCTTCTCTTGATCCTGTTCATCTGCTTCCTGGTGGTTCCATTGAAGACTTCTCTTGTAAACCTCACAAACCTTAGGAACAACCAAGCATGACAATGATTAGGGTTTTGATTAGTCTCCCCTCTTAGTTTTACCTTTGTGTCTCTTTTGAGTCTTCTCTTCTCACCTCATAATCAGGGACTAAACCCTAGAGGCTTTAAGGCTTTGTGATTAAGCTTATGCCTGCATCCTTCTCTTAGGATGGAGTGTATAACTTTAATCCTAAGTGTTAAACCCTTAATGTGTTTAACTCTCTTAATCAATTCACTTAATAAGTATCAAGACATCACACTTGTAACTTGGGCCTTGCATTAGGGTTCTAATTCTTCCTTAATTGGTTAAGAAGGACTAACCCTAGTGTTAATGGACAAGTCCCCCTCAAGTTGTCTTACAAATCATAAAATTCACTTCATCATCATACCATTAAATAAAATCCACTTAATCAAAGGCTTGTTTTGTCATGAGTTTAATCCCTAATCATGGGTTAAGTTGAGGAGCTTTCCTCAGCTTAAACATTCTCATCTATTATCCTTCTATTAGGATGGTGTAATGAGTCTGTTTAATCCTTGATTATGGCTTAACCTCATTACTTGACACTAAACAAAAACAACAAAAACATCTAAATAATCACAAGTAAGATAATGATCTTAATCCTACCTCAAATGGTGATTAAGTGTGAGAATCTGACTTCACACTTAAGGTATTCTCATTACCCCTAATCAGAGGGAAGATGTGATGAGTTTACTAAATCCATTGGTTTAGACTTAAGCTCATTAACTTATGACAAATTCTCAAAAGCAATAAAAGACTGAAAACTCAAAAACAAACAATAATCGTCTCCTCCGGGATTCTTTTCTCATCACCTTCACTCATAAACGAGAACTTGCTTCTTCCGTCTAATGCAAGACAGTTTGCATCTGTGCCAGACAGATCATGCACTTGAGCATAGGCTAGTAAGCAGTTCATCAGTCAATTTACCTTTCAGTCTCTTTGGGTCGAACTACGGTGTTCTGACTTCCTCATTGCACGAGAGGATACGTAGGCATAACTTAACAGTTATCGAACAAAAGTCTCTGTATATTCCCCCTCTTTCTAGCTTTATTCTTTTAGCCTCATGATCTTGAGCATCTCATTCCTCTTCCTCACACTGACACTGTACATTTATACACATCACATTTCCTTGCACCGACACCTGTACATCTTTTCCAGCTCTTTATACACAGATTGCACTGACACTACCCCTTTAAAACACAAATCTTTTAAGCGTGGATCCCGTCGAGTACGGCGGACAATCTGGGTGCTAATACCTTCCTAGGTTGTAACCAACCCCCTTTCTCAGTCTCTCTGGTTCGCAAACCGTCTTATCCATCTTTTTCTAGGTTTATGCAGCATTGCCTTTCCTCCGGGATAAAAATGCCTAGCTGGCGACTCTATTCATTCTCCAGTGAGTTCACGGCTGTGTGTTCTCACTGTTCCCTTCGCCGACCGTTCGCGTCTGTACCTTCATCTGACCCCGTTTCATTTGTCGGGAGCGACAGCTTGGCGACTCTGCTGGGGAACCTTATATTGCAACCAGGGCTTCTGGTTCTTTTTGTGGGTTCCTCCTAGCGCTTGATTGATTTGTGTTTATTGGGGGTGTTATGTGCTTATTTGTGTTTGTATGTATTTTATTTTTGATTTATGTACAGTTTGCTTTACTGCTTTCTTTATTGCTTTTGCATTATACCATATTGTCATACTGTACTGCTGGCTGGATCTGGTTTTTCTTTGGTGGGTGGGGTTCTATTGAGAGTTAAGGTCCTATACCTGAGACCTGAGTGACACCTAGGCTAGAGTGAATCATATTCTTTCCCATTCCATTTCGGTCTGGTGCGGGAATATGAAACACGGTTCAGATATGGGTTTCTTCTTGAGAACTCCGTGTTGCAGATTTCCTGCAATGCTGGGGCTATCTGGGAAGCCTGCTAAGTCTGGATGACCTTTTAGTATTGACCTTCAGAAACTGAGGTGAATTAGAGGAGGAACTTTTATGGTTATTGTAAACACTGTACCTCCGGGTTAGAAGTGTTTACACTTCTCATAACTGATCCAAGTCTGAGGATCCTTGTTCTAGAACACCACCTGTGAGGGGGTTGGGCTGTTTACAGGTTTGCAGGTACCCTGACCTCAGAATACCCTGTTACTTTGTTTGTTAAGAGTACTCCATGTTGGACAGTTCTTGTGATTCTAAAACCCTGGACATGTGGCTCTTTATTTGAGTCCCCCACCTTGGTTACTGGATTTATAGACCTCCATCTGGAATTCTTGAGCACACTTGGACCTATGTCAGAACAATTTGATCAGATCCAGCTCAGTCACAAACCCTTTGCATATCATTTGCAAACATAATCATTGCATCATATTGACATTTGCTTATTTGTGTTTCAGGGTATCCATCCTCATCTGGTTTTGGTTTTGTCCCCATCTTCAGTTTTGACTTGTCTTCATCAGCTATCTGCTTCAGTTATCACCTGCACCAGCCAATTAGTGGCCCCCTTCTTCAGTATTATCATCAGCACCTGTCTCTACTCAGTCTTCAACATCATGGCTCCTAAAAAGAGCAATGTCACCTATCACTTCTTCCAGCCAGAGTTATCAGACATCAGGAGGATTCAAACCCTGATCACTCCAGATCACATACCTTTGTTCAGGGAGAGTTATGGAGATATACTGGACATGGTTATGGATCTGGACCCTTCACAGAGAAGCCTGATCCACACCTGCATTCAGTTTTATGATCCTCCACTGAGATGTTTTACTTTTCAAGACTTTCAGTTGGGCCCCTTATTGGAAGAGTACTCCTCATTAGTTGGTATGCCTATCAGGAGAGAAATTCCTTTCAACCCTGAGATGGTCTTTCCTGCTAACGGAGAAGTAGCAAAGGCTTTGCACCTGGAACCTGTCCTGATTGAGCAGCATATGACCTCTAAGGCTGGAATTCTTGGTTTCCATCTGGATTTCTTAATCTCTCAAGCTATCCTGAAAGCTTCTCTAGGAGAGTGGAAAGCTGTTTGTGCTTTACTGGCCTTAAGTATATATGGAATTGTATTGTTTGCAGATGAGCCTCGATTCATTAGCAAGAATGCAATCCATCTGTTCATCTTGAAGAACCCAGTGCCAACTTTATTGGGGGATCTTTACTATTCAGTGCATCAGAGGAATGAAAAGCAGAGGGGGAGATTAGTGAGGTTTTGTGCTCCATTGTTTCACACTTGGCTTCTCAGGCACCTACCCAGGACAGATGCATTTTTAAACCCTCATCAGCAGAGCAACTGGGCTAAGAGACTCACTGTTCTAACTTCAGCAGATATCAGATGGTGCACTCAGAGCACCAAGGGCAGGGATATCATCACCAGCTGTGGGCATTTTACTAATGTGCCTTTGATAGGAGTTAAGGGTAGCATCAATTATAATCCTCTGCTGTTCAGAAGGCAACTGGGCTATGCACTGGTCCACACTCCTAGGGCACAGGACTTGGTGGAGACCCTTTATTGTGAGAACAAGATTAGTTTGGTTGTTGTAAGGCAGGCTGCCTGGGCCTGGGATAATGTTCAAACCAAGGGAGTCACCATTCTGGGGAAGTGTAATAATGTGGCATCAGCACAGTATTATGAGTGGTCCCGTGCCAGGGCCCAATTATCTGGAATGCCCTTTACCATAGAAGACATGCCTGAGTCATCTTCAGCACCACCCCCTGCCACCATCAGTTTGGAAGAGTTTGAGAGCTTGAAGGAAAGAAATGAGAAGCTAACCCAGGCTTTGCAGAAGACCCTCCGGGAAAGGAGTGAAGGTTTGAGGGAGATTGAGAGATTGGAGAAGTTGAGAGTGGAGCATTTGACTAAGATTGAAAAGTCTGGGGATTATATCAAAAAGTCAAAAGCTGGTGAACAAATTCTGAAGAATGCTTGCAAAGAAGCCCAGTTCCAGAGAGCAAGGACAGACTTGTATTTGAAGGAGAGTCAAGCCCGGTGGGTCAGGATCACCGAGGCTCGTACCCTGGAAGACAAGAGAGTTCAAGACAAGATGGAGCAACTTGAAGCTAATGCAAAAGAACAACAAGAAGCCCTGGCAGCAGCCCAGAGGGAAATATCAGAATTGAAGATTAAGGCAGGGGTGAAGAGGTCCAAGGACCAAACTCAGCACAAGAAACTAGCAGCAGCTATTGCAACCCGGAACCTCCTTATCCGGAATCTCACGGAGCGGCCGGCTGATCCTGTGACCGAAGCACTTCTCAAGGAAGTTCGTGAGGATGAGTTTAGCCTTGGTGTTTGACCATTTGCTTGTTGTTGTTTCTATTACCTTTTGTGATGTATTTTGACCCCTTAAGGGGCTTGTGTTGTAAAATGAACAAGTTGTATTATTTCACCTTATGTAATGTATTCATGTTAGTTTACTTCGGAAGCAACATTCAGCAGCATCTTCAAGGGTCTGGAAGGGTCAAAACTGAAGGCCAAACCGGATACCTTGAGAACAAATAAGCATAACTGCATTGCATGCTAACCCTTTTGTTGTTTTGTAGGTTTTTGTTTTGTTGTTGCTAACCTCTGTTGTGATGCTCAGGAACTATTGCTAGGCGCCGGGTATTTCCCCTCAACCGTCCGCACCGTTATCCAACCCGAAACAACCTTCCGGGAATTCAAATGGATCAGATGCAGCAGGACCTTACGGAGGTCAGAAACCAGATGGCCAACGAAAGGTTAGAGATGAGAACTCAGATAACACAGTTCATGGAAGTAATGAACAACTTAGCTCAAAGCCAGGAGAGGCTCAGAGCTTTGGTAGAAGGGAGGAATCAAGAGGAACCCCATGTGGGGACTGCTGGCACAAGTAACAACGAGAGGGTCCAACCTCATGTCAATCCCCCAGTTTTTGGACCCCATCTCCATCCAGAGGCCAACATCCCTGTCAATATACAAGGGACTGCCACAGCAGGAAGGGTACTACAGGAAGACCCTCAAGAAGACCAATTCACAGTAATGGGTGCCGGGGAAGAGGCTTATGATAGAAGATTGGATGAAATAGCTGAGAAGTTGAGGTCCTTAGAATCTCAAAACTCTTTGGGCTTCGACGTTATGGACATGGGTTTGGTAGACGGGGTCAGGATCCCCCATAAGTTCAAGCCTCCTTATTTCGAAAAGTATAATGGGACTTCATGCCCCCGGACTCACTTACAGTCATTTCTGGGAAGGCTGAAGGCCTATACAATGGATGAGAAATTGTGGATGTTCTATTTTGAAGATAGCTTAACTGGAGCGTCGAGAGAGTGGTACTCTCACTTGACAAGGGCAACTATTAGATGCTGGAAGGACCTGGCAGAGGCCTTCATCAGACAGTATCAGTATAATCTAGACATGGCACCCAACAGGACCCTCCTAATGGGAATGTCACAGTCTTCAAGGGAGAGTTTCCGAGAATACGCCCAGAGATGGAGGCAACTGGCTGCTGCTGTTCAACCACCTATGTCTGAACGGGAAATGGCGGATATGTTCATGAACACCCTTCAGGGAACATATATTGACAGGTTGGCAGCTTTCTCTTCCACTAGCTTTGCAGATGTTGTCATAGCCGGGGAGAGAATTGAAAGCTTGTTAAAAATGGGAAAGATCTCAGACAACGGTGCGAGTTCGTCCAGTAGTACAAGAAAGCCTTTTGCAGGCCCGAGAAGAACTGGCGAGACCAATGCCATCCACACCAACAGGGGCAGGCCCCAGTATGTTCAAAGGTCAATAGCAGCAGTCACCATTCCTGCTCCAGATCATCCTCAACCAGTCTACCAACCTCCTCAGCAAAGCTATCAACAACAACCTCAGTACCATCAGCAAAATCAGTTTCCTCCAAGGAATTACAACAACAGCAACACCAACAACAACAGTCAACAGAGGCCATTTCAGCAGAGGCCCTCTCAAGCTAACAGAGTGATCGATCCGATCCCAATGCCATATGCTACATTGCTGCCACAGCTTCTGAAACTCAACCTGGTTGAGCTAAGAACGTTGGCACCTCCGGATCCCAACAGTCTACCAAGGAACTATGACTCCAATGCTAGGTGTGCTTTTCATTCAAACGCACCTGGCCACAGTACAGAAAAATGCAGGGCTCTGCATATGAAGGTACAAGACCTGGTAGACTCCAAGGCTCTGAATTTCGCACCGCCACCCAATGTCAATAAGAATCCGATGCCAAACCACGGTGGTCCTAGAATTAACGCTATTGAAGAAGACAAGCCGTCTTATTTAATAACCAGTGTGGGACAGATCAGGACGCCATTGGTAGAAATCAAGGCTCAGCTCTTGGAATGTCAGATGTTCCCAGGGTGTGAGTTAGGCTGTGCTTACTGCAATATCTCTGTAAATGGGTGCGATAATTTGAGGAATGGTATAGACAGCCTTATTCAGAGTGGCCAACTTCAGATCACTACATCATTTCCAACAAATCCAGCAAACTCCTCAGCAACGGTTTCAGAACCTCCTACAACTGCAGCAACCATTGTTCCTGACAATTCTTCGGTTTCATCAACGAGTACTTCATCCATCATCTCAACTGATCAGTTTACAACAAATTTTCCTGCTACAACTTCAGCTTCACTCCATTTTGAGACTTCTACAACCACAACATCATTTCTTCCTACGATATCTCTTACAACACCAACAACAAATCAGGAAGATGTCTCTACTGTCACAATATTCTATGATCCTGAGAACAACTCTGCCTACCATTCAGAAGGTGCTGCTCCCACCAGAGCACCAGTTACAATCTTTTATGATCCACAGACAATTACAGTCCCTTCAGCAGCAGCAATCAGTCCAGTCACTGTCACGGTGCCTGGACCGGTACCATATGAGAGCAGTAGGGCCATCCCTTGGCACTACGGCTCTGACGTGTATTGCGAAGGAAAAAGAATCACTCTTGAAACATCAACACCTGCACCACAAGTAGATAACGTGGGGGGAGGCGGAGGCTTCACTCGAAGCGGACGTCTCTTTGCTCCACCAATGCAAAGACCTACTGCCGAAGCAGAAGCTGCTGCCAAGGCAAAGGGAAAGAGCCCGGTGCAGGAAGATCAAGCGGTAAAAGAAGCCTTGAAGACACCGTTCGATCAAGAAGTTGATGAGTTTATGCGAATCATCAAAAAGAGTGATTACAAAATTGTGGATCAGCTTCACCAAACGCCATCCAAAATCTCTATCCTTTCACTGCTTATGTGCTCCGAAGCCCATCGAAATGCACTACTCAAAGTCCTGCACGCGGCTTACGTGCCTGAAGAGATTATTGTCAACCAGTTGGAAACCGTGGTTGGGAATGTTACTGCTAGCAATGGGCTAGGGTTCACCAACACTGACTTGACAGCGGACGGCCGCAACCACAACAAAGCCTTGCACATAACCATGGAATGCAAAGGAGCTGTCCTTTCACATGTGCTGGTGGACACAGGTTCATCCCTGAATGTCTTACCAAAGAAGGCTCCGGTGAAGTTAGAATATGACGGATTGGCATTGAGACCCAGCAACCTGGTGGTAAGAGCCTTTGATGGTTCTAAGAGATCGGTTCTGGGAGAGATTGAGTTGCCCGTGACAATTGGCCCACAGACCTTTAAAACTATCTTTTATGTGATGGACATTCAGCCCGCCTACAGCTGTTTGTTGGGTAGACCCTGGATTCACGCCGCCGGCGCAATAACGTCTACCCTTCACCAAAAGTTAAAATTTGAGTGGGAAGGCCAAGTTGTCACAATCTGTGGAGAGGAGGACATTTTTGTCAGCCACCTGGCAACCTATAAGTACATTGAAATGGATGGAGAGATCTATGAAACAATGAGCCAGGGGTTTGAAGCTTTGAATGTGAATGAGGCATCTGCTGTATCTGGTACTCCAATGTCATCTTACCAACAAGCCCGGAAGGTTGTTGAGGAAGGAACCGCCCTGGGCTGGGGCAAAGTTTTAGCTGTGGAGGAGAAGAAAGACAAATTTGGGTTGGGTTACAGACCAACTCAACATCAAGCAAAGGCTGCTAGAGAGCCTGGTTTTGTCAGTGGGGGGATGCTTACCCCCGATGCTATCAACTGTCTGGAAGACGAGCTGGAAGAGGAGCGCAACCTGGAAAGCTGGATTCGTCCAAAGATCCCGGGGAGCAGTATCTCGAACTGGTCTTCCCAGGAAATTATAAGAGTTACTCATGCAGAGTAATTATTATTTCCTGTATTTTATAAGCATGCATCAAAGTCTTGCATCTTGCCCAAGATGACAAGACTCATTTTGTAATCGGGCCATCTGTACTTTTTGTGCAAACAAGATCAATTAATGAAATATCAGACATCTTTTTGCAAACGCGTCTTTTTCTTTTTGTTCACTGTTTTTCCATTTTTATTTTTTGTACAAAAAATAAATGGCAGTGTTTTCAAAATGACAACTTTATTTCACTTTTCTAAGTAAGACTAAAATCAGATCACTAAAATGAACAACTTAACCTTTGCAGAGAATGCCTTCCTGACAGCACCGACAACAGCACGGCTATGGCTTCGTATGACTTTGACAATCCGATCAATCAAGCTTATGAAGGGGTTGAAGAAGAATATGAGCTTCCTGAAGAGCTAGTCAGGTTGTTAAGACAAGAGGAAAAGTTTATTACTCCTCACCAGGAGGAGGTTGAAGTGATCAATCTTGGTACAGAGGAAGACGTGAAAGAGGTTAAAATCGGGGCCTGCCTGCAAGACTCAGTGAAAAAGCAACTGGTTGATCTACTTCAAGAGTATGTGGATGTGTTTGCTTGGTCGTATCAAGACATGCCAGGGTTGGATACCGACATTGTTGTGCACAAGCTGCCTTTGAGAGAAGAATGCCCTCCAATCAAACAGAAGCTGCGTCGTACTCGTCCAGACATGGCTATGAAAATCAAGGAAGAGGTACAAAAGCAATGGGACGCCGGGTTCCTTGCTGTAACCAGTTACCCACCGTGGGTTGCTAATATTGTACCTGTGCCTAAGAAGGACGGCAAAGTAAGAATGTGTGTTGATTACCGGGATCTGAACAGAGCCAGCCCGAAAGATGATTTCCCTCTACCTCACATTGATGTATTGGTTGATAACACGGCTCAGTTCTCGGTATTCTCCTTCATGGATGGATTTTCAGGATACAACCAGATTAAAATGTCACCTGAAGACATGGAGAAGACAACATTCATCACACCCTGGGGCACGTTCTGCTACAAGGTAATGCCATTTGGGCTCAAGAATGCCGGTGCAACGTATCAACGGGCTATGGTAACATTATTCCACGATATGATCCATAAAGAAATAGAGTGTTATGTGGATGATATGATTGCCAAGTCCCTCACTGAAGAAGACCACCTGGTAAATCTGCTCAAGTTGTTCAAGCGTCTGAGAAAGTACCAACTGAAGTTGAACCCCAACAAATGCACATTCGGGGTGAGATCTGGTAAGCTGCTGGGTTTTATTGTAAGCGAGAAGGGGATTGAGGTTGACCCTGATAAAGTCAAAGCCATCCAAGAGATGCCTGCACCGAAAACTGAGAAAGAAGTTCGAGGGTTCTTAGGTCGATTGAACTATATCTCACGGTTCATATCTCACCTCACAGCAACCTGCGAACCCTTGTTCAAGCTATTAAGAAAAGAACAGACGGTCAGGTGGAACGAAGACTGCCAGAAGGCTTTTGACAAGATCAAGGAATATCTGCAAGAACCTCCAATCCTCATGCCGCCAGTTGAAGGAAGACCTCTGATAATGTACCTGACAGTATTAGAAGAGTCAATGGGGTGTGTGTTGGGCCAGCATGACGAGTCTGGTCGAAAAGAGTATGCAATATACTACCTAAGCAAAAAGTTTACCGACTGTGAACAACGTTATTCACTGATCGAGAAAACTTGTTGTGCTTTAGCGTGGGCTGCTCGCCGACTGAGACAGTATATGTTGACCCACACTACCTTACTGATTTCAAAGATGGACCCGGTCAAGTACATATTTGAGAAGCCAGCGCTTACCGGACGGGTTGCAAGATGGCAAATGATCCTTACAGAGTATGACATCCAATACACATCTCAGAAAGCCATCAAAGGCAGTGTATTGTCTGAATATCTTGCTGAGCAACCCATTGATGATTACCAGCCTATGAGGTTTGACTTCCCTGATGAAGACATCATGTTCATTAAAACAAAAGATCATGAAGAGCCTATTCACACTGAAGGGCCCGACCCAAAAGAAGAATGGACTATGATGTTCGACGGGGCTGTTAACATGAATGGCCGTGGTGTTGGTGCAGTACTTATTACACCCAAAGGAGTTCACATGCCTTTCTCGGCAAAACTCACTTTCAACTGCACTAACAACGAAGCTGAATACGAAGCTTGCATTATGGGTCTTGAGGAAGCCATTGACCTAAGGATCAAGACATTGACCGTATTCAGAGATTCAGCTTTGGTAGTCAATCAGACCAACGGGAAATGGTATACACACCAGGATCACCTGATACCTTACAGGGATTATACAAGGAGGTTATTGACTTTCTTCACAACAGTCAAGCTTGAGTATATCCCTCGGGACGAGAATCAGTTTGCAGATGCCTTGGCTACCATTTCGTCCATGATCAAAGTTCAAGCTGCTAACTTTGTACCTCAGATTTCAGTATCGAGACTTGATAGACCAGCATATGTATTCGCAGCAGATGTTGTCAAAGATGATAAGCCTTGGTTCCATGATATTAAGTGCTTCTTGGAGGATTAAACATACCCACCTGGGGCATCTTCCAATGATAAGAAGACCTTGAGAAGGCTTGCTGGAAGTTTCTTTCTGAACACTGATGGGTCTCTATACAAGAGGAACTTTGATATGGTACTCCTCAGATGTGTGGACAAGACAGAAGCAGGTTTATTGATGCATGAAGTGCACGAAGGATCATTTGGTACCCATGCCGGAGGGCATGCCATGGCTAAGAAGTTGTTAAGATCAGGCTATTATTGGATCACAATGGATGCAGACTGTTGTGCCTACGCCAGAAAATGCCACAAATGCCAGATCTATGCGGATAAAGTGCATGTGCCTCCCAATCCTTTGAACATTATGTCTTCACCATGGCCCTTTGCCATGTGGGGCATTGATATGATTGGCAAGATTGAGCCAACTGCTTCAAACGGCCACAGATTCATCCTGGTCGCCATCGACTATTTCACTAAGTGGGTTGAAGCAGCCTCATATGCAAATGTCACAAGACAAGTGGTAGCCAGATTTCTGAAGAGAGATATCATCTGTCGATATGGAGTTCCCGAGCGAATCATTACTGATAATGGTTCCAACTTAAACAATAAGATGATGGCTGAATTATGCCGGGACTTCAAGATCCAACATCACAATTCTTCTCCTTACAGGCCAAAGATGAATGGCGCTGTTGAGGCGGCAAACAAGAATATTAAGAAGATTGTGCAGAAGATGGTATTCACCTACAAAGACTGGCATGAAATGCTACCGTTCGCCTTGCATGGGTACCGCACGTCAATCAGGACATCCACTGGGGCAACACCGTATCAGCTTGTGTATGGGATGGAAGCAGTCCTACCGGTTGAAATTGAATTACCCTCCTTGCGAGTCTTGATGGATGTCAAACTGAACGAAGCAGAATGGGTTAGGTCCCGATACGAGCAACTGAGTCTGATTGAAGAGAAGAGATTGGCTGCAATATGTCATGGACAATTGTATCAGAAGAGAATGAAGAGAGCCTTCGATCAGAAAGTCAGGCACCGAGAGTACCAAGTGGGAGATCTTGTGCTGAAAAGAATTCTCCCTCCTCATACAGACCACAGGGGCAAATGGACTCCAAATTACGAAGGACCATTTGTGGTGAAGAAAGTTTTCTCTGGTGGAGCACTGATGCTCAGCACCATGGATGGTGAAGATTTCCCGTCCCCTGTGAATTCAGATGCAGTTAAAAAATACTTCGCATAAAAATGACCCGCTGGACATAAAAACAGAATGTAAGTCCAGGCAAAAATAGGGCATCCCAGCGAGTCAAAAACAGAATAAAAGACTCGGGCAAAAGTAAGGGAAAATAAACAAAAATGTACACCCGCTGAGTTGAAAAGCCGCATTGGACAGCTCAGGCAAAAATGGGTATCCCGATGGATTGAAAACCCGAAAGGGCGATCCATGCAAAATAAGGGAATAAGCGGACAACTGCATTCTGAATTCGTCTGTATTGTCAGCAACTTGGTTAAAACTCCAAAGGACCAAGCTCCGATCAGAATCAACCTTCTTCAGAAAGCAAGACGAGAAGAACGTCATTGTCATACGAGTCATAGCAGAAGAGGAAGCTCCTCAAAGCGTCATCAACACTGCCAGCACCTTGTTTCTCAATTTGTAACACCCTCCTCATTTCAGGAGATATGTTTCTTTGACTGTATCTTGCCAATTCAGGGCACATGAATTAATAAAATCAGATTTTTCAGTCATGTTTCGTTTTGTATATTTTTATTGGCAAAGGATGTCTGGTGTCTCAAAAAAATCAATTGCATAAGTACAGATGTTTTTCTCCCAAAAATAATAATAATGAAACACATGCTTACAGGGAATATACTTACTCTCGAAAGTACTTAACTTCTATGACGGAATCCAGTAAAGGATACCTCGGGACATTTTGTGCGTTTCCTTATCTTTGCAGGATCGCAGGTATACAGGACGCAACTTGGGGCATGCAAACTTCATCCCAGCAAGCTGGCAAATCAACCAAAGATCTCAGCATCCGAAATGCTCTATCCCCAGCTGAGTTGCCTCTTGTTGCTCTCCCCAGCTGAGTTGCCTCTCATAAATTCCCCAGCCGAGTTGCCATTTCATCCTCAGCCGAGTACAGAAGTCAGGGAACCGTCTCCCCACAGAATCTTCAGCCTCTATCCAGAAGAGCAGCGCATAGAAGATCACAACAGAGTGAAGAAGGCTTCCACAAACCCCAGCTGGGTTCCACATTACAAGGATATGTCAAATCAGTGACCTGTATCCCCAGGCAGGTACCTCTCACCAGATCTACCAATGATCTCATCCCCAGCTGGGATGTCTTCCTCAAAAGATTAACCAGGGATCTTTGCGGCCGCGGGATCCGAATCCCGGTTTGATATCTTTGCATAATCATGGCATTTGCATCATATTATCCCCTCAGAGCGTAGCATTCCGTCTAATACGGAGCATTACGGCAAAAGTCAAACGCATAGCATAATCATAAGCCATGTTCTGAATTAACACTTGTGGATAATAACCGTTCATCATCATTGTACAGAAATCCTCACCAGAGTCCCAGCAAAAACAGTTGCCTCATATTCACAAATACCAGCATATTTCCTTTTGATACCCGTCCGTATCATCACTCCCCAGCAAAGTCGTCTGAACACTCTTTATAACAAGATTACCCGTATTACAGATACTTCATGACACCCGTCCGTGTCATATTACCAGCAGAAAGCCAAAGACACCCTCTTTGCACTCACACATATCTATATATACACTTTCCTGACACCCGTCCGTGTCATATCCCCAGCGCAGTCGCCTAGACTTTGTATAGCAGATACTTGTTCATATTACACTTTTCTCTCTTGGCACCCGTCCGTGTCATTCTCCCCAGCAGTTAAAACACTCATCTATATATACTCACTACTCACGATACACTTATACAGATACTCGTCCGTATCTTGTATACACCATCACTTATCTCCCCACAGATTCGACAGTAGTCCTTGTTCTTTGTTAACCAGTTGGTACTCGTCCGTATCATCATCTCAGAACATTGCGTCTAATGTTTGTTTCTACATGATACTCGTCCGTATCATAGTCTTAAGGATGCTCGTCCGCATCTTTAATCCATACACTGTGTCAAACATTCTTGTCTTCTTGAATATAGACACTCGTCCGTGTCTACTATTCCCCAGAAGAGTCCATTCAGATTCAACACTCGTCCGTGTTCTTTGTTGACCCGTTGATGCTCGTCCGTATCATCATCTCTGAACACGTGTCAGTACTTGTTTCTACATGATACTCGTCCGTATCATAGTCTAAGGATGCTCGTCCGCATCTTTAATCTATACACAATACCAAACACTTATACTTTCCTTTCTTGGTTGTGAACACTCGTCCGTGTTCACTTTATCCCCAGTAGTTTACCAACAAAGCAAATTTTTTCCTTTATCTAATACTCGTCCTGTGTTATGATACCCCGAGAGCAGCCGTACCCTGCTGAGTGGTCGTCCTCCACTTCTTGATGGTCGTCCTCCATCATGCTCATCCGATGGCCGTCCCCATCGTTGATTTTAGCAGCCGTCCCCTGCTAGGTGGTCGTCCTCCACCCTTTGATGATCGTCCTTCATCATTTCATCCAATGGCCGTCCCCATTGTTGATTTTGGTCATCTGGCATTCGTCCTATTGTCATGAGAAACCTTGAGAGCAGCCGTCCCCTGCTGAGTGGTCGTCCTCCACTTCTTGATGGTCGTCCTCCATCATGCTCGTCCGATGGCCGTCCCCATCGTTGACCTTTTCTATCCGATGGTCGTCCCCATCGTTGATATTTTCGGCAGCCGTACCCTGCCAGGTGGTCGTCCTCCACCTTTGATGGCCGTCCCCATCATTTTTCTTTATCCCCAACAGAGCAGCCGTTCCCTGCTAGGTGATCGTCCTTCACCTTTGATGGCCGTACCCCATCATCTGTTTATTTCATTCATTCTTTAACCCGATGGCCGTCCCCGTCGTGGTCCCTTTTCTTTTAACCCGATGGCCGTCCCCATCACTGGTTACTTTGCTTAGTGAACTTGATGGCCGTCCCCGTCATGTTTCATTAACCCCCAGAGATTTTTACAGCTTTACTTGATGGCCGTCCCCATCATAATATCTTATTTTCCCCAGCTAGTCGGCCGTCCCCGTCTTAGCTTTACCTTCTCCCCAGCATGTCGGCCGTCCCCGTCATTACTCCTTATCCAGCAGTCGTCCTCTGCTCGACGGTCGTCCTCCGTCGCCTACACTTTACAATATACTTTATTTTCTTTTACAATCTATATCCCTTTTCTTCTTCATTCTGTGAGTGCAAATTTTGGACTGTCTTTGGTATTCAACCACAAGTTATCTTGTTTGCCTGTTAAGCCGTCGCTTACATCCTGCACAGCTAACTCATGTTTGAATAGGGGCAGCTGTAAACACCCCAAATTTGCCCTCACCCATTTCACCATGGCTTGTGATCATTCTCATATGCATAAATACAATCATATCCCCTCATATCCCATTTTTGATTCACTGCATAGCTTCTCAGCCATCTGCACCTAGGGTTTGTGATCTGAGCAATCTCAGGGCTTCTTGAGCCACTCCAAAGGCCACCAATCACTTCAAAGGGATCCATGTGTGTTCTTATATCATATTACATCCTCACAAAGCCAAGAATTCAAAAGAATCACAAGAACTAGGGTTTGAGTGGATGCAGAGCCAGGATAGACTGCACAGTTGACCTAAAATTAGGGTTTTGGTTTCAGAGGCCATAACCCCAAATTTTTTGGTCATTCTTGTTTCCATTGGTCTCTATATGGTATAGGGAGTATGCATATCAATTTTCATGAAGAAATTCCATGGGTAAGTCATCTGATCAAGAGGTGACTTTTCAGACAAGTCAGTGCAAAATCAGGGCATCTGAGGCCCCCAATGACCCAACCAATGGTTGATCTTCATCATTTTGAGTGTATATGATCTTTATTTGGTCATGGAAGAAGGTTGAAACTCACAAAAATCAAGAATTTGGAAGTTTTGCAAATGTTGACGTTTTGGGCATAGTTGACTTTTCAAGAATGCCTCATTTTAGGTCATTTTTCAAGCCTTGATTCTTGATCCAAAAATGCTTCAAATGGAAAAACTTTGGTCATGAAAGTTGTAGATCTCATCTTTCCCTTTTCAAAAAGTACAAGAACATGATCAAACTCTTCTTGGATCAAAAGTTATGGTGTGACAAAGTTGGCTAAAATCATTGATTTTCAAGGCATGCCTCAAATGAGAATTTTGCAAAATCATGGACCAAGGCCAATTGCAACCTCTAATTCATTTCAAACCAGTATGCAAACATCCTCTAAGTCATAAAATTCAGATTTGAACCAAGAATGCCCATGGTTATGGTTCATGTAACAAGACTTTTCTCATAAAGTTTCAAAAAGCCACAAGTTGCAAAACCACTCATTTCACTTCCTACAACTTATGACATTGGATGCTGACTTTGGCTAGCCTCTCACCTCACCCTTTGCTGCGCAGCCCATGCCATGTACTTGCCTAGATCATGAGCCATGCTTGCCTTACACAAAACTTTACTTTTTGCAAAAGCAAACTTACCAATCACTATAGGCCAGGTCACATCATCTGACCTATAGGATTAAAATACATTATCATTTTGCAAGCCATTTCATGTACAAGGCAAGGCTGAAACCATTCATAACAACACATTCACAAAAACACCTCATCTTGCAAGTTGCTTCGAATCTGCCTCCACAGCTTGCAAACACAAAAACCATCTTCACCATTCAACTCACCATACTCCATAGACCTCAAACCACCAAAGCTCAAGCCTGAAACAAGCCTGACCTGAGTTTCACCATTCCTCACCTTCCAAACCAGAACTCATCGAATCCCTTCATCCAGCCATCAAACACCTCATCTTTCTTCACCAACAAGTCAAGCATACCACAAGGAGTCAAAACCACCCTTTACATTGACCTAAAACAGCCTGTACACAAAGCTCACTTTCTGCTATATCAGTTTGGTACCTCTTGAAATAGCTTGCTAAAGTTCATTCCAAGCCTGCCATTAGCACCAGGGGAGTCATTGGAGCTAGCTTGCATCAAGAAACTGCTCTGAAAGCCCAGAAACAGGAGTTGTCACCTCAGGTATGACCATGAAACTTTTCTCTCAAAGCTCTGATTTTTTGTTATAAAGTGAAAATGCATGCTTCAAGGATCATGGTGATATGTTTAGATTTAAAAATGAGTGAAAACTGAGCTTGTATGGTCCCTCTGAATTTTTGCCCGTGAATTTCTTTCCTTTCGATTCCTTTGATTCATGATGCATAAATGTTGTTTGGAGATGGATTCATGACCTAGGAAGTTAGAGGATCATTTAGGTGTGCTTGATTTGTAGAATAGGTACCTGAATCGTGTTCTAGGGTTTTTGTGCAACCGGAGAAGATGACCGGAGCTTCTCTCCGGTCACCTGAGGGTGATTAACCCTAAACTCAGGTCATTATGGCCATTTGAATGCTGAGCGTAGATTGCCTCTGACTTGTTGACTTCCCGCTGCTTTGAACGGCCCAGATCATTTCGTTTGCCCTAATCCTCCTAATTAGCTTAATTAATCTTTAATTTAATTAATTTAATCAGAGTCAACCAGGACCCTTGGATCTGCGCGCCAGTCAACTGTCCCCAGCCCAGTTTGAATCTCCACCTTAGGATTAGCTTACTTTTCATTTAATTCAGATTAAATCAATTTTATTTTCATTTCTTTTCATTAAATTTGCATAATTATTTTAAAATATTTAAAATGTCTTAAAAATTATGAAACTTTTTCCTAAAAGTTTTATTAATTTTTAAGACCCAAAAATATTTTTATTTTATTTTTATCATTAAAAAAAGTATTTTTAAATATTTAAAAGATTATTTTTAATTGATTAATGGAAATTAATTAATTAAAAATACTTTTAGGTATTTAAAAATTACAAAAAAATTCATGAAATGTTCTAAGACATTTAGAAACATTGTCCAACCTTCAAACTAAATTTCTTTTTTGATCTTGATGCATTTTAAGAATTTTTCATTGAATTAAATCATTTTTTATGCATTAATTTGATCCTAAGTTCAAAAATTCATTTCTGCCTATCTAAGAAGGTTTGGACATTGATTCTTTTTGCTTTGTTTTGTGTTTGGCATGTAGCTTCTAGGATAAAATGGCCTTGATTTGATTCTTCATTTTCAATTTGTTTGGCATTTCTTTTGTTTAGGAACCCTAAAAACCCTAATAACTTAGAAAAATCATATCTTGAGATTGGTTAAGAGTTGAGACTTCCCCTTTGGACCTTGGCTTAGTATAGGTTTAGGGTTTCTTTGGGTGGCATTTTCCATTTTTTATCTTAGGGTTTGCTTCTGTTTTTGGTTTTTGTTTGATGTTTGATTCATAAACCCTAATTTGGGCTTTCTTTTGCATCCCTCTTGCTTTCTCTTGCATAACATGACTTGTCTTAGCATTTCAAGCATTCTTGTGATTCATTTGACATCTCAAGACATATAGAAAGCATGTTGGATCATTGCATCACATATTTGCCATGTCATTTGCATTGTATGCTTCATAACTTTCCATGCTTGTTCATGCTCCTTAACTTGCATCATTTGCATCCATGATCTTGTATGAGCATCTCCATGCCTTGCCTCATGTTTGCAGCATCTCATAACATCATAATCATCATCAACATGTTTCTGGTTTTGCTTAGCATCATACCATTTCATCTCATTTTGCATTGCATTGCATTTCTTTCTAACATTTCAGGTGGTAAGTAAACTTGAGAAGTGAATTTGCCTTCACTTCTCATAACTTTTCTTTTCATCTCTCTTGCATCCATTGCTGCATTTCTATATGTGTTTGAGATTGAGCTTGCTCATTCTTGTTTCTCCCACTTTCTTTCTTCAAGTGACCTGACTTCTTGAATGAAGCAAGTTACTTTGCTTCTCTTGATCCTGTTCATCTGCTTCCTGGTGGTTCCATTGAAGACTTCTCTTGTAAACCTCACAAACCTTAGGAACAACCAAGCATGACAATGATTAGGGTTTTGATTAGTCTCCCCTCTTAGTTTTACCTTTGTGTCTCTTTTGAGTCTTCTCTTCTCACCTCATAATCAGGGACTAAACCCTAGAGGCTTTAAGGCTTTGTGATTAAGCTTATGCCTGCATCCTTCTCTTAGGATGGAGTGTATAACTTTAATCCTAAGTGTTAAACCCTTAATGTGTTTAACTCTCTTAATCAATTCACTTAATAAGTATCAAGACATCACACTTGTAACTTGGGCCTTGCATTAGGGTTCTAATTCTTCCTTAATTGGTTAAGAAGGACTAACCCTAGTGTTAATGGACAAGTCCCCCTCAAGTTGTCTTACAAATCATAAAATTCACTTCATCATCATACCATTAAATAAAATCCACTTAATCAAAGGCTTGTTTTGTCATGAGTTTAATCCCTAATCATGGGTTAAGTTGAGGAGCTTTCCTCAGCTTAAACATTCTCATCTATTATCCTTCTATTAGGATGGTGTAATGAGTCTGTTTAATCCTTGATTATGGCTTAACCTCATTACTTGACACTAAACAAAAACAACAAAAACATCTAAATAATCACAAGTAAGATAATGATCTTAATCCTACCTCAAATGGTGATTAAGTGTGAGAATCTGACTTCACACTTAAGGTATTCTCATTACCCCTAATCAGAGGGAAGATGTGATGAGTTTACTAAATCCATTGGTTTAGACTTAAGCTCATTAACTTATGACAAATTCTCAAAAGCAATAAAAGACTGAAAACTCAAAAACAAACAATAATCGTCTCCTCCGGGATTCTTTTCTCATCACCTTCACTCATAAACGAGAACTTGCTTCTTCCGTCTAATGCAAGACAGTTTGCATCTGTGCCAGACAGATCATGCACTTGAGCATAGGCTAGTAAGCAGTTCATCAGTCAATTTACCTTTCAGTCTCTTTGGGTCGAACTACGGTGTTCTGACTTCCTCATTTCACGAGAGGATACGTAGGCATAACTTAACAGTTATCGAACAAAAGTCTCTGTATATTCCCCCTCTTTCTAGCTTTATTCTTTTAGCCTCATGATCTTGAGCATCTCATTCCTCTTCCTCACACTGACACTGTACATTTATACACATCACATTTCCTTGCACCGACACCTGTACATCTTTTCCAGCTCTTTATACACAGATTGCACTGACACTACCCCTTTAAAACACAAATCTTTTAAGCGTGGATCCCGTCGAGTACGGCGGACAATCTGGGTGCTAATACCTTCCCAGGTTGTAACCAACCCCCTTTCTCAGTCTCTCTGGTTCGCAAACCGTCTTATCCATCTTTTTCTAGGTTTATGCAGCATTGCCTTTCCTCCGGGATAAAAATGCCTAGCTGGCGACTCTATTCATTCTCCAGTGAGTTCACGGCTGTGTGTTCTCACTGTTCCCTTCGCCGACCGTTCGCGTCTGTACCTTCATCTGACCCCGTTTCATTTGTCGGGAGCGACAAGCGTCTTACGCCAATGTCACTCGTCAAGTGGTAGCCAGATTTTTGAAAAGGGACATCATTTGTAGATATGGAGTGCCTGAAAGGATCATTACTGACAATGGTTCTAACTTAAACAACAAGATGATGGCAGAATTATGTCGGGACTTCAAGATTCAGCATCACAATTCTTCTCCTTACCGACCGAAGATGAACGGTGTGGTAGAGGCAGCAAACAAGAATATCAAGAAGATTGTGCAAAAGATGGTTGTCACTTACAAAGATTGGCATGAGATGTTACCATTTGCGCTTTATGGGTACCGAACGTCAGTCAGGACGTCATCTGGGGAAACTCCCTTCTCATTGGTATATGGTATGGAGGCAGTCTTGCTTGTTGAAGTAGAGATTCCTTCATTGCGTGTGATGATGGATGTGAAGCCTTATGAGGCTGAATGGGTGCGTGCTCGTTACAATCAGCTATGTCTAATTGAGGAAAAGAGATTAGCAACTATCAGTTATGGTCAGCTTTATCAGAGGAGAATGAAGCGAGCATTCGACCAATGAGTACGTACTCGGGAGTATCAAGTGGGAGAGCTTGTGCTCAAGAGGATTGTTCCTCCAGGTTCAGATCACAGGGACAAGTGGACCCCAAACTACGAAGGACCATTCATAGTGAAGAATGTTTTCTCGGGAGGAGCACTGATGCTCACCACTATGGATGGAGAAGATTTCCAGTCCCATGTTATCTCGGACGCAGTTAAAAAATACTTCGCATAAAGAGACCCGCTGGACATAAAAACAGAATTAAAGTCTAGGCAAGAAAAGGGCATCTCGGCGAGCTAAAAACAGAATAAAAAGCTTGGGCAAAAGTTAGGGAAAATAAAAAAATGTACACCCGCTGAGTTGAAAAGCCACATCGGACAGCTCAGGCAAAAAAGGGTATCCCGGTGGATTGAAAACCCGAAAGGGCGATCCACGCAAAACAAGGGAGTAAGCGAACAACTGCGATCCGAGTAATATGAACCAAATCATCGTTTCATACAGCTTGACAATATCGGAAGGGTAGGAATCAGTCCCCTCATCTTCTCAGAAAGCAAAAGCAAGAATGGAGAGTTTTGAAGACATGTTGGTCATAGCAGAAAGGGAACTCATTGAGATGTCGTGCCCATTGCCATTAGGATAATTTGTTTTCTCAATTTTTATGGTGGCTACCTCTTTCCAGATGGTTTCTTCCTGATGTAAATCTTTGCCTATTCAGAGGCCTTTCAATAAAAAGAATATTCAGTCAAAAAGTTGTGTTGTGTTTATTTTTGTTTGCAAAATGTCCTGAATTTTTGGTAAAAATAGCATTGCATTTAAAACATGGTGATAATTTGAAAGAAAATGAAATTGCAGGGAAACATTTGAAATCCTTTTTGAGTGTCGGGTGACGATGGATGAACAGATCATACCGTACAAGTCCCCGGGGCACACTTGTGTTTTCTGTTGTTGCAGGTTGCAGGATGGCGTCACATTCTCCCAAGCAGAATTTTCCCCAGCTAAGTCTTGGCAGGTAGCCCAAGCAAATTATCTTCCCCAGTGGAGTATACCCAGCAAGCATTGGGAGGCCCATTCCCCACAGAGTTCATCTGTCAAAACTCATGTCACCAACAATGGATATTTGAGGAATTCCCAACCATCATGGAAACATTCTCCAGCACTCGTCTGTGTTTAATATTTATTGCTCGTCTGCATTTCTCAACACTCGTATGTGTTATCACTTTGGTATTGCTCGTTTGATGTCCCCGACAGTGGCCCATGATTACTTTGTTGTTGCTCGTCTGCACTTCCCAACACTCGTCTGTGTTTGATAACTGTTGTTGCTCGTCTGCATCTTCCAACACTCGTCTGTGTTTGGTTTTTAATCTTTATAGTTGTTAGTCTGCACCTCCCAACGCTCATCTGTGTTTGGTGCTTGATATTTGTTATTGCTCGTCTGCACTTTCCAACACTTGTCTGTGTTTGATATATAATATTTGTGGCTGCTCGTCTGCATTCTCCAGCACTCGTCTGTGTATTATCTGTTTGAAGCTCGTCTGCATTGTTGGGATACTCGTATGTATCATCCCTAACACTCGTCTGTGTTAGCTTATATCTGTAGGTGGTGATTTGCTGACTATCCTGGTACTCGTCTGTATTGCTACTGCAAATACTCGTATGTGTTTGAATTTATGGTATTTGTCTGTACCAGCAGCTGATATTCGTCTGTATCATTGCTTGAAGCGCTCGTCTGTGTTTCTCAGATCATCGTCTGATATTCGTTTATATCATTGACTTATGACACTCTTCTGTGTTCTCTTGATGATCATCCAATACTTGTATGTATTGAAGAGGTTTAAAATCCTGACTGTGGGAATAAATGTCAAAATGGTTACCGATCCTGGCGTAACAGGTATATCCGAAGGAGGCTCGTCTGTCTCAAGCACCAATTATTAATGTTGCACCTGGCGTAACAGGTTTTCTCGAAGAAGGCTCGTCTGTCTTATACCATATATCCACGGATAATATATAAAAAAGGTTCGTTTACCTTGATTATGCATGTCTATCCCACAGACTTAAGTGCATCACCAGTCCTGGCGTAACAGGTATATCCGAAGGAGATTCATCTGTCTCAAGTTATATGTTTTTGCAGAGTATGTGAGGACTCGTATGTCCAGTTCCTGGCGTAACAGAATTGTTTAAAGAAGACTCGTATGTCAAAGTACTCTGATTCCAGATATTAGTTTCAACTTAGAAGGAGCTCGTCTGCTTTCTCTTCACTTCAGTCACCAAAGTGTCATTTGGTTGGGTTTATTTCTCAGTTTCTGCATTCTTCGTCAGAGTGCAAATTTCAGGTTTTCTTGGTATTCAACCACATTTTATCTTGAACAGTCGATAGCCCGTGCTACCGTCCTTTTCAGATTAACAGTTACTTGAATAAGGGCAGCTGTAACACCCCAAATTTGCCCTCTTCTTTTTAAGCATCATATCATATCATATTCATCATGAACATATCATATTCTTGGCATCCTAGCATGGAAAGATGAAGCATAACATCCTCATGACCTAGCATTAGGCATATGATCATCTGTGGAGGTTCTTGAAGCATCACAAGCTATGACAAGGGGTCCAATGGATTTTTTCAGGTCCTATGAGGGGTCTATGTTGCATTCACAAGTTCAAGTTCGTTTGCAAAAGCTCAGAAGGTTGGAAGATCATCGGGGAATCCAGGCTAGGGCAAAGCTCCTACACAATGATCCCAAATTAGGGTTTGTGTTTCAAGCATGAAAACCTTAAGACTTTGGCCATTTTATTTGGGCAAAGTCTTTTACATGTTAAGAGGATCCTAGGGATAAAATTTGGTGAGAAAATTCCTTGTGGAAGTCAAGTATTTCTTCAGTTGCTCGTAAATGAAGAAACTAGTCAACTGTGCCTTAGAAAAGTCAACTATGAGATTTCAAGGGGTCCAACCCCATTTTTCTAGCCAAGGGATGTTCTTATAATGTTAAAAGAGGTTTGGCAAGATCAAAGATCAAGAATCATGAGGTTTTGAGGTGTTTTGCAAAATTGGTGTGAAGTTGGTTATGGAAAATGCCATTTTTAGCAAGTTTTTGCCCTAAATTTCAAGTGATCATAACTTGGTGAAAAAATCTTCAAATGGACCAAAGTCAAACATGAAAGTTGGAGATTAAAGCCTCCCATTTTCAAAAAGTAAAAGTACTTTTTCATATCCTTCATGGTTAAGGAGATAGAGCCCTCGAAAATTAGGGTAAAACTAGGGCAAAACTTGATTTTTCATTTGTACACCAAGGCAAAAAGGCTTGAATATTATTTTTGGGTGTTGGTACATACCAAATAAGGTTACAATGTTACAATGCAGTACAAATAGGTCATTTTTCTCCAAGAATGACATCAAATTGTGCATGGTGAGAATTTTATTCCATAAGTGCAAAAATTGCATGATCATGAGAAGTGTGTGATACCTGCATCCAAAGGCCAGAATCTTTTTGATTTAAATCAAGGGTGAGATTGTGAGTGAACATAGGCAAGAAAGAGGGCAGTGCATGAGGTTTTCATGATATCACAACAAATTTGCAAATTGTGCAAATTCTCTCACACACTCTCTTCCCACGTGCAAAGGCCCTCATGCTTTCAGCATTGCCTCATGAGCTCACATAAAAGAGAATTAGGGTTTTAGAAGGGTTCAGATCCATTCTATTTTCATCACTCTCAAGTTTTTGCACTAGAAGAAAATTCTTTCGAATCTCTTCATTCTCTCACTCTCTTCACAAACTTCTTCCATATTCTTGTTCAGTGAGTCACAAAGATCATTATTCCATCATTCATTTAAGCTAAAGGTGCAAGAATAGAAGGGTGCCATTCAAAGGAAGGTTGCTTTGAAGCTTCAGATTCAAGTTCCATCAAGCTTCCTCTTGCATTTATTTTGCAAGATGAGATCACAAGAGTTAGATCTGCAACCTTTGGAGCATTGTCTTTGTGTTTTTGAGGTGTCTCCATCTCAGGTAAGCTTCTGAATCTTTGGATCTGGAAATGGTTTTTGAGGTGTGCATTTTGATCTTTGATGTATGCTGATTACACTGCATGTTTTAATTCTGAAAATGCTTGAGAATTGAGGTTGTATTGTGGATTTGAAGTTTCATAGTTCAAACTGTTTGCCTTCGATCCAGGTTGTTCATTGATTTATTGTGAATTTCATTATCATATTCGAAATCAGCATGGTTCAATCACTTAATCTGGAGCTTTTGGTGTATTTTCATTGACTTTTGTTCTTGTTATGCATTTTCCGGTGTCGGAGCCCTAGCTCCGGTCACCGGATTTTGGACTGTGTGAATTAGGGTTTGAATGGAGAAGAAGGTCTCATGACCATTGGATCTTGTCATCTCAACGCTTGTGAAGCTGCCACCTCAATTAATGAACGTGTTCCCCCTCACGTGTTTTGTTTCTCATATTTTCATTCTGATAATTCAAAATGTCTCGCAACCCATGATATTAGTGTGTGCACTCTCTCCTAACCAATCATTTGGATGACTTGAATAAATGAGTTGACCTCCAGGATGCGTTCTTTTGATCCTAAGGCCAGTGTTTTTTCCAGTATTATTTGAATTTCCACCCATATAATTGTGTGCTGCACATGATCCATTGGGCTTGTCCCTGCTATCCCCATCCCCCATGCGCATAGGCCCATCTCATTTGAACTGATCTTTCCTTCTATTTGCACCTCCTGGCCTCTTCTCACTTTATTTTCTTTTTCTTTTTTATTTCTTTTATATCATTTTGATTTTTAATTTATAAAAAATAGTTCTAAGTCTCAAAAAATTATGAAATAATTCATGGATGTTAATTTGAGTTTTCTTTAATTTTTAGAATTTTTATTTTCCATTTATTTTTAATTGACACGTGTAAATTAATTCTCCCATTTAATTAATTCTTTTTATTCCATTTTTAAGCATGTTGTCTTGTCCATTTTCCATATTGATCCTCATTTTGAATTTTTGAGTGGTTCTTTTTGCTCTGGAATCTTGATAGAGTGTACTTCATATGTGATTTTTGCTCTAATTTTTAGGAACTTGTTCATTTGGGTTTTGTCCTTGACTTGTGAGTGAAGTTTCTTTACCCTAGTTGATGTTTGTGTCCTCATTTGACTTTCATAGCTTCTGAATTTCTTCCTATCCTCTTGGCATATTGTTATATCATGATTGAAGGTATCTTGTCCAAAGTTGTGGAATTTTTGGGTGCATACTTGATTTGATTTGAATTTGTGTTCCTAACTTGTCCCATTTTGCTTCTTTTTTATCATAAGTCCTCTCCTTAGCTTAGAAGGGCACTTGTGCCAACTTCTTCACCTTGTTTAGGGTCTCTTTAGGGCATTGATACCTTTATGATCTTGGTTTAGGGTTTGTGCTTTGAAAATCTTGTAATTGGTTTACCTTTGAAGTTCTTTCTTTTCCTTTGTACATCCACCTCACTTCTTTGCTTCTTTCTTCCCATAATGTGTTTGCTTTGCTTTGTGCTTCTCTTTTCTTCATCTCTCTTGCTTCTAAAGCACTTCTTTAACTTGATTAGGGTTCTGGTCGTGTGCTTTGAGAATGTTGTTTGCTTATTTTTCCTTGTATCTCACCAAGTTTGCTTTACTTTGCCATGTGATTCATGTTGCCTCATATTGACTTGTATGCTTCTTTTCTCATTCTTGTGACTTGCATTTGCATTGGGAATTTGTATGTATGACTTCACTTCTGTTTGTATGATGTTGGTATGACATTATGTTCATTTTATGTTGCCTTATACTTGTGTCACTAACCATTTCAGGGGCTATGGTAAGTGAGAGGTGTGGATGTGATTCCCACATCTCCAAATCTCATCTCTTCTCTTCTTATTCTTACTTGTTCTAACCTTGTGATTGTTGGGCTTAGGCCTTACTTCCCTCTTCTCTTCTTCTTTCTTCTTCTTCTCTTCTTCTTTCTTTCTTCTTTAGGATAGTAAGCCTCACTAACCTAGGATTTCCATGCATGACAACACTTAGGATTCTTTAGTCCCCCATTAGACTTTTGCCTTTGTGATCCTTTTGGTTTCTTTTCTCCTCTCATCTCAAAATTTTAAAGAAAACACTTAATAAAGTTTGAAGTGATACCTTGAGAAATAGCTTATCCCATGAGATACTTGTAGTCTTTCCATCTTGGGATAATACAAGCTTATCTTGTGATGCACAAGTCTGATCAAGATGTCATCTTCACAAAGAAAATCATAAAACACATTTCTTCATTATAAATACCAAAAACACTTAATAAGTTAATGAGTTAGTGAGCTTAGGCCTTAATCTCTGGGTTCAAGTTTTGGGGATCTTCTCCTTACTTGAGTGTGCTTGTTCTATTATTCCCTCTTGGAATGTAGTGACAAGTGCACATTCCATGGAAAAGAGCTTGAGTTCACTTCCTTGTGACACACTCCTAAAAGCATCTAAAAAACACAAACAAACAATAAGCGTCTTTCCTTCGGGAATTCTTCTCTCGTCTCCTTCGCGCCGTACGCTAACTTGCTCCTACTTGTCATTTTGCAAGACGGTTACGCACTCGTCGTCCGAGCCTGCAACACCTGAGCATTGGCATAGGCAGTTCAAGCCTTAATTCCCAAGAAATTTTCTTTTCTACCCCTAGTTAGGGGAACTACGGCGTCTTTGATCCTCATTGTCCTGATGAGGTACGTAGGCAGCGGGGTAGGGCCCGTTTGAGCACAATCTTTATTTTCCCTACATTTTTTCCTTTTCATTTCTTTTTCAGTTCCCTTTTCGTTTCTTTTATCTAGTTCAGTTTATTTTCTTCACAGCAGCTTTCATTTCTTCACCCTTTGAAACATATTTCTTTGCAAGCGTGGATCCCGTCGGGTACGGCGGACGATCTCGGTGCTAATACCTTCCCAGGTCGTAACCGACTCCTAAATTCAGTCTCTTTGGTTCGCAGGACCCGTGTCCTTCCTTTTCTTTTCTTCTGGTTTGTGCAGCATTACCATTCCCGTTCCTTCGGGATAAAAATTCCTGGCTGGCGACTCTATTCTTTTCCGCGCCACTTTCGCATTTGTACCAGGATGGAAATCCGGGGAGCGACACATGGTAACTAGCAAACGTGCCAACTGATTCAAATATGCAATCAGTTTTTGAAAATTTCGCTCGGAAGTGATACTTTTTGGCCGATTTCGTCAGCTGGCAGTAGCTAAATAGCCGATTTTTTTTGTCTAAAATCGACTAAAAAGCTTACCAATGGCTCCGGAATAATCAACAAAGTCAATTTACACTATTCACATTCGTGAAAATGCGCTACGGTTAGGAAGTTACGACCAAAACATATTCTCGACACGCGATACATTTACAACATCATCGATTAGACATCAATCTATCATATTCCGAATTTGCACATTAAAACAAGCATGAATTCAAAATTCAAGCACTTAAATCAATATCAAGTCACAATAATTAACTCTCCTAAGAATTTTGTCAAACACCTAACATGCACCGATTATTCTATGTCAATTTTAACAATCATTTCCAATTTTTCACCACAACAATTATTAGGATCAATTAATCAAGCATCAATCAACAATCAAGTCATGAATCAATGCACATAATCTCCACAAGATTAATTCAACTTAAAAATTCAATTCAAGAAACAATGCAACAATTATTCATGAATTAAAGTTTAAGAAGCTTACCGAATGAAGAATCGACGAAGAAATTGCGAATCCGAAGGAAGTGAGACGTGATCGTGAACGGAGGATAGGGGGAGAGGTTGCGTGGCTGCAGGCGGAGGAATATGGTGGTCGCACGATGGTGAAGTTGATCGGAGGTGGTGGTTCGTGGCAACTCGACTACCGGAAGCTTGATCGGAATTGTTGTGTTCTTGAGTTCTTGATGAAGTTGTTGTTGTGTTCTTGAGAAATAGTTGAGAGAATGAATTTCGATCCTTTAGAGAGAGTTTGTGAGAGTTTTTTGGTGTTTGTAAATTATGGTTGAAGTTATGAGACAAATTGTGGATCAAAAGAATATATAGTGGAGTGTAAAATGAAAGGCAAAAGGTAGAATTTCGGCTTAAGTGAAAATAACAATATCTTCGGCAAGAAATTTCGAATCTGAGCCTTCCACAAGATCGTCCGCCTCTGAATCACGGTTGCAATGCAAAAAGAACGAACGTCATACGATCAAAATCGAGTGCGGTCGATACGTTTAAGCTGCAAGACGTCACTGAATAAGTTGTTTTTTCGGCTTATTTGGTGTCCGCTACTCGAAAATGTGGCTGGGTCAACCTCTCCAGAGCATAATCTCGACTCGACTTTGTCAGCAAAGTTGTAGATCTATGAGTCAGTGACCTGGTGTTAAAATGTAAGCTCAACTGGACAAACGACGAGGGAGATATGAATTTTCTCGTGAAACCACTTTCACCCTTTTTCTTCGGTTCAGCACTTCAGTTTTGTGAAATAAACCAAAACGACAATCTTTGGAGCACTGTTCGAACTCACTTTTTTTTTGAACTTGAAGAGGATAAAATTTGTGAACCAACACTTCAAGAACAGGTGAAATCCGATGAAAATTGAGCAAGTTATGAATTTTACAAAATCTGACATACAATGCACTGCATCAAAGAACCTTACTGGTAATTCGCATTTTCGAGATCTTTCCGCTTGGACCTAACCCAAACTGAATTCACATAATGAAGATAACATCTAAACGGAATTTTAGGCACCGAAACAACATCAATTTGATGAACGAGCCAAGAGTTATGAATTTTTTAGTGTTCAAAACTCACTGGTTCAACATTGTTTTTCACTATGTCGACTCTAAAGACTCGCACATTCTGAGATCTTCTTCAAAGAATTAGTTCTCAGCCAAAACCCAAAAGTTTGAAAGAATATCAAGACGGAACTTTTGGCATATAAATCTCTCAGACATGTTGACCCAATCAGAAGTTACGAACCCTTGAATACCGCTAGCACAGTTAATCGGCGAAACTGAAATTTTAAAAACAAATAATTCCCGCCATTTTCCTTGATGAATTGGCCTCCGAGCCGAACACAAAAGTTGTAGAGAATACCAAAACAGTTTAAACTATTGAGTTTCAAGCCAAAATGATTTTTCTAGCATAAGCTACAACTTTTGCAAACTGCACCATAAAACTGATATTTTGCTTAAACTCCTCTAAATCAACCGAGAACTTTTGGCTTCTTCTAAGATTCTTGTGCACGTGCCGCATGAAGAAATAAAGGCCAGTCGCAACCTGTGAAAGCTCAAATGGAGATGTATATTCATGTATGTTTATGATTCAATTGTGATCTAAATGCAATGCAATGTATGAAAGGATGTGCTAAATGGCATGAAAATGAGAGGGAAAATTTTGGGGTGTTACAACGATTACTTGAACAAATTTCGACTACTTAAAACAAGATGTTTTACTCAAGTACCTGAGTGTGAGTTAGTCGAAATGGATGCTGGTGGCCTAGACTATTCAATCTGGAAGAAGCTGGATACCCAATACTTGAGAGACATGGCCCAATTAGCAAATCGAGTTCGACAGCTTGAACGTCTGAAGGACGAGAAAGCTAGGGCGAACAAACATAAAAAGATAGCCTATGTCGAATATCAAGATGAAGTCGAAAATGACTATGATGAGACTCTGTCTCTAGATGATAATGAGATAGACTTAGATGAGCTTAAGCAGGGTCCTCCTTATTCCTGCAAACTATTAGTTCCTTCAAATGGAAAGAATCCTGCTGAAGTCGAAAAGAACGATTGATTTCTAAGGAAAACATATACTTTTAACATCACCAAGTGTGATGATATTTTTTATTTACTAGTTAAGGATGGACAAATATTAGTCCCTCCTGGTGCTAAAACACCACCTTTAGATCAAAGAAAGAAAAGAGGTTTTTGCAAATACCATAATTATTTGGGTCATAAAACTTCTTAATGTTTTCTTTTCCGGGATTTGGTGCAAAATGGAATCCAGGAAGGAAGGCTCAAGTTCGGAGACAAGCCAAAAGCACAGATGAAGATCGATATTGATCATCTTTAGACGGTTGAGGCGAATTACTCTGAACCTTCTGTTGTAAACTGGGTGGATGTCGTTGAGGAAACTATTGATGACAGTGTAAGTCCTAATTCAGTCGAGGTTGTAGTTAACCCTATGGTGGTTGAGGTCACTAAGAACCCCAACATTGAAGCCACAATGTTAAAGGCCAGTAAGGAACTGACTGGTGAGCAATGGGAATAAATTATATGCAAGTATGTGGAAGGATTCTTTAAGACATCATCAAAGGTTGAAAGGTTCAACGTGGGGGTTACCATTGTCCCCCATGAGGAGGTTGAAGAGTTAAGCCTCCCACTCATTACCAAAGAAGTTGTTGAAAGTTCACAAAGATAGATGAGGCCGCTGATGGCCTAGAGCTGGACTTCTCCAAGATGGAACTCAAGGATGAAGTTAATGTTAACATGATCGAAGTAATAGACGACCAAATACTGAAACTGGATCATTCTGCAAGCCAGAGGGACCATTATACAAAGGCTTATCCCAAGGAGGATGATATTATTGTTGATTTCTTGGAGAGATGCCAAAATAAGAAGTCAGAAGTGATGCTCTGTCCAAGGTGTAGTTCCATCTTTGACAAGAAGGCTGCTCGAAGTCTTCAACATTTGAACATGATGCATAGGGGGAAAAAGGAAAAAACTGCCCAAAAGCATGCCCATTTCGACCCAAGGCGTGCTAACCCCTATCAACAAAGGGCCATACCTCGGGCTCTCAAGTCCAAACAACCCTCATTTAAGCCAAGTGGGGAAGTCCCCACTGACAAGTGGTTTAAGCTCGATGAGTCAGGCAAGAGGATAGGACATAAATGGGGAAAGTTTGAGGTTGAAAGAGGACCCTCAATGGGGTACACAAAGGAGGTTAAGACCTCTAATAAAGTTGCTTATGTATCCGAGAATTACAAGGGTAATAATCCTATGTCCAGGTCGCAATGGCGTAGGGAGCAGCACATAAGGAAGTCTTAAAGGGAAGCCTCCAAAGGTGAATATGCTGAATCTAGCACAAGTGTCCTTGGTGGAGCTAGGAACAATCTTAAAGTAAATAATAAGGTGCCTGTGGGGCACAAAGGACCGTCGTTCAGAAACAAAAGGGGATGACATTAAAGTAGAGATAAAAGCTGAGTTGAAGGCTGTCGAAGATGAAGAAATGATAGATAACTTCGACTGTGAATATGAGGCTTCTTTGGACGTATTGGTCAATATGGTTTCAGTAATGCCCAGAGAGTACGACTGAATCACTGAAATGGAGAACCTGGATGCTAATACTGAAGCAGAAATGGCAGTACACCAACCAGTGAGCTACTATGTGATGAATAACGGTTGTGTCGAAGAACATAACACTTTCTTCGAAAGACCCATTGAGGCCATGAGGGGGAACCTGAAACCCCTTTATATTACTGTAAAAGTAGAAAATATGGACATCAACAAGATTTTGGTTGATTGTGGCGCTACAGTAAATATAATGTCACATTTCTTGCTACCCGGGACTGGCAAGTTTGACACTAACCTCAAGCCCCACAACATGGTCTTGTCGAACTATGAAGGTAAGACTGGACCTACTATGGGGGTCCTTCAGGTTGATTTGACTGTGGGGACAGTCACAAGGCCCACTCTCTTTATGGTGGTAGAGAGTAAGGCCAACTATAATCTCCTGTTAGGGAGAGAATGGATACATGGCATAGGAGCAGTGTCATCTTCCATGCACCAAAGGGTCACCATATGGAGGCCAGATGGCATTGTCGAGAACATCGAAGCTTATCAAGGGTACTTTAAGGTGCCAATGAATCACGTAGAAGGTGTGGAGTTTAATAAGAATCTAGCGTACATTGGTCCATATGCACCTGCAGGATTTGAATTCACACTAGATGATCACGCATACTGCACTTTAAACCTCAATCCCATCGAAGGATTTCGCTGGGACAGAGAAGTCGTACAAGAAACAGGAAATCTCCTACCTTATTTCCCTGAACCTGAAATCCGGCCTACAGGCTGGGGAAGCGAAGGTAGTAATAATGACTGACTTCGACACCCTAAAAAGAATTTTGAGTTATGTGGCCGAAACAAGGATACAGGCGGCCTTAGAGGCTGCAGGAAATGATATGGTTGTGGAGGCCATTACTGAATTTGTTGAAGAGATCCCTTCGAGGGATTTCGACCAAGATCCCTCAGAAAAGGCTCAAGAAGATCCAGACCAGAGGCTTGATTCCATTTTTGATAATGAGCCTTTGGGATTTGAAAACGATCCTTTGTCAGAAAGTACCAAAATATTGGCTTAGGATCCTTTAGAAGAGATAGACCTGGGGGAAAGGGATTTGAAAAGGCCTACATACATCAGTGTCAACCTTGAACCAGAACTTAAGGTTAAAGTGGTCCACCTACTAAAAGAATTTAAAGATTACTTTTCATGGGACTACAATGAAATGTCTGGTTTAGAAAGAGAGCTCGTCGAACATAAGCTACCAATCAAACCTGGGAAGAAGCCTGTCAAACAAAACCCAAGACGGTTCTCCCCAGCAATCCTCACAAAAATTAAAGAGGAGATTGAAAGGATGCTTCGATGCAAGTTCATTCATACAGCTAGGTATGTCGAATGGTTAGCAAACATTGTGCCAGTAATTAAAAAGAATGGTTCTTTAAGGGTGTGCATAGATTTTAGAGATCTAAATTCAGCAACCCCTAAAGATGAATATTTGATTCCTGTGGAAGAAATGTTGATTGATTCTACTACGGGACATGAGTATCTAAGTATGCTAGATGGCTACTCAGGATACAATCAAATATTCATTGGTGAGGAAGATGTCCCTAAAACTGCTTTTCGATGCCCAAGAGCCTTAGGCACCTACGAATGGGTGGTTATGCCCTTTGGTTTGAAAAATGCAGGGACAACTTATCAAAGAGAAATGAATTCAATTTTTCATGATTTCATATATACGTTCATGCAAATTTACATTGATGACATAGTTGTAAAATATATTTATGGACTTGACCATGTCGATCACCTTAGACGTTCCTTTGAAAGAATGAGAAAATATGGTCTTAAAATAAATCCTCTTAAATGTACTTTTTGTGTGCAGGAAGGGGACTCTCTGAGATTTGTGGTCAATAAAAAGGGGATCGAAATCAATCAGAATAAGACTAAAGCTATCATGGAGGCTAAAGAGCCTTCGACAAGAAGGAGGTTCAATCACTCTTAGGCAAGATCAACTTCTTAAGGAGGTTCATATCAAACCTGAATGGAAAGAATCAACCTTTCTCACCTTTTCTACGTATGGGCAAGGAAGTATTTCAGTGGGGGAAAGCTCAACAAGAAGCCTTCGACAAGATCAAAGAATACTTGAGTCATCCTCCAATTCTTTATCCACCTTGTAGAAAGAAAAGTATGAGATTGTACATAGTTGTGTCAGATAGAACTTTAGGGAGTATGTTAGCCCAAGAGGATGATGATGGCGTCGAAATAGCCATTTATTACCTTAGTAGAGTTCTAAATGATGCAGAAACTAGGTATAGTATGATAGAAAAATTATGCCTATGTTTGTATTATTCTTGTACTAAATTGAAGCAATATATAAAACCAGTTGATGTTTATGTATCTTCTCGCTTTGATGTTATTAAGCATATGTTGTCCAAACCTATTTTGCATAGTCGAATTGGAAAATAGGCACTGGCATTAACTGAGTACTCTTTAACTTATAAACCCTTAAAAGCTGTTAAAGGGAAGGTGTCGCAGATTTTATAGTCGACCATTCTATAAATGAGAGTCCCTTGAATTATCTTGAGATCGAGCCATGGAAATTATATTTCGACGGGTCTAGTCACAAAGAGGGGACTAGAATTAGAATACTTGTTATTTCTCCTGATAAAATTCCAACAACACTCAAGTACAAAATTAAAGGCCATTGTTCTAACAATGAAGTCGAATACAAAGCTTTGATAGCTGGACTTGAGGTATTATTGGAATTGGGGGTAACTCGTGTCGAAATAATGGGAGACTCTGAGTTGGTAATAAAATAAGTAACCAAAGAATACAAATGCATAAAATAAAATTTAATTATGTACTTTGTAGTAGTAAATAGGTTGTTGAAAAAATTTCAATCAGTTACCCTTCAACACATCCCCAGATTACAAAATCAAGTCTCAAATGACCTGGCTCAAATTGCATCAGGATATAAAGTTTCAAAAGAAAAATTACAAAGTGCAATTGAGGTGAGGGGAGGGGTTGTGTCAGTATGCTTAGCCCCATCAGACTTAGAAGAAAATAAGCTTGGGTATGTTGACGAAGAAAACTTTGAAATAATAATGGTCGATAGCATAAGTGACAAAGATTGGAGGAAACCCTTAATGGACTACCTAGAAAATCCAACAACTTCGACAGAAAGGAAAGTCAAGTACCAAGCATTAAGCTATTTTCTTTTGGGGAATGAATTATTTAAAATGACTGCTGAAGGACTATTACTTAAATGCCTTAGTGAGGCTGAAGCATATTTAGCTCTTTTGATGGTCCACAGTGGGGCATGTGGAGCATATCAAGTAGGACACTAAATGAAGTGGCTCTTATTCCGACAAGGTGTGTACTGGCCGGCTATGCTGAAAGATTAAAAAGAATTCGCCAAAGGATGTCAAGAGTGTCAAGTACACACTGGCATCCAACATGTGTCTGCAAGTGAATTACACTTTATAATAAAACCTTGGCCTTTCAGAGGATGGGCTTTAGATTTGGTTGGAGAAATTCGACCATCATCTTTAAAGAATCACAAGTACATTTTGGTAGGGATTGATTATTACTCCAAATGGGTCGAAGCGATCCCATTACCAAACGTCGACCAAGAGGATGTAATTGAATTTGTTCAGAAACATATCATATACAAATATGGCATCCCAGAAACAATTACTACGGATAAAGGATATGTATTTACTGGTCGAAAGATGCAAGAGTTTGCCACAGAAATGGGTTTTAAACTTTTGACATTTACACCTTATTATGCCCAGGCCAATGGCCAAGTCGAAGCAGCGAATAAAATAATCATTGGCTTGATAAAAAAAGCATGTGGGTAAGAAGCCAAGGAATTGGCACAAAACATTAGACCAAATCCTTTGGGCATGTCTAACTTCACCCAAATAAGCGACCAATACAACTCCGTTTCGACTGACTTATGGGCATGACGCAGTTCTGCCTCTTGAAATTTATCTTCAGTCCACAAGAATTCAAAGGCACCATGAGATCCCAGCTGAAACTTATTGGGTCATGATGTTAGATGAATTACTAGACTTGGACGAAGAAAGGCTTCATGCCTTAGAGTTATTAGAAAGACAGAAGAAGAGGATAGAAAAATCCTATAACAAAAGGGTTAAATTGAAAACCTTTTCAGTTGGTGAATTAGTGTGGAAAGTCATATTACCTATGGATCGAAATACAAGATCCTTAGGGAAATGGTCACCCAAATGGGAAGGCCCTTTCCAAGTTACAAACGTTTTTAGTAACAATGCATATGAGATTCATAAGATTGAAGCTGATTTGAGAGTCTTTAAAGTAAATGGGAAATATTTAAAAAGATATAGACCTATGATTCAAGAGATTCATATTAGAAAATAACAATTTCATTAATCATAAAGGAGGCCATGAAATGCCTTCAATTACAAGAGTCTAGGAACATGGTTGAACAACCAAAAAACAAAAGAAAACCTAGTCTTGAAGATCCTCCCAAGTGAGGCAATTAAGATAATCCATTTAGTCTTTATCAGCTTCATCTTCAGGTGGTTGCTCATTCTTGGGAGGCTCCTTGGCTGAAGATGCCACCTTATTCCCCTTTGATTGGGAACGAGTGACGACCCTTGCACGAGGAGAGGGTTTCTCTTCCTTTTTCGTGTTTTTCCCTTGTTCACAGGAAATGGTACCATATACTTTCTCTGCAGAATTCTCCATGTTGTTGTGATGGAGAGATGGACTGAATAGGGGTTATTTATAGATGAAGGGCCTACACGCTGATTGGCCAGATGAAAGGAAACCAGAAATCATGTAAAGTCTTTCTTGGGAAACAACATCATAAAAAGGTGTTCAGGCTTCAATCTGAAGTTGGGAACTTGTGCCACATAACTATGAGGCATTGAAAGATGAAACACCTCTGTCATAATTAAGGTTGAAGCAGTAATGCTTTGACTCAAGGTTAAGCTAGAGTTTCTCTTACTAACTTAAAAGTTATGTTAAACGGCCAAATAAAATATGAACACATTATATATGTGGAGAAAAAAGAAATGAGTCGAAAGTGAAAAAGAAATGCATAAATTAACTGGGGCAACGAGGCCCTAAAATTGTCATTACATAAGGGCCATAGCAGGGACAAAAAACAGGATTACATAAGGAAAAAAAACACAAAGTCCTGGGATATGACAAAGATCGTCGAAGTTTAGAAGGGTAGCTTTGATTTCAACTGAAGAAAATTATGCTGACTGGTTAAAAGGAGATTCTCACAGAAAGCCTTGTCAAGTTTGGAAATAGCGAGCTCTTTGTCAAGCACCTCAGCATTATCAATAAGGTCGAGGGTGCGCTTCAACTCAGCATTCAGTGTAGCCTCGTCAAACTGACTAAGTGTAACACCCCCTTTCTATACCCCTAAATAATCAAATAATCATTTAGGCACAAATTAAAATTTCCATCAGAGTATAATATAAACATAGTATAAAAGAGGCATGTCACATTATACATGAAATTAAAACATCCAACATCTGCTCATTTAACGATATGCAACAATGGGGTAACTTGCAACAGAGGAATTTAATCCTTACACCCATACCTCAAAATTAGAATAACAGCGGAAACTAAACATTAATCAACATCAAACATATATACATATATATATATATATATATATAAATATATCATCAAGTTTGATCCATCACATAATTCATGTTTACATAAACATTCATCACCAAGATACATATACAAATGCATCACGAAAAGGCATCAAGCCAACCCTAGCTACCTGGTGCTACATATTAGAGCCGACCGACCAAAAGAATGAAGACACGCTTCACAAAAAGACCTCCAGCAAACCTACTCTTCAATGCCTCATAGAGCATCATAAAACAGCAGAAGGGTGAGAAATATTATCATAATAACAATGCATATAATTATATATCTTAACATAAAAATACACATATACATATTCTCACCACAATTCATTTCTCATCACATATATACATCACAATGTATATATACAAACCAAGCACATTCATCATGCACAATGTTACCATTTCACATCGTTCTACATAAACTAATACATTCATGTTTATTCACCAATTTCCAATTATAGATGATAAATGCAAATCATAGAGACCGACTCACGACTGTATGCAAATGCAATGCGGTACCGACTCAATCATCTCAAGTTCACTCAGAAACTTATTGGAACCATCACTCGTTACCTAAAGTAACTCCCCATCGGGCATACAATGTTCACCCATTGCTCACACCTCATATGGGCACACAATGTTTATGGATTGCTCACACCCCACACGAGCACACAATTTGATTTCTCACACCCCACATGGGCACACAATCATTTTTGATTAAATCACTCATTGCTCACACCCCACACGGGCACACAATGTTTATGGATTGTTCACACCCACACGACACACAATCTGATTGCTCACACCCCACATGGGCACACAATCATGTTGTAATCATCGCTCACACCCCACATGGGCACACGATGTTACAACGGATTCACATAGAATCCCACAACACAAGAATGCATCCATTATGCTTCACATGCAAAATGACCCACAACATTCTTGAAAATGCATACATATTCACAATATAATTATGCATTCATCTCATACAATCACAAACAAACTATACACATTCGCATCAATTACACCAAACGCCAACGAACTCTTTCACTATCAACATGCATTCATATTCACTTCATGAAATGCATTTATTTTCCAAACGGCCATTATACCTCAATCAATCCCACAATTCCATAACTAACATAATTACATTTTATCATAAAAGTAGGGTAAAAGTCGGCTAAAAATTACATATTTTAGAATCATTAGTTTCTACATGTTTTTAGCTTCGAATCGATATAAAGAGCACGAAAAACAGATAACCGAAACTCAAGTTACGAATTAAAAACACCAAACCAAAAAGTCCCAGGCTCGCTGAGCGAGAAAAGTTTTGGAAAGCTCGTTGAGCGAGGAATCGCTCGCTGAGCGAGAACTGCGATTTCAGCAGCAGCTCAGTTACGCAATAGTCCTACCAAAAGGGTTCCAAACCTCCACAAAAATGATCATTAACATGTATTAACTATCATACTTCGATTATATCAATTTTCAACCGATTAATCTACCAAATTCTTAGATTTTCATCAAAAACCCTAAAACTTCATACTCTCTAAACTTCTTCAAAACAAAAACCCAATCAATCTAACATATACATAATCATACACAATCATAAGATAACAATATTTCACACCCTTACCCGATTGTTTCGATTCCTAGGAGTTATCTTAAAGATTTTCCAAGCTTTCCTCTTTTCCTTCTCTTTTATCTTCTTCTCCTTTTCTTTCCTTTCTATTTCTTTCTATCTCTCTTTTTCTTCTCTTTCTACTCTTATATCTTTATATTTCTATTTTCTATTTCTATTTTCTACCAAATATCATTTTCTCTCAAAATATAATTCTATATAATTTCTAACTTAACATTAATTAGCAAATGTCTAAAATACCCTCTAATCTAATTTTACCCAAAAATTCTCAAAACGGTAAAATAATATAACACACCAATATATCACATAAACACACTGATCAGTGCATTTTAATGCACATTCTACCATGTTTGCACTTAATTATTTCTTTGGTTTTCTTTTTTTATTTTTATATTTTATTTGTTTTTTCTATTTTACTTTATTTTTGGCTTAATTTTATTTTCGTACTTAATTTTCAGCTTTAACAGCTTTTGCGGAAATGATCATAACTGGAGTTCCAGGAATCTGATTGAGGCGTTCTACCAGTCAATGGAACGATAAGAGAGAGAGAGAGGGAGAGAGAGCTACAACTTTTGTGTTGGATTCGAAGTCAGATTCGGAGTCATATTTTCCAGAATTTTGTTTGAAGCTGCTGCATTAGTTTTATTTAGTTTCGGGTCATTTAGAATTGGGCCTGGGTGTTGTATTTGACCCAGTTGGGTCGTAAACGGGTTTTTTAGGTTTTTCTATTTAACCTAGCAGCCGCAACTGTTCAATGGACACTTTTTACGATTTTATTTTTTTACGCTCGAAGAGACGAATTATGGAGAACTAATTCCAAGGATTAATCTGCTGTAATCGGTTTTCGCCGACACTTTGAGGTTCTTATATTTTCCAATTAATATATTTCCTTTCAATTCTGATCTTGATATCTTGTTTGCTTAATTCGATTTATCTAAGGTTAGATTGATTTATTTCGATGATTGCATGTTCCTATACTTTAATCGCGTTTGTTTAATTCACGTATGTTTATCGTGTTTGCTTAATTCATGATTGATATATTTCATCCGTTTGCTTAATTCGGAAATTAGGAATATTTATCATATAATATCAATTACACGTGTTTGATTGTTATTATAATCAAAAATGAAATAGAGTCCGATTAGGAATTGAGAATTATTTGGGTCCATGATAAGTTGGGAAATCAAAACAGCAGATTAACCGTTTCAGCTTATTTTGATAATCACTTTTTATTTTAATTGCTTTTTCTTCAAATTAAAATCAACCCCATTAATTGTTACTATCGTTAGTTAATAAGATCAAGAATCCTTGTGAGATGATTCGAGTTATTGTCGGTATACTACGTTTTAAAGAAAATTACTCGTTTTTTATCTGTGCGCAACACGCGGATCAAATTGGCGTCGTTGTCGGGGATTCTTGTTGTTATTAACCGATTTTATAGTCATAGTTATAGTTTTCTTGCTATATTTTTCTTTTGTTTTTTTGTTGTGTTTGTTGATTTTCAGGGTTGCTCTACCGGTTGCAGTACAGTGATAACTTTTCCAGCCTTTCAGGTAAGTTGGAAGCAACTGTTTTGATTTGCTCCGATTTTTTTTCCAGAAAATCAGAAATAAATCGAAGAACAATACTCTTTTAGAATAAAATTCTAAAAGATTCCGACCCTCAAAATCGCAAATTATGCATTTTTCTATTTTATTTGATTTATTTTCTCTTTTCATATTTTCAAAAAAATATGAAATTTTTTGTGCGAGCTTTACTTGATTTAATTAGATTTTTAGCGTTATTTTTATATTTTTTAGATTTTATTTTAATCGCTTTTCGTTTTTTTTTTCATTCTTTTTAAATCTGTATTGATTTTATTTGATATTGTGTTGAAATTCATAATCATATCATGGCTGATCAAAGAACTCTAAGAGAACTGGCTGAACTTGTGAAATATAATGCTTTGTGTATTGAATATCCTATGGTTAATGCACCTTTCAAATTGAAATTTGGTTTAACACACTTTTTGCCAAGTTTTAATAGTTTTGCAGATGAGGATCTGAATAAGCATATAAAGGAATTAGAAGTAGGGTGCTATGCACCTTCTGAACCTTCACTAGAGGATCTTGTAAACCAAATGGTTACAAATAATATCAAGTATCAACAAAAAATAGATTCTAATTTTCAGACTTTGCAAATACAACTTGATCAACTTACCACTTCGGTGAATGCTATGCAGCAAGCTCGGGGATCAAACCAACAACCTTCGGAAGAACATTCTAGTTTTCAAATAGAGTTGCCTTCTAAAACTGTTGATGATACTTTTATTAATTTGTTTGCCGCTGATTTTTCATCATTGTCTGATTTTAATGATGTTTACTCTTGTGATGTTTGTACTGATACTAAAATTTGCTCAGTTTGTGCTGAAGTTGAGGTTGCCTTGCAAGTTGATATTCTTACTGCAAATGAGGTTGCAAATGAAGTTGTTCATGTCAATGAAGCTCTCGACACCCCGACTTCTCGGAACAAACCATCCATCGAGAAATCTCCCTCTTTAGAGTTGAAGCCACTTCCTAATAATTTATTTGAATTTGTGCAGGAAGAGAAATCATTACAGGAACATAAGAAGGGAATTGGATGGACTTTGGTTGACACTTGTGATATTAGCACATCCATGAGTATGCATAGGATCTCAATTGAAGATGGAACAAAAGTAGTGAGGCAGCCCCTTAATCATTTGATTCTTGAAGTTATAGAAAAGGAGATCACTATCACCTGCACATTCAACACTTTTACTTATCGAAGATTCTTCTTTGATCCTGGAATAAAAGGCAAAGGCACTAATAAAAACTCCAAGATTAATGGATACTACCCAAAGTTACTCTATGAGATCCCCACTTTGGAAAAAGAGACTGTAGAAGAGCTCTCTTTAGGAAATGCTGCTTATGTGATCACTTATCCACCTTGACTACTCGGGTGTGTTCTTTACTTTCTCTCCCTCTTATTTTATATTTATGTCCTTTCATTGAGGACAATGCTTGTTTTAAATGCGGGGGAGGGAATAATTTATTTTCTTTGTTTTTGTTTTGTTTTTGTTTGTTTTGTTTTGTTTTAGAAACACTAGACTTTTGTTTTTGAAAGTTTTAGGCTATAGATTGTTTTGAGGTTAGTTGTGGATACTTGGGAAAAGTTCACAAGACCGGTATCATTTTAACACCTTAAGTCTCCTGAATATGGAAATTATTTTGAATACTTGTTATGCCATAGCCTTGAGTTCTCATCCTTTAATATCTCTTAAGTAGTTTATCTAGTAGTCAACACCATCTAGAAATCAAACACTAAGTAATTAAGCTGATGCAAATAAGTGAATGATCTTGCGCTTAAAAAGAAATATGAATAGGAATCCACCTTATAAGTTAGGTGACCCTCACCCGGTAGTTTAGCCTAACGGATGTGAAACCTTAAGGAAAAAAAATCTTGTTGTTACTAAAGTAACTTTAAAATATTGGCAAGTATGAATCATAATCACTAACAGACTTATTTACCATGTGTATGAATAGATAACGGGCTTAATGTGATTGCACTAGAATGAAAGAGAGCAAAAGGGAGGATGAGTAAGTTAGGCTTAGGCATAATAACATGATTCGAAATGGTTTGTATATGATGGAGGCTTATGACCGCACAATTGTGGATTTGTGTTCTTACGATATCCTTAATTTTCAGCTTTAACAGCTTTTACGGAAATGATCATAACTGGAGTTCCAGGAATCTGATTGAGGTGTTCTACCAGTCGATGGAAAGCTAAGAGAGAGACCTACAACTTTTATGTTGGAGTCGAAGTCAGATTCGGAGTCAAATTTTCCATAATTTCGTTTGAAGCTGCTACATTAGTTTTATTTAGTTTCAGGTCATTTAGAATTAAGCCTAGGTTATGTATTTGACCCAGTTGGGTCGTAAACGGGTTTTTTAGGTTTTTCTATTTAACCTAGAAGCCGCAACGGTTCAATGGAGACTTTTTACAATTTTATTTTTTTATGCTCGAAGAGACGAATTATGGAGAACTAATTTCAAGGATTAATCTGTTGTAATCGGTTTTCGCCGACACTTTGAGGTTCTTATATTTTCCAATTAATATATTTCCTTTCAATTCTGGTCTTGATATCTTGTTTGCTTAATTCGATTTATCTAAGGTTAGATTGAATTATTTCGATGATTGCATGTTCCTATACTTTAATCGCGTTTGCTTAATTCGCATATGTTTATCGTGTTTGCTTAATTCACGATTGATATATTTCATCCGTTTTCTTAATTCGGAAATTAGGAATATTTATCATATAATATCAATTACCCTTGTTTGATTGTTATTATAATCAAAAAGGAAATAGAGTCCGATTAGGAATTGGGAATTATTTGGGTCGATGATAAGTTGGGAAATCAAAACAGCAGATTAACCGTTTCAGCTTATTTTGATTATCACTTTTTATTTTAATTGATTTTTCTTCAAATTAAAATCAACCCCCATTAATTGTTATTATCGTTAGTTAATAAGATCAAGAACCCTTGTGAGACGATTCGAGTTATTGTCACTATACTATGTTTTAAAGAAAATTACTCGTTTTTTATCCGTGCGCGACACGCGGATCACACACCAATTTCATAATTAAAACAATTATCACTAAAATGAAATAAAAGACTCAACAAAAATGGGAAATAATCGAATCGGGGCATTACAACTCTTCCCCGCTTTAGAAATTTTCGTCCTTGAAAATATTACCTGATCCAAACAACTCTGGATACGACTCTCGCATCCCACTCTCTAATTCCCAAGTCATATTTCCTTTTGCAACGCCTCCCCACGCTACTTTCACAAGCGCAATATCCTTGCCTCTTAGCTTCTTGACTTCACGGTCCAAAATCCTAATCGGTAAAGCTTCTATCGTAAGGTTATCTCTCAATTCAACCTCGTCCTTAGGAATAACATGTGACGGATCCAGAAAATACTTCTGAAGTTGTGAAATATGAAACACATCATGCAAATTCGAAAGATCCGGAGGCAACGCCACACGGTAAGCCACAACGCCAACTCGTGTGGTAATCTGATACGGTCCAATAAAACGAGAAGTCAACTTCTTCGACTTCAAAGCACGACACACACCTGTAACCGATGTAACTCTCAAAAACACATGGTCGCCTTCCTGAAACTCAAGATCTTTCCTTCGCTTGTCATGATAGCTCTTTTGTCTACTTTGAGAAGCTCTTATCTTCTCCCGAATAAACTTCACCTTCTCCGTCGTTTGTTGTACCATCTCTGGTCCAACTACCGTTCTCTCACCGGTTTCATGCCAACACAAGCGTGTTCGACATCTCCGACCATACAAAGTCTCAAATGGTGCCATACCTATACTCGAATGAAAACCGTTATTGTAGGTGAGCTCAATCAACTCTAAATAACTATCCCAAGCACCACCTTGCTCTAGCACACAAGCACGCAACAAATCCTCCAACGATTTAATTGTCCTCTCGGTTTGACCGTCCGTTTGCGGATGGTAAGCCGAACTCAATCTTAGCTTAGAACCCAAAGCCTTTTGCAAACTTTCTGAAAACCTCGATGTAAATCTAGGATCTCTATCCAATACAATACTCTTAGGAACTCCATGCAACTTTATAACCACAAAAACATAAATCTCGGCTAACTTCTCCAAAAGATAACTAATATCAATTGGAATAAAGTGAGCAGATTTAGTAAGTCTATCAACAATCACCCAAATAGCATTATGACCTCTTTGCGTATTCGGCAATCCCGTAACAAAATCCATCGATATACTATCCTATTTCCACTTTGGAATGTCCAATGGTTGCATCAATCCACTAGGCTTCTGATGTTCAACCTTAGACTTCTAACAAGTCAAACACACATACACAAATTGAGCTACATCTCTCTTCAATCCGGACCACCAAAAGATCTTCTTCAAATCTTGATACATCTTATTCGCTCCCGGATGAATACTTAAATTACTTCGGTGTCTCTCTTCCAATATCATCGTTTTCAACCCCACATCAACGAGAATACAAATACGACCACAGAATCTTAAAACTCCAAAATTATCAACCTTATAATCCTCATTCTCATTCATCATCAAATCAACAAACTTCAAATCCAACTTTTTCTTTTCACATACGGTTGCAAGAAAATCATTCGTAACATGTAGCATACCAAGTCTCACACTTCTCGGCGTCATTTCACAAACCAAACTCAAGTCTCTAAAATCCTCCAAAAGTTCCCATTCTCTCATCATCAATGCGGACATGTGTAACAACTTGCGACTTAAGGCATCGGCCACCACATTTTCCTTACTCGGATGGTAATTCAAACCAAAATCATAATCCTTCAAAAGCTCTAACCACCTTCTTTGTCTCATGTTCAATTCCTTTTGATCAAATAAATACTTCAAACTCTTGTGATCACTAAAAACTTTGAATCTTGCACCATAAAGATAATGCCTCCAAATTTTCAAAATAAACACCACGGCCGCTAACTCCAAATCATGCGTAGGATAATTCTTTTCATGCACTCTCATTTGTCTTGAAGCATAAGCCACAACTTTTCCATCTTGCATCAAAACACCACTTAACCCAAACAATGAAGCATCATAAAACACCACAAATAGTTCCGTCAGATTTGGCAAAATCAAGATCGGAGTTGTTGTTAACCTTCTCTTAAGTTTAATTAAACTCTCCTCACAATGAATATCCCAAATGAAAGCTTTTCCTTTACAAGTCAATTGCGTTAACGGAAGTGTCAACTTTGAAAATCCCTCAATAAACCTTTGATAATAACCCGCCAAGTCTAAAAATATTCGAATCTACGAACTTCCCATTGCATTACCACATCAATCTTGGATGGATCAACACTAATACCACCATCGGAAATAACATGTCCAAGAAAACTTACTTTCGACAACCAAAACTCACATTTCGACAACTTAGCATACAAATGTTTCTCTTTCAAAATCTGTAACAGAATCCTTAAATGCTCTTCATGCTCCTCTTGAGACTTAGAATAAATCAAAATATCATTGATGAACACAACCACAAAACGATCCAACTGCTCATGAAAAATATGGTTCATGTATTCCAAAAACACACCCGGCGCATTAGAAACTCTGAATGGTATCACGGAATATTCGTAATGACCATACCGTGTTCTAAAAGCCTTCTTTTGAATATCCTCTTATTTCACACGAATCTGGTGATATCCTGATCTCAAACCAATCTTACTAAAAACACGCGCACCAACCAATTGGTCCATCAAATCATCGATCCTTGGAAGCGGATACTTGTTCTTAATTGTCACCTTGTTCAACTGTCGATAATCAATGCATAACTGCATACTCCCATCCTTCTTCTTTACCAATAATACCGGAGCACCCCAAGGAGAAACACTCGGCCTAAGAAATCTCTTGTCCAACAAGTCATTCAATTATTGCTTCAACTTTACCAACATTGATGCTGACATACGATACGGTGCCATCGAAATCGGTCTAGTACCCGGAACTAGATCAATAGAAAACTCAACTTCTCTTTCTGGCGGTACATCCTTAATATCCTCCGGAAACGCTTCTGGAAAATCACACACCACTAGGAACCCATTGAGTTCAACTCCACTCTCCACCGACAATGATGCAAACAAACCGAACAATTGAGCTTCGTCCGTTAAAAGTTTCTTCAACTCTTTAGTGGATAGGAAACTCTCTTCTTCAATGTCATCCAAAGAAGGAAACCTTACTAACTTATGATACCAATCTATATGAACTCGATTAAATTGCAACCAGTTCATACCCAAGATTATATCTAAACCCTCCAACGGCAAACAAACTAAATCCATGACGAAGTCTTTACCATACATGGTCAAAGAACAACTTACACACACCAAAGAAGTAGTTACTGACCCTGAAGTAGGAGTCTCAATAATCATCTCACCACCCCCAAGAAGACATAAAAAAATTCAAACGCTTAGCGCACTCAAGAGAAATGAACGAATGAGTCGCTCTCGTATCAATAATAGAAACTAAAGGTGTACTATTAATAAAACATGTACCTTTAATCAAACGGTCTGCACTAGTAGTGTCTTTCCATGCTAATGCAAACACCTTTCCTCCCGCTTGAGCTTGCTTCGGCTTGGTACACTTAGTACTAATGTGACCCACTTATCCATAATTGAAACACTTCACAACATTCCTTCTACACTCGGTAGTAGCATGTCCAAGACCTCCACAGTTAGAACATTTCACTATGTTCTTCCCACACTCAAAAGACTTATGACCCAAATCACCAAACTTGTAACACTTAACAGGACCAGAACCTCCTCCTCCAGATCTCTTATCAAAGTCCCCCCTATGCTTTCCCTTATCAGCGGGTGTCACATAAGGTCCACTTCTAGCTTGTTGCTTTCCTTTCCTCTCATTCAAACTCTTGTAATGTGTAGAACGAGCTTTACTATCCTCCTCGAAAATTCTACAACATTCCATCAAATACGAAAACCTTCTTATTCTTTGATATCCCACAGCTTGCTTAATCTCAGGACGCAATCCATTCTCATACTTAATACACTTTGAGAACTCAGTAGTAGTAGCAGCATAATGAGGATGAAATTGAACCAACTCCACAAACTTAGTAGTATAATCCACCATGGACATACTACCTTGTTTCAGTTCAACGAACTCCATCTCCTTCTTCCCTTTCACACTTTCAAGGTAATACTTCCCCAAGAACTCAGTACGAAAAACATCCCAAGTTATCTCTTCATCTTCTTCCTCGATAGCTTGACTTCTACCAATCCACTAATCATCGACTTCTTCCTTTAGCATGTGAGATTCAAGCCTCACCTTACTCTCTTCAGCATAGTCCATGACTCTGAAGATTCTTTCAATCTCCTTCAACCAACCTTGAGCACCATCGGGATCAAATCTTCCTTTGAAGACCGATGGTTGATTCTTGCTGGACTCTTCATTAGCATTCACGTTCGGAGCACCCTGCACCGCCCGAGCCATTGCTTCCAAAGCAGCAACCATCGCATTGTCATTTCTACCAGGCATATTCTAATTATTCCCAAAGACAACAACAAGTTTAAATAAAAGTTCAATCCTCACAACAACAAGACAGACAAAACTGACTCGACACTAGCTCTGATACCAATTAATGTAACACCCCCTTTATATACCCCCAAATAATCAAATAATCATTTAGGCACAAATTAAAATTTCCATCAGAATATAATATAAACATAGTATAAAAGAGGCATGTCACATTATACATGAAATTAAAACATCCAACACCTACTCATTTAACGATATGCAACAATGGGGTAGCTTGCAACAGAGGAATTTAATCCTTACACACATACCTTAAAATTAGAATAACAGCAGAAACTAAACATTAATCAACATCAAACATATATACATATATATATATATATATATATATATATATATATATATATATATACATATATATATATATATATATCAAGTTTGATTCACCACATAATTCATGTTTACATAAACATTCATCACCAAGATACATATACAAATGCATCACAAAAAGGCATCAAGCCAACCCTAGCTACCCGGTGCTACATATCATAGCCGACCGACCAAACGAATGAAGACATGCTTCACAAAAATACCTCCACCAAACCTACTCTGCAATGCCTCATAGAGCATCATAAAACAGCAGAAGAGTGAGAAATATTATCATAATAACAATGCATATAATTATATATCTTAACATAAAAATACACATATACACATTCTCACCATAATTCATTTCTCATCACACATATACATCACAATGTATATATACAAACCAAGCATATTCCTCATGCACAATTTCACCATTTAACATCGTTCTACATAAACATATACATTCATGTTTATTCACAAATTTCCAATTATAGATGATAAATACAAATCATAGAGACCGACTCACGACTCTATGCAAATGCAATGCGGTACCGACTCAATCATCTCAAGTTCACTCAGGAACTTATTGGAACCATTGCTCTTTACCTAAAGTAACTCCTCGTCGGGCATATGATGTTCACCCACTGCTCACACCCCACATGGGCACACAATGTTTATGGGTTGCTTACACCCCACACGGGCACACAATCTGATTGCTCACACTCCACGCAGGCACACAATCATTTGTGATTAAATCACCCATTGCTCACACCCCACACGGGCATACAATGTTTATAGATTGATCACACCCCACACGGGAACACAATCTGATTGCTCACACCCTGCATGGGCACACAATCATGTTGTAATCATCACTCACACCCCACATGGGCACACGATGTTACAACGGATTCACATAGAATCCCACAACACAAGAATGCATACATTATGCTTCACATGCAAAATGACCACAACATTCTTGAAAATGCATACATATTCACAATATAATTATGCATTCATCTCATATAATCACAAACAAACTATACACATTCGCATTAATTACGCCAAACGGCAATGAACTCTTTCACTATCAACATGCATTCATATTCACTTCATGAAATGAATTTATTTTCCAAACGGACACTATACCACAATCAATCCCACAATTTCTTAACTAACATAATTACATTTTATCGAAAAAGTCGGGTAAAAGTCGGCTAAAAATTACATATTTTAGCATCATTAGTTTCTACATGTTTTTAGCTTCGAATCGATATCAAGAAAACCAAAAACGGATAACCGAAACTCAAGTTACGAATTAAAAACTCCAAACCAAAAAGTCCCAGGCTTGCTGAGCGAAAGGTTCGCTCGCTGAGCGAGAAAATTTCTGGAAAACTCGTTGAGCGAGGAATCGCTCGCTGAGCGAGAACTGCGATTTCAGCAGCAGCTCAGTTACGCAATAGTCCTACCAAAAGGGTTCCAAACCCCACCAAACCTCCACAAACATGATCATTAACATGTATTAACTATCATACTTCAAATATATCAAGTTTTAACCGATTAATCTACTAATTTCTTAGATTTTCATCAAAAATCCCTAAAACTTCATACTCTCTAAACTTCTTCAAAACAAAAACCCAATCAATCTAACACATACATAATCATACACAATGATAAGATAACAATATTTCACACCCTTACCCGATTGTTTCGATTCCTATGAGCTATCTTGAAGATTTTCCAAGCTTTCCTCTTTTCCTTCTCTTATCTCTTCTTCTCCTTTTCTTTCCTTTATATTTCTTTCTATCTCTCTTTTTCTTCTCTTTCTACTCTTATATCTTTCTATTTCTATTTTCTATTTTCTATTTCTATTTTCTACCAAATTTCATTTTCTCTCAAAATATAATTCTACATAATTTCTAACTTAACATTAATTAGTAAATGTCTAAAATACCCTTCAATCTAATTTTACCCGAAAATTCTCAAAACGGTAAAATAATATAACACATCAACATATCACATAAACACACCAATTTCCTAATTAAAACAATTATCACTCAAGTTAAATAAATGACTCAACAAAAATGGGAAATAATCGAATCGGGGCGTTACACTAAGCTCTAAGTTGCTCTACTTAGCCGTAGCAATCTTTTCTGAAGTTCTTCAAGCTCTTTTTCCCAGACCTCAAGGGATAAGTTGTTGGCAGATATTTGTCTGTCCCTCTTAGCCTTGATACCCTCCAGCCTTTTGACCTCATTCTCAGCCTCCCTATCTAGATCCCATACATTACCACTCCTAACCCTTGTTTTCTGAATGATGTCCTCGACCTTTGGAACTAGCTTAAGATCATCAGACATTTGGTTCACCAAAGTATTTAGCTCCATGAGGGCCTGAGTAATCTTGGGATCAAGCGTCGAAAGGTCCAGTTGTTGCAGGGCGTCTTTCAGGAAAAGGTGAGCAGTAGGATCTGCGCCCAGAGTAGTACAGATGTCCCTTTTGAAAAATTTATCTTTTATCTTCTTGAGGATTGGACCAGCAGAATCACCAGGAGTTGTCGAGAAGCTGCTTTCAGAAAAGCCAAGACTCTTCCTAAGCTTTATCCTAGCGTACTCCCTGGGGTTCGACTGTTTCAATGCTGACATTGGATCCCGAACTGTAGGAGATAGAAGTTGGATGACAGGAGTTTGCTGAAAATCTCCTTCAGGCAAGGTGGATTGAGTCATTACAGACCTTGTTCCTTGTTCAGCCTCATCCTTGTCCTGATCATCATCCTCTTCCTCCTCCTTTTCATCTTCTTGCTCAGGATCATTCAGGACATGACCTTGAGCAGTAGGTTGGGGATCATCCGCAGTCTCTGGCTCTTTTCCCTTAGGGCTGGAAGGGGCAGGCTCTTCAGTTTCTTTGTCTTGTTCTTCTTCATCAACAACAAAGGCTGCATCCATCTCCTTAGTAAGTCTGCTGGTTTGGCCAGCAAAGTCCTTGTCAGTCACATTCTCGTACTCACGCTCTGAATCATCAGTATGAGACTGCTGAGTAGTTGTCTTAGCAAGAAAATATGGTGCAGTTTTGAAAGTTAGGAGAGGAACAACTGCCATATTTATGGGTTGGTTAATTTCATCCAAAGAGATATGATCAGAGCCAAAATTAGAAGTTTGGTGATAAGTAGGCTCACCTTGGTTGTTTAGAAGAACTGTAGGTGGAGGAGGAGCAGTCGAAGGTTGCAAGGCAACACCTGCACCAACTTGTCGACAAGAGGAGAAGTTAAGTCGAGGCTATAAGAAGAGATCAAGAAGGGTAAAATGTTAAGTTAAATATCTGATTTTCTTCGCCTCCGGGACTTGAGTTGGCACTCTCAAGAGCGCCAGCAACAGGCTTCGCCATAGGAGTGGGAAGTCTAGCCTCGACAACACCCTCAGAGGGTGCCTTCTTCAAAATTTTGGCCACCTTAGATGAAGGTTGGGCAACAACATTGGGAGACTGTTCAGTCTTCCTCTTCCCTTTGAGGGGCACATCCTCCGGAGATTCGTCATCATCTGCAGCGATGACAATGTTGGAAGTCTTTTTCCCCTTTCTTGGAGACACTGAAGGTTTTTTGGTTGTCTAGCAGAAAGACCAGACATCAGAATACAGACACATGAGGAGTTATGAAAAGTAAGGATTATAAGATACATTGGTGCCTTCTTTGTTCTATGTCTGTATTACCACGCCTTTATTGGTAGTAGTTCTTCTGATGATTGTTGGAAGTGCCAAAAACAATTTTCATGAGTTAATAATTGATTATTCAGTAAGGGGAAATAAAAGACCTCAAACCTTCATATATTTCATATTCGAAGCTAACGTCTTCAAGCCTTATATGAAGGTTCCCTTTGAAACTATCCAAAGTGTGCTTAGTCGCAACCAATCTTTGAGCTTTTGGTTGAGACTGATGTCAAAGGATCTTAATTGAATCCCCACAGACGAACTAGTATGGAAATGGAGGAGCCAGCGCTACCCCAAAATTAGCAGTAAGAAGTTGAGGGAATTTCGGAGTAAAAAATCGAAAATACTCCTCATACCGCCTCTCACGAGGAATGTTTGATGGGATTTTCAACTTATCCATCTTTTGTAAAAAAAATCTCCTTTAAAGTGACAGCAACCTCACAAACAGTTCGACTAAGATCATCTGGTCGATAGATAGTTTCAAAGTATTTTTGGAAAGCTTGTATCTCTTAGATGTGAGCAGACTTACTTTTCTTGACTTTCTCCTGCACATCAATAAAAGCAAGGTCAAGTTGAGTAGAAAATTCAGCATCAGTGAGAAAGTTCTCATTGTAAAACTTACGCCACCAATCATTTAAAGGATGGGTGCACTGGGTTGAAGGTTGAAATAAGACGGAAGACAAAACCGCCTTCTAGGATTCCCATATGGCGAAGATGTCAGCAACATCATCCTCGTCGAAAATATTATTGTATAAAATGACTTGACTTTTTCGATCATAAATACATTTGGGAAAACTCTTACTTAACCCAAATTTCCTAGAAACTAAATTGGGTTGGTAGGCAATAAGGCTTGTATCAGGCCTCCCACCATCCAGCCTATAAACAAAGAATTTGGGAATCAAAAAGGCTTCCCGGATTCCAACAGAGTCCAAATGAAGCTTCCTTGTAGGAGAGTTAGGGAAGGCCCTAGTGAACCACCTGGGACCACACTTCCTATCAGCAAAGGGAGCCATATATGGTGCAAAATCATACTTATGTGCAAACATCATCACAAAACTAAAGAATGCCCCTTTCAGGGTTACGCCTTCATCATCGGGAGTAAGTTGGGCTAATCGAACGCCCTCAGTACTCCTTAGCCTGATCTCCTCTAACTCCTCATCAACTTTCCCTTTCCTGGGAAGTACAGGCTCAAAAGTGGCATTCAACCAAAGGTGAAGGAGCCGGAGAGGACCACTGAGACTCATAGAACCAGATTTGTGGTTTGGGTCCCTCAGTCGAGTCACTCCCTCACTGAGAGACTCATAAAGACTGGCTAGGATAATCTCACTTAAGCAAACCTTCATGTTATTGTGAAGCTGATTCGCTAAGTGTAGATCTTTTCTTCGCCACCTAAAGAGACTTGGTGCAGAATACATACCTAGACAACTAGAATGTAAGGAAAGCAATATGTTCCTCATCAGAAACTACTTCTTCCTTTGTGTCGCTCCCCGGATTTCCATCCTGGTACAAACGCGAAAGTGGCGCGAAAGAAGGTAGAGTCGCCAGCCAGGCATTTTTATCCCGAAGAAACGGGAACGGTAATGCTACACAAACCAGAAGAAAAAGAAAGGAAGGACAAAGGTCCTGCGAACCAAAGAAACTGGGTTCGGGAGTCGGTTATGACCTGGGAAGGTATTAGCACCCCAAATCGTCTGTCGTACCCGACGGGATCCACGCTTGCAAAGAAAATGTTTCAAAGGGTGAAGGAATAAAAGTTGCTGCAAAACTGAAACTGGAACTGGATAATAAAAGAAAATAAAGGGGAAAATGTAGGGAAAATAAAAGAGTGCTCGAACGGGCCCTACCCTGCTGCCTACGTACCTTATCTGGACATGAGGATCAGAGACGTCGTAGTTTCCCTAACTAGGGGTGGAAAAGGTTGCTTGTGAATTAAGGCTTGAACTTCCTATGTCAATGCTCAGGTGTTGCAGACTCGGACGACGAGTGCGTAACCGTCTTGCATAATAACAAGAAGAAGCAAGTTCGCGAACGGAGCGAAGGAGTCGAGAAAAGAATTCCCGAAGGAAAGACGCTTATTGTTTGTTTGAGTTTTTTATGAGCTTTTTATTTGGTGTGGCACAAGATAATGAACTCAAGCTCTTTTCTATGTAATGTGTACTTGCTACTACATTCCAAGATGGAATAATAGAACAAGCACACCAAGTAAGGAGAATTTATCCAAGACTTGTTTCCAAGGGTAAGGGCCTAAATTCATTGACTTGTTGAACTTATTAGATGCTTTAGTGATTAAAAATGAAGAAGTATTTTTTAGGGTTTTTCTTGATGAAGATGACTTCATGATCCGACTTGTGCATCATGCTAGACAAATGCATTATTCCAAGATAGAATGAATACATATGCCCCATGGAATAAGACTATTACACAAGAAGTCACTTATTTCTTTATTAATGTTTTTTATGTTTTGTTTTGAGATGAGA